>CM033742.1:8061921-9261921 GCA_019671005.1 Hibiscus mutabilis
TCTCTTACCCATGAGATGTTACCGGTTCGGTTGATGGCAAAAGATTTGACACTTTTGATGTGCAATCCTCTTGAAGATGAATGGTTCAAGGCGAAATCTTGAAGAGAGTTGGAGTATTCAAAGCCTTGTTCTTCATGAATTTTTCGGCTTTCAAACTTGGATCAAAATCTTTCTTGAACCACAGTGTAGCAAACTTCTTGTATCTTGGTTCTTTGGAGGAACTTGGATGAACTAAAAGTTTAATCTTGGATGCCATGGATGATCTTGGTTGTGAGTAAAAACAAAGAAAAGAAAAGAAACTAAAAAGTTGCAAGATAGAAAGTAGGAATAGGTTAAGGGTGATGGGTTTTATAGAAAAGATAGGTGGGTGGGATTAGGGGAAAACGAAAAAGGGTTTAGGGTTTGGTAGAAGTTGTTGACAAGGGGTTTTGGTTAGGATGAATTGGAGGCTTTATATAAGCCTTAGATTCAGCCCATTAGTTTCCTTGTTGAAGATGTTTTCCTACTTGGTTTAGAATTCCTTCTTTATCTTGAACTTCTTTTCCTACAATTCAAAGACAAATCAAATAAGGATTAAAATTAAATATAAACTAATAGAGAAAATAAATAAAAATGTGTAATAGGATTCTTAAACTTAAATAAAAAAAATCTATCCTAAAAACTACTAATAATCGAAAAGGAGAAAAAAAATAATAAAGAAAATAAAAGAAATCGACAAAAATATAATAATAACTAATTAATCGAAAAAATAAAAATAAAAATAAAAATATCAAAAGGGAGAGCATGCTCATGCATCTCCTAAGTTGACCACTTCCTTGTTACGTTCCACATGGGCACCATTGTAGTGCTTCAATCTTTGTCCATTAACTTTGAATTCATGGTTGTCAGAGATGGACTTGATTATCACGGCACCATGGGAGAATGGTTTAATGACTTCGAGTGGTCCCGACCATCTTGATTTCAGCTTTCCCAAGAAAAGTTTTAGCCGAGAATTGAATAGGAGAACTAGTTGCCCTGGCGTGAATTGTTGTGGCAATAGTTTCTTGTCATGCCATCGCTTTGTTTTCTCCTTGTAGATTCGTGCATTGTTATAGGCGAGTGTACGAAATTCTTCTATCTCGTTGAGATCCATCAAACGCTTTTGTCCGGCACTTTCCCAATCCATATTCACAGTCTTGATTGCCCAGTATGCCTTGTGCTCGATTTCCACCGGTAGATGGCATGTCTTACCATAGACAAGTCGGAAGGGGGACATACCTAAGGGTGTTTTGAATGCAGTGCGATATGCCCAAAGTGCGTCATCTAGTCTTAATGACCAATCCTTCCTTGAGGGATTTACAACTTTCTCGAGTATTCCCTTCAACTCCCGGTTGGAAATTTCTGCTTGCCCGTTGGTTTGTGGGTGATATGCCGTGGCGATCTTGTATGATATGCCGAAGTGTTGCAACATCTTGGCAATTAGTCTGTTGTCAAAATGCTTGCCTTCGTCGCTGATAATTGCTCTCGGCATCCCAAACCGTGTAAATGTGTTTTTCTGCAGGAATCGTTGCACGGTCTTGGAATCGTTGTTGGGAACTGCAGCTGCCTCAACCCATTTAGACACGTAGTCGACGGCAAGTAGAATGTAGAGGTTGCCGAATGAAGATGGGAAAGGTCCCATAAAATCGATCCCCCATACATCGAACAATTCCACCTCGATGATGTTCTGGAGCGGCATCTCATGTCGTCTAGAGATATTGCCCATCCTCTGGCAACGATCACATTGCTTGTAAAAGTCTTGGGCATCTTTGTACAATGTTGGCCAATACAAACCCGATTGCAAAACTTTGGCCGCGGTACGAGTTCATCCAAAATGTCCTCCATAGGGTGAAGAATGGCATTGCCGAAGTACATTCTGTTGCTCTTCTTTAGGGACACATCGGCGTATAACCTGATCTGCACATTGTTTAAACAAAAGAGGCTCGTCCCAAAAGTAATGCTTAACATCATGGTGGAACCGCATCTTCCCTTGGTGAGTAATGCCATAAGGAAAAATACCGCAAACAAGGAAGTTAACTAAATCTGCATACCAGGGTATTGCCGAGGCATGTGCTACCGTGGCGACTGCTCCCAAAATTGCCGAGGCGTGCGCGTCAAAGGCTGCTGCGGCATCGAGAGTTGCCGAGGCGTGTGCATCAATGGTTTCCGAGGCGTCGAGGGTTGCCGAGGCGTCTAGGGTTGCCGAGGCGTCTAGGGTTGCCGAGGCAACTAAAATTTGTTAATCCAGGAATGTATCGCATATCTCTAGATCCGCGTCCTCCTCCCTATTGCGTTCCAAACGTGATAAGTGATCGGCCACTTGATTTTTTGTTCCTTTCCTGTCCTTAATTTCAATATCAAATTCTTGTAAAAGTAATATCCAACGAATCAAACGAGGTTTAGCATCCTTTTTAGCAAATAAGTATTTGATTGCCGAATGGTCCGTATGAACAATTACCTTTATACCAATTAAATAGGATCGAAACTTGTCAAATGCAAAAACTACAGCTAGTAACTCTTTCTCCGTTGTTGTGTAATTCACTTGAGCACCATTAAGAGTTTTACTAGTGTAGTATATCACATGGAAGGTCTTACCTGTGCGTTGGCCTAGGACTGCTCCTACCGCGAAATCACTTGCATCATACATGAGCTCAAAAGGTAGCGTCCAATCTGGTGGAATGACAATGGGTGTCAAGGTAAGCTTTTTCTTTAGGGTTTCGAATGCTTGAGTGCAAGAATCATCAAAATCGAAGAATTTATCCTGTTCAAGCAGATTACACAAGGGTTTAGTGATTTTAGAAAAATTATGAATGAACCTCCTCTAAAAACCTGCATGTCCGAGAAAACTTCGAATTCCTTTAACCGAATTTGGTGGGGGTAATCTCTCGATCACATCCACCTTGGCTTTGTCTACTTTAATTCCCTTGGATGAAATCTTGTGGCCGAGCACTATTCCTTCATCTACCATAAAATGGCATTTCTCCCAATTGAGGACTAAATCTGTTTCTTCGCATCTTGCTAACACCCTCTCTAAATTGCCGAGACAGTCGTCGAAGTCATTACCAAAAACTGAAAAATCATCCATGAAGATCTCAAGGAAGTCTTTGACCATGTCTGAAAAGAGTGCCATCATGCATCTTTGGAAGGTTGCCGGGGCGTTACACAATCCGAAAGGCATCCTTCAGAAGGCATAAGTACCGTATGGGCATGTGAAGGTTGTCTTTTCTTGATTTTCTGGTGCTATGGCAATCTGATTGTAACCTGAATAACCATCAAGAAAACAATAAAAGGGTTTACCTGTAAGACGGTCAAGCATTTGATCAATAAAGGGTAATGGGAAGTGATCTTTCCTAGTAGCTTTGTTTAGCTTTCGATAGTCCATACAAACCCTCCAACCGGTCACAGTCCTGGTTGGGATAAGTTCATTATTTTCATTGCTTACCACTGTTATACCTCCCTTTTTCGGTACACATTGTACCGGACTTACCCACGTACTATCGGAGATAGGGTATATAATGCCGGCGTCAAGCCACTTGATGATTTCTTTCATTACAACCCCTTTCATGGCATGATTCGGTCTCCTCCGGGCCTCAATTGAAGGTTTGTGATCATCTTCCAACAAGATCTTGTGCATGCACACCGCAAGGGCTAATTCCCTTCAAGTCGGCAATTGTCCACCCTATTGCCTTTTTGTGTAGCTTCAACATCTTGATCAGCTTCTTTTCCTGCTCAGGCTGTAACTTAGAAGAAATAATTTCAGGCAATGTATTATCGGTCCCTAAGTATACATATTTTAGTTGCTCTAGAAATTGTTTCAACTCAAGAATTGGTGGTTGTTCAATAGAGGGTTTTTCGAGCTTACCTTCCTTACCTGAGTAGTCCAGTGGTTCAAAGTATGTACCTGGTCGATTGGCTAGCCAATTTGCCTCTTCTGGTTGTTCCTCATCGACCGGTTCTTCATACTCCCCATGTTCCTCTTGGTCGGCAATGTAGTTTCCGAGGTAACTAAATTCCTCATCGAAGTTAAACTCTGTCGTGGCATGAAGAAGTTGGCATTCTTCTGGATCATCGGCATGCCTTAGTGTTTGGAATACATTTAGTTTAACTTGCTGGTCATTCACCCTCATTGTGAGTTCTCCCTTTTCAACATCAATCAAGGTTCTCCCTGTTGCTAGGAATGGTCTCCCGAGAATGATGGGTGCATGCTCATCTGCTTCACAATCCAAAACAATAAAGTCAGCGGGAAAAATAAATTTATCAACTTTTACCAGTATGTCCTCGATTTTCACTCTGGATGCACATAGGATCTGTCGGCTAGCTGTAGCATAACTGTTGTAGGTCTTGCCTTCCCGATTCCTAGTTTCTGGAAAATCGATTTAGGCATCAAGTTTATGCTAGCCCCAAGGTCGCATAATGCTTTCCCGACATAGTGATTTCCAATGGAATAGGGTATTGTGAAACTTCCGGGATCCTTCAACTTAGGTGGCATACGATTGTGCAACATTGCCATGCATCCCTCTGTTGCGGCAACTGTTTCAAACTCTCCTAGCCTTGTTCTCTTGGACACAATGTCTTTAAGAAACTTGGCATAGTTTGGCATTTGTTCAATTGCTTCCACTAGTGGCAAGTTGATGTGGACTTGCTTTAGGATATCAAGAAACTTCTTGAATTGGTATTCTTGCTTTTGTCGCTTCAACCTTTGTGGGAATGGTGATGGAAGTCAGATATCTTCGATCCTTTCATTGGTTTGAAACCTGATTGATGGTATTGCCGGGACATCTAGAGTTGCCGAGGCGTTATCAATTGGGGTTGCCGAGGCATGCTTATCGCAAGTTACCGAGGCGTCTTTATTGTCGGTTGCCGAGGCATGCTTATTGCCGGTTGCCGCGGCAATTCCTGGTTCAGCATCTGAGGCTTTGCCGCTAGGTTCGACCTGATCTTTTTGTGGAGTTTTGTTTGACGAGCGGGTTTGAACCTCTCTAAGTTGTTGGCCACTTCTAGTGGTGATCGCCTTACATTGCTCATGGCCAGTTCCTCTTGCGACTTCAGTATCGCTAGGTAAACCTCCTTGTGGTCTAGTATTCAGATTTTGAGCAAACTGTCCGACTTGATTTTCCAATGATTTGATTGCCGCATCTTGGTTTTGCAATCTCATCTCGGTCCTATTAATAAAAGCATCAGTTCTTTTTATGAAATTACTATTCTTAGCCATATAAGATTCAGTATTCATCATAAAAGCATTTAGAGAATTTTCCAAAGAACTAGATGTTGTCGGTTGTTGCTGCGGCATCTGTTGCCGTGGCATATTCTGCTGGAATCCCGATGCTTGTGCATTCTGATTGTTCTGGTTTAGAGCATTGTTGGGATTACTCCATGAAAAATTTGGGTGCTTCTTCCAAGCTGATTGTATGTATTGGACATCACATTGTTGTTTCGATTGTAATTCCCCACATAGAAGCTGGATTCCGGATTCTGCTTACATTCAGAAGAATTATGGTTATCACCACATAACTCACAAAAAGAATACATTACCTTGACTTCATGTGTGTTGTTTGGTTTTTGCATGTTCTTGACCATCTTGGTTAAAGCGGCCAATTGTGCCGAAATTGAATCTGATGATCCTAGTTCATGTATTGTGGCTTGGCGTCTAACTCCTCATTTTCTAGTAGATGGGAATTGATAATCATTCTTGGCCAGCCTATTTAAAATTTGCATTGCTTCTTCCGGCGACTTATCTAGGAGTATGCCATTTGTCGAGGCATCTAGGATCATCCTTGTTGGTGTATTCACGGTGTTGTAAAACATTGTTACTTGAGTCTACACCGGGAATCCGTGTAAAGGGCATTTGTGTAGAAGTTCTCTATATCGCTCCCAAGCCTCGTACATGGATTCATCATCTGCCAGCAGAAAAGAAGTAATGTCATTACGAAGCTTATCAGTCAAATTTGTAGGATTAAATCTAGCAAGGAAATCACGAAAAAGATCAGTCCAAGATGTTATGGATCCAGCAGGAATGCTATTCAACCATGCTTTCGCCCTATCCCTCAGTGAATAGGGGAATAATCTTAATCGTAATACATCGGGGGTGACTCCGTGTATCTTGAACGAGTTGCAAATCTCGAGGAAAGATTTCAGATGTTGCCGTGTGTCTTCAGTTGTTGAGCCGCCAAATTGACCTATTGTGTTGATCATATTAAACATTACCGGTTTCAACTCAAAGTGGTCGGCTTCAATTTCAGGTGCGACAACTCCTGGGTTAAGTCCATCAAGATCTTCTTCAAGATAGTCTCGAATAGTTACATTTCGTGCAAGAATCACTCCTCCTCCCGCTTTCGAACATCTTGATTCATATTGCCGTCTTGATTTGCCATTGCTTCTCTTATCCTTCGTCTAAGTCTTTGTAAGGTTCGTTCGATTTACTGGATCAAAGGGATATTCGGTGAAGTTGGTCTCGCATACGGTCATATACCAATGCAAAACCAAAGTTTGTTAGCCCTTGGAATTTTAAACAAGAAAAGTAAAAAGAAAGTGCAAGAAAGTAAAAACAAAGTCGCTATTGCCAATCCCGGCAATGGCGCCAAAAAACTTGTTGCGCGTAATAAGTGCTACATAAATGTGCAAGTATACACGTCGCAAGTTATAGTATAAAAGATATCGTCTCCACGAGGATTGGTGCCACTTCAAGGATCTAGTCTCTTGCCTTTGTAAAAAGTAAAAACACAAGTAAAGGATTATAGGAGTTTAACTAATGACTAATCTAGAAAGCAATAAAGTAAAAGAAAAGATGAATTCAAATTAGAGAGAGATAGGCCAGGTTATCGATGCGTTGAGGTGTGATAGCCGATTGGATCGTTTTGGTAAAAGAGTGCACGGGCAACTCGGTTGCCGTGGCAACTTGCACAACGGGTTACCTTGGCAACTAATCGATGGTTGCCCGGGCAACTAGTTGGGCAACTACTTGGGCGTCGGGCAGCAACCTTCAAGGTTCGGCAGAGCGTTCTTCAATGGTTTCTTCTTATCCCTAAGTCGAAACTCTAGCTACTTGTGCATGCCTTGATAATACATCCCTGCGTGAATCAAGGGTGAACAACAACCAATCTTGCGCTCCTCTTAGCCGTTGAAATCCTTAACTTATTCCTAAGCCGGATTAATCTTCACCATCAATAGATTGAATAAAGATCATATTCATTCGTTTCTTGAATCTAACTCTCCCGATATTAGATAAATAGATGAAATTATGAGATCCTCTCCCAATTCACTCGCAAACAATAATAAGAACCAAGAATGAATAAACCTTGAAATAGAAAAGTGCAAACTCTTATTACCTAAACAAAAACCAATAGTTTCTCACAACCACAAAACACAATAACCATATCCAAGTAGATTTAGTTCATGGCTAGGTTCCAAAGAAACACAAGATAAACAATCCCTAGCATGAACCCAATCGAACAAGAAAGAAAAGGATGAAGAAGGAGGCTTGTCGAAATCCTCCTTGCCCTATATGCTTGTCAAAAATTCTCTCATCTTGCCCTCCTTGGACTTGTCAAAATTTCCCTCCCTTGCTCTCTCTCTCTTGTCGAAATCTCTATCTTATTTATAGGGCTAGACCAAAGTCCTTCTTTGAGGAGGAGTTTAAGTTGGAATTAAATTATCTTTAAAGTATATAATTCTTTATTATAATTGTATTCCTACTAGAACTTCTCCTATCTTCTTTGAATTTAATTCTTCTTTAATCTCTGCATGGAAATCAAATTCCTTTGGTTTTGGGCTTTGCTCCACGTCATCTTGGGCTTGTATAGTCATCAATTTCGACTACCATATCACCTTTGCTCTTGTCGACAATTGCCATGGCAACTGGCTCGGCGTCTCCTTCATGCATTGCCCGGCTACTAGCTCGGCGTCTCCTTCATGCATTGCCACGGCAACTAGCTCGGCATTGCTTTGGTAAGTGATCCTGCACATACACACACAAAGCACACCAAAGCAGCATCTTTTCCACAAAAACTACCAAGTTATGTAATCAAGCTCAACGATTGAAGAAAACATGGATTAATGCATGAATGGCTAACTATGCAACTAATATGAGCCTAAGTCTAACAATAATATGAGTAAAAAGGGTAAGAAAAATAGTACTTTTGAACACTTATCATATATGTATATGTATATGTATATGTATATGTATATGTATATGTATATGTATATGTATATGTATATGTATATGTATATGTATATGTATATGTATATGTATATGTATATGTATATGTATATGTATATGTATATGTATATGTATATGTATATGTATATGTATATGTATATGTATATGTATATGTATATGTATATGTATATGTATATGTATATGTATATGTATATGTATATGTATATGTATATTTATATGTATATGTATATGTATATGTGTGTTAATGTGTTTGGATGTATATATGTTAATTTGCATGTATGTATTATTAATCTCTTTATTATATTGAGTGTATACGTATGTATATATATTATATGTATTGTTAATACTATTATTATTAATAATAATGGGCTATATATTATAAATTTAAAACAAATCTAAATATTTAAACCCAATATTTAATATCATTCCAGTCCTTATTACAAACCTAACAAAATATTAATTACAAATGGCCCAACCTGACAAGCCCAAATTTAATAACCTAAAACCCTAACCCATATCTAAAAACCCTAAACCTAATATTATCTCTTTTTTTGCGTAGCCAATTGGAAGTCGTTGGATTAGATCCATATACAAAGGCCAAGATCAATCTAGAAGACCCCTCTAGCTGGTTGTGTGCATCACACGCCCGAACCGTAGATTACCACGCATTGACTCTTCAAATTACCACGTGCCACGTGGCATGATCAAGTGTTGCCACGTTATTTCGCAGATCGCATCCAGGCCGCTCATCTTCGAGTGATCTCAGCCATTGGATCAGATCTGATCCAATAGCCGAGATAAAATATGGCTGACTGCTCTCCACCTTCTACGTCCATGTGGCGCCACTGCCGGAAAGCCCTCGACCGTCCTACGTTCTCCTCACCATCCCAACCACCGGACGTGCGCAAATACAAAAAAAACAAGGGCATGTTAGATCCAAATCAAGCAATAGTGATTTCATTTAATGTTTGTTTATTTTTGTAAACAAACACAAATTAAAAGCAGGATATATATATATATATATGTAATCAGACCCATTTGTACTCAGTTACCAGAGAGTCAATAAAACAAAAAAAGAATTTTAAAGGTATCTTTTTATTCTTTTGCATGCATGCCCATTTTGAAACAAAATAATAAATAAAAAAAGTGCAAAAGGGAAAAGAGTTTACCCTCGCCGCCATGATGGTCCTTTTCTGGTAACAAGCCCTCGCCTTTGGCCAAGTAGGGTGAACCGGTGAAGGCTTTGTTGGTCGAATCGAGGGATTTTTTTTCTTTTTGTGTGTTTTGATTTTCAAAATAAAAGGAGTTTAGGGATTTAGATATGAAGGGTTCAAAAGAAGGAGTCTTTTGAGTTCCCCGACACTGATTAGTGGTGGCTGAGGGCTGTGGGTGGTGGTCAGAGTAGCCGGACCACCGTCGATTTTTGGAAAATTGGGAGAATTTTAGGGGTTTTCTGTTTAAGCAAAACAGAGAAATGGGGGTGATTATATAAAGGGTTTTTTAAAAAAATGGATAAAGTTTGGAAATATTGCCAGATTGATCTTTAAATAGGGGTTTGTTTTTCAAAAATGGGATAATTACAGAATAGTCCCTTTGCCCTTTTGAATTTTCTCCGTGACCCTTCCCTTTTTTAAATTTACATACCTGATCATTGAAACCTTTTTAAATCCTTCAATTTCGCGCCTAAATCTGATTAAATCAGATTTTAAAGGGTAAAATTACCTCCAAAGTCCCTCCGCGTCATTTTTTTAAAACTGGCCTGCCATATGGTTTAATTGCCCAACAGTCCTTTAAAGTTTTAACCGATTTTCAATTTCATCCTTAAATGTCTGTTTTTATTACTTGAAAGGGAAAATTTTAGTTTTAGTCCCCATTTCTTTTTATAGTTTTTCAATTATGCCCCTTTTCTTTTAACTTTAACTATTTTTATGGTAAAATTACATTTTCCCCGACCATTTATTTTATTTAATTCAGTCCTTTATTTTATATGTTATGATTAAAAGTTTGTTGTATATTCGATATGTGATTCATATTATTTGATGTTAGTTTGTTACATATAGGTTTTTTTGTTTTATTTAATTAGTAGCCATGTATCTATGTATATGAATATATGTATATGTATGTGGTATATATTATGTTGTGTTATATTTATATGTATATATGTTTATATGAGTATATATATGTAGATCTAGTGTTTTCTATATATTTTATGTTATACTTACATTTTGTCTTATATATATTGTTGTGCAAAATTATTTTTAGTAAAGTATTTTTTATTTAATGTACATTTTATATATGTATATTACATAGTAGTGTTTTTTATTTATATTATGATGAATATTTTATACATATGTATATGTATATAGTATTATTCTATGTTACATGTTATTTATATTATAATATATGTATCATTTAGTTTTTGTTGTATTTTATTTTTAATTATGTTATTATTTGTTCATAATAATATGTATTCATTCCATGTATTTATTTATTTTTACCTTGTTCGATTAAGTTTGCATATCAGATATTTTTAATTGCTAATGCGGTGCTCCATTTTTCGATGGTAAACTTGGCTACCAGTCTAAGACGTAGATGATAGTTTTCATTTATCCCTAAAACACTAGAGCCCTTAAAATATACTCGTACATATAACCAAATTTTAATTTGATTGTCACTTTAACCCGTAAAATTTGATATAAATAAAGTGGTAATAATTTAGTACCAATTTTTAGGCGATGTGGGGGTGCTAATCCTTCCCCATCCGTAATCAACTCCCGAACCTAATTTTTTAAAGAATCTCTATTTTTTGTGTTCGGTGTCCGGTCAACCTTATCCAAGTGACCGGCGGCGACTCCGTGTTTTCTAAAATACGAGTCTTTCCCAAATCCCCCTTTTAAATAATTTTTAAAATAAAAGTGGAACCCTTTTTAATATAATTTATATTTCATTATTTTCGTAGTGGCACTCAGACAAAATAGTCGCTACTGCATGCAGACTCAACTAGGGACTGGTTTTGATTTTTTTAAACAAAAAGGAGTTAAGCTAAAATATTTTACCGCTTTACTAATATTAGATATTATGGGTTAAAGTGACGATTAAACTAATATTTGTTTATAAATGCAAGTCTATTTTAACTCATTTAAAAATTGGACATATAAACTTGTCTGTCTAAGTGAAGGGAAAATGCTATTGCTTTTGAGGGAATATTGTTCCTCCGTATGGGCCTAGCAAGTACCTTTGGGGTTCTACTACCCTATATTTTCGTGGGAATATTTTTTCCCTATACGGACATAGCAAATGGGTCCCCCTAAGTTGAACCCGGTTGAAAGGAGCCTATAATGGGTGATGATCGGGGGCCTTGCTACCCTTAGTAGGGGACAACAAGGACAATTCAGGTACCTTTTAGCACCAAAACTGCATGTAGAGAACATAGAAAGCTCACCCCATTAGAGCCATGTGGATACCCTACGTGCTTTAGATTTTAAATAGGGTTGTTTTATTCGTTGCTTTATGTAATTTTCTGCTCTATTTCTTTATTTACATATTTTTATTCGGTACTAACTTGTTTATTTTTATGTCTTGTTTTTGTTTTCTTATGCATTTTTACATCTTCATACAATCATAGGGTATTGATTCCCAAGTTGTTGAAAAAATTTAGAAATCGTTCACAATGGACAAAGGGTTGTCTGATCAGATAGCAAAGGATATAAATTTGGGGTTTGGTCATATAGCTAGATCTGAGATGATAAAAGAATAATCATTTAAGGTCTCCCGGTCAAGCATGGCAGACGATATTTGCGCTAGTAACGAGCGAGATTATGTTCAAGAATTGAAGAAACAGATAGCCGAAATAATGAATCGAATGAATGCTATAGCTAAAGTAAGGGGTCCGTTGAGCAAGAAGAAGAGCCAATTAGGAATCAGAATGAAGGTATCGATGGTCAGAATCCTACTCTTAAGCAAGGTAACATCGGTAAATACGATAAGTTGAACCCTTTCGTGATTCGTGTCAATAGACCTGTGAAAGGTACATCTGAGTCAAACTCCCAAAAAATAGAGGTGGGTTTAGAAGAAACCAGCAATGTGAAGAAGCGCATCCCGAGGCCTACGAGGTATACCAATCTGCTCCTGATGCTCATTGAGAGGAACCTTATCACCCCAGTTCAGTCTGTTCTAAAGGAACCACCCTACCTGAAAGGTTACAACAATCGAGCTAGGTGTAGTTACCACTTAGGGAGTTTGGGGCACACTACAGAGTTTTGTGGGACATTAAAAAACTGAGCTAAGGATCTTCTCAATATGGGAGTGTTGAGTTTCGAACATGGAAAATCTTGATTTTATAGTGAGCTAGAAATTTCCCGAAGGGCAAAGTTGAAGAAGAACGAAGACCCAGGGCAATGATTGAAAAGGCGAGTCAAATTTAGAAACCGAAGATAGGGGTATCCCAGAAGAGGGACATTTGTTCGTGTATGACCAGTTTAAGCAAGAGAAAGATGATTTAAGCAAGAAAATGATGAGTATACTATATGAGTATTAGAAGCTTCAATGCATGATCTAAAATGCTGGTTTGGGTGGCACTTTCAAATAATGGAAGAATGGCATGATTTAGCTAAAGAACGATTTGGGGCATTGGAAGCAAAAAGGTTAGGCTAGTGAAAATAGAGTATGATCGTTGTCACAAAAGTTGAAGGAAGTTGAGAGCCAATGTGACATCCTCAAGAATGAGTTTGAAAGCAGTCTATATATGAACGATATTTTGAAATTAAGTCTGCAACAAAGTGAGAATGAAGCCCGCACCTTTTTAAACAGAGAATGCAACTCTCTGGGAACAAGTGGATGAGCTTAGAACTTCTTTGCGTACAAGTGAGATTCATGCCGAAGCTTACAAAGTAGGTCGGTTATGAAAGTGTCGAGAAGGTAACTCTCAAGTTACAAAAAGTTGAGCAAGAAATATAGGAAAAAGACAAAGGCATGAAGATTGCTATGGCCCAAGCGCGTAAGGTGGCCCAGCAGGTAGCAGATTTGGCCGATGCAGCAATGCCGTTAAGACATAATTTAGATTCAGCATTGGGCCGTGAAGAAAAGTTGACTCGCTTGCTGGAAGAAGTTAAAAAGTTAGGGGTTAGGGCTCATCAGTATTTGTAAATATCCACTATCTGATGTAATGAAACCTTTTTGGTCTTAATGAAAGATATTCTATGGGGATCACTTTTGGAATCAATATCTTATTGCATTCATATTTACGTTTTAGCATTGCATTGCATTTTTATCATTATATTCCTCTTTCAGAATCTACAATTTTTGAGGGTTCGATGGCAGAACCGGTTGAAAAAGAATGGAACGAGTTAAAAATTGAGACTTGACCAATTAGAGGATAGAGTCAAGGAGTTCATGAAGAAAGAAAAAAATAGGTGTTTCCAATACGAGGAAGCTTTGCCTAGTCCTAGATTTGGTCATCCTTCAGATTTCAAGGCTCTTAGGTTTGTGCAGTATGACGATACAAGCTGTTCGAGGGTTCACTTGACTATGTTCTGCAGAAAAATGGAGGGCTACATCAAGAATGAAAAGTTGTTGATCCACTACTTCCACGACAGTCTGGCAGGACCCGATGTGATATGGTATAACAAGTTGAGCAAAAACCAAGTTCGGTTTTGGGGTGACCTAGCCAATGCCTTTTTGAGCCAATATAAGTATGCCTTAGACTTAACTCCAAGTCGACAGTATCTTCAAAGTATGAAAATGAGACCAGACGAGAGCTTTAAGAATTATGCTAAGATGGCGATGTATGGCAGCCCAAGTTCAGCCTCTTATAGCCGAAGAAGAAATGACACCCCTGTTTCATGTGATGCTTACCCTCTCCTTCTTTGATATGATGTTGGAGAAATCAGGGATCGAATTTGAAGACTTTATGACGATAGGGGAAAGAATAGACTACGCAATCCAAGAAGGAAAATTAGGGTCTAAGTTTAAAGATCAAACCAACATGACGTAGAAGAAGAAAGAAAGATAAATGAGTGTCATCTCCAAAGCACTCGTAATCATAAGAGTATAAGACAAACTGATGCCTCTGAGTCATCAAGAAAAGTTCCCCGAACGAGCACAAACTTAGAGATATTCGGGGTATCTATTGCAGACATATTTCCTCGGTTGGTTGAATGTCGCTATCTCACTCCCCGACCGATAAAGATCATACCTGACCCTTCTGCTCACAGTTTTGACCTGAATAACACTTGTGATTTCCATATGGGGCACCAAGGCATCTTACGAGGAAGTGTAGACCGTTGCTGGAAGAAATCAAGAAGCTGGTCAACAAAGGAGTCTTTACACATGATTTAATCTAGCAATGGAAAATAAAAGAATTTGGGCAAGTTTGCATCGAGCGAAGAAGACCGGAACACATTGGTCACTATGCTTGAATGTCTTACCTTTTGCAAGGGTGATAGTTTGATTCCCCACATTTTTTCCTTTTGAATTGTATATAGAAAAAGCCTACGGTTTAGGCCTAAAAGCAGTAGGAATATTTTATAAAGATATATGTTTGTCAAAATGAAAATCGTATTTTCTTTATTATTTAGAAAATATTTTTGCATTCTTTTTGCATTCTTTGATTCTTTAAACTTTTCATTCTTTATTACGGGATAGTTTTTGTTGTCCCATACATACATACACATTTTTATACATAGGTACATACCATTTTTTAGGTCATGAAACCTTAAATATGAATATTTTTTATTTAAACAGAACACCATAGGGATATTGTGAATGTAAGTATCCGCTAGTCCATTTAGGCCGACAAAGGGGCAAAACAAGTGTTTAGATAATGAGTAGTTCCCATTTTAGGAAACTTCATTCTCATGCACTTGTCATCGCCTATACCAAAGGCATCATATCCCCAAACCCAAGACCAGGTGGTGCAGGAAGTACTTGTTCCACTCCCTCAGGAGGATTAGGCAGAGGAGGCGACAAATTCTAAGGGTGCATAATCTCGCCCTCGACTCTCTGCCCTCTGGCAGTAGCGTTTCCTCTAGATCACAATTCTCTCATTGGTGGCATAGTCTAAAACGTATCTAAGGCATGATAATTACACAAAAACAATCAGGCTAGCTTCAAGCAAGGATCCAAGACTTCCATTTTAAACCAAAATCATTTCATAAACATAGCAATTTGGCAATGTGTCCCCAAGGTACCCAAACATAGAATAATTTAAACACCGTACATGTAAACAATCACCGTGTATAACAAACATCATGTTACAAACACCAATAACATCCCAATTTTTGCGAACCTGGCTCTGATACCACCAAATGTAACCCTCTTAGCCCGACCTAGCCAAAACTGGACTAAAATGGCCACATTAGGTTTATTGAAGCAAACCTGAGCTAAAAACCCTAAATGGAGCCCTTTTTTTTCTTTTTATCTTGTCTAGATGCGTGTTATTAATGTTCTATATGTACATGCCTCAGCGGTAGTGTTTATTCTTAAACAGATTGCAAAAAAGAGATCAATTGCCCAATAAATCACTCTAAGGACCTTAACGCAATTTTTAGAAACTTTAGGCAAATTACATGATTAAGATTTCCAACCTTTAATTACTCCAATTACATGCTCATAAGTCAATTCCCTTTCCAAAACAAACGCTCCAACTCAACTAATTACACTCATAACAAACAGGGACCAATATACAAGATTACCAAACTTCAACATCAATCAAAAGGTACAAAAATCAGCGTAGTGTACTGATACATGCAAGCCTGTATCGATATGGCTTAACAAACTTAACGGCTCCCCATACCGATACACCTTTATCACGTATCGATACGATATGTTGACCATACCGTATTGATACAACGTTAACCCATACCGTTAGCCCTTATTTATTTAGAAGTCTCAGAATTCCAGTAGCTAAAACCCGTAGCGATACAGTACCTTGCATATCAATACGGCTTATTAATACCGAAAGGGCATTTCGATACGCTGGCTCGTGTACTGACACCTAGAACTGTTCTCTTTCAAGGCGTACCGATACATTGGCTTGGCGTATTGGTACGCTAGGCTTATTTTCAGCATTTTGAGTCTCTACAGGACCTCGCGTACCGAACCTTAAGGTACCTGTACCAGTACGCAGAGGCCTATAATGACCTTTAGGTCCAACATATGACGCTTCAGCCTGTAATGAGCCTCTACAACATTAACACTTAGCTAATCAACATATAATATTGTCAACATGCTTAAACAACATCGTATCATCATCAAAACCCAACCTAGCTTTTCTGGCATACTCAAACAATCAATTCTAGAGGCATGCTTCCTAGTCCACATCCAAACACCAAACCAATCATATCTCAACCACTTAAAACATGTTACAAGTCCAAAACAATAATTAAAACTTGAAACAACAAAGAGTTCTTCAAAAACCCTCCCAAAACCTCATTCGACACATTGCCAATATTACTACTACTTTTCAACGTCCAAACCGTACTTTGAAAATAAGTCTTTGGAAATCTTTTCCTTGCTTCCTTGCTGCCTCGAACCTTAATTCTCTGCATTGATGGAAAAGGAGCATAAACACACTAGGCCTAGTGAGGAATGCTCAAACAACAACCATCATCAATGGATTTTAAACCATTTTCACTTTTCTTTTACCAAATACATTTCAAAAGTATTTTAAACATCAACACATCATCATGCCTTATCAAAAGCATGCACTTAACATTTCCAAAACAATATATTAAACCATATGCAACCTGTATTATGGATCCCACAACAAAATCCCATTTGTTACCCTCAAATTAAGCTTTCCCATGCATACTACCAATGCAAGGCTGAAAGAGTAAAACATGTTTAAATCACATTAAACAACATAGTCCATCTCATGATACATAGACAATTGTATTGGCTTCCAAGTGATTGTTTACCAGGTTCCTTTTACCAAAATGTAACATCAGATACACGGATACAACAAGTGTTCCCTTAACACTTAACAAACAATCTACCGGTTACACAAGGTTCACACACAGGAGTATTCGGTATACATAAACCTCTCTACCATTGTGACACCCATGGTAGAGTATTCGTTACCTATAAACCCCTCAACACCACTCATCGGTATGATGTTTAACCCACTAACGGGAGTTTACGGTACCGTACAACCCCCTAACCGTTAGGGTAGTTGAATGGAGTATTCAGTACACCATATAAACCCCTCAACATTCAATGCGCCTTTTTATAGTGCACTATCAATCCTATGGATCCGATTTCATCTTCAAACCATTTCATACCATCACTTGCCAATATAATTCATTTTAACTTCAACAACTCACTATTTTCATATGCATCATCAAAACCATTTAACCAATGCAATAAACCTTGCATTAAACAATGTTCATAAACATTAACAAAACGTGTATTACTTTCCAATGCATCAACATCATTTTATAACCACTTTCTAACATTAAACCATGCTCAAAAACATGCACATACACTGAGTAAATAAACCATGTAAAACAAGTGTATCAAACCATTAGCCAAATTAAGTTCGAGAGAGAATTCATCATTTACTTACTTCTGAGCTTAGACCATTATTTCAAGCTCGATCTAAACTCCTAAACACAACTTCCAAACCTTTACAAAGTTGAAAACACGTTTTCATTCACCAACTCGCAACGTCTCCCTAGTCGATGCGACAATCACTCCTCCAAAGCTTTTGAAACTCATGTTCAAACTTGAGGATCAACCTCCCCTGCTTTTAGCCATACAAAACAGAGGTACATTGCATCAAAATGCAATCAACATCACAGTAACACAAAACCTCGACATCTTTTACCCAAAACCACTCTACAACTCCCAAAATTAACAACAAATCTCTTTCAAACTTAACCCAACCACAATCCAACTTTTCAACACTTCAATTAACATCTAAAACACTTCTCAAACATCCCTACATTTCCAGCATTCATTTAACCCCCACAACTCCTAAAAAACACATAACTAGCAACCTAGAAAATTAGATATTCACATAACTTCGGGATTCCAAAGTTAAAACCAACTTATTAACATTATGAAACATCAAAATCATGATTATAACCAAATCAAGAACTCAACAAAATAGATCTGAAATGAAAATCACTTAATCTCATCAATTAAACCTTGATTTAATCAATTTCCACAATTAAATCATCAAAACTCATTAGAAAGCATTAAACAAAGATCAAATACGTGGGAATTTCAATAAAGAACCATTCATTGGAGGAGAAGAACGAACCTTACCTCTAATGGGTGATTTCCCTCTCAATTGGATGTTTTAATCTTGAAAACAAAGAAATTCAATGAAGTTTTGCAAAGCAAGATTGAAGAATCAATTAAGAAACAAGAATTTAAGAAATCAAGAGTGTTACCTCAGATTTCTGATGAAAAAGTGAGTGTTTGGCTAAAAGAACTTTGAGAGAAAAGTTTGGGAGGAAAAAATACGTCAATTTTTGGTTTTAAGAAAATAACTACTTTTTGTTAATCTTTTTTTTTATTAATTATCCTTTTAATTACCCAATTAAAACTTTTTTTTAAATAATCCTAAATGAGAGGAAAATCTAATTTTAAAGTTTGGTAAAATAGCACCTTAAAGATTCTAAGATTTGACCCTTTTTCAAAATAGTTATTAAAAGTTTTCATTCTTTACATTTTGGTCACTAGTCAAAATGTCCAATTTCCAAATTCTATTTTCCAAAATTGACTTTAGCAAAAAATCCATATATTAAATAATGATTTTTAGATATGTTTCCCTTGTTTTTCTCATACCAAAATTATTTATTCTGATTTTAATCCTGAATCCAATTCAAATCTCTAATCCCGGCCCACCGTACCATCTAATCCACTAGGAAAACTCATAGGTTACAATGGTGGATTTGAACAACCATATTAGAAAATCAAAGCATCTCTTTGCCAAAAACTCTAGAGAACCTTTGATTGAACTTAGCACCCCAATAGTGCTTAGGCTTTGTTGTTCCTTTATCCTTTAGTGTTGAGGCATGTTTGAGGTAACTTGGCAATTGTTTTAGTTCCGGCTTCGGTGGCTCCTTAATGGATGGTTTTGGTGCCTGGATTGCTCTACCATATAATTCCAGTGATTCAGGCCTCACGTGGTAGCTAATGACTTCATGTAGCATGGGTGGTTCATCTAATTCCTCACTTGCCACGTCTTTATCATCCAGCTCTATGGCATCAAAATCTGTTCCCTAGAAATTCAATGCCAAGTTCTCATCTAAAATGGATACCTTTTGTTCAACTGCCTGGAATTCTGGTGCCATGACTATGGGGGCATTAATCAACCTATCTTTTAATTCCAGAAAAACTTTCAAACAAGAATCATTAAACGCAAAAAGGGTATTTTGTTCCAAAAGTAAGCATAAAGGTTTAGAAATTTTTGAGAAATCTTTAATAAAACAATGGTAAAAACCAGCATGTCCCATAAAACTTCTAATACATTTGATACTTGTGGATGATGGGAATTGTTTGATTACCTCTATCTTTGCTTTATCTACTTCCAGTCCATTCTTGGTAACTTTGTGTTCGAGAACTATGCCTTCCTTCACCATGAAGTGGCATTTTCCTAGTTCAGGACTAGGTTGGTTTCAATATATCTCTGTAGAACAAGTTCAAAACTCTGAAGACAGTCCTTGAATATTTTGCCAAACATCGAGAAATCTGTAACCCCCTCAACCTAGCCTATCCCATCAACATCCAATGCACCTTTTTATAGTGCACTATCAATCTTATGGTCGGCCAGCTATATCGGATTTCATTTTCATCTAAAAAACACTTCTCAAACATCCTTACATCTCCATCATTCAATTAACCACCACAACTCCTCAAAAACATAAAGCTAGCAACCTAGAAATTAGAGATTCATATAGCTTCGAGATTCTAATATTAAAACCAACTTATCAACATTATAAAATATCAAAATTATTATTATAACTCATCAAGAACTTAGCAAAACAGATCCAAAATGAAAATCTCTTATTCTTATCAATTAAACCTTGATTTACTAAGTTTCCACAATTAACTCATCAAAACTCATTAGAAAACATTAAACAAGGATCAAATACTTGGGAATTTCAGTAAAGAACCAATCATTAGAGGAGAAGAGCGAACCTTACCTATCAATTGGATGTTTTACTATTGAAAACAAAGGAAAATCAATGAGATTTTTGGAAAACAAGATTGAAGAATCTATTAGAAATCCATAGTTAATTAAATCAAGAGCATTACCTTTAATCTCTGATGAAAAAGTGAGTGATTGGCGGAAGAAGATTTGAGAGAAAGAAAATTACGTCAAAAGTGGTTTTAGAAAAATAGCTACCGTTTTATTAATTAAATCCCTTTAATCCTTAATTAAAACTCTTTAAAATAAACCAAATTGAGAGAAAATTATGATAAAAACATTTAGGTCAAATAGCTCCTTAAAGATTCTAAGTTTTGATCATTTTTCAAAACAGTCACTAAAAATAGTTTTCAATCTTTATATTTTGGTCACTAGCCAAAATGTTCAATTTCCAAAATTCATTTTCCAAAATTGACTTTACCAAAAATATCAATGATTTTTAGATATTTTCCCATATTTTTCTCACAACAAAATTATTTGTTCCGATTTTAATCCCGAATCCGACTCGAACCTCTAATCCCAGTCCACTAGACTATTTAAACCACTAAGAAAACTCCTAGGCCCAAAAACCGGGGCGTTACAAATCTCCCCCTTAAGAATTTTAATCCTCGAAATTTACCTGACGGAAACATATGCGGAAACTAAGCAACCATGTCCGACTTACTCTCTCATGTGGCCTCCTCAACACCGCGATGTTGCCGCAACACCTTAACAAGTTCAATCCTCTTGCCACGGAGAACTTTACTGCTGGAGTCAAGGATCTCCATAGGCTCCTCATCAAAGGATAAATATGGTCGCAACTCAACATCCTCAACTGGCATAACATGCGACGGATCCAAGCGATGCCTCCGCAACATGGACACATGAAACACTTCATGAATCTTCTCCAATTCAGGAGGTAACCTCCACCGATAAGCCACAGGACCAATGCGTTCCAGCACCTTATATGGTCCAATAAACCTTGGGCTCAACTTTCCTTTACGCCCAAAACGTATCACTTTTTCCAAGGTAAAACTTTCAAGAACACTTTTTCACCAACAACGTACTCAACCTCTTTACGCTTCAAATTCGTGTAGGATTTATGTTATTATACGCAAATTTCACCAAAGGTAACTGCCTTTCCCAAGTTCTTTGGAACTCAATGATACAACTTCTCAACATATCTTCCAAGATCTGAATCACACATTCAGACTGGCCATCTGTCTTAGGATGATACGATGTACTAAAATTCAAGCGAGTACCCAAAGCTCGGTGCAAACACTTCCAAAACCTCGCTATAAACCGCGGATCTTTATCTGAAACAAACGACTTGGGTACCCCGTGCAACCTCATAATTTTAGCAACATATAATTCTACCAGCTTATCTAGTGAGTACTCGTATACACAGGCAGAAAATGTGTATACTTCGTAAACCGATCCACAATCACCCAAATAGAATCCTTTTAGATGGTGTCAAATGCAGCCCTAACAAAAAATCTATGGTGATCATTTCCCACTTCCACTCTGAAATTTTCAACGGCTGTAATAACCCTGAAGGAAACTAATGTTCAACTTTCACTCGCTGACACACCATAGGATTTCCATCCCTGATGTCCTTGACATGAGGTACCAATGCCTCATCATATGGCTGCTTTTCTTTAATCAAATGTGCCAAAGATGGTTTCACTTGCAATTCAATCACAGGTCGCACTCAACCTAGCAAACATGGCTCTCAACTCCACAATGGCCTTTCTACTCAAAGCATCTGCTACCACATTGGCTTTACCCAGATGATACTCAATGGCCAGATCATAATCCTTCAACAACTCTAACCATCTATGCTGACGACGATTCAACTCTTTCTAAGTCATCAAATACTTCAAACTCTTATGGTCGGTGTATACAATACATTTTTCACCATAAAGGTAATGTCTCTAAATTTTCAACGCAAACACTACCGCCGCGAGCTCCAAATCATGCGTAAGGTAGTTGCGTCCATGCAATTTCAACTGCCTCGATTCATAAGCCACGACCTTCTCATCCTACATTAACACACACCCTAACCCAATGTAGAATGCGTCACTATACACCACAAACTCATTCTCTGACTCAGGCTGAATCAAGATTAGAGCTTGCATCAAAGCTTCCTTCAACTTCTCAAAAGCCTGTTGTCTCGCTTCTGTCCATACGAACCGCTCATCTTTCTGCAACAATTTGGTCAATGGGGTAGCAACCCTTAAAAACCATCCACAAAATGACGGTAATAACCTGCCAGGCCCAGAAAGCTGCGAACTTTCATCACTGACTTCGGCTGCTTCCAATTCACAACCGCCTCAACCTTTTTAGGATCTACCTGGATACCTTCAGCTAAAGCCACATGACCAAGAAAAACCACCTCCCTAATCCAAAACTCGTACTTACTCAACTTAGCATAAAGCTGATTATCCAACAAGGTCTGTAACACAATCCTCGGGTGTCGATCATGATCTTCCTCGATACGAGAGTACATAAGGATATCATCGATGAACACTACCACAAATTAATCCAAAAATTCATGGAATACACGGTTCATCATATCCATGAATATTGCATACGCATTCGTTAACCCAAACAGCATCACCAAGAACTCATAATGGCTATACCTCGTACGAAACGCAGTCTTCAACGCATCTTTATCCTTAACTTTCAACTGATAATATCTAGATCTCAAATCAATCTTGGAGAACATCGTAGCTCTCTAAAATAGATCGAACAGATCCTCAATCTACGGTAAGGGATACTTGTTCTTAATCGTCAACTTATTCATTTGCCTATAGTCTATACACATCCTCAACGTGTCATCTTTCTTTTTCACAAACAACACTGGTGCTCCCTATAGCGACATACTAGGTCAAATGAAACCCCAATCCAGTAACTCATGAAGTTGTATCTTTAACTCTTTCAACTCCTTTGGTGCCATGCGATATGGTGCAATCGAAACTGAAGCCAAATCAACATATGTCTTGATGCAAAACTCCACCTCCATGTCTAGTGGCAAACTAGGTAACTCTTCTGGAAACACACCAAAAAAGTCACAAATAGTACGTATATCCTTCGTCTGTGCTTCCTCCATATTCGGGTTCATCACATAAGCTAGATACCCCCAACATCCATTTTCCAACAACTTATGCGCTTCCATGGCTAAAACCATATTAGACAGGAACTTTACATTCTTGCCCACAGCCACCACCTCATAATCATCAATAAGCCTAAAAAAAACCCGCTTGGTCTCAAAATCAACCATAGCTCAATGCTTGGACAACCAGTCCATACCCAAAATAACGACAAAACCATAGAATAGCAACTCCATCAGGTCAGCCGCAAACAGGTGACCCTGAACCATCAGAGGACACCTCCGATAAAATTTTCTTGTAACGACCATTTTTCCAAAAGAACTCGTCACTTGCATACCAACATCAAGCATTTCTACCGGCACACTAACCAAATGCGCATGCCCATGCAATACATATGAATGTGTGGAACCAGAATCTATCAAAGATAACAATGACATAGACTGCAAGGTAAAGGTACCTACTATCATGTTTGTGTCATTTCTCATCTCGCGATAAGCATAGATCCTCGCTGGCCCACCATCTTCTTGTCAAATCTCTACTATATGCGCCACAGTCCTCTATCCCTTATCTCTCCGCTAGAAGGTACCACGAATGCTCCCACGACCCCTAGGTGGTGCAGTAATAGGTACAGGTGCTTGCCTACCTTTATCAAGCAAATGACAATCTCGTCTGATATGTTCTGTCGACCTACAACTCTAACAAGAATTCACAGCCACAACTGCAGGAGCTTACCCTTCTCTGGCCAAATGTGGGCAATCTTGCCTCAAATGTTCCCTAGAACCAAAACCCTAACAGCTATTATATGTTGCTCGAACCTGAGCACCATGTCCTTGATAACCCCGTCCTGAACTATCTCCACTGCGTCTCACATCTGGTCGAAACCTCTGGTCACGGTGCCTCTTAGCCTGGATACCTCCAGAACTATACTCTACAGCTCTCTTCCCCGAGCTAGAACCTCTAAAACAACGAGTCAACCCCAGACTTTGCTCTATATCATTTGCCTGAGATGCTAGAACATTAAACTCAGTATACTCAGTGGCCAACATGAACGTCTTAACATCTTGCACCAAACCATATCAGAAATGATCACAACGGTGCCTATCATCTAGTACCAACTCAGGTCGTATTGACTCAATCATACGAACTGCACCTCATGCTCAGACACGGTCATACTGCCCTAAACCAATGCCATAAACTCTCATTTGTTGTCGTCCAAATATCTAACATTGTTCGACTATGTGAGTGTTTGGCAAAAGAGTGGAAAATATATTGAAAATGTATGAAAACAGTGCCAAGACTAAGTCTTTTGCGTACAAGTATACACGGTCTACAAGTAATACAACAGTAAGCTGAGTATCGATCCCACAGGGATTGACCATGGCTGCTTTGATTGTTACTTGTCAAGGGAAAAATGTTGTTTGAGTTGAAATTGGTTTTGAAAGTGATTTAAAGAAATAAAAGGAAAACAACATTGGAACGAGGACTTTTCAAGTGGGTGATGAGCGTTGGCAAGTGATGCCTATTTTCACGCCTTTTATGCCAGCCTTTAATAATTTTCTGCCTTTATATTATTTGCCAAGCAGATTCAAATTTGGCATTACTTCTGTCGATGGCAATGCCCAAAATTAACCATGTAAAAACCCTTATATCTCTATAATGAAGTTTTTCATAAATCAAGTTGATTAAGTCCCAATCTATATTCTTAACGGGTAGACTCACTCCCGAAGTAAGTTCATCTACTTTAACATCTTTCGTCGAAGTATCTCGCCTTAGTATCTAGCAATGGATCGTTTCCCCCTAAGTCTGTTAAGATATTAAGGTGCAATAAGCAAACACTGCCAGCTGTCATTTGGCAAAGAATTTAGAAAACTGAAGAACATGCTAAATAGGGGAAATAATGCCAAGGCATTTTTTATTATTAAAAACAAAACATAGAAGTAACGTTCAACGCAAACATCCCCCACCAACTATTAAACTAGTTCATGGTGAGGGTATCAAACCAAAAACCTTTATTATTTTCTAACAACATCATCATTTAAAAATAAAAATATTTAGACAAAGAGAATGGTCTAGAAGGGGGTCCGTCGATACAGCCCATCAAAGACTCCAAGCTTTTGGTCAAGTTGGTCGAACCACGTTGCTCCTCGGTGTAGCCTTTTCTAATTTTCCCTATTTTTTCTTGATCAATCTCTTCTCTTCCTTTAAATAGCATGCGTGGAAAACCTAGGATAAGCCTTTGAGTTTGAAATTCGACTGCGCAAAGGGATATGATCATCTTATCTAGATTTGAATTTGAGCTGATCAAGTTTTGACTAGGGCTGACATCATCGACCGTTGATTTTTTGCTAACGAGCTTGACATTCTTTTGCCAACCGATCTTGGCATTCTTTTTCCACCATCTTATCTGATATTATTTTTTTAGAGTTTGATCCAATGTTATTTTCTTGCAGTCTAATCTGGTCCTATTTTCTCGGGCTAGTATTGCCAAGGGTTCTTGGTAAAACTCTTCTGGCAACTTATTGCCAAAGGTGCTTGGCATTTCTCTTCTGGTCATTCGCTTTGCTCTACCAACTACTCATTTTCTGCTCTGCCAAACCTGTCCTGACTTGCCACAATAAGGAAAACACACATTTACTCTGGCAAAGGAAACATTCCTTAACTCCTTAATGCCAATGCATGATTCTACTAACTAAACGCATGAATATGTACTCAAAGTTAAGCAAAAGCATGGTAAAATATATATGAAAATCAATATTTTTAAGGAGTTAGCAAACACTCAGATATTTCTTTTTGAACGCATCTTGAAAAAACTCCCATGTCACATCACTGGGTTCCATGCCCGTGATCACTGTGGTCCACCAATTATACGCATCCCTTTGCAATAGGGAAACAATACATCTCAGCTTGCGGACATACGCTCTGTACTGGCCATCCACTCCTCAGATGCCTCGGGTGACAACCCTCTAAACTCAAGCCCTCCCAGGTTACGCAAACGCTTTAACGGAAAACCTGGATTAATAGGAGCATGTGCTGGAATAGGTACGTAAGCCCCAAGTATCACGGCCTAGAATACTCATATCATTGCCTGAACCAGAGGCGTCGTGTCCCCAAACACGGGACCAGGTAGTGCGGGAGGTACTTGTTCCACTCCCTCAAGAGGATTAGAAGGAGGAGGCGGTAAATCCTCGGTGTGTACTAGCTCGCCCTCGATTCATTGCCCTCTGGCAGTAGCGTTTCCACTAGATCACAACTCTCTCCTTAGTGACATAGTCTAAAATGTATCTAAGGCATGATAATTACGTAAAATAAAAAAAATCAAGCCAGCTTCAAGAAAGGATCCAAGACTTCCATTTAAAACCAAAATCATTTCTTAAACATAGTAATATTGCAATGTGTCCCCAAGGTACCCAAACATGGTATAATTCAAACGTCATACATGTAAACAATCATCGTACATAGAAAACATCATATTAAAATAATCAATAGCATCCCAAATTTCACAAACATGGCTCTGATACCACCAAATGTAACCCTCTTAGCTCGGTCTAGCCGAAAGACCAAACCAAGCGAGCTACATTTTGGTTTACCGAAGTAAACCCCGAAAAGATTACAATTAAAATGGCCCTTTTTTATTTTAACTTGTCTATATGTATTAGCAGGTTGTAAGGTGTTCATACAATTCATGATTTAAATTGCAACTCAATCAGGCGTCATTTTGACATCCAATTGCTCAAAAACCCATTATAGGGGCTAAAACATAATTTCCAAAATTTATAGAGACCTTTATGATTTTAAAGTTACCAATCCTCGATTAATCATGTTACATGCCTTCATGTTAATCGCAGCCCAAAATAATCATCCATATACATTTAATTGCTCATACAAGAAACGTGGACCAAATTGCAAGGATTTCAAACTATAGATGCTTTAACAACTGAAATAACGGCTTGCGTACTGATACACTGCACCATGTACCGATACGGTGTGTTGACCACCATTGTACCGGTATGTCTTTGACCTGTACCGATCTCCTTCCTATTTTCTGAAAACTTTGGATTCTAGTAGCTAAAATGCGTACCGATACGGTACCCCACGTATCAGTACGGGTAGTTTAATTCGAAAGGGGCGTACCGATCCTCAAACACATGTACCTAAACAAGCATGCAAAAACCTTAAAGGTGTACCGATACGGTGGTTACATTTACCAGTACTTGTTGCTTAATTTTGACACTTTGAGCCTCAGACAGACCCGCATACAGATCCTAAGGCACTCGTACCGGTACGCAGAGGCCTGTAATGACCTCTAGGTCCAACATATGAAAATCTGGCTCACTTCAATCAAGCTTAACACTTAGCTAATCATTTCTGAACATCATTCACATGCATAAGCATCAACGTACTAGCCTTAGAAGCCAACCTAGTACAACAAGCATGTTCAACCAATCAAGTCAAGAGGAAAGCTTCCTAGTCCACATCCTTAGCATCAATCCAATCACAATCCAAACACTTAAATCATATTAAAATTCCAAAACAGAAATTAATACTTGCAACATCAGGGAGTTCTTCAAAAACCCTCCCAAAACCTCAATCGACACATTGCCATTACTACTACTCTTTAATAACCAAGCCATACTTTGAGTTCAAGTCTTGGGATTTCTTTCCCCACTTCTTTGCTGCCTCAAAACTTTGTTTTCTGCATTGATGGAAAGAGAGAGCGTAAGCACACAAGGCTTAGTGAGGAATGATCAAACAACAACCATTATCAATGCATTTTGAAACCATCTCTCAATACAATTGTAAAATACTTTTCAAAGCCCTTTTTAAGTCTTCATCACATTATGATACCTTATCAAAACCATGCACTTAACATTTCAAAATAGCATATTAAACCATATGCAACATGTATCACGGATCCCACAGCTAAATCTCACTTGCTACCCTCAATTTAAGCTTCCCCATGCATATTACCAATGCAAGGCATAAAGAGTAAAACATGTTTAAATCACATTAAACAAGATAATCCATCTAGTGATACATAAACAATTATATTGTCTTCCAAGTGACCATTTGCCAAATTCTATTTACCAAAACATAATCATCAGATATACGGATTCGACAAGTGTTCCCTCAACACTTAACAAACAATCTACCGGTAACTCAAGGTTCACACACAGGAGTATTCGGTACATATAAACCCCTCCACCGCTGGACACTCGTGGTGGAGTTATAACACCCCATTTTTGGGCTTAGATGTTTTAAGGGTCAGTTCGAAGGTTCGGTGGACCGGTATTAGATATTCGAGTCGGTTTCAGGATTAAATTGGATTAAATATTTTTGAAGGTGATAAACTTGTGGAAAAATATTTTAAAACAATTATTAAATATATTAATGATTATGGTAAAGTCAATTTTGGAAAATGAGTTTTTGAATTCAGACATTTTGGACTAGTGACCAAAATGCAAACTTTGAAAATTGTTTTTAGTGGCTGTTTTGTAAATAGTCAAAAATTTGAATCTTTAAGGAGCTAATTGCTCAAAAGTCTAATATCAGACTTTATCCATTAATTGGCTATTTTTAAAGTGTTTTGGAAAATATAAATAGGTTGAGGATAATTAATTTGTGATTAAAAGCTTTAAAACACAAATCACGTAACTAACTTTCTCAAAATATTTTCTCTCAAAATCTCTCCAGCCAAACATCAATTTCTTCTTCTAAATCTTCAAGTAAACCTTTCTTTTCTTAAATCTTTTGTTTGTAAATCATTCTTTGTTGTTAGTTTACCAAAACCTTATTGTTTTAACTTTGTTTTCTCATATAAATCATCCAATTAAGGGAGAAAGCATCCATTAGAGGTAAGGTTCGTTCTCCTCCTATAATGAAAGGTTATTTACTGAAATTCCTAAGTTGTTGACTCTTTACAATTGTTTTATAATGTGTTTTGATTATTTAATTAAGGAAAATTGTTTTAATTGTGTTTTGATTGATGAAATTTGTGGATCTTCATACTTGTTCTATTTTGCTGGGATTTCGATCAGATTAGATCATGATTTTGATGTTTAATTGAGTTAATAACTTGGTTTTAACATTGTAATCTCGAAACAAGTTGAATCTCTAATGTTTAAGATTGTTAATCAAGGGTTTTTGAGGTGATAGTTGAGTTTAATCATTTTTGGAAGTAAAATGATATTGGAAAAGGGTTTTTAGATGTTAACTGATGGTGTTTAATGGGTTGAATTGTTGTATTATGGCTGGGTTGAGTTTCGGAAGTGTTTAAGAATGTTTTCGATATGTTTTGGATGGTTTTTGAGTTGGCAACTTAAGAGTTGAGGGTAATTTCTTGTTGGCAATGGTTTGAATGCATAATTATGCATTTGCCCTCTGATTTTATGTGATTAAAACAGAGGATAATCAAGGCAACAAAGCTTGGCATTGTTTGTTGCTTGCTGAGAGCTCGATTTGCGTTGGCGAGCAAAACGAGGTGTATCAGTGAGTAGAAACTGGTTTAAATGCCTTGAAGAGGCTTAATAGAGGTTGTTGGGAGTTTAGGAAAAGTTTGAAACACTTACCTAAGCTCGAAAGTAAGTTTTCCCTCCTTTGCTCTTTAATATCAGTTCAGACATGAGCATGTGTAATTCATGTTTTGGTCGTAAACATGGTTTGATTTACTTACTATAAATGCATGATTTTAAGTACATATGCAGGGGTTTAAAAGTATAAGAAATGCTAGTGAGCATTGGTTTTCATTCCGATCGGGAATGGTGTTATTACTTTGGCAATGTGATTTGCATATGTGGTGATTTCGTATAATGCACTGTAAAACAATGAGTAAATGGTTTTGTAAATTATATATTGTCTGTGTGACATGATGAGAAAATATTCGGATATAGTTGGCATGCCATAGGATGAAGTGCACTATAATATGCTATAAATTGATTGTGGTTAAGAGTCCTTGAGGTAAGTAGTCGGCTACTCGGATTATAATGTTGTCATTTGGGTTGAGCGGTCAGTTTCTCTTGTTGATGTTAAGCTTGTGGTCGGCAAGGGTGTTATATCTTACGGTCGGCAATGGTGTTATATCTTGCGATTGGCAAGGGTGTTATATCATGTGGTTGACATGGTGTTGGTTATGTTAGTGGTCGACTACCATGAGAGATCCTGTATCTGAATTGTAAGGTTAACGGTCGGTTAACTAAGGATTAGCGGTCGGCTAAAAGAGGATAGTGGTCGACTATTCAAGGATAGAGGTTATCTATCCGGGGTCACTATAAATGCCAATATATGCAAGTTCATGTGTTGAACCTACTTTTTAATGCTTTAGGATTTAAGCATGGTTTTGTAATTTAATGCTTTAGGATTTAATCATGTGGTTTGTAAAGGTTTTTTCACATGGTCGATATGCATGCTTGATTTGGAATCATTGGAATTGCTTAGGTCGTAAGCATGGATTGAAAACAAGTGTTTAGTTTTCAAGATTTATATCACATCATTGTTTTAAGAGCATCCTCACTAAGCATGTGTACTTACGCTCTCTTTTTCCTAATGACGCGGAGCATTGAAGTTTGGAGGCTGCAAAGGCAAGGTTTAAAGTGATCCAAGACAAGGACTATTTTGAGTATGAACTCGGTTTATGTTTTCGGTTAACAAGGCAATGTGTTCGCCATATTTTGGGGATATGTAATTTTGTTTTCCCATGGTTTTTAAGCATGTTATATGCTGGGTTGTAAGGATGATTTGATGCTAATATGTTGGTTGATGATCTTTGCTTTAGTTGAGATTAGGTGGTTGCATAAGAATGCATTTAGTTAACCTTTGATGGTTGCCATGTTTTGATGACTCAAGCAAGTTTGTTTTGATGCTTTAGATGTGTGAGCATGATGATTATGCCTTGAAAGTGCCTAATGTGAGTTTTGGTTGTTTGGTAAAATGATATTAGGAAGCATGCCTAGAGAATATCTTGGGAGGTATGAATGCCATGTGATGTTGTTGATTTTGTGAAGTTTTGGTTAGGAAAGTATCCTAGTGATGTTGTATAAGTGTTTGAAGCATGTTAGAGCATTTTGGATATCATTAAAGAATGTTTAGATAGCAAATTGGGACATTACAGGTCCAGGTGTACTGGTACGGGTGTCCTTATTTCGGTATGAGTAAGCCATTTCAGGCTTAGCATACTGGTACACAGACAAGTGTTTCGGTATGAGCCTAGGCAAATTTGGCCAGCATTTCGATACGGTACAAGGATTTTATGAAGGGCATTTCGATACGCGGGGGAGTATCGGAACGGATTTTAGCTACTGGAATCTGAGTTTTGGAAATTATTGAGGCGTACCGAAACACCTACACATGTACCGATACGGGCTGCAATTATTTTAGTTATTGGAATGTTTGGAAGTTTCTTTCATTTTGGTCCCTAAATTTTGTAAATGCAATTGTATGAGATTGGATGATCGTTTTACCTGAAATTTGACATGTAAGCATGTAATTGGACTAATTGATGATTGGTAACTTTAATTTCAGTTTTGGTCCTTTATTTTATCAGATTAGCATTTTAGTCCGTAAAATGTATATTATGCAATTGTTTGCCTTTCTAAGGTCCGATTTCTTTGTAATTTTTCTCGCTGAAAGTATGTACACGTAGGGTTAATAATATGCATCTAGACAACATAAAAAGAAAAAAATGGACCGATTTTCGTAATCTTTCCTTGGTTTGTTTCGGCAAACCTAATGTAGTTCTCTCAGTTCAGTCAGGTATCTAGGCCGGGTCGAAAGGGTTATATTTTTTTGTATCAGAGCCAGGTTACGAAAGGTTGGGATGTTGTTGTTTGAATAATTGGTGATGTTTGAATTGTACGGTGATTGTGTATATGTTCAGTGATTGTTTAATATCATGTAGGGGTATGAATTGGGAACATATTGCCTATTTATGAGGTTTTAAAAAGTTTTATAAGGTTGTCTTGGATCATTTGCTTAATGCTAGCCTAACTTTATGTGTTTTGATGCTTTTGTTAGCATGGTTCGATGTGAGACTCGTTCAATGGCTAGTAATGCCGGAGTTGGGCAAAATAACGTTGAGGAAGGGAATTCTCCTAATATTTTACCTCTTCTTCCTCTGTTGGTTCCTCCTGTTGATGTTGGGGCAGGTGGTGTACCCCAGGTTTCCCTAGTGTCAGTTATTGCTGATCTGACCCCATTAATCCAAGCGACGATAATAGGTTTTCGGGTAGCGATGGCTGGAGTGCAAGTGCAAGCACCGACACCTACTGTGGTGGTTAAATAAGGTTTGTCCTTTGGTGCATCTATACAAGTGACAAATATAGGTTCAGGTAAAAGAGCGGCTGCTTTTGGCTATTTTGGAAAGTAGAATGGGAAGTCTCGTGATAAGAGGCATACGTTAGGTTACAAACGTGGTAAAGGTGTTGGCCGGGGTAATCAGGGAGTTTGTATTATGGCTGAGTGTGAACGTTGCGGTAGATGCCACACATGTGCGTGTTGGGGAAATACCAGGAGTTGCTGGAGATGTGGATCTTCTAATCACCTGAAGCATGTTTGTCCTCGTGCTGTGAGAGAGACACCGGTACATGTTGTTGTTGTGCGGCCAGAGAATGGTGGACTAGCGCATATCTATGCCCAACGAGAGGGTTGTAATGAGACGGATATCATCACAAGTACCTTCACCTTGCAATCCTTGTCATTGTTAACTTTGGTTGATTCAGGGTCTACTCATTCTTATATATTGAGTGAACATACATATTTGATGAATTCTTCTGTTGTGATCGTAGAAGTTGGCATGTTAGTTGCCGAGTAGGAGGTGAAGTTTGTTCGCTTGAGAGTTTTTCCTAAGGCTCTAGCATGGTTAGCGCTAGTTGGGTTTTAGACCGTTGGCCAATATGGCTGCTTGTAGAAGCGTTGAATGTATTAGTGGCATTCGAGATGTAGACATGTTGGGTATTCTCTAAATACCTGCTTTTGGATAGTGGTTAGAGTGGTGGTGTTCTCATGTACTGTGGTACCGAGAAAACGTTTTGCTCAAGAATTGAGGGTTACTAGAACGTTTCATCGTGTTGGAAGGAATTTTGGTACCGAGAATGTTATAAGTAGGTGTTGATATTGATCATGCACAGTGCAAAAACACTTATATATATATTTAAATATGTCAGTACATGCATACATCTTTGAGCATGACATTAGAGGTTTTGCATCCATATGCATAGACATCTAGGATGGCATTTATTGAATCATGCATATATATGTCCACACTTACAAATAATTTCTCGGAGGCTGACAAAGTGTTAGTAACTAGTTCCTTGGTGAGACGATTTTGGTTAGGAAGTTGTTTAGGAGATGCCATTTGGTTATTCAAGGTCATGAGTTGTTGCGGTTTTGATGGAGTTGTAATTCTATGGTTTTGATGATGTTTTAGGTATGGATTGGTTTAGCGAGCACAAGGCGGTTGTGGTTTGTGTGTCCAAAAAGATTTTTTAGGGTTAGCCGATGATTATGAGGTTGTGGTGGTTGGCGAGAATGTAAAATTCTTGTCCAATGTTGTATCGGCTACTCAAGCGGAAGGGATGATGCAAGGAGGCTGCCAAGCTTATTTGGCCATCGTGATGAATCATGAAGTTAAAGGTGTTCGGGTGTGAGACATTCGAACTACTAGTGATTTTCCAGAGGTTTTCCTGAAGAGTTATCGGGTTTACCGATGGATAGAAAGGTAAAATTAGGTTTTAAGACGTATACGGGTATGACACCAGTGTCTATTGCTCTTTATAGAATGGCACCAAAGGAATTGAAGGAGTTGAAGTCACAGCTTCAGGGGTTGTTGGATCATGGGTTCATACGACTGAGTATTTCTCCTTAGGGTGCTCCAGTTCTCTTTGTGAAAAAAAGATGGTATGATACATATGTACATTGATTACTGGTAATTGAATAAGCGAACAATGAAGAACAAGTACCCTTTGCCGAGGATTGATGACTTGTTCGATCAGTTTTACGGGGTAGAGGTGTTTTCTAAGATTGATTTGAGATCAGGGTATTACCAGTTGAAGGTTAAGGATAATGATGTGCATAAAACTACGTTTCGTATGAGGTACGGGCATTATGAGTTTTTGGTCATACTTTTTGGTTTAAAAAATACCCCGCCCGCGTTCATGGATATGATGAATAGGGTATTCCACGAATATCTTGATCAATTCGTGGTGGTGTTTATAGATGATATTCTCGCGTACTCTCATATCGAGAAAGATCGTGATCGGCATTTGTGGGTTGTGTTGCAAGTTTTGAATGATAACCAGTTGTATGCCAAGCTGAGCAAGTGTGAATTTTGGCTTAAGAAAATAATGTTCCTTGGTCATGTGGTTTCTGTGGAGGGTATTCGTATTGATCCACAGAAAATTGAGGCTATTCTCAATTGGAAGCAACCTAAATTTGTTTAGGAGGTTTACAGTTTTCTTAGGCTGGCTGGTTATTACCGTTGCTTTGTAGATGGGTTTTCTAGTATTGCGACATCGTTGATGAAGTTGTTGCAGAAGAATGTTCCTTATGTGTGGATGGAGAAGCAACAACACAGTTTTGAGAAGTTGAAGAAAGTTTTAACACATGCTCTTGTGCTGATTCAACCTGAATCTGGGAAGAAGTTTGTGGTTTTTAGTGATGCGTCTTATGTTGGTTTGGGTTGTGTGCTGATGCAAGATGGTAAGGTTGTGGCCTATGCATCGAGACAGCTGAGGGTTCGTGAGCACAATTATCCGACTCATGATTTGGAGCTTCCAACTGTGGCGTTTGCCCTGAAAATCTAGAGACATTACCTTTATGGTCAAAAGTGTGTTGTTTTTACGGACCATAAGAGTTTGAAGCATTTGATGTCTCAAAAGGATTTGAATCTTAGGCAACGTAGATGGTTGGAGTTGCTTAAGGATTACGACTTGACGATAGAGTATTATCTTGGAAAAGCTAACGTGGTTGCGGATGCGTTGAGTCGTAAGGTTGCGATTGAGCTTTGGGCTATGTTTGCGAGGTTGAGTTTAACACATGAAGGTGGATTGTTGGCTGAGTTGCAAGTTAAGCCTATGTTATAACAGATGATTAAAGCTAAGCAACCGTTTGATGATTCCTTGGTTGAGCATATTAAAGATATATCGGAGGGTAATTCGACGAATTTTCATTTTGATGATGATGGTGGTGTCGGATGATCTGGGTTGCTGTAACCGTTGAGAATTCTGGAATAGAAGTGGGAGAGAATCACCATGGATTCTGTGTCAGGTTTACCTTTGACATCCGCTAAAAATGATTCTATTTGAGTGATTGTGGATCGTTTATGAAGTGTGCACATTTCCTGCCAGTGCATACGACGTACACCTTGGACAAGTTGGCAGACTTGTACATTTCTGAGATCGTGCGTTTGCACGGGGTACCTAAGTCTATTGTTTTGGATAGAGATCCAAGGTTTACAACAAGGTTTTGGGTAAGTTTGCATCGGGCTTTGGGTACAATGTTGAATTTTAGCACCGCGAATCATCCTTAGTCGAATGGTCAATCTGAGCGGGTTATCCAGGTTTTGGAGGATATGCTGAGATGTTGCATTATTGAGTTTCAAAGAACCTGGGAGAAGCACTTACCTTTTGTTGAGTTTGCATATAACGATAGTACCAAGCGAGTGTACAGATGGCATGGTATGAGGCATTGTATGGCCGGAGGTGTTGTACGCCTTTGTGTTGGGTTGAGGTAGGGAAAAGCATATTTCCTTACCGAATGTGTTTAAAGATACGGATGAGAAGGTAAAGACTGTGTGTGATTTCTTGAAAGCGGCTGCGGATCGGCATAAATCTTACGCGGATTTGAAGCGTAGGGAAATTGAATATATGGTTGGGCGATCATGTATTCTTAAAAGTGTCACCATAGAAAAAGGTGATGCGGTTCGGACGTAAGGGTAAGCTTAGTCTGAGGTTTATTAGACTATACGAGGTTGTTGAGCGTGTTGGTCATGTGGCTTATTGGTTGAGGTTGCCTCCCGAGTTGGAGAAAATACATGATGTGTTCTATGTATCTATGTTGTGGAGGTACCGGTCTGATCCTTCGCATGTTATGCTGGTGGAGCAAATGAGTTGAGGCAAGATTTATCCTATGATGAGGAACCGGTGGATATCCTTGATTCCAGCAGCAAAGTTCTTCGTGGCAAGACGATTGAGCTTGTTAAGGTCTTGTGGCGACACCGTGGCGTCGAGGGAGCCATGTGGGAAAGCAAGGCGGATATGTTGGAGCAATTTCCGCATTTGTTCCTCCAGGTAAATTTTGAGGACGAAATTTCTTAAGTGGGGGAGAGTTGTAACACCCTAGTTTTTGGCTTAGATGTTTTAAGGGTCGGTTCGAAGGTGTGGTAGACCGGTATTAGAGTTTCGAGTCAGTTTCGAGATTAAATCAGATTAAATATTTTTTAAAATGATAAAATTGTAGGAAAATATTCTAAAATTATTATTAAATATATTAATGATTATGGTAAATTAAATTTTGGAAAACGAGTTTTAGAAATCAGATATTTTGGACTAGTGACCAAAATGCAAACTTTGAAAACTGTTTTTAGTGGCTATTTTGTAAAGAGTCAAAACTTTGAATCTTTAAGGAGCTAATTGCCCAAAAGTTTAATATCAAACTTTATCCCTTAATTGACTATCTTTAAAGTGTTTTGGAAAATATAAATAGGTTGGGGAGAATTAATTTGTGATTAAAAGCTTTAAAACAAAAATCATGTAACTAACTTTCTCAAAATATTTTCTCTCAAAATCTCTCCGACCAAGCATCAATTTCTTCTTCTAAATCTTCGGTTAAACCTTTCTTTTCTTAAATCTTTTGTTTGTAAATGATTATTTATTGTTAGTTTACCAAAACCTAATTGTTTTAACTTTGTTTTCTTATGTAAATCATCCAATTAAGGGAGAAAGCATCCATTAGAGGTAAGGTTCGTTCTAATCCTCTAAAGAAAGGTTCTTTACTGAAATTCCTAAGTTGTTGATTCTTTACAATTGTTTTATAATGTGTTTTGATTGTTTAATTGAGGAAAATTGGTTTAATTGTGTTTTGATTGATGAAATTTGTGAATCTTCGTACTTATTCTATTTTGCTGGGATTTTGATCAAATTAGATCATGATTTTGATGTTTAATTGATTTAATAACTTGGTTTTAACATTATAATCCCGAAACAAGTTGAATCTCTAATGTTTAAGGTTGTTAATCAAGGGTTTTTGGGGTGATAGTTGAGTTTAATCATTGCTGGAAGTAAAAGGATGTTGGGAAAGGGTTTTTAGATGTTAATTGATGGTGTTTAATGGGTTGAATTGTTGTATTATGGCTGGGTTGAGTTTCGGAAGTGTTTGAGGATGTTTTCGATATGTTTCAGATAGTTTTTGAGTGGGCAACTTAAGAGTTGCGGGTAATTGCTTGTTGGAAATGGTTTGAATGCATAATGATGCATTTGCCCTCTAGTTTTATGTGATTAAAACAGGGGATAATCAAGGAAACGAAGCTTGATGTTGTTTGTTACTTGTCGGGAGCTTGATTCGCGGTTGCGAGCAAAGCGAGGTATATTGGTGAGTGGAAATTGGTTTAAATGCCTTTAAGAGGTTTAATAAAGGTTGTTGGGAGTTTAGGATAAGTTTGAAACAATTACCTAAGCTCAGAAGTAAGTTTTCCCTTTTTTGCTCTTTAATATCAGTTCGGATATGAGCATGTGTAATTCATGTTTTGGTCGTAAACATGGTTTGATTTACTTACTGGAAATGCATGATTTTAAGTACATATGCAGGGTTTAAAAGTATAAGAAATGCTAGTGAGCATTGGTTTTTATTCCGGTCAGGAATGGTGTTATTGCTTTGGCAATGTGATTTGCATATGTGGTGATTTCGTATAATGCATTGTAAAACAGTGAGTAAATGGTTTTGTAAATGATATATTGGCTATGTGACATGATGAGAAAATATTCGGATATAGTTGACATGTCATAGGATGAAGTGCACTATAATATGATATAAATCGATCGTGGTTAAGAGTCCTTGAGGTAAGCATTCGACTACTCAGATTAAATGTTGTCACTTGAGTTGAGCGGTCGGTTCCCCTTGTTAATGTTAAGCTTGCGGTCGGCAAGGGTGTTATATCTTGCGGTTGGCATAGTGTGGGTTATGGTAGTGGTCGACTACCATGAGAGATCCGTGTATCCGAATTGTAAGGTTAACGGTCGATTAACTAAGGATTAGCAGTCGGCTAAACGAGGATAGTGGTCGACTATTCAAGGATAGAGGTCGTCTATCCAAGGTATTTAAGCATGGTTTTGTAATTTAATGCTTTGGTATTTAAGCATGTGGTTTGTAAAGGTTTTTACATATGGGAAGTATCCTAGTAAAGTTTTGGTTAGGAAAGTATCTTAGTGATGTTGTATAAGCGTTTTAAGCATGTTAGAGCGTTTTGGATATCATTAAAGAATGTTTACATAGTAAATTAGGACATTACTTGTCCAGGCATATCGATACGGGTGTTCCTGTTTCGATATGAGTAGGCCATTTTAGCCTTATCTTATCGATACTCGGGCAAGCATTTCGGTACGAGCCTATGCAAATTTGGCCAGCATTTCTGTACTCGAGAGGGTGTTTCGATACGGTACAAGGATTTTAGCTAATGGAATCAGAGTTTTGGAAATTATTGAGGTGTACCGAAACACCTATACGCGTACCGATACGGGCTGCATTTATTTCAGTTATTGGAATATTTGGAAGTTTCTATTTCTTTCATTTTGGTCCCTGAATTTTGTAAATGCAATTGTATGAGATTGGATGATTGTTTTGACTTGAAATTCGACAGGAAAGCATGTAATTGGACTAATTGAGGATTGGTAACTTTAATTTCAGTTTTGGTCCTTTATTTTATCAGATTAGCATTTTAGTCCCTAAAATGTATGTTATGTAATTGGTTGCTTTTTCGAGGTCCGATTTCTTTGTAATTTCACTCGCTGCAAGTATGTACACATAGGATTAATAATATGCATCTTGACAAGATAAAAAGAAAAAAATAGACCAGTTTTCGTGATCTTTTCTCGGTTTGCTTCGGCAAACTTAATGTAGTTCTCTCAGTTCGGTCGGGCATCTAGACAGGGTCGAGGGGATTATAAGAGTATTCAATACTCATAAACCCCTCAACACCACTCATTGGTACGATGTTTAATCCTCTAATGAAATTCTACAGTACCGTACAACCCTAAACTATTAGGGTACTTGATGGAATATTCGGTACACCGTATTAAACCCCTCAACATCTAAGACACATTTTTATAGTGTACTATCAATCCTATGGCCAACCAACTATATCCGATTTCATTTTTAAACCATTTCATAACATTACTTGCCAATATAATTCATTTTAACGTCAACAACTCATTGTTATCATATGCATCTACTCTAACCATTAAACCAATGCATCAACCCTTGCATTAAACAATGTTTATGTACATTACGAAAATGTGCATTATTCCCAAATGCATTATCATCATTTCAAAACCAATTTCCAGTATTAAATCATGCTCAATATATGCATAAACAGTGAGTAATCAAAACATGTAAAACAAGTGCATCAAACTATCGGCAAAATCGAATTCGAGAGAGAATTCATCATTTACTTGCTTCTGAGCTTAGATCAGCATTTCAAGCTCAATCTAAAATCCCAAACACAACTTTCAAACCTTTGCAAAGTTGAAAATACATTTCCACTCAGTGACTCACAACGCCTCATTTGCCGATGCGACAAACACGCCTCCAAAGCTTTCGTAACTCACGTTCAAGCTTGAGGATCATTCTCCCCTACTTTTAATCATACAAAACAGAGGTACATTGCATCAAAATGCAATTAACATCACAACAACTCAAAACCTCAACATCCTTAACCCAAATCCACTCTACAACTCCCAAGAATTAACAACAAACCTCTTCCAAACTTAACCCAGCCATAATCAAGCATTTCAATACTTCAATTATCATCAATTAACATCTAAAAACACCTCTCAACCATCCTTACATCTCCAGCATTCAATTAACCACCATAACTCATCAAAAACACAAAGCTAGCAACGTAGAAAATTAGAGATTCATATAGCTTCAGGATTCCAATATTAAAATCAACTTATCAACATTATCAAACATCAAAATTATGATTATAACTCGTCAAGAACTCAGCAAAACAGATCCAAAATGGAAATCTCTTGTTCTCATCAATTAAACCTTGATTTACTAAATTTCCACAATTAACTCATCAAAGCTCATTACAAAACATTAAACAAGGATCAAATACATGGGAATTTTAGTAAAGAACCAATCATTAGAGGATAAGAATGAACCTTACCTCTAATGGATGAATTTCCTCTCAATCAGATGTTTTACACTTGAAAACAAAGGAAAATCAATGAGATTTTTGGAAAATCAATGAGATTTTTGGAAAACAAGATTGAATAATCTATTAGAAATCCAAAGTTAATTAAATCAAGAGCATTACCTTCAATCTCTGATGAAAAGTGAGTGTTTGGCTGAAGAAGATTTGAGAGAAAGAAAGTTACGTCAAAACTGGTTTTAGAAAAATAACTACCCTTTTATTAATTAAATCCCTTTATTCCTTAATTAAAACTCTTTAAAATAAACCAAATTGAGAGAAAGTTATGATAAAAACATTTAGGTCAAATATCTCCTTAAAGATTCTAAGTTTTGATCATTTTTCAAAACAGTCACTAAAAATAGTTTCAATCTTTACATTTTGGTCACTAGCCAAAATGTCCAATTTCCAAAATTCATTTTCCAAAACTGACTTTACCAAAAATATCCATATATTAAATAATGATTTTTAGATATTTTCCCATATTTTTCTCACACCAAAATTATTTGTTTTGATTTTAATCCTGAATCTGACTCAAACCTCTAATCCCGGTCCACTAGACCATCTAAATCACTAAGAAAACTCCTAGGCCAAAAACCCGGGGCATTATAAATGAAGAGGCATGATTCGAAGAGTTATTTGCGACCACCAAGCTACAAATCTGACGAAGAGGCATGATCTGAGTTTATAGGTTACAATCAAGCTACGACTCTAACGAAGAGGCATGATCAGAAGGGAGATTTTGATCTGCTACACCACTGACGATGAGTCAAGATTTGAAGATAGATTTGATCAAGCTACAACTCTGACAAAGAGGCAAGATCTAAAAAATAGAAGGGATTTGTTCCACTACACCACTGACGATGTGGCAAGACTTGAAAAATAGAAGTAAACAATAGTTAGTGATTGTTCATTTAGAGTTTTGAATTTTGATTTGGCTTCTTTTTCTTAGAGGGTTCTCCATTTCATGTTGGGTGTTGTTATACTCCCTCTTTAAGGTTCCAACTTCTTTGTTGGTCTGGCTTCCCTTCGTGGCTGAGGATTAGCCAATTTGTTATTATCCTTCGTGATTGAGGCTTTTTATCATGAACCTGCTCGTTATGTATGAATAAAGTAGATGCACTTAGCATGAATGCATCTAACTTGATGTGTAATGTAAGCATTTAATGCATGATGATGAGTTGAATGACATGATGTTGATATAAATGGCATGCAATGATGTTAACTTCTAAAAGGCATGCCCCATGACTTCTTGGCCATATAGGCGACTCGCTCTTATTTTTGCTCCAGTTCTATCTTGTATACCGGATGGGCTTTTGCCTTGTGCACGCCGATGCCCCAACCTCTTGTGGATTTGACTATCTTCTTCTAAAATGTTACATTTCTAGGCGAATGTCAACTAGTGAATGCTTTCTTAAGCTGAAGCATCGATCTGATGGCCCATTTGTTGTTGGTCCCTATACTTTTGAACTTCTTTGTAAGTAATGCAGAGAAAACTTTTCGTTTCAAATTTGAGATGCTCATAAAAAATTGGGTTTTTCTTTTCAGATTGTGAATATATCAAGCTAGATTGAATGCCCCGAATATCAAGTGTACGAGCAACACTGAAATGGTTTACCGAGGATTACCCCCAAACAAATCCTATGTCTAGGAGACCTCGAAAGCTGAATTGATGTTTGAAGATGTGAAGTGCATTTTAAACTACTTCGGTGCTTGACCATATTACCTTTGGCAGGTTCATTTTGTCTTATTTTTGTTTGGGGAATTCAATTCATCACATTCGTTTAGCTCGAAATAGATGATGGAGCAAACAACAAATTATCGAGCTACTCGGCATTGTCATGATTTTGAAAATATTACCATCACCCATGAAGCGAAGATTTTGATTAGATTGGGCTTCAGCGGAGTGCCCAAAAAATTCCACACTCTTATCCAAAAATGCCTATTACCAGGTTTTGAACATTGGAGTGCTTTTTGATTAATTTTGAAAATTGCCTATTACTAGGCTTTGAACATTGAAGTGCTTTTCCATTGAAAAATGCCTATTATCAGGCTTTAGAGTACTTTTTGGAAAAAGCTTATTACCAGGCTTTGAACATTGGCTTGTTATTATTTGTATTCCTTAATGTGAAATGCGAGTCACACATTCGTAATCTCCGCAGCTAAGGATTTCAATTAGACACATACTACTCAGACTCAACATTTGGGTTAAAATCAATATCCATAGTGCAATTGGTATATGAGGACCCAATAGATAGATATATTTACAGAATGAAGAGAGAGTTGAAAAACAAAATGTATCATTTCATTGAAAATTAAAGCATGTAGTCTTAGGCCCTTATAAAAAATTGACATTGCCTTCGGGCTTAGGTAGGTGGGTTTAATTTACGTGCATAACTTAAAAAGAAGTTAAAAGCAACATGGGAACCTACTGAGGTTGATTAGCTTGACATCTAAGTAAGGAGCAAGAGTGAGTTCGTTCCTCAAAGAATTCAACTTCTTTATTGTCTATCAGACCTTGAACAGTATCCTTGAACTCACAGCAGTCTTGAATAGTATGCCCTCTTCGACATGGAACTCACATTATAGGCCGCTATGCCCCTCGGACATCCTCATTCCTTGACCAATTAGAGCCGCATCGAGTAGCTTCTTCCAAATTCAACTGAGGGGTGATTCGACTTTCGATACCTTGGACTTAATAGTTCTCTTACTTTCTTTGGAAATTGTATTCACTCCACCGGTATGGTTTGGTAGGGGTTGGCGGTCGTAGCTGGCCCACTAGATTTGTCAAAACTTTTGTCCTCGAGCTGATCAAGCTTTTCCACGGCCCTCTTGAAGCTGATACAAGTCTCCATTGAGTGCCCTACTTGATCACCATGGTATACACACTTAGCACTAGGATCATACAATTTCAGGAAAAGAGGCTGCAATGGTGCTTGATAGAAGGGTGCCATCACATGGAAATCAAACAATTGCTTGTATAGTTCACCGTAAGAGATTGGTAAAGGGGTAAACTCCATCTTCTTGGGGTTCCTTCTTTGGCTGGGGTCTTGGCTCGAAGAACCCTAGGCACTTGGTGCAACCTTGGGTTGTACAACTGTGAAAGGCTTTGAATAACTGGCATTGTAAACTACCAAAGAGTTTACTTCATGGTCTTTCTTTACATGTGAGGTCTTCTTGTGGGACGAACTAACTTCATCATCAATTTTGCCGCTCTTGACAACATTCTCGATGAGCTCACCGAATAACACAAGGTCATAAAAGTTGGTAGTCGCATTGCCTATTAAGCGACCCAAGACCAGACCCTCCAAAGTTTGGATAAACATGACCACCATCTCTATTTCGCTGAGCGAGGGTTGAACTTGAGCCGACACGTCTCTCCAACGCTGGCATACTGCCTAAAGCCTTCATTTGACTTTTGTTTCATGTGTTGCATAGTCCAACGGTCTGGTACCATGTCACTAACATATCAGTACTATTATAGGAAAACTTTGGCCAAGTCCTTCCATGAATTTATTTGATGTCAGTTCAGCTAATTATACCATCTTGTGGTAGATCCTAAGAGACTATCTTGGAAATAGTATATCAGTAGCTTGTTATCTCTCCCATATCCCGTCATCCTTCGGCATAACATGGTAAGATGTGCACAGGGATAGCTCGTTCCATCGTACTTTTCAAATTTTAGGACCTTGAACTTAAGAGGTAAAACCAGATCCGAGACAAGGCTGAGTTCATGGGCCTCAAATCTAATGAAGGCGTCAGTTACCTCCATGGCTTTCATCTTTTCCTCGAGCCACTTGAATCGGTCATCGATCTCTTTGGAGGTTTCAACTCTAGGTCTCTCTATTTCAATTAATTGGTCTATCTCTGAGACAAAGTTTTTGGCTTGATTGCCCCCAGGCTTGACTTCTGATGCCGAGGGGAGATTTATAGGGAATAAAGCACCGGCGTGATGAAGTGGTGACTTCCCTCGAGAAAGTATTACTTGAGGATCTGGTTGACCCCTAGCATGGGAAAGAGTAAACCCTGGTGGATAAGTGGGGCACTCATTCCCATCAATGGGACTGGGATTTACCGTAGGATTTACAACATAAGTCTCTCATTGTCTGGGAAGCTTAAATCTGAGCATATGGGCTATTTGGCATGTGTATCTTGTTGAGACTTCTTGAACTGTTACCCCATGTCTTGTCGGGCCTTAGCTAACTGTTCTTCCATCTTTCTGGCCAAATCTGCTTGCATGTCCCTTTGGGTTTGCTCAATTCGGTCTAATATGTCTTCGTTCACCATTTTGGATTTTTGTCAGGTCCCGTAGGGGTGCTGAATCGATTGAATTTTCCTTTGATCTAGAATCACTACCACATGACATCCCAAAAATTAGTCTCGGTATTTTCAAGATGAATGCATATAAATGAAAGATAAATGCCTTAGATGCTAAGAATGATTCATTTAATATGATAAGGATGTCATGCTACCATGAAATGAATGAAATTGATGTTGAATGCCAATGCAATCACTGTAAAATAAATGAAAGAAAAGACTGATAACGCACGAATGAATGCAAAAAGTGTTGATTGACGAACATTCTCGTTGAGCAACCTTCCGTAATGAAGATTGAGTCCCATTATAACAGGAAAAGAGAATGATTTCCATATAGGGCACATCTAGATTAGCATTTTCCCCACTCGGGCTTTGAAATCCTTTAATTCGTCATTATGGATTCTTTCTCCTATTACGCAAGCCCTCAATTTTGAATTGTTCTCGAATCAACACTTTATGTGAAAATGTCATGAATATGCACAAAAATAATCAAAAAATCAAAACAAGAAGTGTTTGTTAGTAACAAATATACAAATAAAGAATGAGAATCGAATAAATCACCAAAGCGGCCTAACAACATGAATTCTAGATTTCTATGATTATCCTCATGGCTCTAAAGGGGTGGGCTTCCTAGATTCTCACAGATGTAGTTTGGGTTCTAGAGAGGAGTACTCGAACCTAACATATTATCTACTAAGATAACAAGACCTCAATTCTGGCCCATGAAAGGCTTGCGAATCAGATTTGGTTCGAGGGAAAGCACGACCTAGTGACGTGGAGGGCTACTCACATGTCAAAAGGCGTAGATTCTGAAAGTAAATTACTGTCCCGTTGAGGGCTACTCACGTGGGTATGTGGCATTTAACTCCCACTTAAGGGACAAAGCTCGGGTATAGAGCTTGATGAGTATGATACAACACATGTCAGTGATGCCTTAAAAATTAAATGAACAATTAATGCAAAACTACCGATCATCAAAGCCCGTTGAATTTAAAATTTATTTTCGAGAAAAAAAAATTAATTAAAGTTAATTTGAATTTCAAAATTTCCATCGATTAAAGCGACATAAGTTTTTGGCTTAACTCTCAAAAAGTTTCCCAGGGGAGTCGCCAGCTGTAGCGCTTTTTAAAATCGCTAAAAAGGATAATGTGTTTTGGTGGATTTTGTTTTTTAATTTTTTTGAGTTGTTTTTGAAAAGTGGGGAAAATTGAATTTTGGGGGATTTTATTTAAAAACGGGCTTTATCTTGAAAACGAAGAGTTGGAGTCGCCACCGGCCACTAAGGTAGGTCGGACACCATTTAAACCAGAGATTTTTGTTGTTGAAAAAACAGGTTCAGGAGTTGGTTACGTGTGGAGAAGGATCAACACCCCTATCACGCCCGGAAATCGGTACCAAAACGGACGTTGCTTTTGATCGATGAAAATTACTGATATTTAAAATTGGATTTATTAACTGTTCTTAATCGAATATAGGCTTTAATTAAACGGGCTTTAACAATTTAGTGAGTTCAAATTAATTATTCGTTTAATTAATAAGGATGACTGTACATCGGAGACCGTAGATTAAACCAACATTGAATAAGACCGATTACCGTGTTATTTCGAGTACACCACCTTTATGCATGATGCAAACAGTTAAAAATGATGTTGTGAGTTGTCAAAATTTTATCTATTTTAATATTTACTATCAGACGACAAGAATTAATTTGAATATTTGGTTTATACCCATTAAGCCAAGATTAAGACCAAAATATTCGAGTTAATAAATATCTTTTTTTTGTAAATTAGATTTGTTAATTAACGATGTGAGGTTAAATAAATTAAAAGTTAAATGAATGATAAGAAAATGCATGTCACGAAAAAAGATGCAAATAAATAGAAAAACAATAGAGATAAATGCGGGGAATTAAAGAGCGAACAAAATAAATGCGGGAATTAAAAAGAATCCGGAAAAGAGACCGATCGAATAAAAGATAAAGGTTCAGAAATTAAATGCAAGAAAGTAAATTGCAGTAATTAAATTGCGGAAATTAAAATACAAAAAGTAAATGGCGGAAATTAAATTGTGAGGAAAATAAATAAGTGCAGGAAATAATAAATGCTACACTAAACGGGCTATAAATAGTACGGGTCATCCTCCGTTGTGTGTCACCCTAAGGCAGATTCGAATATAAATAAATATGCGATATAAATATATAGATATTATATTGTGTATAATATATAATATGTATATAACATGTATCATAATACAAGACAATATAATATAATATAATATTACGTAATATAAATACTATATAATATATAAATAATAATAATATATATATACATATTATAACATATGTATAATATACATACGAAGCATAATATACTTTTATATAAACAATGATAAATAAATATATGAGGGGACTAAAATTAAAGAAAATAAAATAACAGTGAATAAATTAAAGAAACAAAAAGTTAAAGGCATGAAGTTTAAGAACTGAAATGCATGGAGATAGAGAAATAATGGACAGAAATGAAATAAGTTAAAACAAGAAGGCCAAGCAAGAATTATCCCTTGAGATTAAAAATACGTGCATCTAAGCTAGTTTAAAATGATGTTTAATTCAAGCCAATAAAATAAAAAGGGAACAGAACCCCAAGTCCCAATTTCTTACAATTTGAAAACCCATCGCAAAACGAAAGAGCTTTCCCCTTCACTCTTAGTTCACTTTGAACTAAAACCCTAATACCCTCAGGCCATTCATCGGTGGCCAAGCCTCGCCGACCGATTCGGCATCTAGAAACATCAGTGCTCGGCGACCGCCTTACTCGGACAACTAGGTAACTTCGAAAACTCTCAACTTTGGCTTTGATTTAAGATTCGAAAGAAGATAAAGGAACAAATTTCCCCCTTTTTATTATTTGTTTTGGAAATCGATCTAAGATTTAAAATCAAATCATATGCTTTTTGTTTTAAAAAATAGTAAAAAACCTATTTGATTTTGAAACCCACTGAAAAATCTCCTTGTTTTGAAAACGAATTTTTGGAGATTTCAGAAATTTAGCCTTTGATTTTGTTTTTTTAGAAACATGAAAGGAAAGAACCCTAGAAATAAAGAAGAAGATGATTAAGGTACCTATAAATTTCTTTGCTCTTTTTGTATTTTTGAAAAATGTAGAAAAAAAACCCTTTACAATCAGTTTTGAATCTGGTTTTATACCCAGATTTTTACATCATTAAGAGAAAAATACATATAAAATCCTATTGGTTGCCTCTGAAGTTGTCCTTGCTGATGCACATGGGTGTGCTGCTGAAGAGACCAAGGGTTGGGATGATTGAGGTGCGATTGAGGCAATGGGAATGGGTTTTGGGTTTGGTAACGGGTATGGGCAAAATGGTAGGCAGATTATTTTAGGTATCAGGCTTTTGGTATTTGGGTTTAGGCTGTGTAATAGGTATTTTGGTTTAATAAAAGGATTTTTTTTGAATTTTTAATTTAGGGTAAATAGTATTCTTATAAAAAAAGTTGGACGAAAATGGAAAAAGTTGGACGAAAATGGTGATTACAGAAACGTTATCTCAATTAAATTTGATTACTGCAGGGACGTAGAAGAATTCGATTCTTCCAATCAAGATGTCGAGTCCAAGTCCTCATAGCACCGTTATGATCTCTATGCAGTCCACCCAAATAAAAACGAGCAATATTTTACTTCTCTAACTGTTAGAGAGGTTTTTAGCAATAGGCATATCTTTGGCTGCTACACATTATGCCTTTATATAGCATTCAAAACACTAATCTTAATTAAATTCAGATTCATTAAATGTACAATATATTTAACCGAATATAATTAAATATGTAGAATTTAATTCTACTTTAATTAGGTTTTTTTAGGAATATTTCTATTTTAATAGTATTTGATAATTATAATAATTATCTAGTATTAAAAAATAAAACCAAAATTATCTATATAATTATAGTAATTATAATAATTTCATTTTTAACTAATTTCGTGTAGAACAAGTTTGTACACATGTTATCTAGTCGATATTTGTTCACTTTAATTATAGGGTTTGACCCTTGTAGGTTCATGCAACGTTAGCAATAATATCTAGAACAATTATAATATTACAAGTAATGAGTGACATTTAGTAATACATCATTGCTACCTAAGTTACAAGAAGTCGTGGTTCGACATAACTTTTTTGTGATTAACTCTTTTTCATGTATTACATCATTTTGTCCATTATATCTAGATTGGACACAAGTCATGAAATAGTTATACTTTTATAGTCCATATAATATTTTTTGATATCTTGAGTAGACTACTATAAAAGAATAACTATGATATCTCATATTAATTTATTCGAGTATAATCATGCATTTCTAGTCTCACTCAATCAAGTAGCCTATGATATTACTCTTATTATGTAGGAGGGGAAAATCTTATCTTAATCAACCATATCCTCCTACATAGATGTAATATATCCAATATCAGTCTTTATAGTGTAATCAGTTACGACACACGTTTGACTGCATCAAAATATATCATCCACAATGTTAAGATAATAATGATATCAAGTCTGAGGATCATACATGTAGTTATCACTATGAGCAATGTTGTGTTCGTCACATAATAATTCAAGAAACATGTTCATAGTGGGTCAGTCCAGTATGTCGTTCTCTAACACATACTTATGTATTAATTTTGACATTTCCATGTCCATGACAACATTCTGTCATCAATCAACTACATATTAGTCTTAATATATTATTGTTTTTCATGCCCACAATAATACTCAACAAAGGATTTTCAAGAATATCAATATTATTTTAAGGATTTTATTATAATTCAGTTTATTTATTTATGTGTAGAATAATGACTTTATATTAATAAACAAGATAAAATAAATATATCTTTTACAATCATCTTATGATTGATTTTTGGGCATACTCTAACAATTACTTAGCTTTTGCATGTGTTTAAGCCCATTTAGTTACATTTAGGTCTAGCTTGCATGGAGTTGCTATGTCTGTGCTTAATTGATATATATTGACACTTTTAATGGGGAAGGTTGTGCGTTTTAGTGGTGTTTGTGCATGAAGTAATCGATTCAGAGGAGCGCTGGAGTAGTGGAGTAGCATCCCTCTCGTGACGAGCCAAATAAGCAGAAGAGCTAGAGATGAACCCAGACTTTTGGCACACGTGGACTTCCATCCGATATGGACTTTTATTGAATGAAGTGGGAAAGCAAGATCCTCATTAAGAGGCTTCGCACGTTTTAGGGTTTCACAACCCTAGCTTTGTTGCTTATATAAAGAAGACTTGGTCTACAAACAAAAGAAGTTTGATCATAGACAGCAACCCTTAGTCTTCACTATCGGAGAACCACTAGTGCAAGATAAGTATTTCGACCATTATATTTTTAGATTTTCCTATACATGAATACTTTAAATATGTTTTCTCTTTATTTGCTCTGATTTAATGCCTTTTTGTATTTTCATTTGCAGGAAATAAAAGATCAGAAGAGGATATACCTTTCGACGATAAAATGGCAATTTTGGCGATCTCTCTATCGTTCGATCGTCTTCTTCGATCAATTCTTCAGCTTCTCGAGGTGAGCACCTCTCTCTCCTTTAATTTTTGTTTTTAAATTTTTGTAATTATTGCTTCATTATTGCATTGACCGTCTCTTTCCCTATTTATAGGAGTGCGTTTTGATGTTATCATTTACGTCACATAAGTGACGTCAGCCTCCAACTGTATAGGGCTAGAGGAGTCTCTACACGATGAGAGCCATCGAGAGAGGCTTGAGGAGTGCGAGACCTGCAACACAGTTAGAGGGCTTGGTGGAGAACGTCGAGGATGCTTGATTCTTTCTTTTTCTTTACTTGATAAACTGTCATGTTCTTTATTGTTTTTATTATGGATGTTTTAGGCTCAGACATGAGCTAAATACTTTGGTTGGGTTTATTGTTTTAGGATATTATGTTTTAATTACTTGATTAATGCTATAGCCTTTTCTTTATCTATTTTGTTCATTGTTCTTCATGCATAGTTATTGTAAGAGCCATCGAGAGAGGCCTTTTAACTATTGATCATTGGCTTAATATCGAGAGAGTTTGATTATACAAACGTGAACAGTGGAGTTTAAGCTATTAACTTAGGTTCTAATCCGGCTTAGACATAAGTTTAGGATTTCAACGACTAATAAGGGGAACTTGAATAGATAATAAAGTTGTTAGGGTTTACGTAGACGTGTATTGCCATAGCATCCTTGTTATTGACTTCTAGGCGTCGAGAGAGTCAATAAGTTAATTAGAAAACCCCGTCGAATAGGTAAAGATATAATTGGTTAACGTAGACATGTATCACCAACCACTATAGCATTTGAATAGTAATTTGCATTATTCCTAGGCAATAAGTACCAACTTCCATAATCATCTGAATACATGCTACATCTGTTTGTCTTTGATCATTGCTACCTTTACTTTTATTGCAATTAGTTCTATAAACCATCTTCACACCATTATTTGCTTACTAACTTTTATGTACAATTGCTTTGAAGTTATTGATCTAATCCATGTGAGTTTGACACTCTACTCTATCACTTTATTACTTAATCGACGAGTATACTTACTCTTAATTGCATACCTATTTCGCAAGCATCACATGTAACAATTTTCTATAGTTATAAAGACAAGATTCTCAATAAATACATAAAATTATTACTCTAATTCTATGGCCTGATCCGGCTTGCATTTACCAGATTGTGGATTTATCATGTTTAAAACAGGGGTTTGAGTCGCACCAAAGTTCAGCCTTCCATTTCCTACTTAATTCTTAGGTTCCACCAAACATGGAACAAAGCTAAAAATAACACTTTGAACCTAATTGTTTGGTCACAGTCTTTTCTTACGTGAGTCCTCTATGTGCCAACATAAATTTGGTTTGTTTGCACATTTTCTCCTCACGTTCATGACCCAAATTTGAACGTTTCCAAGTTCTTTTCTGAGTATATTTTTGTAATGTGTATTTTCCTTTCCGATATAGTAATTAGCAAAAGATGCTTATTACGAGATAAATACAAACGTTCATACCCATGAAATATTTAGAATAATAAAAATCCCCTCACTTGTTTTTTTTTTTTTTAAATATTATGGTAGACTCAAATTTATTAACATATCTCAAATAATACTCAGATGGAACAAGACAGTCAGTGAGCATTTAAAAATAGATGATAATAAAATAACCATGAAACTTCAATGAAACGTTTTATAAAAGCATTGCCCAAAACACTTAAATGCTTATGGAAAAACGTTTCACGGTTTTGCTCATTGTCTTATTCAAAATATTAATAAATATCTTACAGAGATGAGTTAAATGCTCGTTTCATCAGTTAAACACATCACTAAATGTTTTAAAAACAAATTCATAGTGAAATGCTTAATAATATTAATGGTAGTAATCCTTCTTTAAAGTTAAAAAGCTACTCATGGATTCAAATACTTATCAAATTGCTTTAAAGGATATAATATTACAGGAAACGGTTATTTAATAATTAAATTAAATTGCATTAAAGGATATAGTATTATTACCATTAATAATAGCATACTTTTGTGGCCTATGATCTTTTCCAGCCGATCATCATTGGTAGTGAAATCAAACCATTCATTCTGTGTCATAGATGATTGACGATTGTTCAAATTTTTGTTTTCATCAATGATAAAACTCGAACATATTTTACAATAGTAAAGATTCGCTTTTAAATTGTTGGAAAATATACTGCTGCAAAACGAGGCATTAAAATTGACTGGAAAATATTAAATAAAATAATCAAATAGAACGATAATTGTGCGGTAGTAATTCACTGCCTTAGAAGCGAATTCGCCCCGATGTGTGTAATCGCTACAGTGGACGAACGGCCCCCTGAGTTTAGCATGGCTCTCTAAATTTCGTACACCTGAAAGATGGGGTGAACTTTGGTGGTATTACTCTTCTCTTAAAACTCAAAATAACACTAAGAAAAGGTTTATGAAAACCAAAGAGTGTCTCAAAAGCAAAAATTATATTTACTTAAGGATATTTTTCTACTATTTATAAGCTAATTAGTGAGGGCAAAAAGTCATTTGCAAAGCAAAATTTAAAATTATTTATAATAGAATAAATGAGCAATAACAACAGTGAGAATGGTATTACTGGGCTAACCCCATAGCCTGGAGTTGTAAGGCCTCGTTATTTCTCAATATGGAGACGACAACAAGACGGTGAAGCTATCGAACAAAGTAGACTCAATGTCTACGCTACTGTTATTGAAGGAAGTGTTCGGGTATCGACATGATTTCTTGGGGGTAACTGCTATTAGTGTTATGGTAAGCTTTTTTATCGTCTTCTTCGCCTCGATTTTTTGTTTTGCCATAAAAGCCTTCAATTTCTATTGGAGATAACAGGATTTTGATCTGATCTGAACCAAGGGAGAGTATGTATGGTGTTGTCTCTAGTCATGCAGTTCAGTTTTCTCATCAACATGACCATGTATAGGAATATATTATATTTCTGGCTAGATAGTGAAATTTATTATATTTATTTTCAAGAGAGGTAAAAGCAAGAAGGAGAAGAAGGCAAGTGGTGGTTTCTCCCATGGCAGGATTTTAAAATCCGTAAAAAGGATAAAAGAGAAGATTAACTAATTTATGATACAAGTTCAAGACACTCACCCCTTTCTTCTTCCTTCCATTATCATAGGGTTGAAACTTGAAAAAGTTAAAAAATGCAGAATATAAAGGTACTCTAGGAAATCCCCAGCTAAATCGAGCAACAACGCAGCAAAGACCAACTATTTTAGGTTTATAGTTTAAGGTTTAAGGGCTAAATTGTTTTTAATTAAAAACAGGGCCAAATTGAAATAATGTGTAAATAACGAGGGTTAAATTTATTATTTTTTCGAATTAGGACTAAATTGTTTGAATGTGCAAACATGGAGGACTAAATGTGTTGTTATACAACATATTTTAACTGACACATTGATAAGTGTTCAAAAGTACTATTTTTCTTACCCTTTTTACTCATATTATTGTTAGACTTAGGCTCATATTAGTTGCATAGTTAGCCATTCATGCATTAATCCATGTTTCCTTCAATCGTTGAGCTTGATTACATAACTTGGTGATTTTTGTGGAAATAGATGCTGCTTTGGTGTGTTTTTGTGTGTGTATGTGCAGGATCACTTGCCAAAGCAATGCCGAGCTAGTTGCCAGGGCAATGCATGAAGGATATGCCGAGCTAGTTGCCAGGGCAGTGCATGAAGGAGACGCCGAGCCAGTTGCCATGACATTTGTCGACAAAGACCAAAAGCAATATGGATGTCGAAATTCATGACTTTACAAGCCCAAGATGACATGGAGCAAGGCCCAAGCCCAAAGGAATTTGATTGCCATGCAGAGATTAAAGAAGAATTAAATTCCAAGAAGATAGGAGAAGTTCTAATAGGAATAAAATTATAATAAAGAATTATATTCTTTAAAGATAATTTAATTCCAACTCAAACTCCTCCTCAAAGAAGGACTTTGGCCTAGCCCTATAAATAGCAAGGAAATTCGACAAATCCAGGAGGGAGAGCAAGAGGGAATTTCGACAACTCCAAGAGAGAAAGCAAGGGGAATTTTCGGCAAGCATCTAGGGCAAGGGATTTTCGACAAGCTTCATCTTTTCTTCCTTGTTCGATTGGGTTCATGCTAGGGATGGTTTATCTTGTGTTTCTTTGGAACCTAGCCATGAACTAAATTTACTTGGCTATGGTTATTGTGTTTTGTGGTTGTGAGAAACTATTGGTTTTTGTTTAGGTAATAAGAGTTTGCACTTTTCTATTTCAAGGTTTATTCATTCTTGATTCTTATTATTGTTTGCGAGTGAATTGGGAGAGGATCTCGTGATTTCATCCATTTATCTAATATCGGGAGAGTTAGATTCAAGAAACGAATGAATATGATCTTTATGCAATCCAATGATGGTGAAGATTAATCCGCTTAGGAATAAGTTAAGGATTTCAACGGCTAAGAGGAGCGCAAGATTGGTTGTTGTTCACCCTTGATTCACGCAGGGGATGTATTATCAAGGCATGCACAAATAGCTAGAGTTTCGAGTTAGGGATAAGAAGAAACCATTGAAGAACGCTCCGCCGAACCTTGAAGTTGCTGCCCGATCGCCCAAGTAGTTGCCCAACTAGTCGCCCAAGCAACCATCAATTAGTTGCTACGGCAACCCCGTCGTGCAAGTTGCCACGGCAACCGAGTTGCCCGTGCACTCTTTTACCAAGACAATCCAATCGCTATCACACCTCAACTCACGATAACCTAGCCTATCTCTCTCAATTGAATTCATCTTTTTTTTACTTAATTGCTTTCTAGATTAGTTATTAGTTAAAACTTCTATAATCCTTTACTTGTGTTTTTACTTTTTTTAAAGTGCAAGAGACTAGATTCTTGAAGTGGCACCAATCCTCGTGGAGACGATATCTTTTATACTATAACTTGCATGACGTGTATACTTGCACATTTGCGTAGCACTTATTACGCGCAACAAGTTTTTGGCGCCGTTGTCGGGATTGGCAATAGTGACTTTGTTTTTACTTTCTTTTTATTTTTCTTGTTTAAAATCCAAAGGGCTAACAAACTTTGGTTTTGCATTTGGTATATGACCAGGCGAGACCGACTTCACGAGAATATCCCTTTGATCCGTAAATCGAACGAACCTTACAAAGACTTAGACGAAGGATAAGAGAAGCAATGGCAAATCAAGACGGCAATATGAATCAAGATGTTCGGCGAGGAGGAGTGATTCTTTGCGAAACAGAACTATTCGAGACTATCTTGAAGAAGATCTTGAAGGACTTAACCCGGGAGTTGTCGCACCTGAAATTGAAGCCGACCACTTTGAGTTGAAACCGGTAATGTTTAATATGATCAACACAATTGGTCAATTTGGCGGCTCAAGAATCGAAGATGCACGGCAACATCGAAATCTTTCCTCGAGATTTGCAACTCGTTCAAGATACACGGAGTCACCCCGATGTCCTACGATTAAGATTATTCCCTATTCACCGAGGGATAGGCGAAAGCATGGCTGAATAGCATTCTGCCGGATCAATAGCATCTTGGACTGATCTTTGTCGTGATTTCCTTGCTAGATTTAATCCTACAAATTTGGTGATAAGCTTCAGAACGACATTACTTCTTTTCGGCAGCGGATGATGAATCCATGTACGAGGCTTGGGAGCGATATAGAGAACTTCTACACAAATGCCCTTTACACGGATTCCGGTGTGGACTCAAGTAACAATGTTTTACAACGCCGAATATACACCAACAAGGATGATGCTAGACGCCTCGGCAAACGACATACTCTTAGATAAGTCGCCGGAGGAAGCAATGCAAATTTTAAACAGGCTGGCCAAGAATGACTATCAATTCCCATCTACTAGAAGAGGAGGAGTTAGACGCCAAGCCACAATACATGAACTAGGATCATCGATTCAATTTCGCACAATTGGCCGCTTTAACCAAGATGGTCCGAACATGCAAAAACCAAACAACACACATGAAGTCAAGGTAATGGATTCTTTTTGTGAGTTATGTGGTGATAACCATAATTCTTCTGAATGTATGCAGAATCCGGAATCCAGCTTCTATGTGGGGAATTACAATCGGGGCAACAACATGATGTCCAATACATACAATCCAGCTTGGAAGAAGCACCCGAATTTTTCATGGAGTAATCCCAACAATGCTCTAAACCAGAACAATCAGAATGCACAAGCATCGGGATTCCACGAGAGAATATGCCACGGCAGCGGATGCCGCGGCAACAACAAAGCGACATCTAGTTCTTTGGAAAATTCTCTAAATGCTTTTATGATGAAAACTGAATCTTATATGGCTGAGAATAGTAATTTCATAAAAAGAACTGATGCTTTTATTAACAGGACCGAGATGAGATTGCAAAACCAAGAGGCGGCAATCAAATCATTGGAAAATCAAGTCGGACAGTTTGCTCAAAAATCAACACTAGACCACCGGGAGGTTTACCTAGCGATCATCAAGTCGCAAGAGGAACCGCCATGAGCAATGTAAGGCAATCACCACCAGAAGTGGCCAACAACTTAGAGAGGTTCAAACCCGCTCGTCAAACAAAACTCCACAAAAAGATCAAGACGAACCTAGCGGCAAAGTCTCAGATGCTGAACCAGAAATTGCTGCGGCAACCGGCAATAAGCATGCCTCGGCAACCGATGACGCCTCGGCAACTTGCGATAAGCACGCCTCGGCAACCCCAGTTGGTAACGCATCGGCAACTCCAGATATCCCTGTAATGCCGTCAATCAGGTTTCAAACCAATGAAAAGATCGAAGATATCCGACTTCCACCACCATTCCCACAAAGGTTGAAGCGACAAAAGCAAGAATACCAATTCAAGAAGTTTCTTGATATCCTAAAGCAAGTCCACATCAACTTGCCATTGGTGGAAGCAATTGAACAAATGCCAAACTATGCCAAGTTTCTTAAAGACATTGTGTCCAAGAGAACAAGGCTAGGAGAGTTTGAAACAATTGCGCAACAGAGGATGCATGGCAATGCTTTGCACAATCGCATGCCGCCCAAGTTGAAGGATCCCGGAAGTTTCACAATACCTTGTTCTATTGGAAATCACTATGTCGGGAAAGCACTATGCGACCTAGGGGCTAGCATAAACTTGATGCCTAAATCGGTTTTCGAAACTAGGAATCGGGAAGGCAAGACCTACAATGATTATCTGCGGCTAGCTAATGAAGACAGATCCTATGTGCATCCAGAGGAAAAATCGAGGACATCTTGGTAAAAGTTGATAAATTCATTTTTTCCCGCTGACTTTATTATTTTGGATTGTGAAGCGGATGAGCATGCACCTATCATTCTCGGGAGACCATTCCTAGCGGCGGGGAGAACTTTGATTGATGTTGAAAAGGAGAACTCACAATGAGGGTGAATGACCAGCAGGTAAAACTAAATGTGTTCCAAACAATAAGGCATGCAGATGATCCAGAAGAATGCCAACTACTTCATGCCACGGCAGAGTTTAACTTCGATGAAGAATTTAGTTGCCTCAGCAACTACATTGCCGAACACGAGGAACATGAGGAGTATGAAGAATCGGTCTGAGGAACAACGAGAAGAGGCAAATTGGCTAGTCAATCGACCAGGTACATACTTTGAACCTTTGGACTACTCGGGTAAGGAAGGTAAGATCGAAAAACCCTCTATCGAAAATCCACCAATTCTTGAGTTGAAACAATTGCCAGAGCAACTGAAATATGTATACTTAGGGATCGATAATACATTACCTGTAATTATTTCCTCTAAGTTACAACCTGAGCAGGAAAAGAAGCTGATCAACATGTTGAAGCTACACAAAAAGGCAATAGGGTGGACAATTGCCGACTTGAAGGGAATTAGCCGGCGGTGTGCATGCACAAGATCTTGTTGGAAGATGATCACAAACCTTCAATTGAGGCCCAGAGGAGACTGAATCATGCCATGAAAGGGGTTGTAATGAAAGAAATCATCAAGTGGCTTGACGCCGGCATTATATACCCTATCTCCGATAGTACGTGGGTAAGTCCGGTACACAATGTGCCGAAAAAGGGAGGTATAACAGTGGTAAGCAATGAAAATAATGAACTTATCCCAACCAGATGTGACCGGTTGGAGGGTTTGTATGGACTATCGAAAGCTAAACAAAGCCACTAGGAAAGATCACTTACCATTACCCTTTATTGATCAAATGCTTGACCGTCTTGCGGGTAAACCCTTTTACTGTTTTCTTGATGGTTATTCAGGTTACAATCAGATTGCCATAGCACCGTAAGATCAAGAAAAGACAACCTTCACATGCCCCTACGGTACTTATGCCTTCCGAAGGATGCCGTTCGGATTGTGTAACGCCCGGCAACCTTCCAAAGATGCATGATGGCGCTCTTTTCGGACATGGTCGAAGACTTCCTTGAGATCTTCATGGATGATTTTTCGGTTTTTGGTAATGACTTCGACGGCTGTCTCGGCAATTTAGAGAGGGTGTTGGCAAGATGCGAAGAAACAGATTTAGTCCTCAATTGGGAGAAATGCCACTTTATGGTAGATGAAGGAATAGTGCTCGGCCACAAGATTTCATCCAAGGGAATTGAAGTAGACAAAGCCAAGGTGGACGTGATCGAGAGATTACCCCACCAAATTCGGTTAAAGGAATTGAAGTTTTTCTCGGACATGCGAGGTTTTTCTGAAGGTTCATTCATAATTTTTCTAAAATCACTAAACCTTTGTGTGTCTGCTTGAACAGGATAAAGTCTTGAGTTTGATGATTCTTGCACTCAAGCATTTGAAACCCTAAAGAAAAAGCTTGCCTCGGCACCCATTGTCGTTCCACCAGATTGGACGCTACCTTTTGAGCTCATGTGTGATGCAAGTGATTTCGCGGTAGGAGCAGTCCTAGGCCAACGACAGTAAGACCTTCCATGTGATATACTACGCTAGTAAAACTCTTAATGATGCTCAAGTGAATTACACAACAACAGAGAAAGAGTTACTAGCTGTAGTTTTCGCATTTGACAAGTTCCGATCCTATTTAATTGGTACAAAGGTAATTGTTTATACGGACCATTCGGCAATCAAATACTTATTTGCTAAAAAGGATGCTAAACCTCGTTTGATTCGTTGGATATTACTTTTACAAGAATTTGATATTGAAATTAAGGAAGGTGAAAGGAACAGAAAAAATCAAGTTGCCGATCACTTATCACGCCCGAACGCAATAGGGAGAAAGACGCGGATCTAGAGATATGCGATGCATTCCCGGATGAACAAATTCTAATTGCCTCGGCAACCCTCAATGCCTCGGCAGCCCATGACACCTCGGCAACTATGGATGCACACGCCTCGGCAACTCGACGCCGCAGCAGCAGTCTTTGACGACACGCCTCGGCAATTTTGGGGAGCGAACACTACGGCAAAGACATGCCTGTAATACCGCACGCAGATTTAGTTAACTTCCTTGTTTGTGGTATTTTTCCGTATGGCATTACTCACCAAGGGAAGAAGCGGTTCCGCCATGATGCTAAGCATTACTTTTGGGACGAGCCTCTTTTTTTGTTTAAACAATGTGCAGATCAGGTTATACGCCGATGTGTCCCTGAAGAAGAGCAACAGAATGTACTCCGGCAATGCCATTCTTCACCCTATGGAGGACATTTTGGAGGAACTCGTACCGCGGCCAAAGTCTTGCAATCCGGTTTGTATTGGCCAACATTGTACAAAGATGCCCAGGACTTTTACAAGCAATGTGATCGTTGCCAGAGGACGGGCAATATCTCTAGACGACATGAGATGCCACTCCAGAACATCATCGAGGTGGAACTGTTCGATGTATGGGGGATCGATTTTATGGGACCTTTCCCATCTTCATTCGGCAACCTCTACATCTTACTCGCCGTCGACTATGTGTCTAAATGGGTAGAGGCAGCTGCAGTTCCCAACGACGATTCCAAGAGGCGTACAGCGATTCTGCGAGAAAAACATATTTTACGGTTTGGGATGCCGAGAGCAATTATCAGCGACGGGGGCAAGCATTTTGACAACAGACTAATTGCCAAGATGTTGCAACGCTTCGGCATATCACACAAGATCGCCACGGCATATCACCCACAAACCAACGGGCAAGCAGAAATTTCCAACCGGAGTTGAAGGGAATACTCGAGAAAGTTGTAAATCCCTCAAGGAAGGATTGGTCATTAAGACTAGATGACGACTTTGGGCATATCGCGACCGCATTCAAAACACCATTAGGTATGTCCCCTTCCAACTTGTCTATGGTAAAACATGTCATCTACCGGTGGAAATCGAGCACAAGGCGTCTTGGGCAATCAAGACCGTGAATATGGATTGGGAAAGTGCCGGACAAAAGCGCTTGATGGATCTCAATGAGATAGAAGAATTTCGTGCACTCGCCTATAACAATGCACGAATCTACAAGGAGAAAACAAAGCGATGGCACGACAAGAAACTATTGCCACGACAATTCACGCCAGGGCAACTAGTTCTCCTATTCAATTCTCGGCTAAAACTTTTCCCGAGAAAGCTGAAATCAAGATGGTCGGGACCATTCGAAGTCGTCAAACCATTCTCTCATGGTGCCGTAATAATCAAGTCCATCTCTGACAATCATGAATTCAAAGTTAATGGACAAAGATTGAAGCACTACAATGGTGCCCATGTGGAACGTAACAAGGAAGTGGTCAACTTAGGAGATGCATGAGCATGCTCTCCTTTCAGTATTTCCTTTTTCTTTTTCTTTTTATTTTCATTTTTATTTTTAGGAGATATTTTATTTTTTCTTCATTATCTTTAGTTTTCAGGTTTTCTTTGTTTTCTTTTTCACAACAAGACTCACAACTACTATGCTAAGGAAATTTACTGCCAAGATCCTTGCCCCGGCAACCAATGAAGAAGATGCCGCGGCAACCTACATCGTGCCTGCACAAGCTGATGCCACGGCAACCAACCATGAAGATGCCACGGCAACCAAAGCTAAAGACATCCCGGCAACAAGAAAACAACCATCGCGTTCAAGCAAGAAAATCAAGACGCCAACTAAAAGGAAACTAATCATCTACGATGACGAACTCTCGGAGTAAGTCCTCGTATGCATTTTTTTTTATTGTTATTTTTCGTTATTTTTATGCATGCATTGAGGACAATGCCTTACTCGAGTTTGGGGGGGATTGTTATTAGTAATTACCATGTTTAGTTACATTAATCTTAAGCATTACATTTAGGATACATAAATTGCTTGCCATGCCTTTCATTGGAACAAGAATTGCTTAGATTTGATGAATATTCAATGATGACTTTACCAATGCACTTAATTGATAGAATTTTTATTCTAGGATAACCATGAAAAACTTAGAATTTTACTATGATGCTAAATTTGATGAAACACTGTTGTGGTTTGATTGATTTAAGGAGTTCTAGTAAACTTAGGTTGATAATTAACTAATTGGGGGATTAGAATAAAATTGGATGAATGCTAGAGGTGCCCAAAATTGGCTCTAGCATATGCTAAAAAATTGATCACTAGAGGTGCCCGAAACCGGCTCTAGGAGGCGTTAAATTTTTTTAACTAGAGGTGCCCGAAACCGGCTCTAGTCGATTAAATTAACTTAAGAAAACTAAAAATAAAACACTAGAGGTGCCCGAAATTGGCTCTAGTTAAAACATGTTAAAAAGAACCCAATGAAGTAATTTGAAAACCTATTGTTTGCATAGAATCCGAAAAATCAACTCGCACACAACTCCGCACACACTCACAAGCATTATAGTTTGATTCCGAGTAACTCCTCAGTTTTCCGAAAAATAAAAAGCCAATCATACTTTGTGCCCCGGTTCAGAGAATTGAAATCAAGTTCAAAGCTAAGTTTGTGAAAACTTGAAGTCTTGGCAGGTAATTATGAGTTTGCATTGCTTGAGGACAAGCAATAGTTCGAGTTTGGGGGTGTGATAAGTGTTCAAAAGTACTATTTTTCTTACCCTTTTTACTCATATTATTGTTAGACTTAAGCTCATATTAGTTGCATAGTTAGCCATTCATGCATTAATCCATGTTTCCTTCAATCGTTGAGCTTGATTACATAACTTGGTGATTTTTGTGGAAATAGATGCTGCTTTGGTGTGTTTTTGTGTGTGTATGTGCAGGATCACTTGCCAAAGCAATGCCGAGCTAGTTGTCAGGGCAATGCATGAAGGATATGCCGAGCTAGTTGCCAGGGCAGTGCATGAAGGAGACGCCGAGCCAGTTGCCATGGCATTTGTCGACAAAGACCAAAAGCAATATGGATGTCGAAATTCATGACTTTACAAGCCCAAGATGACATGGAGCAAGGCCCAAGCCCAAAGGAATTTGATTGCCATGCAGAGATTAAAGAAGAATTAAATTCCAAGAAGATAGGAGAAGTTCTAATAGGAATAAAATTATAATAAAGAATTATATTCTTTAAAGATAATTTAATTCCAACTCAAACTCCTCCTCAAAGAAGGACTTTGGCCTAGCCCTATAAATAGCAAGGAAATTCGACAAATCCAGGAGGGAGAGCAAGAGGGAATTTCGACAACTCCAAGAGAGAAAGCAAGGGAATTTTCTCGGCAAGCATCTAGGGCAAGGGATTTTCGACAAGCTTCATCTTTTCTTCCTTGTTCGATTGGGTTCATGCTAGGGATGGTTTATCTTGTGTTTCTTTGGAACCTAGCCATGAACTAAATTTACTTGGCTATGGTTATTGTGTTTTGTGGTTGTGAGAAACTATTGGTTTTTGTTTAGGTAATAAGAGTTTGCACTTTTCTATTTCAAGGTTTATTCATTCTTGATTCTTATTATTGTTTGCGAGTGAATTGGGAGAGGATCTCCTGATTTCATCCATTTATCTAATATCGGGAGAGTTAGATTCAAGAAACGAATGAATATGATCTTTATGCAATCCAATGATGGTGAAGATTAATCCGGCTTAGGAATAAGTTAAGGATTTCAACGGCTAAGAGGAGCGCAAGATTGGTTGTTGTTCACCCTTGATTCACGCAGGATGTATTATCAAGGCATGCACAAATAGCTAGAGTTTCGACTTAGGGATAAGAAGAAACCATTGAAGAACGCTCCGCCGAACCTTGAAGTTGCTGCCCGATCGCCCAAGTAGTTGCCCAACTAGTCGCCCAAGCAACCATCAATTAGTTGCTACGGCAACCCCGTCGTGCAAGTTGCCACGGCAACTGAGTTGCCCGTGCACTCTTTTACCAAGACAATCCAATCGGCTATCACACCTCAACTCACGATAACCTAGCCTATCTCTCTCAATTGAATTCATCTTTTCTTTTACTTAATTGCTTTCTAGATTAGTTATTAGTTAAAACTTCTATAATCCTTTACTTGTGTTTTTACTTTTTACAGTGCAAGAGACTAGATTCTTGAAGTGGCACCAATCCCTGTGGAGACGATATCTTTTATACTATAACTTGCGACGTGTATACTTGCACATTTGCGTAGCACTTATTACGCGCAACACACATCACCCTCTTAACAGTTGTTAATGGGTCAGAGACCAAATTAGAGCAAAACTAAAATTTTAATGGTAACATTGAAGCAATTAGAAATTTGGTTGCCAAATTGAATAATTGATCAAAGTTTAGTGATCATTTGTAAACATTACCTATTTCTCTATATACTTTTTTATGACAAATCCTAGGGATGTGTTTGGATTGCGGAAAAGAAGATTATCAAGGGAAAAAAACTTTTTCAGGAATCTAATACTCACGTTTGGTTGGGAGGATTCTCCACCAAGGGTAATACTTTATTCCCAACAATAGTGCTTTTTTGGGTTTATACCGAAAATCCTATTCCCTTTATTTTCTTAGGTATTTGACAATTTTCGGGTTAATTTGCTACTTTGAATTATTAAATAGGCATAATTACATACAAATAAATAAATATTAAAAAAAATAAGATATGAAGCTAAAACATAGAATAATAAATAAATAAATATATAGTTATTTCCAAAAAATATAAATATACAAATTTTTTATTATAAAATAAATTTTTATATTCTGAATGATTTTAATATCAAAAATATATAATTATAATTTTATAAAATCATAAAAATGCTTTAAACATCCTTTGTTGATTGTACTTTTTAAGGATTATTATCACGAATTAATAGTAAAATTTTTCAATTTCAACAACTGAAAAATATAAATTTATCATATGTTCCCAGAATATAAAGAAAATTAAATAATATCATTAATCTAATATCACAATAAAATGTGAATCTAAATCTTACTTTGGATAATTTTTAAATAATTACCATAAGTATATTTTTACTATATTTTTTACTAAATTTTATTAAAATCTTAATTTAAACATATATTCTTCATACGATATTATATCTCATATATAAATAAATTTAATATTTATGACAATTATTTAAAAATATATATTTAATGTAATAGTTATATTGAAATTTTGTTACATATTTTTTTTTCTAAAATTTACATAGTGCAACCAAAATAGTTATATGTATTTTCTTGCAAATAATTTTAATTATATATGAAATTTTTTGTTTCTTTAAAGAAAATACATCTTAAAGATTATCTACAGGAGAGGGGAAAGAGACTCTAAGGGAATATGAGAGAACAAACACGAGTAACTTGATCAACCGATTAAGTGTGTTTGCTCAATTTTTTATCTACTTTTTTATTAAAAGCCGCCCGATATTTTATTATAATAGAGAAGGCAATAAATAAGGGAAGTTCTGCGGTGAAACGTGTAATTTAAGGCTAAAATGAGGCTGACCTGTTCTACAGGTAGCAAGTTTGTATATAAATTCTTACGAGATTTGTACATAAATATTTACAGTAACTGTAATAAAAACGGTATATACATAAAGTATTACTATGTAAGGATTTTTGTACCAACATAAATGCTACAAGAAAACATATTTTCTTACAGGAACGATGACAATTTCAATATGTGCAGAAATTATTACGCAATATACATAATTTGTTACATAAGTGGTAGTAAAAAAGGTACGTATCGAAATCATTACCCGAGATCACCAAAACCAAAAAGAGCTCAACTTAGGGTAGGCATTTGTGTACATACAGGTTGGCCTACAAGAAAACCTATTTTCTTACAGGAACGATGAGAATTACAGTATGTACAGAAATTATTATGGAATATACATAGTTTGTTACAAAAAAGGTAATAAAAAAGCATACATACCGAAATCCTTACCCGAGATCACCAAAACAAAAAGGAGCTCAATTAAGGGTAAGCATTTGTGTACATACAGGTTGGTCTACAAGAAAACATATTTTCTTATAGGAACGGTGACAATTTCAGTACGTACATAAATTATTACCCAATATACATAATTTGTTACAAAAGTGGTAATAAAACAGGTACGTACCGAAATCATTACCCGAGATCACCAAAACCAAAAGCAGCTCAACTTAGGGTAAACATTTGTGTACATACAGGTTGGCCTACAAGAAAACATATTTTCTTACAGGAACACTGACAATTTTAGTATGTACAGAAATTATTACTCAATATACATAATTTGTTAATGACGTAGTAATAAAAAAGGTACGTACCGAAATCATTACACGAGATCACCAAAACTAAAAGGAGCTCAACTTAGGGTAACCATTTTTGTACATACAAATTGGCCTACAAGAAAACCTATTTCCTTAATAGAACGATGACAATTTTAGTAGGTATATAAAATATGACGGAATATACATAGTTTGTTATATAAAAGGTAATAAAAAAACGTACGTACCAAAATCCTTACACGAGATCACAAAAACCAAAAGGAGCTCAACTTAGGATAATAATTTGTGTACATACAGATTGGCCTACAAGAAAACCTATTTCCTTACTAGAATGATGAGAATTTCAATAGGTACATAAATTATTACGAAATATACTTAGTTTGTTATAGAAAATATAATAAAAAATGTACGTACTAAAATCCTTACACGAGATCACCAAAACCAAAAGGAGCTCAACTTAGGGTCAGCATTTGTGTACATACAAGTTGGCCTACAAGAAACATATTTTCTTACAGGAACGATGACAATTTCAGCATGTACAGAAATGATAACTCAATATACATAATTTGTTGTAGAAGTGGTAATAAAAAAGGTAATTACCTAAATAACTACACGAGATCACCAAAACCAAAAGGAGACCAACTTAGAGTAAGCATTAGTGTACATACAGATTGGCCAACAAGAAAAACTATTTTCTTACTAGAACAATGAGAATTTCAGTAGGTACATAAATTATTACTGAATATACATAGTTTGTTATATAAAAGGTAATAAAAAATATACGTACCAAAATCCTTACACGAGATCACCAAAACCAAAAGGAGCTCAACTTAGGGTAAGCATTTGTGTACATACAGTTTGGCCAACAAGAAAACCTATTTTCTTACTAGAACAATGAAAATTTTTGTAGGTACATAAATTATTACGGAATATACATAGTTTGTTATAGAAAAGGTAATAAAAAAAAGTATGTACCAAAATCCTTACACGAGATCACCAAAACCAGAAGGAGCTCAACTTAGGGTAAGCATTTGTGTACATACAGATTGGCCTACAAGAAAACCTATTTCCTTACTAGAACGATGAGAATTTCAGTAGGTGCATAAATTATTACGGAATATACATAGTTTGTTATAGAAAATGTGACAAAATTGTACGTACCAAAATCCTTACATGAGATCACCAAAACCAAAAGGAGCTCAACTTAAGGTAAGCACTTGTGTACATACAGATTGGCCTACAAGAAAACCTATTTCCTTACTAGAACGATGATAATTTTAGTAGGAACATAAATTATTACGGAATATACATAGTTTGTTATAGAAGAGGTAATAAAAAATGTACGTACCAAAATCCTTACACGAGATCACCAAAAGCAAAAGGAGCTCAACTTAGGGTAAGCATTTGTGCAAATACAAGTTGGCCTACAAGAAAACCTATTATCTTACAGGTACGATGACAATTTCAATATGTACAGAAATGATTACTCAATATACATAATTTGTTACAGAAGTGGTAATAAAAAAGGTACGTACCTAAATCATTACACGAGATCACCACAACCAAAAGGAGCTCAACTTATGGTAATCATTTGTGTATATATTGGCATACAAGAAAATATATTTTATTGCAGGAACGATGAGAATTTTAGTATGTACCGAAATTATTACCCAATATACATAATTTGTTGCAGAAGTGGTAATAACAAAGGTACGTACCAAAATCATTACCGTAGATCACCAAAACCAAAATGTGCTTAACTTAGGGTAATCATTTATGTACATACAGATTGGTATACAAGAAAACCTATTTTCTTATTAGAGGGATGAGAATTTTAGTAGGAAAAAAAATTCTTACGAAATATACATAGTTTTTTTACAAAAATAGTAATAAAAAACGTACGTACCAAAATTCTTACCCGAGATCACCAAAATCAAAAGGAGCTCAACTTAGGGTAAGCATTTGTGTACATACCGATTTGCCTACAAAAAACCTATTTTCTTATGAGAACGATGAGAATTTCAGCTGGTACAGAAATTATTACATATTATACATAATTTGTTACAGAAATGGTAATAAAAAAGGTACGTACCAAAATCCTTACCCGATATCACCAAAACCAAAAGGAGCTTAACTTAGGGTAATCATTTATGTACATACAGATCAGACTACAAGAAAACTTATTTTCTTATTAGAGGATATATAGGTACAAAAATTATTACGGAATATACATAGTTTGTTATAGAAAATGGTAATAAAAAATGTACGTACCGAAATCCTTACCCGAGATCACCAAAACCAAAAAGAGCACAACTTAGGTTAAGCATTTGTGTACATATAGATTTGCCTACAAGAAAACCTATTTTCTTACAAGAACGATGAAAATTGTAACACCCTGATAATTATAAAAAAAATAAAAAATGAAAGAAAGAAAGGATAGAAAAGTGAAAAATAAGGGAGTTGCAGGTCATGGGTTTGAACCCGTGACCTGTGGCTAGTGAACCTTGTACCCAACCATCTAAGCTAAGTAGCTATTTGTGATGGATTCCCCATAAATTTATTTTAAATGCTTGGGCTGGGTTAATAAAAATAAATAAAAACTAGCTGACCCTTCAGCTTCCCATTGGTTTATTCGAACCAAAATTTTTCCCCCAAACCCTAAATATTCTCTCATTTCAACCCAATCGGCCGCCATTCGTTCCACCTCCACCGCCGCACCGTGTAGCTCACTAATGACATCAAAAGTTTCCCTGCAATCGTCCAACCAAAACCCTAAAGCCACTCGCGAGTTGGCCGTCCCGATCGTCGGGAAATTAAGCTGAAAGGCTCGTCGAACCTGGGAAACAGCTCGTTCAGCCGTTCAAGTTTTTTTGGCCGATTCTTCTGTCCGTTGGAAACGCTGGTGACACCTCAATCTTCCTCGTGTCGAGACTGACTTAACTTAACCGTCCGATCATCCAACCGTCGGTGATTGAGTTCTCGTCGGGGTTTGACCATTTTAGGTAAGAAAGGTAAGTTATATGGTTTTTCGAGTGGTTTTGAGTGTTTTTTGGTTTGATTTAGTGTTTTTGGTATGGAATCCGGCTGCAATATGCATTTGGGCATTTTTTGGCCTTGTAAGGTCGCGCGTGGTGTATACATGCCGTTCAGTCGCTTTTTGGCCGCCTTGGACGGTAGCTAGGGTGAACCGGGCCTGAACTGGTTTTGCTTTGAATCAGTTTTGACCCAACCCGTTCGGCCCGACCCGTCTGATCAGACCCGACCAACCCGATACGACTGACTCGATGACCGAATCAACTCAGTAAGTCAACTCACCGAGTCAGACCGTTGACCGCTGATGTCAGCATTGACTGTTGATGTCAATATTAACCGCTGACATCAGCGTTGATTATTGACATCATCATTGACCATTGACCGTTGACAATGACGTTAGCGTTGACTTTGACCGCTGATATTAGCGTTGACTTTGTCCAAAAGTTAACTTTTTCAAAAACCCCTATTTTATGTTTTTCGATGTCTTGAGCCCGTTTTTAAGCTCATTTTGTGATATTCTAACCCCAAAGCCTCCAAATCTGACCTTGAACTCTAGTGCCTTTATGTATTTAATTTTTAGTTAAAGAAAATTACAAATAAGATTTGTTTTGGAAATTGTGTAGATGAAGATATGGGCACGTTTTTTTATTTGAGAGGTTGAAGGATGTTGAATTTGAGCTCGAGTTTGATCAAATGGAATATCAGGCCAATCAATGTAACTTGGAGCTGAAGTAATACATTTCTACCTTTGGCATGCTTTATGAAACATGTTGGTGATCAGTTAAGGTATGTATGATTGTAATTAAGTGTACTTTCAACTTAGTTTGAGTTAATTCGATTACGAAATAAAAGGATAGTAATCTGGATAAGATTGAACTATTCGAAAGGGAAGTTTAATAGAACAAAAAGACCTTGAGTTCAGTAAATGAGTAATGAGACAAATAATCTCACGATCAGATTAATAGAGTTGAATGATCTGACATTTGAGATATTTCATTAAGAAATGATGATAAAACCCTTGAGAAGTAAGAATGACTTAAATACCCCTTAATAAAAGAAATGACATGGAATTTTACACTTGATCTGATATAATAATTACTTTATCTGAAATATATGGAAAGACTTCATTATCAAGATGCAAATATGTATGATAACAAACACCTGGATTACCAAAACTCTGGACAAACACCTGAAGATAACTTTACTGGAAGATTCTACGTATTCCTGAACTGATCTAAATGACAATAGAGAATGAATTAATTGGAGTGATAGAAATGACCGAATTAACCTCAAGCACTAAAATTACCGAACTAACTAAAATGAAGGATAAACACTCGAGATTTGAAATGAATGAATTGTTTGGAAATACCGGAAGTACTTGAAGGACTGAAACATCCTTGGGTATCGAAGTGTCTGAAATACCCTCGAATATTAAAATAACTAAAAATACCTCTAAGACTTGGAATAAGAAATATCAGTAAAGCCAAACGAGAATGATGGCTCTAAAAGTTGTATTACATGACCTGTGGTTGTTAGTCATTTTTAATGTTAAGGTAATATTGGAAGAATACTGTATGAAGGTATGTTCGATTTATTTGAAGAAAGTACATTGTAATTATAAAAATAACCTGTTGTTCTAAAAGGTATATTCGATGCTAAAGATTGGGCTCGTGTGATACGTACATGTCTGAATACTTGGTAAGTACTACGATAAGGATAACTGTTTAGTTTTAGTGGACTTGGAGGATGGATAAGCCGTTAGAAGTCTTGGATGCAAATGTCTGAAATACCCATACTTGATATATAGCCTGACTCATGTATGGCAGTCACTTCTGATATTGCTATAGTACATGGAAAATACCGTATGAATACATGTTCAATTTCTCGTAACCTGTCCAGTAATTTATTGGTGAAAGAGATCGATTTTGTCATACACTATAGTCAGTTCTATGAAACGAATTCTAAGGTGTACCTATCCCCTGAATGGTAAGCACTATAATGATGGGTTCCGATTAGTACAAAAGGACTTGGAAACCTGACGAGCAACTAGAATTTCAGAGTTCAGCAAATCATCGTTTATACCTTGTTGGTTTAAATTATCAAATTGTTCATAACTGTCAAAATAACAATAATGCCCTTGTAGGCATAAACGACCGGATCACTCATGATATATCTAAATTCTCAATGATCCTGATGTATCAACTTCTGAATGTCTGGTTTGAGCCGTTAGTACCGAACCCCCTTTTTCATAGGGATCTCGTTTTGAAATTCGTCCAAAATTGTCAGACATTCAATGTTCTCTTTTTGGTAATTACCAATCACGAGGAATAATTGAATCATATAGGGTGTTCCATGTGTCCATGAATATTCTCTCTATTTTAACCAAGGTTATCTGCTCTGAATTAAAAGTATGACTCTCTTATCCGTAATGAAAGCTAAATTCTTGGCTTCTGTATTCTAAATATATATATATATATATGATACATGTCGTCTGACATTACTGTTTATTTGGATAAAAAATAAAAAATATAATAATCTTATCTAGGGGTATATTATCTGGGATATGATTGAAGATTGTTGTCACTAATTTTTCAAAAAAAAAATAAATAAAAAATAATAATATATATAAAAAAGTAAAAAGAAAATATTTTTTTAAAACAAATTTAATTTAAATTTTTCAAAAAGGACCCACGCGATGTCACGCGCCTGGCACGTGTGCTGCACGTGCGCGGGTTCATCTTCCTTAACCCCCTGTTTGCGAGCAGCAGTGGCTACCACTGCTTCCCCCGCCGCACCTGGGCTACGACGTCTGTCGCTAGTGGTGCCAGGTGATCCGTCAGCTCACGCCGTCGCCGTTCGCCATCGTCGCCGGTCACATGTGAATTAAGAGGAAAAAGGTCAAACCCTGGCTCGATATTAGGAGCAAATTCATCCCCAAATCCGAGCCAAATTGGATTATTTTTTGGAATTCAACCGAAAATCAAGTCCTCTATCTGATTTTGGCTCGAAATTAGGGATAAGAATCCAATTTTTGCCTTGAATCCCAATCTCCCAAACCCTATAAATAGTGCCCCATTTCACCATTGTTGAACACACAAGAAGCATAAAAAAATACTGAAAAATTGGTCCAAAATACCAAGAAACATACTCTGAAAATTTTTGGGAAATTGCTTGAATTTTTGGAGTTTTGCACAACATTGGTTCAAATTTTCGCAAGGAGAAGAAGCAGGCAATTCGTTGTCTCATCGGTATAATTTCTTCCCTATTCTTTTGTTATTTTAAATTTCATTTTTTTTCATTATCTGTGCATTTTAATATTCTTGCTTTTTGTTGCGCGTAATAAGTGCTATGCAATTGTGCAAGTATACACGTTGCAAGTTATAGTATAAAAGATATCGTCTCCGCAGCGATTGGTGCCACTTCAAGAATCCAGTCTCTTGCACTGTAAAAAGTAAAAACACAAATAAAGGATTATAGGAGTTTAACTAATAACTAATCTAGAAAGCAATAAAGTAAAAGAATAGATTAGATTAAATGAGAGAGATAGGCCAGGTTATCGTGAGTTGAGGTGTGATAGCTAATTGGATCGTCTTAGTAAAAGAGTGCACGGGCAACTCAGTTGATGTGGCAACTTGCACAACGGGGTTGCCTTGGCAACTAATCGATGGTTTCCTAGGCAACTAGTTGGGAAACTACTTGGGCGTCTGGGCAGCAACCTTCAAGGTTCGGCAGAGCGTTCTTCAATGGTTTCTTCTTATCCCTAAGTCGAAACTCTAGCTACTTGTGCAAGCCTTGATAATACATCCCTGCGTGAATAAAGGGTGAACAGCAACCAATCTTGCGCTCCTCTTAGCCGTTGAAATCCTTAACTTATTCCTAAGCCGGATTAATCTTCACCATCAATAGATTGAATAAAGATCATATTCATTCGTTTCTTGAATCTAACTCTCCTGATATTAGATAAATAGATGAAATCACGAGATCCTCTCCCAATTCACTCGCAAACAAGAATAAAATCCAAGAATGAATAAACCTTGAATAGAAAAGTGCAAACTCTTATTACCTAAACAAAAACTAATAGTTTCTCACAACCACAAAACACAATAACCATAGCCAAATAGATTTAGTTCATGGCTAGGTTCCAAAGAAACACAAGATAAATAATCCCTAGCATGAACCCAATCGAACAAGAAAGAAAAGGATGAAGAAGGAGGCTTGTCAAAATCCTTCTTGCCCTAGATGCTTGTCGAAAATTCTCTCCTCTTGCCCTCCTTGGACTTGTCAAAATTCCCCTCTCTTGCTCTCTCTGAGTTGTCGAAATCTCCCTCTTATTTATAGGACTAGGTCAAAGTCCTTCTTTGGCAATTGTCGACAATTGCCCCAGTAACTGGCTCGGCATCTCCTTCATGTATTGCCCTGGCAACTAGCTCTAGCCTTACTTTGGCAAGTGATCCTGCATATACACACGAAACACTCCAAAGCAGCATCTTTTCCCACAAAAACTATCAAGTTATGTAATCAAGCTCAACGATGGAAGGAAATATGAATTAATGCATGAATGGCTAATTATGCAACTAATATGAGCCTAAGTCTAACAATAATATGAGTAAAAAGGGTAAGAAAATAGTACTTTTGAACACTTATCACACCCCCAAACTCGAACTATTGCTTGTCCTCAAGCAATGCAAACTCATAATTACCTGCCAAGACTTCAATTTTCACAAACTTAGCTTTGAACTTGATTTCAATTCTCTGAACCGGGGCACAAAGTATGATTGGCTTTTTATTTTTCAGAAAACTTAGGAGTTACTCGGAATCAAACTATAATGCTTGTGAGTGTGTGCGGAGTTGTGTGCAAGTTGATTTTTTGGATTCTATGCAAACAAGAGGTTTTCAAATTACTTCATTGGGTTCTTTTTAACATGTTTTAACTAGAGCCAGTTTTGGGCACCACTAGTGTTTAGTTTTCTTAAGTTAATTTATTCGACTAGAGCCGGTTTCGGGCACCTCTAGCGATCAATTTTTTAACACATACTAGAGCCAGTTTTGGGCTCCTCTAGTGATAAATTTTTATCACATGCTAGAGCCAATTTCGGGCACCTCTAGCATTCATCCAATTTTTATTCTAATCCCCCAATTTGTTAATTATCAACCTAAGTTCACTAGAATTCCTTAAATCAATCAAACCACAACTGTGTTTCATCAAATTAGCATCATAGTAAAATTCTAAGTTTTTCCATGGTTATCCTAGAATAAAAATTCTATCAATTAAGTGCATTGGCAAAGTCATCATCGGATATTCATCAAATCTAAGCAATTCTTGTTCCAATTAAAGACATGGCAAGCAATTTATGTATCCTAAATGTAATACTTAAGATGAATGCAACTAAACATGGTAACTACTAATAACAATCCCCCAAACTCGAGTGAGGCATTGTCCTCAATGCATGCATTAAAGGAAAATAAAAATAACGAAAAATAAAATGCATACGAGGACTTAATCCGAGAGTTCGTCATCGTAGATGATTAGTTTCCTTTTGGTCGGTGTCTTGATTCTCTTGCTTGAACGCGATGGTTGTTTTCTTGTTACTGGTGGTAGAATCGATCCTCGTACGGGGTTGTCCTCATCGTCCTCTTCATCAGTGTCATTAGCTTTTCGCTTGGAGGATTCAATTGGTGCGGTCTTTGTTGGTTCAATAGAGGACTCGTCCGAATCTGAAAAATTAGAAAATGATTCCGTAGGAGTTGATTCGGGCATAGGTGCTTTACCTTTGGCTTTTTCAGTGGTTGTCGTGATGTCTTTAGCTTTGGTTTCCGTGGCGTCTTCAGGGTTGATTGCCGTGGCATCAGCTTGTGCAGGCACGATGTAGGTTGTCGTGGCATCATCTTTTGAGGTTGCCGTGGCGACTGCTTCATTGGTTGCCGGGGCAAGGATCTCGGCAGTAAATTTCCTTAGCATAGTGGTTGTAAGTCTTGTTGTGAAAAAGAAAACAAAGAAAACCTGAAAACTAAAGATAATGATGAAAAATAAAATATCTCCTAAAAATAAAAATGAAAATAAAAAGAAAAAGAAAATATTGAAAGGAGAGCATGCTCATGCATCTCCTAAGTTGACCACTTATTTGTTACGTTCCACATGGGCACCATTGTAGTGCTTCAGTATTTGTCCATTAACTTTGAATTCATGGTTGTCAGAGATGGACTTGATTATCACGGCACCATGGGAGAATGGTTTAACCACTTCGAGTGGTCCAGACCATCTTGATTTCAGCTTTCTCGGGAAAAGTTTTAGCTGAGAATTGAATAAGAGAACTGTTGCCCTGGCATGAATTGCCGCGGCAATAGTTTCTAGTCATGCCATCGTTTTGTTTTCTCCTTGTAGATTCGTGCATTGTTATAGGCGAGTGCACGGAATTCTTCTATCTCGTTGAGGTCCAACAAACGCTTTTGTCCGGCACTTTCCCAATCCATATTCACGGTCTTGATTGCCCAGTATGCTTTGTGTTCGATTTCCACCGGTAGATTGCATGTTTTGCCATAGACAAGTCGGAAGGGGGACATACCTAAGGGTGTTTTGAATGCAGTACGATATGCCCAAAGCTCATCATCTAGTCTTAATGACCAATCCTTTCTAGAGGGATTTACAACTTTCTCGAGTATACCCTTCAATTCCCGGTTGGAAATTTTTGCTTGCCCGTTGGTTTGTGGGTGATATGCCATGGCGATCTTGTGTGATATGCCGATGCATTGCAACATCTTGGCAATAAGTCTGTTGTCAAAATGCTTGCCTTCGTCACTGATAATTGCTCTCGGCATCTCAAACTGTGGAAATATGTTTTTCTGCAAGAATCGTTGCACGGTCTTGGAATCGTTGTTGGGAACTGCAGCTGCCTCAACCCATTTAGACACGCAGTCGACGGCAAGTAGAATGTAGAGGTTGCCGAATGAAGATAGGAAAGGTCCCATAAAATTGATCCCCTATACATTGAACAATTCCACCTCGATGATGTTCTGGAGCGACATCTCATGCCGTCTAGAGATATTGCCCTTCCTCTGGCAACGATCACATTGCTTGTAAAAGTCTTGGGCATCTTTGTACAATGTTGGCCAATACAAACCGGATTGCAAAACTTTGGCCGCGGTACGAGTTCCTCCAAAATGTCCTCCATAGGGTGAAGAAAGGCATTGCCGGAGTACATTCTGTTGCTCTTCTTCAGGGACACATCGGCGTATAACCTGATCTGCACATTGTTTAAACAAAAGAGGCTCGTCCCAAAAGTAATGCTTAGCATCATGGCGGAACCGTTTCTTCCCTTGGTGAGTAATGCCATAAGGTAAAATACCACAAACAAGGAAATTAACTAAATCCGCGTACCAGGGTAATTCTGAGGCATGTGCCGCCATCGCGACTGCTCCCAGAATTGCTGAGGCGTGCGTGTCAAAGGCTGCTGCGGCGTCGAGGGTTGCTGAGGCGTGCGCGTCTATGGTTGCCGAGGCGTCGAGGGTTGCCGAGGCATGCGCGTCCATGGTTGCCGAGGAAACTAAAATTTGTTCATCCGAGAATACATCGCATATCTCTAGATCCACGTCCTCCTCCGTGTTGCGTTCTAAACGTGATAAGTTGTCGGCCACTTGATTTTCTGTTCCTTTTCTATCCTTAATTTCAATATCAAATTCTTGTAAAAGTAATATCCAACGAATCAAACGAGGTTTGTCATCCTTTTTAGCAAATAGATATTTGATTGCCGAATGGTCCGTATGAACAATTACCTTTGTACCAATCAAATAGGATCAGAACTTGTCAAATGCGAAAACTACAACTAGTAACTCTTTCTCCGTTGTTGTGTAATTCACTTGAGCACTATTAAGAGTTTTACTAGCGGAGTATATCACATGGAAGGTCTTACCTGTGCGTTTTCCTAGGACTGCTCCTACCGCGAAATCACTTGCATCACACATGAGCTCAAAAGGTAGCGTCCAATCTGATGGAACGACAATGGGTGCCGAGGCAAGCTTTTTCTTTAGGGTTTCGAATGCTTGGGTACAAGAATCATTAAAATCGAAGACTTTATCATGTTCAAGAAAATTGCACAAGGGTTTAGTGATTTTAGAAAAATTATGAATGAACCTCTTGTAAAAACCTGCATGTCCAAGAAAACTTCGAATTCCTTTAACCGAACTTGGTGGGGGTAATCTCTCGACCACGTCCACCTTGGCTTTGTCTACTTCAATTCCCTTGGATGAAATCTTGTGGCCGAGCACTATTCCTTTATCTACCATAAAATGGCATTTCTCCCAATTGAGGACTAAATCAGTTTCTTCACATCTTGCCAACATCCTCTCTAAATTGCCGAGACAGCTGTCAAAATCATTACCAAAAATAGAAAAATCATCCATGAAGATCTCAAGGATGTCTTCGACCATGTCTGAAAAGAGTGCCATCATGCATCTTTGGAAGGTTACCGGGGCGTTACACAATCCGAACGGCATCCTTCGGAAGGCATAAGTACCGTATGGGCATGTGAAGGTTGTCTTTTCTTGATCTTCTGGTGCTATGGCAATTTGATTGTAACCTGAATAACCATCAAGAAAACAATAAAAGGGTTTACCTGCAAGACGGTCAAGCATTTGATCAATAAAGGGTAATGGGAAGTGATCTTTCCTAGTGGCTTTGTTTAGCTTTCGATAATCCATACAAACCCTCCAACCGGGCACAGTCCTGGTTGGAATGAGTTCTATTCTTTCATTACTTACCACTGTTATACCTCCCTTTTTCGGTACACATTGTACCGGACTTACCCACGTACTATCAAAGATAGGGTATATAATGCTGGCGTCAAGCCACTTGATGATTTCTTTCATTACAACCCCTTTCATGGCATGATTCAGTCTCCTCTGGGCCTCAATTGAAGGTTTGTGATCATCTTCCAACAAAATCTTGTGCATGCACACTGCCGGGCTAATTCCCTTCAAGTCGGCAATTGTCCACCCTATTGCCTTTTTGTGTACCTTCAACATCTTGATCAGCTTCTTTTCCTGCTCAGGATGTAACTTAGAAGAAATAATTACAGGCAATGTATTAGCAGTTCCTAAGTATGCATATTTTAGTTGCTCTGGCAATTGTTTCAACTCAAGAATCGGTAGTTGTTCAATAGAGGGTTTTTCGAGCTTACCTTCCTTACCTGAGTAATCTAGTGGTTCAAAGTATGTACCTGGTCGATTGACTAGCCAATTTGCCTCTTCTTGTTGTTCCTCATCGACCGGTTCTTCATACTCCTCAGGTTCCTCTTGATCGGCAATGTAGTTGCCGAGGCAACTAAATTCGTCGTCGAAGTTAAACTCTGCCGTGGCATGAAAAAGTTGGCATTCTTCTGGATCATCGGCATGCCTTAGTGTTTGGAACACATTTAGTTTAACTTTCTGGTTGTTGCGCGTAATAAGTGCTACGCAATTGTGCAAGTATACACGTCGCAAGTTATAGTATAAAAGATATCGTCTCCACAGGGATTGGTGCTACTTCAAGAATCTAGTCTCTTGCACTGTAAAAAGTAAAAACACAAGTAAAAGATTATAGAAGTTTTAACTAATCTAGAAAGCAAATAATTAAAAAAAATGAATTCAATTGAGAGAGATAGGCTAGGTTATCGTGAGTTGAGGTGTGATAGCCGATTGGATCGTCTTGGTAAAAGAGTGCACGGGCAACTCAGTTGCCGTGGCAACTTGCACGACGGGGTTGCCTTGGCAACTAATTGATGGTTGCCTGGGCGACTAGTTGGGCAACTACTTGGGCGACTGGGCAGCAACTTCAAGGTTCGGCGGAGCGTTCTTCAATGGTTTCTTCTTATCCCTAAGTCGAAACTCTAGCTACTTGTGCATGCCTTGATAATACATCCCTACGTGAATCAAGGGTGAACAACAACCAATCTTGCGCTCTTCTTAGCCGTTGAAATCCTTAACTTATTCCTAAGCCGGATTAATCTTCACCATCATTGGATAAAGATCATATTCATTCGTTTCTTGAATCTAACTCTCCCGATATTAGATAAATGGATGAAATCACGAGATCCTCTCCCAATTCACTTTCAAAAACAATAATAAGAACCAAGAATGAATAAACCTTGAAATAGAAAAGTGCAAACTCTTATTACCTAAACAAAAACCAAAAGTTTCTCACAACCACAAAACACAATAACCATAGCCAAGTAAATTTAGTTCATGGCTAGGTTCCAAAGAAACACAAGATAAACAATCCCTAGCATGAACCCAATCGAACAAGGAAGAAAAGATGAAGGAGGAGGCTTGTCGAAATCCTCCTTGCCCTTGATGCTTGTCGAAAATTCTCTCCTCTTGCCCTACTTGGACTTGTCGAAATTTCCCTCTTGCTCTCCCTCTTGGTCTTGTCGAAATTCCCTTGATATTTATAGGGCTAGGCCAAAGTCCTTCCTTGAGGAGGAGTTTGAGTTGGAATTAAATTATCTTTAAAGAATATAATTCTTTATTATAATTTTATTCCTATTTGAACTTCTCCTATCTTCTTGGAATTTAATTCTTCTTTAATCTCTGCATGGCAATCAAATTCCTTTGGGCTTGGGCCTTGCTCCATGTCATATTGGGCTTGTAAAATCATGAATTTCGACATCCCTATTGCTTTTTGTCTTTGTCGACAAATGCCATGGCAACTGGCTCGGCGTCTCCTTCATGCATTGCCCTGGCATCTAGCTCGGCATATCCTTCATGCATTGCCCTGGCAACTAGCTCGGCATTGCTTTGGCAAGTGATCCTGCACATACACACACAAAGCACACCAAAGCAGCATCTTTTCCACAAAAACTACCAATTTATGTAATCAAGCTCAACGATGGAAGGAAACATGGATTAATGCATGAATGGCTAACTATGCAACTAATATGAGCCTAAGTCTAACAATAATATGAGTAAAAAGGGTAAGAAAAATAGTACTTTTGAACACTTATCACACCCCCAAACTCGAACTATTGCTTGTCCTCAAGCAATGCAAACTCATAATTACCTGCCAAGACTTCAAATTTTCACAATCTTAGCTTTGAACTTGATTTCAATTCTCTGAACCGGGACACAAAGTATGATTGGCTTTTTATTTTTCGGAAAACTGAGGAGTTACTCGGAATCAAACTATAATGCTTGTGAGTGTGTGCGGAGTTGTGTGCAAGTTGATTTTTCGGATTCTATGCAAACAATAGGTTTTCAAATTACTTCATTGGGTTCTTTTTAACATGTTTTAACTAGAGCCAATTTCGGGCACCTCTAGTGTTTTATTTTTAGTTTTCTTAAGTTAATTTAATCGACTAGAGCCGGTTTCGGGCACCTCTAGTTAATTTTTTTTAACGCCTCCTAGAGCCAGTTTCGGGCACCTCTAGTGATCAATTTTTTTAGCATATGCTAGAGCCAATTTCGGGCACCTCTAGCATACATCCAATTTTTATTCTAATCCCCCAATTAGTTAATTATCAACCTAAGTTTACTAGAACTCCTTAAATCAATCAAACCACAACAGTGTTTCATCAAATTTAGCATCATAGTAAAATTCTAAGTTTTTTCCATGGTTATCCTAGAATAAAAATTCTATTAATTAAGTGCATTGGCAAAGTCATCATCGAATATTCATCAAATCTAAGCAATTCTTGTTTCAATTAAAGGCATGGCAAGCAATTTATGTATCCTAAATGTAATACTTTAAATGAATGTTATTAAACATGGTAACTACTAATAACAATCCCCCCCAAACTCGAGTGAGGCATTGTCCTCAATGCATGCATAAAAATAACGAAAAATAAAAATGCATACGAGGACTTACTCCGAGAGTTCGTCATCGTAGATGATTAGTTTCCTTCTAGTTGGTGTCTTGATTTTCTTGCTTGAACGCGATGGTTGTTTTCTTGTTGCCGGGATGTCTTTAGCTTTGGTTGCCGTGGCATCTTCAGGGTTGGTTGCCGTGGCATCAGCTTGTGCAGGCACGATGTAGGTTGCCGCGGCATCTTCTTCATTGGTTCTTTGGGGCAAGGATCTTGTGATAAATTTCCTTAGCATAGTAGTTGTGAGTCTTGTTGTGAAAAAGAAAACAAAGAAAACCTGAAAACTAAAGATAATGAAGAAAAATAAAATATCTCCTAAAAATAAAAATGAAAAGAAAAAGAAAAAGAAAATACTGAAAGGAGAGCATGCTCATGCATCTCCTAAGTTGACCACTTCCTTGTTACGTTCCACATGGGCACCATTGTAGTACTTCAATCTTTGTCCATTAACTTTGAATTCATGGTTGTCAGAGATGGACTTGATTATCACAGCACCATGGGAGAATGGTTTGACGACTTCAAATGGTCCTGACCATCTTGATTTCAGCTTTCCCGGGAAAAGTTTTAGCCGAGAATTGAATAGGAGAACTAGTTGCCCTGGTGTGAATTGTCGTGGCAATAGTTTCTTGTCATGCCATCGCTTTGCTTTCTCCTTGTAGATTTGTGCATTGTTATAGGCGAGTGCACGAAATTCTTCTATCTCATTGAGATCCATCAAACGCTTTTGTCCGGTACTTTCCCAATCCATATTCACGGTCTTGATTTCCACCGGTAGATGGCATGTTTTGCCATAGACAAGTCGGAAGGGGGACATACCTAAGGGTGTTTTGAATGCAGTGCGATATGCCCAAAGTGCGTCATCTAGTCTTAATGACCAATCCTTCCTTGAGGGATTTACAACTTTCTCGAGTATTCCCTTCAACTCCCGGTTGGAAATTTCTGCTTGCCCGTTGGTTTGTGGGTGATATGCCGTGGCGATCTTGTGTGATATGCCGAAGCGTTGCAACATCTTGGCAATTAGTCTGTTGTCAAAATGCTTGCCCCCGTCATCGATAATTGCTCTCGGCATCCCAAACGTGTAAATATGTTTTTTCTGCAGGAATCGTTGCATGGTCTTGGAATCGTCGTTGGGAACCGCAGCTGCCTCTACCAATTTAGACACATAGTCGACGGCGAGTAAGATGTAGAGGTTGCGAATGAAGATGGGAAAGGTCCCATAAAATCGATCCCCATACATCGAACAGTTCCACCTCGATGATGATGTTCGGAGTGGCATCTCATGTCGTCTAGAGATATTGCCCGCCCCTCCGCAACGATCACATTGCTTGTAAAAGTTCTGGGCATCTTTGTACAATGTTGGCCAATACAAACCGGATTGCAAGACTTTGGCGTGATACGAGTTCCTCCAAAATGTCCTCCATAGGGTGAAGAATGGCATTGCCGAGTACATTCTGTTGCTCTTCTTGAGGACACATCACGTATAACCCGATCTCGCACATTGTTTAAACAAAAGAGGCTCGTCCCAAAAGTAATGCTTAGCATCATGGCGGAACCGCTTCTTCCCTTGGTGAGTAATGCCATACGGAAAAATACCACAAACAAGGAAGTTAACTAAATCTGCGTGCGTGCGGGTATTGCCGAGGCATGTCTTTGCCCGTAGTGTTCGCTCCCGCACTGCGCGCGGCGTGTGCGTCAAAGACTGTTGCGGCGTCGAGAGTTGCCGAGGCGTGTGCATCCATGGTTGCCGAGGCGTCTAGGGTTTCTGAGGTGTCAAGGGTTGCCGATGTAATTAAAATTTGTTCATCCGGGAATGCATCGCATATCTCTAGATCCGCGTCCTCCTCCTTATTGCGTTCCAAACGTGATAAGTGATCGGCCACTTGATTTTCTGTTCCTTTCCTATCCTTAATTTCAATATCAAATTCTTGTAAAAGTAATATCCAACGAATCAAACGAGGTTTAGCATCCTTTTTAGCAAATAAGTATTTGATTGCCGAATGGTCCGTATGAACAATTACCTTTGTACCAATTAAATAGGATCGGAACTTGTCAAATGCGAAAACTACAACTAGTAACTCTTTCTCCGTTGTTGTGTAATTCACTTGAGCACCATTAAGAGTTTTACTAGCGTAGTATATCACATGGAAGGTCTTACCTGTGCATTGGCCTAGGACTGCTCCTACCGCGAAATCACTTGCATCACACATTAGCTCAAAAGGTAGCGTCCAATCTGGTGGAACGACAATGGGTGTCGAGGCAAGCTTTTTCTTTAGGGTTTCGAATGCTTGAGTGTAAGAATCATCAAAATCGAAGACTTTATCCTGTTCAAGCAGATTACACAATGGTTTAGTGATTTTAGAAAAATTATGAATGAACCTCCTGTAAAAACCTGCATGTCCGAGAAAACTTCGAATTCCTTTAACCGAATTTGGTGGGGGTAATCTCTCAATCACGTCCACCTTGGCTTTGTCTACTTCAATTCCCTTGGATGAAATCTTGTGGCCGAGCACTATTCCTTCATCTACCATAAAGTGGCATTTCTCCCAATTGAAGACTAAGTCCGTTTCTTCGCATCTTGCTAACACCCTCTCTAAATTGCCGAGACAGCCGTCGAAGTCATTACCAAAAACTGAAAAATCATCCATGAAGATCTCAAGGAAGTCTTAGACCATGTCTGAAAAGAGCGCCATCATGCATCTTTGGAAGGTTGCCGGGCGTTACACAATCCGAACGGCATCCTTCGGAAGGCATAAGTACCGTATGGGCATGTGAAGGTTGTCTTTTCTTGATCTTCTGGTGCTATGGCAATCTGATTGTAACCTGAATAACCATCAAGAAATCAATAAAAGGGTTTACCTGCAAGACGGTCAAGCATTTGATCAATAAAGGGTAATGGGAAGTGATCTTTCCTAGTGGCTTTGTTTAGCTTTCTATAGTCCATACAAACCCTCCAACTGGTCACAGTCCTGGTTGGTATAAGTTCATTATTTTCATTGTTACCACTGTTATACCTCCCTTTTTCGGCACACATTGTACCAGACTTACCCACGTACTATCGGAGATAGGGTATATAATGCCGGCGTCAAGCCACTTGATGATTTCTTTCATTACAACCCCTTTTCGGCAATTGTCCACCCTATTGCCTTTTTATGTAGCTTCAACATGTTGATCAGCTTCTTTTCCTGCTCAGGCTGTAACTTAGAAGAAATAATTACAGGTAATGTATTATCGGTCCCTAAGTATACATATTTCAGTTGCTCTGGCAATTGTTTCAACTCAAGAATTGGTGGATTTTCGATAGAGGGTTTTTCGAGCTTACCTTCCTTACCTGAGTAGTCCAGTGGTTCAAAGTATGTACCTGGTCGGTTGACTAGCCAATTTGCCTCTTCTTGTTGTTCCTCATCAACCGGTTCTTCATACTCCTCATGTTCCTCTTGGTCGGCAATGTAGTTGCCGAGGCAACTAAATTCCTCATCGAAGTTAAACTCTGTCGTGGCATGAAGTAGTTGGCATTCTTCTGGATCATCGGCATGCCTTAGTGTTTGGAACACATTTAGTTTGACCTGCTGGTCATTCACCCTCATTGTGAGTTCTCCCTTTTCAACGTCGATCAAGGTTCTCCCTGTCGCTAGGAATGGTCTCTCGAGAATGATATGTGCATGCTCATCTGCTTCACAATCCAAAACAATAAAGTCAACGGGAAAAATAAATTTATCGACTTTTACCAATATGTCCTCGATTTTTCCCTCTGGATGCACATAGGATCTGTCGGCTAGCTGCAGCATGACTGTTGTAGGTCTTGCCTTCCCGATTCCTAGTTTTTGGAAAACCGATTTAGGCATCAAGTTTATGCTCGCCCCTAGGTCGCATAGTGCTTTCCCGACATAGTGATTTCCAATAGAACAGGGTATTGTGAAACTTCCGGGATCCTTCAACTTAGGTGGCATACGATTGTGCAACATTGCCATGCATCCCTCTGTCGCGGCAACTGTTTCAAACTCTCCTAGCCTTGTTCTTTTGGACACAATGTCTTTAAGGAACTTGGCATAGTTGGGCATTTGTTCAATTGCTTCCACCAGTGGCAAGTTGATGTGGACTTGCTTTAGGATATCTAGAAACTTCTTGAATTGGTATTCTTGCTTTTGTCGCTTCAACCTTTGTGGGAATGGTGGTGGAAGTCAGATATCTTCGATCCTTTCATTGGTTTGAAACCTGATTGACGGCATTGCCGGGACATCTGGAGTTGCCGATGCGCTATCATCTGGGGTTGCCGAGGCATGCTTATCAAAAGAAGCCGAGGCGTCGTCGATTGCCGAGGCATGTTTATTGCCAGTTGCCGCGGCAATTCCTGGTTCAGCATCTGAGGCTTTGCCGCTAGGTTCGTCTTGATCTTTTTGTGGAGTTTTGTTTGACGAACGGGTTTGAACCTCTCTAAGTTGTTGGCCACTTCTGGTGGTGATTGCCTTACATTGCTCATGGCTAGTTCCTCTTGCGACTTCAGTATCGCTAGGTAAACCTCCTTGTGGTCTAGTGTTCAGATTTTGAGCAAACTGTCCGACTTGATTTTCCAATGATTTGATTGCCGCCTCTTGGTTTTGCAATCTCATCTCGGTCCTGTTAATAAAAGCATCAGTTCTTTTTATGAAATTACTATTCTCAGCCATATAAGATTCAGTTTTCATCATAAAAGCATTTAGAGAATTTTCCAAAGAACTAGATGTCGTTCGGTTGTTGCTTGCGGCATCCATTTGCCGTGGCATATTCTGCTGGAATCCGATGCTTGTGCATTCTGATTGTTTGGTTTAGAGCATTGTTGGGATTACTCCATGAAAAATTCGGGTGCTTCTTCCAAGCTGGATTGTATGTATTTTACATCATGTTGTTGCTCCGATTGTAATTCCCCACATAGAAGCTAGATTCCGGATTCTGCATACATTCAGAAGAATTATGGTTATCACCACATAACTCACAAAAAGAATCCATTACCTTGACTTCATGTGTGTTGTTTGGTTTTTGCATGTCCTGGACCATCTTGGTTAAAGCGGCCAATTGTGCCGAAATTGAATCTGATGATCCTAGTTCATGTATTGTGGCTTGGCGTCTAACTCCTCCTATTCTAGTAGATGGGAATTGATAGTCATTCTTGGCCAGCCTGTTTAAGATTTGCATTGCTTCCTCTGGCGACTTATCTAGGAGTATGCCGTTTGCCGAGGCATCTAGCATCATCCTTGTTGGTGTATTCACGGCGTTGTAAAACATTGTTACTTGAGTCCACACCGGGAATCCGTGTAGAGGGCATTTGTGTAGAAGTTCTCTATATCGCTCCCAAGCCTCGTACATGGATTCATCATCTGCCTGCCGAAAAGAAGTAATGTCATTAAGCTTATCAGTCAAATTTGTAGGATTAAATCGAGCAAGGAAATCACGACAAAGATCAGTCCAAGATGCTATGGATCCGGCAGAATGCTATTCAACCATGCTTTCGCGCCTATCCTCGGTGAATAGGGAATAATCTTAATCGTAGGACATCGGGGGTGACTCCGTGTATCTTGAACAAGTTGCAAATCTCGAGGAAAGATTTTAGATGTTCCCGTGCATCTTCAGTTGCTGAGCCACCAAATTGACCTATTGTGTTGATCATATTAAACATTACCGGTTTCAACTCAAAGTGGTTGGCATCAATTTCAGGTGCGACAACTCCTAGGTTAAGTCCATCAAGATCTTCTTCAAGATAGTCTCGAATAGTTCTGTTTCGTGCAAGAATCACTCCTCCTCCTGCTCGAACATCTTGATTCATATTGCCGTCTTGATTTGCCATTGCTTCTCTTATCCTTCGTCTAAGTCTTTGTAAGGTTCGTTCGATTTCTGGATCAAAGGATATTCTGGTGAAGTCGGTCTCGCCCTGGTCATATACCAATGCAAAACCAAAGTTTGTTAGCCCTTTGAATTTTAAACAAGAAAAATAAAAACAAAGTCGCTATTGCCAATCCCGACAACGGGCGCAAAAACTTGTTGCGTAATAAGTGCTACGCAATTGTGCAAGTATACACGTCGCAAGTTATAGTATAAAAGATATCGTCTCCACAGGGATTGGTGCTACTTCAAGAATCTAGTCTCTTGCACTGTAAAAAGTAAAAACACAAGTAAAAGATTATAGAAGTTTTAACTAATCTAGAAAGCAAATAAGTAAAAAAAATGAATTCAATTGAGAGAGATAGGCTAGGTTATCGTGAGTTGAGGTGTGATAGCCGATTGGATCGTCTTGGTAAAAGAGTGCACGGGCAACTCAGTTGCCGTGGCAACTTGCACGACGGGGTTGCCTTGGCAACTAATTGATGGTTGCCTGGGCGACTAGTTGGGCAACTACTTGGGCGACTGGGCAGCAACTTCAAGGTTCGGCGGAGCATTCTTCAATGGTTTCTTCTTATCCCTAAGTTGAAACTCTAGCTACTTGTGCATGCCTTGATAATACATCCCTGCGTGAATCAAGGGTGAACAACAACCAATCTTGTGCTCTTCTTAGCCGTTGAAATCCTTAACTTATTCCTAAGGCGGATTAATCTTCACCATCATTGGATAAAGATCATATTCATTCGTTTCTTGAATCTAACTCTCCCGATATTAGATAAATGGATGAAATCACGAGATCCTCTCCCAATTCACTGCAAAAAACAATAATAAGAACCAAGAATGAATAAACCTTGAAATAGAAAAGTGCAAACTCTTATTACCTAAACAAAAACCAAAAGTTTCTCACAACCACAAAACACAATAACCATAGCCAAGTAAATTTAGTTCATGGCTAGGTTCCAAAGAAACACAAGATAAACAATCCCTAGCATGAACCCAATCGAACAAGGAAGAAAAGATGAAGGAGGAGGCTTGTCGAAATCCTCCTTGCCCTTGATGCTTGTCGAAAATTCTCTCCTCTTGCCCTACTTGGACTTGTCGAAATTTCCCTCTTGCTCTCCCTCTTGGTCTTGTCGAAATTCCCTTGATATTTATAGGGCTAGGCCAAAGTCCTTCCTTGAGGAGGAATTTGAGTTGGAATTAAATTATCTTTAAAGAATATAATTCTTTATTATAATTTTATTCCTATTAGAACTTCTCCTATCTTCTTGGAATTTAATTCTTCTTTAATCTCTGCATGGCAATCAAATTCCTTTGGGCTTGGGCCTTGCTCCATGTCATCTTGGGCTTGTAAAATCATGAATTTCGACATCCCTATTGCTTTTTGTCTTTGTCGACAAATGCCATGGCAACTGGCTCGGCGTCTCCTTCATGCATTGCTCTGGCATCTAGCTCGGCATATCCTTCATGCATTGCCCTGGCAACTAGCTCGGCATTGCTTTGGCAAGTGATCCTGCACATACACACACAAAGCACACCAAAGCAGCATCTTTTCCACAAAAACTACCAATTTATGTAATCAAGCTCAACGATGGAAGGAAACATGGATTAATGCATGAATGGCTAACTATGCAACTAATATGAGCCTAAGTCTAACAATAATATGAGTAAAAAGGGTAAGAAAAATAGTACTTTTGAACACTTATCACTGGTCATTCACCCTCATTGTGAGTTCTCCCTTTCCAACATCGATCAAGGTTCTCCCTGTTGCTAAGAATGGTCTCCCGAGAATGATGGGTGCATGATCATCTGCTTCACAATCCAAAACAATAAAGTCAGCGGGAAAAATAAATTTATCAACTTTTACCAATATGTCCTCGATTTTTCCCTCTGGATGCACATAGGATCTTTCGGCTAGCTGTAGCATAACTGTTGTAGGTCTTGCCTTCCCGATTTCTAGTTTCTGGAAAACCGATTTAGGCATCAAGTTTATGCTAGCCCCAAGGTCGCATAATGCTTTCCCGACATAGTGGTTTCCAATAGAACATGGTATTCTGAAACTTCCGGGATCCTTCAACTTGGGTGGCATACGATTGTGCAACGTTGCCATGCATCCCTCTGTTGCTGCAACTGTTTCAAACTCTCATAGCCTTGTTCTCTTGGACACAATGTCTTTAAGAAACTTGGCATAGTTTGGCATTTATTCAATTGCTTCCACCAATGGCAAGTTGATGTGGACTTGCTTTAGGATATCAAGAAACTTCTTGAATTGGTATTCTTGCTTTTGTCGCTTCAACCTTTGTGGGAATGGTGGTGGAAGTTGGATATTTTTGATCCTTTCATTGGTTTGGAACCTGATTGACGGTATTGTCGGGACAACTGGAGTTGCCGAGGCGTTATCAAATGGGTTGTCGAGGCATGCTTATCGCAAGTTGCTGAGGCGTCTTTATCGTCGGTTGTCGAGGCATGCTTATTGCCGGTTGCCACGGCAATTCCTGGTTTAGCATCTGAGGCTTTGCCACTAGGTTTATCTTGATCTTTTTGTGGAGTTTTGTTTGATGAGCGGGTTTGAATCTCTCTAAGTTGTTGGCCACTTATAGTGGTGATTGCCTTACATTGTTCATGGCCAGTTCCTCTTGCGACTTCAGTATCGCTAAGTAAACCTCCTTGCGGTCTAGTATTCAGATTTTGAGCAAACTGTCCGACTTGATTTTCCAATGATTTGATTGCCGCCTCTTGGTTTTGCAATCTCATCTCGGTCCTGTTAATAAAAGTATCATTTGTTTTTATGAAATTACTATTCTCAGCCATATAAGATTCAGTTTTCATCATAAAAGCATTTAGAGAATTTTCCAAAGAACTAGATGTTGTCGGTTGTTGCTGCGGTAACTGTTGCCGTGGCATATTCTGCTGGAATCCCGATGCTTGTGCATTCTGATTGTTCTAGTTTAGAGCATTGTTGGGATTACTCCATGAAAAATTTGGGTGCTTCTTCCAAGATGGATTGTATGTATTGGACATCACATTGTTGTTCCGATTGTAATTCCCCACATAGAAGTTGGATTCCGGATTCTGCATACATTCAGAAGAATTATGGTTATCACCACATAACTCACAAAAAGAATCCATTACCTTGACTTAATGTGTGTTGTTTGGTTTCTGCATGTTCTGGACCATCTTGGTTAAGGTGGCCAATTGTGCCGAAATTGAATATGATGATCCTAGTTCATGTATTGTGGCTTGGCGTCTAACTCCTCCTCTTCTAGTAGATGGGAATTGATAATCATTCTTGGCCAGCTTGTTTAAAATTTGCATTGCTTCCTCCGATAACTTATCTAAGAGTATGTCGTTTGTCGAGGCATCTAGCATCATCCTTGTTGGTGTATTCACGGCGTTGTAAAACATTGTTACTTGAGTCCACACCGGGAATCCGTGTAGGGGGCATTTGTGTAGAAGTTCTCTATATCGCTCCCAAGCCTCGTACATGGATTCATCATTTGTATGCCGAAAAGAAGTAATGTCGTTACGAAGCTTATCAGTCAAATTTGTAGGATTAAACCGAGCAAGGAAATCATGACAAAGATCGGTCCAAGATGCTATTGATCCGGCAGGAATGCTATTCAACCATGCTTTTGCCCTATCCCTCAGTGAATAGGGGAATAATCTTAATCGTAAGACATCGGGGGTGACTCCGTGTATTTTGAACGAGTTGCAAATCTCGAGGAAAGATTTCATATGTTGTCGTGCATCTTCAGTTGCTGAGTCACCAAATTGACCAATTGTGTTGATCATATTAAACATTACCGGTTTTAACTCAAAGTGGTCGACTTCAATTTCAGGTGCGACAACTCCTGGATTAAGTCCATCAAGATCTTCTTCAAGATAGTCTCGAATAGTTCTGTTTCGTGCAAGAATCACTCCTCCTCCTGCTGGAACATCTTGATTCATATTGCTGTCTTTATTAGCCATTGCTACTCTTATCCTTCGTCTAAGTCTTTGTAAGGTTCGTTCGATTTCTGGATCAAAGGGATATTCTGGTGTAGTCGGTCTCGCCCTGGTCATATACCAATGCAAAACCAAAGTTTGTTAGCCCTTTGAATCTTAAACAAGAAAAGTAAAAAGAAAGTGCGAGAAAATAAAAACAAAGTCGCTATTGCCAATCCCCGGCAACGGCGCCAAAAACTTGTTGCGCGTAATAAGTGCTACGCAATTGTGAAAGTATACACGTTGCAAGTTATAGTATAAAAGATATCGTCTCCATAGGGATTGGTGTCACTTCAAGAATCTAGTCTCTTGCACTGTAAAAAGTAAAAACACAAATAAAGGATTATAGGAGTTTAACTAATAACTAATCTAGAAAGCAATAAAGTAAAAGAATAGATGAGATTAAATGAGAGAGACAGGCCAAGTTATCGTGAGTTGAGGTGTGATAGCCGATTGGATCGACTTGGTAAAAGAGTGCACGGGCAACTCAGTTGTCGTGGCAACTTGCACAACGGGGTTGCCTTGGCAACTAATCGATGGTTGCCTGGGCAACTAGTTGGGTAACTACTTGGGCGTATGGGCAGCAACCTTCAAGGTTCGGCAGAGCGTTCTTCAATGGTTTCTTCTTATCCCTAAGTCAAAACTCTAGCTACTTCTGCATGCCTTGGTAATACATCCCTGCGTGAATCAAAGGTGAACAACAACCAATCTTGCGCTCCTCTTAGCCATTGAAATCCTTAACTTATTCCTAAGCCGGATTAATCTTCACCATCAATAGATTGAATAAAGATCACATTCATTCGTTTCTTGAATTTAACTCTCCCGATATTAGATAAATAGATGAAACCACGAGATCCTCTCCCAATTCACTCGCAAACAAGAATAAAATCCAAGAATGAATAAACCTTGAATAGAAAAGTGCAAACTCTTATTACCTAAACAAAAACCAATAGTTTCTCACAACCACAAAACACAATAACCATAGCCAAATAGATTTAGTTCATGGCTAGGTTCCAAAGAAACACAAGATAAATAATCCCTAGCATGAACCCAATCGAACAAGAAAGAAAAGGATGAAGAAGGAGGCTTGTCGAAATCCTCCTTGCCCTAGATGCTTGTCGAAAATTCTCTCCTCTTGCCCTCCTTGGACTTGTCGAAATTCCCCTCTCTTGCTCTCTCTGAGTTGTCGAAATCTCCTTCTTATTTATAGGGCTAGGTCAAAGTCCTTCTTTGAGGAGGAAGTTAAGTTGGAATTAAATTATCTTTAAAGAATATAATTCTTTATTATAATTATATTCCTACTAGAACTTCTTCTATCTTCTTGGAATTTAATTCTTCTTTAATCTCTTCATGGAAATCAAATTCCTTTGGGATTGGGCCTTGCTCCACGTCATCTTGGGCTTGTCCAGTCATCAATTTCGACTACCATATCATCTTTGCTCTTGTCGACAATTGCCCTGGCAACTGGCTCGCCATCTCCTTCATGTATTGCCCTGGCAACTAGCTCTAGCCTTGCTTTGGCAAGTGATCCTGCATATACACACAAAACACACCAAAGCAACATCTTTTCCCACAAAAACTACCAAGTTATGTAATCAAGCTCAACGATGGAAGGAAACATGAATTAATGCATGAATGGCTAATTATGCAACTAATATGAGCCTAAGTCTAACAATAATATGAGTAAAAAGGGTAAGAAAAATAGTACTTTTGAACACTTATCACTTTTCTACATATTTCGTTCATATATATTAGTATGAGTTTGTTCGAATTAATCTTTATTTGTGGTATTTCTTTGTTTAAAATCTAAAAAAATAATGATAAAAAGGAATACTAGGAATAAAAGTGATGTTTGTTTCATTTGACTTCTAAAAAAAACTAAAAAATGATGTTGTTAAAATAAGAAAGTTTTTTTTGAAAACAATAAAAGTGATGTTTGGTCCACTTAATTTCTAAAAAATGAAAAAATGATGTTGTTATAAAATTTTTACTTTTTTTAGTTTAAAGAAATAAATAAATGCAAAAAAAAGAGTTTCTTTAAAGGGTTTCCAAACTTGCAAATAAATTTTCTTAAAAAGTTTTGTTTTAAAAAAAACATAAAGAATTTTTATTCTTAAAAAAACATAAATTTTTATTCTTTAAAACATAAAAACATAAAAAGAATAAAAAAATTAAAATAAAAAAAAACTTTAAAATATAAAAAAATCTTTCAAATAAAAGTTCTTAAAATAAAAAACTTTAAAACAAAAAAAGCCGTAACAAATAAAAGCTTTAAAATACAAAAAGAAAAAAAACCTTTTAATTAAAAAACTTTTAAACAAAAAAAAAACTTTTCAAATTATTATAAGAAACTAACTTTTTCTTAGAAAAACAAGATAATAAACACCCCTTTCTAAAATAAGATTCTATTAAAAAAGCTTAAAAATAATAAAAATGTTTAAAACAAAAAAAAAGAATAAAGAGCTTTAAAGTACAAAAAAGGTAAATAACATTTTGAATAAAAACTTTAAAACAAAAAAATTAAAAGCTTTAGAACAAAAAAACAAAATAAAAAATAAAACCTTTTCAATTTATCAAAAAGAAAGAGGAAAAAAAGAAGAAAAAAAAGCTCCTCGAATATAAAAAGAATAAAAACAAACAAAAACCTTTCTTCAAATAAATTTAAATAATAAAAATCTTTTCCAAATAAAACTGAACCAAGCCCATTAAAAAACTTCGAATTCTATTTCTCTTGTTTTGCTTTCGTTCGCTTTAGTATTAAAGTAGCCTTAGGAATTGGTTCTTCAAACCTTAAATAGAGACTTCGTTGTAATAAAATTTCCTTCACAAAAAAGAAATAAAACACGCTTAATAAAATTTAAACCCTCAAATAGGGAAAACACTTAGACTTTTTTAGGATTAATAAATTTTGACATAGAATAAGTAAAAATCTTCAACAAATCAAGTTTCTTTGTTTGTTAAAAAAGTGAAATTAAAGTAATATGGTGTCTTACCAAGCGGAAATGACGGGTTAGAGCCAGAAGTGTTGGCGGTGATTAGAGTTCATTTTCAAATAGTAAGGCCGTTAAAATAAAATTAAACTTATAAACGAACAATAATTTAAGCTTTACACCGATTCGCAAAATCCGACTTTAAAACCTTTTATAACCGACAAGGTACCAATTTTTGGGTGTCGTAGGGGTGCTAACCCTTCCCCACGCGTAACCGACTCCCGAACCCATTTTTGTGTTTTCGCAGACCAAAATTGTTGTTTTAATAAAATAATTTTATTAAAATAACCCATTTTTAGGTGATCCGATCACACCTTTTAAAAAAAGAGATTGGTGGCAACTCCGTTGTTTTTGGCTTTATAAAAAAAATCGTCAAGACCTCTTAAAAAAGGGGTTGCGACAGCTTGGTGACTCTGTTTTTTTTCTTTATTACAAAAAGAGAGTCAGGCCACAAGTCGGTTACATCTTGTTTTAATGTCGGAATTTGCGAATTTAAGTAAAGCTTAACTTAATTGTTCGTTTATAAGTTTAATTATATATTACGCATTTAAGACTTAAATCTAAGCTCTAAGCCCGAGCTTTGTCTCGGTCGTTTAAGTAGGGGGAAAACGCTATTTCTCTCGTGGGAATATTGATTCTCCGTATAGGCCTAGCAAGTACCTCTGGGGCCCACGCTCTATGTCCCTGTGTGGATATTGATCCTCCGTATGGGCATAGGAGTGGTTCCCCCTGAGTTGAACCTGATTCGTTTGAAGCCTATAATGGGTGAGAATCAGGGGTCTTGCTACCCTTAGTAGGGGACAACAAGGACAATTCGGGAACCCTTTTAGAAGCCAACCTGTGTTAGTGTTTAGAAGCCTACCTCATTAGAGCCATGTGTAAAACCCTAGGCTTTGATTTTGGTCAAAATTATTTCGTAGGAATAGTCCGTAGAGACATGTCCAAAAGTGTTGGAATGCGCTGCCCAGCTACTATTTGTACAATGAAATTATTTTGGACCTTTTTTGTTTTTTGTTCGAAGTACTAATCATTTCTTTTTCTTGCCTTGTCTTTGTTTTACATGTTTGCATCCTCATTCCATATCTAGAAGGGGTTGATTCTCAAGACATTTGCTCGATTAAAAAACAACTCTTGACATGGATAAGAGGTACCTAAAAAGGAAGAAGACAATATGGACGTACGTCATTGGTCTAAGGTCAACCAGTGAGCACACAAGGATAGTTTGACAGTTGATCACAAGACAAAGACATTAGAGTAGGCCCATATAAGTGTCAAACTGAATGATGTACATGAGCTACGAGAGATATGGGGCTATTTTGACTATGCAACAAAGCAATTGTTCCTTGGTACTTACAACGACATAGCATATCTGCTACATGTAAAGGTGGATGAACCATTCCTCAAAGCATTGATTCAGTTCTGGAACCCTGGGTACTGTTGTTTTACTTTTAATGGTGAAGATATGATGCCTACATTTGAGGAGTATTTTGCACTTTTTAATCTACGCAAGGTGAAGAAGGACCGAGTCTATGCTAAACCTCTTAAGAACAAGAATGCTCACTTGAGGCTCAGATCTTTTGCTGGCATGAGGGATGGTTAGGTAAAAGGACTGATACAGAAAAGAGGGGGCAGCTTTTCCTTCCCTTGGTGGAGCATCCGAAACATAATTCCCCCTCATCCAGATAAGGAAAAGAGAGTGGATCTTTTGGCTATGGCAATTTACGGCTTGGTCATTTTTCCAAGGGTATTAGGCAATATCAATGTGGCCATGTTAGATTTCTTCGAGCAATTGAAAAGGGAAACTAACCCAGTGCCAGCTGTACTAGCAGAAACTTTCATCTCTTTGAATGCGTGTCGAAAGCTTGAAGGCATGCGTTTCAGAGGATGTACACATTTGCTCCGGGTTTGGGCCCTTGGCCATTTCTGGAAGTGTCCAACCCTAGCATTGCCTAACATACACTCCCCAAACTTTTTTCCACTCTGAGAATTTTTGGCAGAGAAGTGGCCGGTAGCTAAGAGGAATAAGTGGGTTGATATCTTCCGAGATCATCGTGATCAGGACATCGTATAAAGATTTCCATGGATGGGTCGCGCCAAGATGTTGTACAGGTGTGGGGATTATGATTGTTTGATGCTGTTAGGCCTATGGGGTGGAATTGGTTATACTCCCTTACTAGTGTCGCGACAGTAGGGCTTTCGACAGTTTGTCCCCTTTACTACGGGTATTAACTTATCAGAATTCGAGTTCCAAGGAGAGTTCAGAGAGAAGATCCAAACTATTAACGATTCATGGAAGCATTGCTACCTCATAGAAATTGAGTTCTACAGTCAGTGTATGTTCACCCCTGATTACGATGTTTGGAGACATGCTAGGATGAATGATAAAATTTTACCACCAACTCCGGGACAGACTAAATCCTTGGAGGAACATCTGAAGGTGGTCCCATCTGAAGCGGATATTCTAAGAGCTGAGTTGAAGAGGGCTAATGTTGAGATTGAAGACCTACAAAGCCAGCGCACGAAGGACTTATTTGAGGCAAGCTTAGATGTGGATAAGTATAAAGGAGAGGCAGATCGGGTAGTGAAGCTGTACAAGGACCTAGAAGTAAAATTTAAGATTCAGAAGGTGGATTTTCTCAAATTTTAGGCCACGGTTCGAAATACTGATTTGAGGAAGACTCCAGAGCAGTCGAGGCAGGAAATTGAGCAGGCCGGGAGAAAAGAAAGAGAGCGTGGCAAGAAAGAAGTTGAAAAATATAAACGATTGCTGATGGATGAGAAGAAAAGAGGGAAGTATGTAGTTGAGAATAAAAAAACAAGCAGGCCCTTGAGAAAGAAAAAAAAAATGTTACTGCATGGAAGAGGAAGACGCATGACAACAAGGTTCTTTCGTTTGAGTTGCAGATGGTATGTGATGAGACAAATAGGAAGTTGAAGCAGAGCCAAGCTTCCATTGTTGAGTTGCAAGCCAAGGTAGCAGACCTGAATCATTCACTGTACAGGTTTTAGAATCATCATACTTATGTTGAACTCCAGGCTAGTCTGAGTGATAATGATACATTGAAGAAGCAAGTAGAGGCTATGGAAGTCATTATTCAGGAGTACAAGATGAAGATTTTGGTTCTCGAAGATATCAATAAAGAGGGAAATAACTATTGGTTTACTCGGCTTAGGGACAATGCCAGAGAGTTCCAAGAACGAGATGAATTCAACAAAAGCATCATGACCCAGATACAAGATGTGGCTAAGCATGTAAAGATGTTAGCTACTGAAGCTATGACTCTCCGCCAATATGTCAGGCCAGTTGGCGAGGTGGGACCAAGACTTATATGGCTGATAGAGGAAATGAAAGAATTAGGTATTCGGGCAGAAAGATATTTGTAAAAAAAAAAGAGGAGTTATTGTAATAAAGATCCTTCCATCTAATAAAGAGTTTGTTCTTTGAGTAATTGCTTTATGGAATCAATGGCCCTTTGTTTACATTCATGCATTTTTCCTTTTTTGCATTTCTTTGTTTGTTTTGCGTTAGATTAATATCATTGCATACATATGCATAACATAAGATTCTAATCGAAATAATTTACACAAACAGAAAATTCAAAATAGCAAGTCATAAATACTGTACCCGTTCCAAAACCAGAGCAATGGATAAAAGTACTGAAGACGGTTAGTCAGATTACGACCATGTTTGGGTTCAGAGACCCTGATGCCCAAGATAACCCAGAAGATGTTATCACTTTACCACAGTTTCAGGGGATTCACCCTGGAATACCAAGAGGGGCCTCCCCGTTTAAGGCCAAATTCCCGCTCAACTTTACAGAATCTTCTGCTCACGCACAAACTGAGCCAGTGGTCAACTTAGGGGTAGTGCATGATCATGAGGTCCCAGACCTTGATGAAATTGCTGATAAGGTCAACATGAACAAAAAACTTGAAGACCGTTGTGATAAGTTAGAGGAGATCATTAGGAACTTCCAAGAAGGGAACACCTATGGAGGCATTGATGCTAGAGACCTGAGTCTGGTATCCAACTTGACAATTCCTCCTAAGTTCAAGACCTCTGACTTTGATAAATACGATGGGACCACATGTCCTAAGGCTCACCTGATCATGTATTGTCGTAGAATGTTGATGTACTTAGAAAATGAGAAACTCCTCATTCATTGCTTCCAAAATAGTTTGTCTGGGTCCGCTACTCGCTGGTACAATCAGTTAAACCAGGAAAGCATCCGAACCTGTAAGGATTTGTCAAGGGCGTTTGGTGAACAATACAAACATGTTAATAATATGGTTCCAAATAGACTTATTTTCCAAGGGATAGAACAAAGACATAATGAAAGCTTCTGCCAATACGCTCAGAGATGGCGAGATGTGGCTGCTCAAGCTCAGCCGCCACTACTGAAAAGTGAGATAACGCCCATGTTTGTGGACACCTTTAAAGGTTCTTTCTATGATCGTATGATCAATCATACAACGAAGAGTTTTGCAGACATGTTAATGAACATGGAACTAATTTTGGCAGCTGTTAAGAGCGAGAAGCTCGATGGAGGAGAGATAAAGAAATTGTATAAGAAAAAAGATAATGAAGTCAGTATGAAAGGTGTTTACAACCCTAATTATTCAAAAGGGGTAGTCCTTAATAAGCCTGTTACCCAGAATACCAATCATGTGGCTTCAAATCCGCCAAAAGATGAACGAAAATACCAAGGGAATAAGAAGCCATATTTTCCTCCTATCCCTATGATGTATGCCAAGTTATTCTTTGAATTGGTTAAAGCACGGATGGTGCTACCACGACACGTTCCTCCCTTTTTTCCTCCATACCCGCCATGGTATGATGAGAAGGCTCAATGTGAATTCCACACTATGAATAGGGGGTATACTATTGAGAACTGCATTGCCTTCAAAAGGGTAGTAAATGATCTACGGAAATTAGGCACGTTATCTTTCGATACTTTAGACGCTAAAGATAATCTACTACCTAACCTCCAAAAGACTGAAGTGAATGCAGTGGGCGAAGAGGAAGACAAGTTGGTTAAGGAATATGTTGAGGAAGTTGAGGCACCTATGGCATGGGTATGGGCCCAAATGGTGAAGGCTGGACTACTAAGAAACAAGATATGGAAGTTGAAGAAGGATGGTAAGTCTTTTTGTGAGTACCATCAAGAGGGAGGACATGAAATTCAAAGTTGTTTTGAATTCAGAAGTTTGGTCCAAGACAGGATGGACAACAAAGAACTGGAGTTCTTTGAAGGGAAGGAAAGGGGTTGTACATTGAATGTATGCACCTCAGATGAAAGCCCTGCAAGAAGGAACTATGCGGGAATGACGCCCTTAGTAATTAAGACCAAGGTTAGAATTACTGAGCCTAAGAAGGGAACAATTCTGAAGCTGGTTATAAAGGAACCTACCCCTTTTCCATACAAGGACAGTAAACAAGTGCTTTGGAATGACGGTTGCTCGGTAATGTCCCAAGGAAATACATCAGGTGGAGAAGGAAAAGAAGAAAAATTGGTCAATCAGGTGGGCAATTTTACAAGAAGTGGAAGATGTTACTCACCACCAGAGGCTGAAGATAGGGAGCCACCCAAAGGAAGATGACAACTGAAGAACCTGAGAGAGAAAATGATTTCTTTATGGAGAAACCTAGGACTCACTTGGAGCCAGTGAAAGAATTAGAGGCTCAGGAATTTTTAAAGATACTCAAACATAGTGAGTACAGTGTGGTGGAGCAGCTCCATAAACTCTCAGCAATAATTTCAATGCTATCTCTATTATTGAGTTCGGAGGCCCACCGTGACGCCTTTTTAAAAATCCTAAATCAAACTTTAGTTTCAAAAGATATAACGACTGACAAGATGGACAAGTTGGTTAGCAATATTGCGGTGAATAATTTTATCACATTTAATGACGAAGAAATTTTGGCAACTGGGAGGGGATCCTACAAAGCCCTTCATATCTCTACTAGATGCAAGGGCACATGTTGCCAGGGGTTCTTATTGATAATAGGTCAGCATTGAACGTACTGCCTTTGGATACCTTAAAAAGCTGCCAATTGACCGCTCCTACATGACTGCATACCAAAATACTGTGAGAGCATTTGATGGAACTCAGAGGGATGTTTTGGGGAAAATATAGATACCCCTACAAATTGGCCCATCTTCTTTTGAAATAGATTTCGTGGTGATGGACATCAAGCCCACCTATAGCTACCTGCTGGGGCACCCTTGGATCCACACTGCAAGGGTTGTTCCTTCCACTTTGCATCAGAAGTTGAAATTCATAGTTGATGGCCAGCTAGTAATAGTCAGAGCTGAAGAAGATATCATCGCCTCAGTATCAGCTGGCTCCCCTTATATAGAAATAGATGAAGGTGCACTCGAGTGTCATTTCAAGATATTTGAGCTAGCATTACCTTTGTCGCTAAATGAAACAAGGTCTCTGAGCCGAAATTGTCAAATAACGCAAAAATGCAAGTCAAGCAGACTCTGGGAAAAGGAGCAAAGGCTGGCAAGGGCCTCAGCAAGTAGCTTCAGGGGAGGCCATACCCCGTGATGATCCCTGAAAAAGAGATCGGTTTGGTCTAGGCTACAAGCCCAACCTAATGCAGGGAAGAGCAACGATAAGATAGAGGCAGGAAAAAAGGAAAGCAAGACAAAACGGAGAAGAAATTAAATTGGAGCCAATGACATTCCCACCTATCAGTCACAGTTTTAGGTCAGGAGGCATCATGAATCCCAAAACTACAAATGATGAGGAGGAAAAAGGAAAGATGGAGCTTGAGAAAGCTTTTCAAGGGCTAAAAATTAATGCCATGTCAGAGGAGGATGAGGGAAACAAGTACCTCTCCATGATACGCCCCTGTTCGGAGCTGAACAACTAGATTATGGAATAAATTCTTATAGCTTTTAGGTCATCCACATAGTAATGCTCGAAACTAACTCTTTTGTCTTAGACCCGAAAGGCATTAGAGATCTCTTGTAAGGGTCAATGTCAAAAAACCATTATGGTTCTTATATCAATAAAAGATGTTTTTCCAATAAATTTTTTGTGCTAGACTTTCTTTTTTTAACTAAAACACCGTAAACAAAACTCAAATCCAATTAAAGTAAAAACCAAAATAAAAAAATCATCATTTCATTTTTTTCTTTGACTTTTCATTTCTGTTGTATACATATATATTCCATTTCTTTCAGATTTCCAGATATCAATGGTACAAATAACTCTGAATCTGATTTAGAAATTGACTTCAAGTTGCCCATGTGTTTAGAAGAGGTCGAAGACTACAAAGATGAAGAAGAATATGAACTGCCTAACGAGATGCTCAAAATGTTAGAAAGCAAAGAGAAGCAAATTATGCCTTACGAGGAAGAATTAGAAGTTCTGAATCTCGGGTCTGAAGAAAAGCATGAGGTAAAGATTGGTACTTCTATCACCACTGAGACTTGAAACAAGTTGATCAAGCTCCTACAAGAATATAAGGACATTTTCGCCTGGTCATATCAAGATATGTCTGGTTTAGACACATACATTGTTATGCATCAACTTCCCATCAGGCCCGAAAGCAAGCCTATGCAACAGAAGCTAAGGATGATGAAACCTGAAATACTCCTAAAAATCAGGGATGAAGTGAAAAAGCAGTATGACGCAGATTTCCTTGAGGTGGTTAAGTATTCTGAATGGGTGGCTAACATTGTCCCAGTTTTGAAAAAAGGTGGGAAAGTGCGAATATGTGTTGATTATCGAGACCTTAATAGGGCAAGCCCTAAAGATAACTTCTCATTGCCGCACATTGACACGCTAGTGGATAATATAGCAGGACATTCTCTTTTCTCTTTCATGGATGGATTCTCGGGGTACAACCAAATCAAAATGTGCCCAGAAGATATGAATAAAACAACATTTGTAACATGGTGGGGAACCTTTTGTTACAAAGTCATGCCTTTTGGTTTAAAGAATGCATGGGCAACCTACCAACATGCCATGGTAACCTTGTTCCATGACATGATGCACAAAGAGATAGAGGTATATGTTGAAGATATGATAGCTAAATCCTAATCAGAAGACGAACATATCAAAAACTTGGAAAAACTTTTTAAAAGGTTGAAAAAATTCCAGTTGAGACTCAATCTGTCCAAATGCACTTTTGGAGTGCAATCGGGAAAGTTGCTAGGATTTGTTGTGAGTGAGAAGAGGATTGAAGTCAATCCAGACAAAATTAAAGCCATCCAAAAACTTCCTACACCTCGAACACAAAAAGAGGTATGTGGATTCCTCAGAAGGTTAAATTACATTTCCTATTTTATCTCCCAATTAATGAAAAAATGCAGCCTTATATTTAGATTACTTCAGAAAAATAATCCAGGAACATGGAATGAAGAATGTCAAGTGGTTTTAGAGGAGATCAAGAGGCAGTTGACAAATCCACCTATTTTGGGGAAGCCCCTGATCTTGTACTTGACCGTTCATAAAAACTCAATGAGATGTGTACTAGGGTAGCATGATGAAACCGAGAGGACAGAAAGAGCAATCTATTATCTAAGTAAAAAGTTTACAGATTGTAAAACCAGATATTCCCCAATTGAAAAAATGTGTTTTGCTTTGATTTAGACAACCAAGAGGCTTAGGCAATACATGTTATACCATACCACATGGCTGATATCGAAGTTAGACCCCTTAAAATACATGATAGAGACACCAACCTTATCAGGAAAAATGGCTCGTTGGAAAATGTTACTTTCAGAATTCGACATTCAATATGTGAGCCAGAAGACAATAAAAGGGAGCGCAATAGTAGACTTTTTGGCAAGTCGCACTTCCGAAGATTACGAGGCCCTAAATTTTAATTTTCCTGGCGAAGAACTAATGTGCATTTCGATTCACGAGGATAATAGCTTAGAAGAATCTTGGGTGATGAACTTTGATGCAGTTGTAAATGCATTGAGACGTGGCATTAGGGCAGTTTTAGTTTCACCAGAGGGGAATTACTACTCTTTCTCTTGTCAGTTAAAATTTTTATGCACCAATAACATGGTTGAATATGAAGCTTGTTTATTGGGTTTACAAGTGGCCATCGAAAGAAAGATCAAAGTTTTAAGAGTTTTCAAAGATTCTGCACTGTTCATTTATCAAATTCGTGGAGAGTGGGAGACTAAGGATGCAAAATTAATCAAATATCATTCGTTAGTTCTTGAATTAATCAAGGAGTTCGAAGAATCACCTTCAAGCATCTCCCGAGAGAGGATAATCAGATGGCTGATACCCTTGCTACTCTGGCTGCCATGTTCAAGGCTAGTGAAGGCACTAAAATAATGCCAATCAAGGTGCAAATGCTAGAATTCCCGGTCTATTGCTACAATTTGGAAGAGGAAGCTGGTGGTCTTCTATGGTACCATGACATTTTACAGTATATGAAAATTCAAGAATATCCATTACAGGCAACTGACAATGATAAGAAAACGTTTAAAAGTTAGTCGCAGGCTATGTCATTGATGGTGAGGTTCTATATAAAAAGGGTCAAGATCAAGTGCTATTAAGGTGCGTAAACACTAAAGAAGCTCAAACGATCTTGGAAGAAGTGCATGAAGGGGTTTGTGGGACTCTCCCAAGCGGCTTTACTATGGCTAGGAGAACTATGCGCTTTAAATATTATTGGTCCACTATGGAAACAAATTGCATCGACTATTCCCGTAGATGTCACAAGTGCCAGGTATATGCTGACAAGATTCATGCACCTCCTCTACCACTTCATGTCATGACTGCCCCATGGCCTTTTTCAATGTGGAGCATGGATGTAATTAGCAAGATTTACCCTAAAGCCTCGAACGGCCACAGGTTCATCTTAGTGGCTATTGACTACTTCACAAAATGAGTAGAAGCAGCCTTACGCGCAAATGTCACCAGAGCGGTTGTTTACAAATTTTTGAAAAAAGAGATCTGTCGCTATGGCTTACCAGAGAGAATCATCACCGACAATGCATCCAATTTAAATAACAAGATGATAGATGGGGTTTGTGAACAGTTCCAAATCAAACACCACAATTCGGTAACATATCACCCAAAGATAAATGGGGTTGTCGAAGCTGCAAATAAGAACATCAAGAAAATAGTCGCGAAGATTGCTAACACTTACACTGACTGGCATGAGAAGTTGCCATTCGCGTTGTATGCTTATAGAACGGCTGTACGAACTTCCACTGGGGCAACACCGTTTTCATTAGTATATGGGATGGAGGTTGTACTGCCAATTGAGGTTGAAATCCCTTCACTCCGTATCTTGATGGAGGCAAAACTATAGGAGTCCGAATGGGTTCAAACAAGATATGACCAGTTAAACCTCATTGATGAAAAGAGGTTGAAAACAATTTGCCACGGCCAGATGTATCAAAGAAGAATAATACGAGCATATGACAAGAAGGTTAACCCGAGGAAATTTAGGAAGGGCAATATTGTGCTAAAGAAGATGTCGTCTGTCTAAAAGGATTCACGAGGAAAATGGGCACCAAATTGGGAGGGGCCATATGTGGTATCAAAAGCTTTCGATGGAGGGGCACTAATTCTGGCTGAAATGGGTGGAGACGAGCTCAAGAATCTGGTCAATTCTGATTCAGTCAAGAAATATTATGCATGAAATGATGAAGAAAGGAAAAAAAGCGAAAACCCGTAAAAGGCACTCAAAAAAAGAATATAAAAAAGAAAAAAAAAGAAAAAGAAAAAAGATGAGGTTCAAGATGAAAACCCGCAAAGGGCATCTTGAAACCGAAGGAGAATTTGAGTTGAAAACCCACAAAGGGCGGCTCAAATTATTATAGACAACGAATAAACCCTTCAGAGGCTTGGCTATTCGGAAGAAATTTCATATCTGCATTCATTGTTGTAGTGGACGAAATTTTCTTGACAAAGGCATCACTCGAGGTTGTTTTGAGAAAAGTTCAGACCTTTGATATCTAGATACTTGTCTTTTGACCCTTCTTTTGTACTTTTCCTTCATGTTCGCCACAACATTAATGAAATTCTTCTTTTAAGCCAATTTTCTTTGAATGCCCCCTTTACATGAACGTCTTTTATTTGGTTAAGAGTCATTTTGGTTTAGACATCATTAAAATTTGTAAGAGATTTTTGTGTATTACTTTGGAAATGATTTAAGAATGTAGGAAATATAACTTGGTCCCTTGCTAAGCCTCGAATATGGGGCATGTTATGATCATGGGAAATTGATACCCAACCGCTTTGGTAATAAGCCTGAAAAGAAAAAGCTTAAAATTCCGTGTCATTCGAGGATGTTTTACAGAAATTCATGAGGATAAACAAAAGGGCCTTGTCATACACAATACTGCTTGAAACTCACTCACCCAATACTGATGTATCAACTACAATAATAGTTGAATGTGTGAAAGAGTATGTTTTTCAATGAGCAAAGAGATACAAAGAATGGGAAGAAGAAAATTACTATCGGTGAAATAGAAGACGATCGTTTGATGAAGCAAAAAGATACTAAGAATGTGAATGACAAAGACAGTGAACATGGACTTTTATCCAGATTAAAACAAGCTAAGAAAAAGATAAAAACTTAGCATGCATTCACGTTTTAGACATCCTTAGGGGCATGCACAACATAATTGCATCATATTGCAGGTATGCAGAAACCCTTCAGCAATAGAACCTGCCTATCCGTTCAAGTGTAAGGAGAATAGAACCTTGCTCATCTATTCAGGCACATGGAGAATAGAACCAGCCTATCTGTTTAGGCGAAAGGAGAATGGAACCTTGCTTATCTATTCGGGCACATGGAGAATATAACTTGTCTATCCGTTCAGGCGTAAGGAGAATGGAACCTTGCTTATTTATTCAAGCACATGGAGAATAGAACCTACTTATCCGTTCAGGTGTAAGGAGAATGGAACCTTGCTCATCTATTCGGGCACATGAAGAATGGAACCAGTCTATCCGTTCGGGCGTAAGTAGAATGGAACCTTGCTCATCTATTCGGGCATATGGAGAATAGAACTCGTCTATCTATTCAGGCGTTTGGGGAATAGAACCTGCCTACTTATTTGGGGCATCAAGAGAATGGAGTTGACTGACAAGTTGGTAGATGGTGAAAACTAGTGCCACCTATTCTTTGCTACATCCTTGTTTCACTAGAATAAGCAAAGAAGGGGCAGCTGCTGTCACTAATTTTTCAAAAATATATATATATATAAAGTAAAAAGAATTTTTTTAAAATAGAAAATTAATTTATTTTTTTTAAAAAGACCCAGGAGCGGCCATGTGCCTGGCGTGTCTGCTGCACGTGCGCAGGTTCATCTTCCCCAACCCCTTGTTTGCGCGAAGCAGTGGCTGCCACTGCTTCCCTCGCCCTACCTGGGCCACGACGGCCGCCGCCGGTGGTGCCAGGTGATCTGCCAGCTCACGCCGTCGCAGTTCGCCGCCGTCGTCAATCACCTGTGAATTAAGAGGAAAAAGGTCAAACCCTAGCTCAATATTAGGAGCAAATTCATCTCCAAATCCAAGCCAAATCGGATTATTTTCTAGAATTCAACCGAAAATCAAGTCCTCTATCTGATTTTGGCTCGAATTTAGGGATAAGAATCTAATTTTTGCCTTGAACCCCAATCCCCCAAACCCTATAAATAGTGCCCCCTTTCACCATTGTTGAACACATAAGAAGAATAAAAAAAATACTGAAAAATTGGTCCGAAAATACCAAGAAAAATACTCTGAAAATTTTTGGGAAATTGCTTGAATTTTTGGAGTTTTGCACAACATTGGTTCGAATTTTCGCAAGGAGAAGAAGCAGGCAATTCGTTGTCTCATCGGTATAATTTCTCCCCTATTCTTTTGTTATTTTAAATTTCATTTTTTCATTATTTGTGCATTTTAATATTCTTGCTTTTCTACATATTTCGTTCGTATATATTAGTATGAGTTTGTTTGAATTAATCTTTATTTTTGATATTTCTTTGTTTTAAATCTAAAAAATAATGATAAAAAGATATACTAGGAATAAAAGTGACGTTTGTTTCATTTGACTTCTAAAAAAACTAAAAAAATTATGTTGTTGAAATAAGAAAGTTTTTTTTGAAAACAATAAAAGTGATGTTTGGTCCATTTGATTTCTAAAAAATGAAAAAATGATGTTATAATTTTTTTAGATTAAAGAAATAAATAAATACAAAAAATAAAACATTAAAAAAGAGTTTCTTTAAAATCAAAAAAGGGTTTCCAAACTTGCAAATAAATTTTCTTAAAAAGGTTTTTTTAAAAAACATAAAGAATTTTTATTCTTAAAAATGGTTTTAAAATTTTCAAAAAAAAAACAAAACAAAAAACTTTAAAACATAAAAAGAATAAAAAAGTTAAAATAAAAAAAACTTTAAAATATAAAAAAAATCTTTCAAATAAAAGTTCTTAAAATAAAAAAAAAACTTTAAAACAAAAACAACGTAACAAATAAAAGCTTTAAAATACAAAAAGAAAAAACCTTTTAATTAAAAAACTTTTAAACACAAAACAAAAAACAAAAAAACTTTTCAAATTATTATAACAAACTAACTTTTTCTTAGAAAAACAAGATAATAAACACCCCTTTCTAAAATAAGATTCTATTCAAAAAGCTTAAAAATAATAAAAATGTTTAAAACAAAAAAAAGAATAAACAGCTTTAAACTACAAAAAAAAGGTAAATAACATTTTGAATAAAAACTTTAAAACATAAAAAGAATAAAAAATATTTTAAAAGCTTTAGAAAAAAAACAAAATAAAAAATAAAACCTTTTCAATTTATCAAAAAGAAAGAGGAAAAAAGAAGGAAAAAACTCGAATATAAAAAGAATAAAAAAATAAACAAAACCCTCTCTTCAAATAAACTTAAATAATAAAAATCTTTTCCAAATAAAACTGAACCAAGCCCATTAAAAAAACTTCGAATTCTATTTCTCTTGTTTTGCTTTCATTCGCTTTAGTATTAAGTTAGTCTTAGGAATTGGTTCTTCAAACCTTAAATAGAGACTTCGTTGTAATAACATTTCCTTCACAAAAAAGAAATAAAACGCGCTTAATAAAATTTAAACCCTCAAATAGGAAAAACACTTAGACTTTTTTAGGATTAATAAATTTTAACTTAGAATAAGTAAAAATCTTCAACAAATCAAGTTTCTTTGTTTGTTAAAAAAGTGAAATTAAAGTAATGCGCTGTCTTACCAAGCGGAAATGACAGGTTAGTGCCAGAAGTGTTGGCGGTGATTAGAGTTCATTTTTGAATAGTAAGTCCGTTAAAATAAAATTAAACTTATAAACGGACAATAATTTAAGCTTTACATCGATTCGCAAAATCTGACTTTAAAACCTTTTGTAACCGACAAGGTACCAATTGTTGGGCTTCGTGGGGGTGCTAACCCTTCCCCACACGTAGCCGACTCCCGAACCCGTTTTTTGTGTTTTCGCAAACCAAAATTGTTGTTTTAATAAAAAAATAATTTTATTAAAATAACCTGTTTTTAGGTGATCCAATCACACCTTTTAAAAAAAGAGATTGGTGGCGTCTCTGTTGTTTTTGGCTTTATAAAAAAATCGTCAAGACCTTCTTAAAAAGGGGTTGCGACAAAGATCGGTAGGCTCAGCGCTGGTAAGTTCTTCTGGACCTAATGCATTCCCTTAGGTAAGCTCCTAGGCCTAATAGGCCTAGGGTAAGTCTTTCTGGATACAGTTATGGACCTAAGGCATCCACTTAGGTAAGCTCCTAGGCCTAATGGGCTTAGGGTAAGTCTGTCTGTAAGCTCCTAGGCCAAATGGACCTAGGGTAAGTCTTTCTAGATAAAATTATGGGGCACTGCATATCGATGTACGGCTAGAGAGAAGTTAGATAATTTAAAATAAAAATTTATGATCTCTTCTGAAATCTACCCTAATGAATTAGTTTATCAATGTCAGAAACTCTCAGTATGTCTATAATATTCGTTTAATGCAATACACTAAACTTTCTCTCTAAATCAACTTCTATAAACTATATATCTTCAGAATCTTCGGGCTATAGGCTTATTGTCTAATACTCATGTGATCGAATAAATAACCACTCTATCACATTCTGATATAACACTTAATTGAAATATTGTATCGTAATTGGAGCTATGTTGTCGGAACACCATGACAGTGCTATGTTTTTCATATATTTGCATGTTGCCTAAAGCCTTACCTGGTAGTTCTGTATTACTGAGCTTTTCCAATCTCACGTTGTTTTTACCATCGCAGGTTAAAAAGGATTTGACCATGTTTTGGTGATCGACATCACTGATGGAGTTCCCTTGGCTTTGCTTGCGGAGTACGGTACATGTGCATTAGTGGACATGTATGTTGCGCCATATTTTATGATCAAGTTTGTAAAATATTTCTAAATATCAGTTTAATGGTTAAGCGAAAGTTTCAAAATGGCGTTTAAACATAATTTTGTTTTACAGTTTTAATGTATTTGTAAATATTTTTTTTAGTTTTTACGGTGGGTTGCTCCAGTGACCCGAATGTGACCTCCTAGACTTAGGTGTATCACATAGATGGGTTTAAGGGGTTACATTTAGTGGCATCAGAGCTTAGAGTTGCGTCTTTTTGGGTAGATCGGCCGATCATCTATCATTGGGTGTCTAGTCTGTGCATGCCCATAGATTATAACCGTACTCTACCGAGCCAAGTCTCTGATGTCGAATCATTTCCTGTAATAAGTGCATCTAACCATTCTGTCCATAATAGTTTGACCTGTACTGGCAAGAAATGTCGGTAATGTTTGTCTATGGTTTGGATTAACGTGATGAATTTGAATCTGGATAAAGAACCTGAGATTGTTAATACTTGTGAAATTGAAGATCTGATTCAGATTGAGAGTAAATATTTGATTAAGTGAAGTAACCGATATAATGTTACATATAAGGCTATTCAGTGTTAAAGATGATGTTTGAGAATATTTTGATGGAAATTTGATAAAAGAGTTATGAATTTAAAAGAAAGGTGACTTTGAACGTGGCGAATGTGTAAATTCTGTAGTGACTCTGTTATACACTAAGGAAGCACTTAACTGAATATTATGCTAGAAGTAAGTGATAATCGTTTAAAACCATAGTTATGTTGATCGGCTTGAAGAATGACTTTTCTTTGAAAATGTGGCTTGATGTATCGTTATATGTTATTCTTGACTAAAATTTGATGTTATATCTTGATTCTAGTAGGCCTGTTGTAGACTGTTGCGCGTAATAAGTGCTACGCAAATGTGCAAGTATACACGTCGCAAGTTATAGTATAAAAGATATATTCTCCACAGGGATTGGTGCCACTTCAAGAATCTAGTCTATTGCACTGTAAAAAGTAAAAACACAAATAAAGGATTATGGGAGTTTAACTAATAACTAAACTAGAAAGCAATAAAGTAAAAGAAAATATGAGATCAAATGAGAAAGAGATATGCCAGGTTATCGTGAGTTGAGGTGTGATAGCCGATTGGATCGTTTTGGTAAAAGAGTGCTTGGGCAACTCAATTGCCGTGGCAACTTGCACAACGGGGTTGCCTTGGCAACTAATCGATGGTTGCCTGGGCAACTAGTTGGGCAACTACTTGGGCGTCTAGGCAGCAACCTTCAAGGTTCGGCAGAGCGTTCTTCAATGGTTTCTTCTTATCCCTAAGTCAAAACTCTAGCTACTTGTGCATGCCTTGATAATACATCCCTGCGTGAATCAAGGGTGAACAACAACCAATCTTGCGCTCCTCTTAGCCGTTGAAATCCTTAACTTATTCCTAAGCCGGATTAATCTTCACCATCAATAGATTGAATAAAGATCATATTCATTCGTTTCTTGAATCTAACTCTCCCGATATTAGATAAATAGATGAAATCATGAGATCCTCTCCCAATTCACTCGCAACAAGAATAAGAACCAAGAATGAATAAACCTTGAAATAGAAAAGTGCAAACTCTTATTACCTAAACAAAAACCAATAGTTTCTCACAACCACAAAACACAATAACCATAGCTAAGTAGATTTAGTTCATGGCTAGGTTCCAAAGAAACACAAGATAAACAATCCCTAGCATGAACCCAATCGAACAAGAAAGAAAAGGATGAAGAAGGAGGCTGGTCGAAATCCTCCTTGCCCTAGATGCTTGTCGAAAATTCTCTCCTCTTGCCCTCCTTAGAGTTGTCGAAATTCCCCTCTTTTTCTTTCTCTAAGTTGTAAATCTCCATCCTATTTATAGGGCTAGGGCAAAGTCCTTCTTTGAGGAGGAGTTTAAGTTGGAATTAAATTATCTTTAAAGAATGTAATTCTTTATTATAATTGTACTCCTACTAGAACTTCTCCTATCTTCTTGGAATTTAATTCTTCTTTAATCTCTGCATGGAAATCAAATTCCTTTGGGTTTGGGCTTTGCTCCACGTCATCTTGGGCTTGTATAGTCATCAATTTCGACTACCATATCACCTTTGCTCTTGTCGACAATTGCCCTGGCAACTGGCTCGGCGTCTCCTTCATGTATTGCCCTGGCAACTAACTCTAGCCTTGCTTTGGCAAGTGATCCTGCACATGCACACAAAACACACCAAAGCAGCATCTTTTCCCACGAAAACTACCAAGTTATGTAATCAAGCTCAACGATGGAAGGAAACATGGCTTAATGCGTGAATGGCTAATTATGCAACTAATATGAGCCTAAGTCTAACAATAATATGAGTAAAAAGGGTAAGAAAAATAGTACTTTTAAACACTTATCACACCCCCAAACTCAAACTATTGCTTGTCCTCAAGCAATGCAAACTCATAATTACCTGCCAAGACTTCAATTTTCACAAACTTAGCTTTGAACTTGATTTCAATTCTCTGAACCGGGGCACAAAGTATGATTGGCTTTTTATTTTTTCGAAAAACTTAGGAGTTACTCGGAATCAAACTATAATGCTTGTGAGTGTGTGCGGAGTTGTGTGCAAGTTGATTTTTCGGATTCTATGCAAACAAGAGGTTTTCAAATTACTTCATTGGGTTGTTTTTAACATGTTTTAACTAGAGCCAGTTTTGGGCACCTCTAGTGTTTTGTTTTTAGTTTTCTTAAGTTAATTTATTCGACTAGAGCCGGTTTCGGGCACCTCTAGCGATCAATTTTTTTAACACATACTAGAGCCAGTTTCAGGCACCTCTAGTGATCAAATTTTTTTAGCACATGCTAGAGCCAATTTCGGGCACCTCTAACATTCATCCAATTTTTATTCTAATCCCCCAATTTGTTAATTATCAACCTAAGTTTACTAGAATTCCTTAAATCAATCAAACCACAACAGTGTTTCATCAAATTTAGCATCATAGTAAAATTCTAAGTTTTTCCATGGTTATCCTAGAATAAAAATTCTATCAATTAAGTGCATTGGCAAAGTCATCATCGGATATTCATCAAATCTAAGCAATTATTGTTCCAATTAAAGGCATGGCAAGCAATTTATATATCCTAAATGTAATACTTAAGATGAATGTAACTAAACATGGTAACTACTAATAACAATCCCCCCCCAAACTCGAGTGAGGCATTATCCTCAATGCATGCATAAAAATACCAAAAAATAAAAATAAAAATGCATACAAGGACTTACTCCGAGAGTTTGTCATCATAGATGATTAGTTTCCTTTTGGCCGGTGTCTTGATTCTCTTGCTTGAACGCGATGGTTGTTTTCTTGTTGCCGGGATGTCTTTAGCTTTGGTTGCCGTGGCATCTTTAGGGCTGGTTGCCGTGGCATCAGCTTGTGCATGCACTATGTAGGTTGCCGCGGCATCTTCTTCATTGGTTGCCGGGGCAAGGATCTCAGCAGTAAATTTCCTTAGCATAGTAGTTGTGAGTCTTGTTGTGAAAAAGAAAACAAAGAAAACCTGAAAACTAAATATTATGAAGAAAAATAAAATATCTCCTAAAAAAATAAAAATGAAAATAAAAAGGAAAAGAAAATATTGAAATGAGAGCATGCTCATGCATCTCCTAAGTTGACCACTTCTTTGTTACGTTCCACATGGGCACCATTGTAGTGCTTCAATCTTTGTCCATTAACTTTGAATTCATGGTTGTCAGAGATGGACTTGATTATCACAGCACCATGGGAGAATGGTTTGACGACTTCGAATGGTCCCGACCATCTTGATTTCAGCTTTCCCGGGAAAAGTTTTAGCCGAGAATTGAATAGGAGAACTAGTTGCCCTGGCGTGAATTGCCGTGGCAATAGTTTCTTGTCGTGCCATCGCTTTGTTTTCTCCTTGTAGATTCGTGCATTGTTATAGGCGAGTGCACGGAATTCTTCTATCTCATTGAGGTCCATCAAACGCTTTTGTCCGGCACTTTCCCAATCTATATTCACGGTCTTGATTGCCCAGTACGCCTTGTGCTCAATTTCCACCGGTAGATGGCTTGTCTTGCCATAGACAAGTCGGAAGGGGGACATACCTAAGGGTGTTTTGAATGCAGTGCGATATGCCCAAAGTGCGTCATCTAGTCTTAATGACCAATCCTTCCTAGAGGGATTTACAACTTTCTCGAGTATTCCCTTCAATTCCTGGTTGGAAATTTCTGCTTGCCCGTTGGTTTGTGGGTGATATGCCGTGGCGATCTTGTGTGATATGCCGAAGCGTTGCAACATCTTGGCAATTAGTCTGTTGTCAAAATTCTTGCCTTCGTCGCTGATAATTGCTCTCGGCATCCCAAACCGTGTAAATATGTTTTTCTGCAAGAATCGTTGCACGGTCTTGGAATCGTTGTTGGGAACTGCAGCTGCCTCCACCCATTTAGACACGTAGTCGATGGCAAGTGAGATGTAGAGGTTGCCGAATGAAGATGAGAAAGGTCCCATAAAATCGATCCCCCACACATCGAACAATTCCACCTCGATGATGTTCTGGAGTGGCATCTCATGTTGTCTAGAGATATTACTCATCCTCTGGCAATGATCACATTGCTTGTAAAAGTCTTGGGCATCTTTGTACAATGTTGGCCAATACAAACCGGATTGCAAAACTTTGGTCGCGGTACGAGTTCCTCCAAAAAGTCCTCCATAGGGTGAAGAATGGCATTGCCGGAGTACATTCTGTTGCTCTTCTTCATGAACACATCGGCGTATAACCTGATCTGCACATTGTTTAAACAATAGAGGCTCGTCCCAAAAGTAATGCTTAGCATCATGGCGGAACCGCTTCTTCCCTCGGTGAGTAATGCCATAAGGTAAAATACCACAAACAAGGAAATTAACTAAATCCACGTACCAGGGTATTGCCGAGGCATGTGCTGCCGTGGCGACTGCTCCCAAAATTGCCGAGGCGTGCGCGTCAAAGGCTGCTGTGGCCTCGAGAGTTACCGAGGCGTGTGCATCCATGGTTGTCGAGGCGTCGAGGGTTGCCGAGGCGTCGAGGGTTGCCGAGGTAACTAAAAGTTGTTCATCCGGGAATGCATCGCATATCTCTAGATCCGCGTCCTCCTCCTTATTGCGTTCCAAACGTGATAGGTGATCGGCCACTTGATTTTCTGTTCCTTTCCTGTCCTTAATTTCAATATCAAATTCTTGTAAAAGTAATATCCAACTAATCAAACGAGGTTTAGCATACTTTTTAGCAAATAAGTATTTGATTGCCGAATGGTTCGTATGAACAATTACCTTTGTGCCAATCAAATAGGATCGGAACTTGTCAAATGCGAAAACTACAGCTAGTAACTCTTTCTCTGTTGTGCAATTCACTTGAGCACTATTAAGAGTTTTACTAGCGTAGTATATCACATGGAATGTCTTACCTGTGCGTTGGCCTAGAACTGCTCATATCGCGAAATCACTTGCATCACACATGAGCTCAAAAGGTAGCGTCCAATCTGGTGGAACGACAATGGGTGCCGAGGCAAGCTTTTTCTTTAGGGTTTTGAATGCTTGGGTGCAAGAATCATCAAAATCGAAGACTTTATCCTGTTCAAGCAGATTACACAAGGGTTTAGTGATTTTAGAAAAATTATGAATGAACCTCCTGTAAAAACCTGCATGTCCGAGAAAACTTCGAATTCCTTTAACCAAACATGGTGGGGGTAATCTCTCGATCACGTCCACCTTGTCTTTGTCTACTTCAATTCCCTTGGATGAAATCTTGTGGCCGAGCACTATTCTTTCATCTACCATAAAATGGCATTTCTCCCAATTGAGGACTAAATCTGTTTCTTCACATCTTGCCAACACCCTCTCTAAATTGCCGAGGCAGCTGTCGAAGTCATTACCAAAAATAGAAAAATCATCCATGAAGATCTCAAGGAAGTCTTCGACCATGTCTGAAAAGAGCGCCATCATGCATCTTTGGAAGGTTGCCGGGGCGTTACACAATCCGAACGGCATCCTTCGGAGGGCATAGGTCCCGTATGGACATGTGAAGGTTGTCTTTTCTTGATCTTCTGGTGCTATGGCAATTTGATTGTAACCTGAATAACCATCAAGAAAACAATAAAAGGGTTTACCTGCAAGACGGTCAAGCATTTGATCAATAAAGGGTAATGGGAAGTGATCTTTCCTAGTGGCTTTGTTTAGCTTTCGATAATCCATATAAACCCTCCAACCGGTCACAGTCCTGGTTGGAATGAGTTCATTATTTTCATTACTTACCACTGTTATACCTCCCTTTTTCGGTACACATTGTACAGGACTTACCCACGTACTATCAGAGATAGGGTATATAATGCTGGCATCAAGCCACTTGATGATTTCTTTCATTACAACCCCTTTCATGGCATGATTCAATCTCCTCTGGGCTTCAATTGAAGGTTTGTGATCGTCTTCCAACAGAATCTTGTGCATGCACACTGCCGGGCTAATTACCTTCAAGTCGGCAATTGTCCACCCTATTGCCTTTTTGTGTAGCTTCAACATCTTGATCAGCTTCTTTTCCTGCTCAGGCTGTAACTTAGAAGAAATAATTACAGGCAATGTATTATCGGTTCCTAAGTATACATATTTTAGTTGCTCTGGCAATTGTTTCAACTCAAGAATCGGTGGTTGTTCAATAGAGGGTTTTTCGAGTTTACCTTCCTTACCTGAGTAATCCAGTGGTTCAAAGTATGTACCTGGTTGATTGACTAGCCAATTTGCCTCTTTTTGTTGTTCCCCATCGACCGGTTCTTCATACTCCTCAGGTTCCTCTTGATCGGCAATGTAGTTGCCGAGGCAACTAAATTCCTCGTCGAAGTTAAACTCCGCCGTGGCATGAAGAAGTTGGCATTCTTCTGGATCATCAGCATGCCTTAGTGTTTGGAACACATTTAGTTTAACTTGTTGGTCATTCACCCTCATTGTGAGTTCTCCTTTTTCAACATCGATCAAGGTTGCTATAGTTTGGCATTTGTTCAATTGCTTCCACCAATGGCAAGTTGATGTGGACTTGCTTTAGGATATAAAGAAACTTCTTGAGTTGGTATTCTTGCTTTTGTCGCTTCAACCTTTGTGGGAATGGTGGTGGAAGTCGGATATCTTTGATCCTTTCATTGGTTTGAAACCTGATTGACGGCATTGCCGGGACAACTGGGGTTGCCGAGGCATTATCAATTGGGGTTGCCGAGGCATACTTTTCACAAGTTGCCGAGGCGTCTTTATCGTCGGTTGTCGAGGCATGCTTATTGCCGGTTGCCGCGGCAATTCCTGGTTCAGCATCTGAGGCTTTGCCGCTAGGTTCGTCTTGATCTTTTTGTGGAGTTTTGTTTGATGAGCGGGTTTGAACCTCTCTAAGTTGTTGGCCACTTCTAGTGGTGATTGCCTTACATTGCTCATGGCCAGTTCCTCTTGCGACTTCAGTATCGCTAGGTAAACCTCCTTGCGGTCTAGTATTCAGATTTTGAGCAAACTGTCCGACTTGATTTTCTAATGATTTGATTGCCGCCTCTTGGTTTTGCAATCTCATCTCGGTCCTGTTAATAAAAGCATCAGTTCTTTTTATGAAATTACTATTCTCAGCCATATAAGATTCAGTTTTCATCATAAAAGCATTTAGAGAATTTTCCAAAGAACTAGATGTCATCGGTTGTTGCTGTGGCAACTGTTGTCGTGGCATATTCTGTTGGAATCCCGATGCTTGTGCATTCTGATTGTTCTGGTTTAGAGCATTGTTGGGATTACTCCATGAAAAATTTGGGTGCTTCTTCCAAGCTGGATTGTATGTATTGGACATCACATTGTTGTTCTGATTGTAATTCCCCACATAGAAGCTGGATTCCGGATTCTGCATACATTCAGAAGAATTATGGTTATCACCACATAACTCACAAAAAGAATCCATTACCTTGACTTCATGTGTGTTGTTTGGTTTTTGCATGTTTTGGACCATCTTGGTTAAAGTGGCCAATTGTGCCGAAATTGAATCTGATGATCCTAGTTCATGTATTGTGGCTTGGCGTCTAACTCCTCCTCTTCTAGTGGATGGGAATTGATAATCATTCTTGGCTAGCCTGTTTAAGATTTCCATTGCTTCTCCCGACGACTTATCTAGGAGTATTGCGTTTGCCGAGGCATATAGCTTCATCCTTGTTGGTGTATTCACGGCGTTGTAAAACATTGTTACTTGAGTCTACACTGAGAATTCGTGTAGGGGCATTTGTGTAGAAGTTCTCTATATCGCTCCCAAGCCTCGTACATGGATTCATCATCTGCCTACCGAAAAGAAGTAATGTCATTACGAAGCTTATCAGTCAAATTTGTAGGATTAAATCTAGCAAGGAAATCACGACAAAGATCAGTCCAAGATGCTATGGATCCGGCAGGAATGCTATTCAACCATGCTTTCGCCCTATCCCTCAGTGAATAGGGGAATAATCTTAATCGTAAGACGTCGGGGGTGACTCCGTGTATTTTGAACGAGTTGTAAATCTCGAGGAAAGATTTCAGATGTTGTCGTGCATCTTCAGTTGTTGAGCCGCCAAATTGACCTATTGTGTTGATCATATTAAACATTACCGGTTTCAACTCAAAGTGGTCGGCTTCAATTTCAGGTGCGACAACTCCTGGGTTAAGTCCATCAAGATCTTCTTCAAGATAGTCTCGAATAGTTCTGTTTCGTGCAAGAATCACTCCTCCTCCTGCTCGAACATCTTGATTCATATTGCCGTCTTGATTGGCCATTGCTACTCTTATCCTTCGTCTAAGTCTTTGTAAGGTTCGTTCGATTTTTGGATCAAAGGGATATTCTGGTGAAGTCGGTCTCGCCCTGGTCATATACCAATGTAAAACCAAAGTTTGTTAGCCCTTTGAATTTTAAACAAGAAAAGTAAAAAGAAAGTGCAAGAAAATAAAAACAAAGTCGCTATTGCCAATCCCCGGCAACGGCGCCAAAAACTTGTTGCGCGTAATAAGTGCTACGCAAATGTGCAAGTATACACGTCGCAAGTTATAGTATAAAAGATATCGTCTCCATAGGGATTGGTGCCACTTCAAGAATCTAGTCTCTTGCACTGTAAAAAGTAAAAACACAAATAAAGGATTATGGGAGTTTAACTAATAACTAAACTAGAAAGCAATAAAGTAAAAGAAAATATGAGATCAAATGATAGAGAGATAGGCCAGGTTATCGTGAGTTGAGGTGTGATAGCCGATTGGATCGTTTTGGTAAAAGAGTGCACGGGCAACTCAGTTGCCGTGGCAACTTGCACAACGGGGTTGCCTTGGCAACTAATCGATGGTTGCCTGGGCAACTAGTTGGGCAACTACATGGGCGTCTGGGCAGCAACCTTCAAGGTTTAGCAGAGCGTTCTTCAATGGTTTCTTCTTATCCCTAAGTCGAAACTCTAGCTACTTGTGCATGCCTTGATAATACATCCCTGCGTGAATCAAGGGTGAACAATAACCAATCTTGCGCTCCTCTTAGCCGTTGAAATCCTTAACTTATTCCTAAGCCGGATTAATCTTCACGATCAATAGATTGAATAAAGATCATATTCATTCGTTTCTTGAATCTAACTCTCCCGATATTAGATAAATAGATAAAATCACGAGATCCTCTCCCAATTCACTCGCAACAAGAATAATAACCAAGAATGAATAAACCTTGAAATAGAAAAGTGCAATCTCTTATTACCTAAACAAAGACCAATAGTTTCTCACAACCAGAAAACACAATAACCATAGCCAAGTAGATTTAGTTCATGGCTAGGTTCCAAAGAAACACAAGATAAACAATCCCTAGCATGAACCCAATCGAACAAGAAAGAAAATGATGAAGAAGGAGGCTTGTCGAAATCCTCCTTGCCCTAGATGCTTGTCGAAAATTCTCTCATCTTGCCCTTCTTGGAGTTGTCGAAATTCCCCTCTTTTTCTTTCTCTAAGTTGTCGAAATCTCCATCCTATTTATAGGGCTAGGGCAAAGTCCTTCTTTGAGGAGGAGTTTAAGTTGGAATTAAATTATCTTTAAAGAATATAATTCTTTATTATAATTGTATTCCTACTAGAACTTCTCCTATCTTCTTGGAATTTAATTCTTCTTTAATCTCTGCATGGAAATCAAATTCCTTTGGGTTTGGGCTTTGCTCCATGTCATCTTGGGCTTGTATAGTCATCAATTTCGACTACCATATCACCTTTGCTCTTGTCGACAATTGTCATGGCAACTGGCTCAGCGTCTCCTTCATGTATTGCCCTAGCAACTAGCTCGGCATATCCTTCATGTATTGCCCTGGCAACTAACTCTAGCCTTGCTTTGGCAAGTGATCCTGCACATACATACAAAAAACACCAAAGCAGCATCTTTTCCCACGAAAACTACCAAGTTATGTAATCAAACTCAACGATGGAAGGAAACATGGATTAATGCGTGAATGGCTAATTATGCAACTAGTATGAGCCTGAGTCTAACAATAATATGAGTAAAAGGGGTAAGAAAAATAGTACTTTTGAACACTTATCATAGACCATGAGCAATTGTTTAGATTTCAAATACAGTTTATCATCCGTAATTGAGGGTGAACCGAAAAGAGTAATTTAGATTCTAGAGAAGATACTTCAAGGCAGTACGATTGATTTTTGCGGTAGTTGGGAAGGTTTCTTATTCCTGGCTGAGATCGCTCATAATATCAGTTATAAGGCAATGTTCTTTTGGCTCCATATAAAGTTATGTATGGATTCATAATTGAATTTTGATCAGTTGGTCAGAGATGTGATATAGGATGATTTTGGGTCCAAACACAGTTCGAGTGACTGAGGACACTAAAAGATTGATCAGTGACTGTCTGAGAGTCCTGATAAACAATGATAGGTGAAATAGTAGCTTCAACATTTCTCTGACTCTAGTAAATTTCGAGGATGAAATTTCTTTTAGAGGGAAAGTTGTAACACCCTGATAATTATAAAAAAATGAACAATAAAAGAAAGAAATGATAGAAAAATGAAAATAGGGGAGTTACAGGTCATGGGATTTAAACCCGTGACCTGTGGCTAGTGAACCTTGTACCCAACAATCTGAGCTAAGTAGCTCTTAGTGATGGATTCCCCATAAATTTATTTTGAATGCATGGGCTGGGTTAAAAAAAATAAATAAAAACTAGCTGACCCTTTAGCTTCCCATTGGTTTATTCGAACCAAAAAATTTTCCCCCAAACCCAGATATTCTCTCATTTTAACCCAACCGCGGTCATCCGTTCCCCCTCCACCGCCGTGCAGCTCACCACCGGCATCGAAAGTTTCCCTGCAATCGTCAGACCAAAACCCTAAAGCCACTTGCGAGTTGGCCGTCCCGATCAGCCGATTCCTTTGTCTGTTAGAGATGTCGGTGACACCTCAATCTTCCTCGTGTTGAGAAGAACTGAACCCAATTGTTCGATCATCCAACCGTCGGCAATTGAGTTCTCATCAGGGTTCGATCATTTTTGGTAAGAAAGGTAAGTTCTGGTGGTTTTTCGAGTGGTTTTGGCTTTGATTAAGTGTTTTGGGTACGAAATATGGCCAGAATATGCATTTTGGGCATTTTTCAGCCTTGTAAGGCCGCGCGTTGTGTACACGCGTCGTTCAGTCTATTTTGACCACCTTGGACGGTAGCCAAGGCGAACGGGCCTAAACCGACCTTGAACCAGTTTTGCTTTTAATCGATTCTGACCTGACTTGTTCAACATTTTCGACCCCACCTGACCAACCCGACTTACTCGTTGACCGCTAATGTCGGCATTGACTGCTGATGTCAGCATTGACTGTTGACGTCAGCGTTGACTTTGACTGCTGACATCAATGTTGACTTTGACCAAAAGTCAACTTTTTTTAGAAAACCCCTATTTTATGTTTTTGACATCCTGAGCTCCTTTTTGAAGCCTGTTTTGTGATATTCTAACCCGAAAGCCTTCAAATCTGACCTTGAACTCTAGTGTCTTTATGTATTTAATTTTCAGTTAAAGAAAATTACAAATAAGATTGATTTTAGAAATTGTGTATATGAAGATATGTGCACGTTTTTTAATTTGAGAGGTTGAAGGACGTTGAATTAGAGCTTGAGTTTGATCAAATTGAGTATCAGGCCAATCGAAGTAGCTTGGAGCTGAGGTAATACATTTCTACCTTTGGCATGCTTTATGAAACATGTTGGTAATCGGTTAAGGTATGCATGATTGTAATTAAGTGTACTTTCAACTTTAAGTTAATTCGATTACGAAATAAAAAGATAGTAATCTGGATAAGATTGAACTATTCGAAAGGGAAGTTTAATAGAACGAAAAGACCTTGAGTTCAGTAAATGAGTAATGAGACAAATAATCTCACGATCCGATTAATAGAGTTGAAAGATCTGATATTTGAGATATTTCGTTAAGAAATTACGATAAAACCCTTAAGAAGTAAGAATGACTTAAATACCCCCTAACAAAGGAAATGACATGGAATTTTACACTTGATCTGATAAAATGATTACTTTATCTGAAATCCATGAAAAGACTTCAGTATCAAGATGCAAATATGTATGATAACAAACACCTTGATTGCCCAAACTCTAGACAAACACCTGAAGATAACTTTACTAGAAGATTCTACGTATTCCTGAACTGATCTAAATGACAATAGAGAATGAATTAATTGGAATGATAGAAATGACCAAATTAACCTCAAGCACTAAAATTACCAAACTAACTAAAATGAAGGATAAACACTCGAGAATTTAAATGAATGAATTGTTTGGAAATACCGCAAGTACTTGAAAGACTGAAACACCCTTGGGTTTCGAAGTGTCTGAAATACGCTCGAATATTAAATAACTGAAAATTCCTCTAAGACTTGGAATAAGAAATATCAATAAAGCCAAACGAGAATGATGGCTCTAAAAGTTGTATTACATGACCCGTGGTTGTTAGTCATTTCTAATGTTAAGGTAATATTGGAAGAATATTGTATGAAGGTATGTTCGATTTATTTGAAGAAAGTACATTGTAATTATAAAAATAACATGTTGTTCTAAAAGGTATATTTGGTGCTAAAGATTGAGCTCGTGTGATACGTACATGTCTGAATACTTGGTAAGTACTACGATAAGGAGAACTGTTCAGTTTTAGTAGACTTGAAGAATGGATAAGCCGTTAGAAGTCTAGGATGCAAATGTCTAAAATACCCCTACTTGATATAAAGCCTGACTCATGTATGACAGTCACTCTTGATATTGCTATAGTACATGGAAAATACCGTATGAATACATGTCCGATTTCTCGTAACCTGCCCAGTAATTTCTTGATGAAGGAGATCTATTTTGCCATACACTATAGTCAATTTTGTGAACCGAATTCTAAAGTGTACCTATCCGACTGAATGGTAAACATTATAATGATGGGTTCCGATTAGTACAAAGGGACTTGGAAACCTGACAAGCAACTAGAATTTCAGAGTTCAGCAAATCATCATTTATACCTTGTTGGTTTAAGTTACTAAATTGTTCATGACTGTTAAAATAACAATAATGCCCTTGTAGGCATAAACGACCAGATCACTCATGATATATCTAAATTCTCAAAGATCCTGATGTATCAACTTCTGAATATCTGGTTTGAGCCGTTAGTATCGAACCCCCTTTTTCATAGGGATCTTATTTTGAAATTCGTCCAAAATTGTTAGACGTTCAATGTTCTTTTTTTGATAATTACCAATCACGAGGAATAATTGGACCATATAGGGTGTTCCATGTGTCCATGAATATTCTCTCTATTTTAACCAAGGTTATCTGCTCTGAATTAAAAGTATGACTTTGTTATCCGTAATAAAAGCTAAATTCTTGGTTTTTGTCTTCTAAATATATATATATATATATATCTGATACATGTTATGGACCTAAGGCATCCACTTAGGTAAGCTCCTAGGCCTAATGGGCTTAGGGTAAGTCTTTTTGTAAGCTCCTAGGCCATTGGGCCTAGGGTAAGTCTTTCTGAATACAATTATGGGGTACTGTATATCGATGTACGGTTAGAGGGCAGTTAGATAATTTAAATTAAAAATTTATGATCTCTTCTGAAATCTACCCTAATGAATTAGTTTATCAATGTCAAAAACTCTCAGTATGTCTATAGTATTCGTTTAATGCAATACACTAAACTTTCTCTCTGAATCAACTTCTGTAAACTATATCTCTTCAAAATCTCCAAGCTATAGGCTTATTGTCTAAAACTCATGTGATCGAATAAAGAACCACTCTATTACATTTTGATATAACACTTCATTGAATTATTGTATCGTAATTGGAGTTATGTTGTCGGAACACCATGACAGTGTTATGCTTTCCATATATTTGCATGTTGCCTAAAGTCTTACCTGGTACTTATGTATTACTGAGCTTTTCCAAGCTCACGTTGTTTTTACCATCGCGGGTTAAAAAGGATTTGATCATGTTTTGGTGATTGATAAGTGTTCAAAAGTACTATTTTTATTACCCTTTTACTCATATTATTGTTAGACTTAAGCTCATATTAGTTGCCTAATTAGTCATTCATGCATTAATTCATGTTTCTTTCCACCGTTGAGCTTGATTACATAACTTGGTGATTTTTGTGGAAAAAGATGCTGCTTTGGTGTGTTTTTGTGTGTGTGCAGAATCACTTGCCTAAACAAGGCTAGAACCAGGTGCCAGGGCAGTGCATGAAGGAGATCCCGAGCTAGTTGCCAGGGCAATGCATGAAGGAGACGTCGAGCCAGTTGCTAGGGCAATTGTCGACAAAGAATAAGGTGATATGGTAATCAAAATTGATGACTAGACAAGCCCAAGATGACGTGGAACAAAGCTAAATCCCAAATGAGTTTGATTTCCATGAAGAGGTTAAAGAAGAATTAAATTCCAAGAAGATAAGAGAAGTTCTAGAAGGAATATAATTATAACAAAGAATTATATTCTTTAAAGATAATTTAGTTCCAACTTAACTTCCTCCTCAAAGAAGGACTTTGACCTAGCCCTATAAATAGATCACCAAGCCGTCAACTCCAAGTGAGCAAGAGGAGGGAAAATTTCGACAACCCCACAGGGCAATAGGAGAGAATTTTCGACAAACATCTAGGGCAAGAAGGATTTCGACAAGCTTCATCCTCCATCTTTTTCTTTCTTGTTCAATTAGGTTCATGCTAGGGATTATTTATCTTGTGTTTCTTTGGAACCTAGCCATGAACTAAATCTATTTGGCTATGGTTATTCTGTTTTGTGGTTGTGAGAAACTATTGGATTTTGTTTAGGTAATAAGAGTTTTCACTTTTCTATTCAAGGTTTATTCATTCTTGTTCTTATTCTTGTTTGCGAGTGAATTGGGAGAGGATCTCGTAACTTCATCTATTTATCTAATATCGGGAGAGTTAGATTCAAGAAACGATTGAATATGATCTTTATTCAATCTATTGATGGTGAAGATTAATCCGGCTTAGGAATAAGTTAAGGATTTCAACGGCTAAGAGGAGCGCAAGATTGGTTGTTGTTCACCCTTGATTCACGCAGGGATGTATTATCAAGGCATGCACAAGTAGCTAGAGTTTCGACTTAAGGATAAGAAGAAACCATTGAAGAACGCTCTTCCGAACCTTGAAGGTTGCTGCCCAGACGCCCAAGTAGTTGCCCAACTAGTCACCCAGGCAACCATCGATTAGTTGCCAAGGCAACCCCGTTGTGCAAGTTGCCACGGCAACTGAGTTCCTCGTGCACTCTTTTACCAAGACGATCCAATTGGCTATCATACCTCAACTCACGATAACCTGGCCTATCTCTCTCATTTGATCTCATTTATTATTTTACTTTATTGCCTTCTAGTTTAGTTATTAGTTAAAACTCCTATAATCCTTTACTTGTGTTTTCTTTTACTTTTTACATTGCAAGAGACTAGATTCTTGAAGAGGCACCAATCCCTGTGGAGACGATATCGTTTATACTATAACTTGCAACGTGTATACTTGCACAATTGCGTAGCACTTATTACGTGCAACAAGTTTTTGGCGTCGTTGTCGGGGATTGGCAATTGGTGTTAGTTGTTTTTGTTATTGCATTTATTTTCTCTTAGTTTTACTAACTTTTTTTTTGTTTCTTTTATCAAAAAAAATTTTAGGTGCGCTACAAGTTAAGGGACATCAACATGTCGGGAAATAAAAGCCGATCTATTCGAGATATGATGTTGGAAGATATGAATCAATCCTATCAAGAGTTTCTTGCACCCTTTGATAATTACCTATACCAACCGAGAAAAGCCCAAAGAACTTATACCGTGGAAAAATCTTGTGCTATGTGTGGAGAACATCATGTGTTTGAAAATTGCCCTCACATTTTCGGTGCATATAACTACATGGAGGACCATAGAGGGAACCATCAGCAAAATTCTTCATGGTATGGTCAAAAAGCTCAAAATTGTTTTTACCATAACAATTTTGCCGCAGCAACAGATATGCCATGGCAATGTAGTCCTTTTCAAGAGCATTCCAATTCCTTGGAGGAAACGTTACTAGCTTCCTTGGCTAGACTTGACGGATCAATTGAAGAGATTCGAGAGCTATCAAAATCTATGGATACGAGGTTAGCTCAGTGGGATGCAACCTTAGGGGATTCAGAAGATCAATTGGGGAGATCCACATATGTCATGGATAACATGCACCAACAATTCATTCCTAGAGATACTGACGTCCCAAGGCAATAGGATAAGGAACAATGCAAAGAAAGCTCTCCGATGTGTGGGGAACAACCAGAACCTCAAAGTCAAGAGGATGCCAATGAGAGAGACTGTCCAACACATGATAAGCCTAAACAACAAATTGCCTCGGCAATGATTGAGGAGCCTGAACAGAGCAATGCCGCGACAACACTCAGTGAAGCTGAGAACAACAATACTACAGCAAATTCTGAGGAACCTGATGCCCATAAGATTACAACGTTGATGTTGAAGAAGGAATTTGTAGATTGCTCTCATCTACAATTGCCATGGCAATTACACGACCACATGCAAGATCAACGAGATAATAATACTTTGCCAATGGAATATGAGCAGGTAATGGTTGAACCTTTTGAATTCTTTAAAAACTCACATCGTCCATTGCAGGTATGTCTTGAGGAACCGAGGTTGGTAGATTTGAAGTCATCAAAATCTCTACTGATGGAGATGTTTGAGAGGCCAAAAGAAAACAATGTTTGGATTCGTAAAGCTTTTCAGAAAATTGGTTCTTCCCTTGACTTACAGCAAATTTTGGCAACTGATTGCCACGACAATTGGCTTGAGCAGCAATTGCCACGACAACAAAAGCTACATCCAACCATGATAGAAGTCGACAATAATGAGGTAATTGAATGGTTGAGAATGGATATAATTTTTCCTATTAATATATTTGTGCCTTCAAGAATAGTAGCAAGGTGGAGAGTATACATGGACTACAAGCGAACAAAGAAGAAAGACACATCCACAATGGTAACGCAAAAGGGAGTAGTGGCAAGCACATTGGCCAAACTCTTTTTGGGCAATATTGTCACCCGATGGAGGGTGCGGATGGAATATAAGAAGTATCGAAAACGACCATCCTCAATTTTTCTCAGATATGCACTAACATTAGAAGATGCATGATGGCACTCTTTTCAGACATGGTCGAAGACTTCCTTGAGATCTTCATGGATGATTTTTCCATTTTTGGCAGTGACTTCAACAGTTGCCTCGACAATTTACAGAATGTGTTGGCAAGATGTGAAGAAACCGATTTAGTCCTTAATTGAGAGAAGTGCCATCTTATGGTAGATGAAGGAATAGTGCTAGCCACAAGATTTCATCCAAGGGAATTAAAGTAGACAAAGCCAAGGTGGACGTGATCGAGAGATTACCCCCACCAAGATAAAGTCGTCCATTTTGATGATTCTTGCACCCAAACATTCGAAACCCTAAAAGAAAAGCTTGTCTCGGCACCCATTGTCGTTCTACCAGATTGGACGCTACCTTTTGAGCTCATGTGTGATGAAAGTGATTTCGCGGTAGGAGCAGTCCTAGGCCAATGCACAGGAAAGGAACAGAAAATCAAGTGGCCAATCACTTACATGTTTAGAACGCAATAGGGAGGAGGACGCGGATTTATAGATATGCGATGCATTCCCAGATGAACAACTTTTAGTTGCCTCGGCAACCATGGATGTGCATGCCTCGGCAACCCTTGACGCCTCGGCAACCATGGATATGCATGCCTCGGTAACCCTCGATGCTGCAGCAGCTCTTGACGCGCACGCCTCGGCAACTCCAGACGTGCACGCCTCGGTAACCATGGATGCGCATGCCTCAGCAACCCTCGACGCCGCAGCAGCTCTTGACGCGCACGCCTCGGCAAAATCCAGACGCGCACGCCTCAGCAACCCTTGATGCCGCAGCAACCCTTGACGCCTCGACAACTATGGATACGCATGCCTCGGCAACCCTCGATGCTGTAGCAGCTCTTGACGTGCACGCCTCGGTAACCACTGATACGCACGCCTCGACAACCATGGACGCGTATGCCTCGACAACTCTAGACACACACGACTCGGCAATCTTGGGAGCAGTCGCCACGGCAGCACATGCCTCGGCAATACCCTGGTATGCGGATTTAGTTAATTTCCTTGTTTGTGGTATTTTACCTTATGGCCTTACTCACGAAGGGAAAAGGCGGTTCCGCCATGATGCTAAGCATTACTTTTGGGACGAGCCTCTTTTGTTTAAACAATATGCAGATCAGGTTATACACTGATGTGTCCCTGAATAGGAGCAACAGAATGTACTCCGACAATGCCATTCTTCACCCTATGGAGGATATTTTGGAGGAACTCGTACCGCGGCTAAAGTTTTTCAATCCGGTTTGTATTGGCCAACACTGTACAGAGATGCCCAAGAGTTTTACAAGCAATCTGATCGTTGCCAGAGGACGGGCAATATCACCCACAAACCAATGGGCAAGCAGAATTTCCAACCGGGAATTGAAGGGTATACTCGAGAAAGTTGTAAATCCCTCTAGGAAGAATTGGTCAGTAAGACTAGATGAAGCACTTTGGGCATATCGCACTACATTCAAAACACCCTTAGGTATGTCCCCCTTCCGACTTGTCTATGGCAAAACATGCCATCTACCGGTGGAAATCGAACACAAGACATATTGGGCAATCAAGACCGTGAATATAGATTAGGAAAGTGCCGGACAAAAGCGTTTGTTGGACCTCAACGAGATAGAAGAATTTCGTGCACTCGCCTATAACAATGCACGAATCTACAAGGAGAAAACAAAGCAATGGCACGACAAGAAACTATTGCTGCGACAATTCATGCCAGGGCAACTAGTTCTCTTATTCAATTCTCGACTAAAACTTTTCCCGGGAAAACTAAAATCAAGATGGTCGGGACCATTCGAAGTTGTCAAACCATTCTCCCATGGTGCCGTGATAATCAAGTCCATTACCGACGAACATGAATTCAAAGTTAACGGACAGAGATTGAAGCACTACAACGGTGCCCATGTAGAACGTAACAAAGAAGTTGACACCTTAGGAGATGCATGAGCATGCTCTCTTTTCGATATTTTCTTTTTCTTTTTCTTTTTCTTTTTATTTTTTTCGAACTATTTTTCTTTCTATTATTTTTTGTTATTTTTTCTCTTTATTTATTTTTGGAATTTTTAGGAGAGATTTTATTTTTCTTCATTATCTTTAGTTTCCAGGTTTTCTTTTCCACAACAAGACTCACAACCACCATGCTAAGGAAATTTACTGCCGACTACTTGCCACAGCAACCACAACAGAAACTGGCGATGCCCAGGCAACAACAATGGCTTCGGCAACTACTGATGCCCATGCAAGTGAACTTACATCGGCAAACATGGATCAAATCAAAGTAATGCTATTCACGAGGTACCAGCATTCAACCACCGATTGAAAAATGAATCAAGCAAACGGCACGAAGGAAACTTATCACTCGAGGTGACGACCTCTCTGACTAACTCATTTCATTTAGTTTCTTTTAAATTTTGTTTCACTCTTACATGCATTGAGGACAATGCTTCTCTTGAGTTTGGGGGTGTTGGTTTCTAGTTAGTTTCATGTTTAGTTGCATTCATCGTTAGCAATCACATATAGGTTGCATATGTTACTTGTCATGCCTTTAATTGGATTTAATTGCTAAAGCCTTGTTGAATATCCAATGATGAATTTTTGCCACTGCACTTAATTGAAATAACCTTTAGTTTTATGATTGCATGAAAAGAACTTAGAATTTTACTATGATTCTGAATTTTTTTACATGGTTATGGCTTGTTGATTGAAAGAAACTTAGTGAACTTAGGTTGCTTAAAATTTGGGTAAATTTAAAATTGAAAATTAAAAGTTAAATTCTTGCTAGAGGTGCTCGAAACTGGCTCTAGTAGTAAATACACTTTCTTGCTAGAGGTGCCCGAAGCTGGCTCTAGTAGTTAATGCACATTAAAGAATCGCTAGAGGTGCCCGAAACTGGCTCTAGTCGACTAAAATAAAATGAGAAATTGCTTACTTTGCTAGAGGTGCCCAAAATTGGCTCTAGTGAAAATAAAAATAAATGCCCCGGTAATTAAATTGATAAAAGCCTATTGTTCACATAGAATCTTGAAAATCAACTTGTACACAACTACGCACAAACATTGTCACGAGCTTTATAGTTTTGTTCTGGGTAATTTTTGTGCTATCCAAAAAATTAAAAAGTGGTCATACTTTGTGCCACGGTTCTGAGGTTTGAATTCAAGTTTGAAGTATGTCTTTAATGATTAAAGTCTTGGCAGGTAATTGTTAGTTTGCATTGCTTGAGGACAAGCAATAGTTTGAGTTTGGGGGTGTGATAAGTGTTCGAAAATACTATTTTATTACCCTTTTTACTCATATTATTGTTAGACTTAAGCTCATATTAGTTGCATAATTAGTCATTCATGCATTAATTCATGTTTCTTTCCACCGTTGAGCTTGATTACATAACTTGGTGATTTTTGTGGAAAAAGATGTTGCTTTGGTGTGTTTTTGTGTGCGTGCAGAATCACTTGCCTAAACAAGGCTAGAACCAGTTGCCAGAGTAGTGCATGAAGGAGATGCCAAGCTAGTTGCCAGGGCAATGCATGAAGGAGACGTCGAGCCAGTTGCCAGGGCAATTGTCGACAAAGAATAAGGTGATATGGTAGTCGAAATTGATGACTAGACAAGCCCAAGATGACGTGGAGAAAATCTAAATCCCAAAGGAGTTTGATTTGCATGAAGAGGTTAAAGAAGAATTAAATTCCAAGAAGATAGGAGAAGTTCTAGAAGAAATATAATTATAATAAAGAATTATATTCTTTAAAGATAATTTAATTCCAACTTAACTTTCTCCTCAAAGGACTTTGACCTAGCCCTATAAATAGATCACCAAGCTGTCAACTCCAAGTGAGCAAGAGGAGGGAAAATTTCGACAACCCCATAGGGCAAGAGGAGAGAATTTTCGACAAGCATCTACGGCAAGGAGGATTTCGACAAGCTTCATCCTTCATCTTTTTCTTCCTTGTTCAATTAGGTTCATGCTAGGGATTATTTATCTTGTGTTTCTTTGGAACCTAGCCATGAACTAAATCTATTTGGCTATGGTTATTGTGTTTTGTGGTTGTCAGAAACTATTGGATTTTGTTTAGGTAATAAGAGTTTGCACTTTTCTATTCAAGGTTTATTCATTCTTGGTTCTTATTCTTGTTTGCGAGTGAATTGGGAGAGGGTCTCGTAACTTCATCTATTTATCTAATATCGGGAGAGTTAGATTCAAGAAACGAATGAATATGATCTTTATTCAATCTATTGATGGTGAAGATTAATCCGGCTTAGGAATAAGTTAAGGATTTCAACGACTAAGAGGAGCGCAAAATTGGTTGTTGTTCACCCTTGATTCACGCAGGGATGTATTATCAAGGCATGCACAAGTAGCTAGAGTTTCGACTTAGGGATAAGAAGAAACCATTGAAGAACGCTCTGCCGAACCTTGAAGGTTGCTGCCCAAATGCCCAAGTAGTTGCCCAACTAGTTGCCCAGGCAACCATCGATTAGTTGCCAAGGCAACCCCGTTGTGCAAGTTGCCACGGAAACTGAGTTGCCCGTGCACTCTTTTACCAAGATGATCCAATCGGCTATCACACCTCAACTTACGATAACCTGACCTATCTCTATCATTTGATCCCATTTATCCTTTTACTTTATTATCTTCTAGTTCAGTTATTAGTTAAAACTCTTATAATCCTTTACTTGTGTTTTCTTTTACTTTTTACAGTGCAAGAGACTAGATTCTTGAAGTGGCACCAATCCCTGTGGAGACGATATCTTTTATACTATAACTTGCAACGTGTATACTTGCACAATTGCGTAGCACTTATTACGTGCAACAGTGATCGACATCATTGATGGAGTTCCCTTGGATTTGCTTGCGGAGTACGGTACCTGTGCATTAGCAGACATGTATGTTGCGTCATATTTTATGATCGAGTCTGTAAAATATTTCTAAATATCAGTTTTATGGTTAAGCGAAAGTTTTAAAATGACGTTTTGAACATAATTTTGTTTTATAGTTTTAATTTATTTGTAAAAATTTTCTTCAGCTTTTTACGGTGGGTCGCTCTGGTGACCCGAATGTGACCTCCTAGACTTAGGTGTATCACATAGATGGGTTTAAGGGGTTACATTTAGTGGTATCAGAGCTTAGAGTTATGTCTTTTTGGGTAGATCGGTCGATCATCTGTCATTGGGTGTCTAGTCTGTGCATGCCCATAGATTATAACCGTACTCCACCATACCAAGACTCTGATGTCGAATCATTTCCTGTAATAAGTACATCTAACCATTCTATCCATAATAGTTTGACCTGTACTGGCAAGAAATGTCGGTAATATTTGTCTATGGTTTGGATTAACGTGATGAATTTGAATCTGGATAAAGAACCTGAGATTGTTAATACTTGTGAAATTGAAGATCTGATTCAGATTGAGAGTAAATATTTGATTATGTGAAGTAACCGATATAAGATTACATGTAAGGCTATTCAATGTTAATGATGATGTTTGAGAATATTTTGATGGAGATTTGATAAAAGAGTTATGAATTTAAAAGAAATGTGACTTTGAACGTGGCGAAAGTGTAAATTCTGTAGTGACTCTATTATACACTAAGGAAAAAGTTAGTAAGTGATAATTGTTTAAAACCTTAGTTATGTTGATCGGCCCTAAGAATGACTTTTCTTTGAAAATATGGCTTGATGTATCGTTATATGTTATTCTTGACTAAAATTTGATGTTATATCCTGATTCTGGAAGGCATGTTGTAGACCGTGAGCAATTGTTTGGATTTCAAATACAGTTTATCATCCGTAAATTGAGGGTCAACCTAAGAGAGTAATTTAGATTCTAAAGGAGATACTTCAAGGCAGTACGATTGATTTCTGCGGTGGTTGGGAAGGTTTCTTATTCCTGGCTGAGGCCGCTCATAATATCAATTATGAGGCAATGTTCTTTTGGCTCCATATGAAGTTCTGCATGGATTCATAATTGAATCCTGATAATTTGGTCGGAGATTTGATATAGGATGATTTTGGGTCCAAAGACAGTTCGAGTGACTGAGGACACTAAAAGATTGATCGGTGATTGTCTGAGAGTCCCGATAAACAAGGATAGGTGAAAGAGTAGCTTCGACATTTCTCTGACTCTGGTAAATTTCGAGCACGAAATTTGTTTTAGGGGGAGAGTTGTAACACCCTGGTAATTATAAAAAATGAAAAATAAAAGAAAAAAATGATAGAAAAGTAAAAAATGATGGACCCGTGGCCTGTGGCTAGTGAACCTTATACCCAGCCATTTGAGCTAAGTAGCTCTTAATGATGGATTCCCCATAAATTTATTTTGAATGCCTGGGCTGGGTTAATAAAAATAAATAAATAAAAACTAGATGACCCTTCAGCTTTCTATTGGTTTATTCGAACCAAAATATTTTCCCCCAAACCCCATATATTCTCTTAGTCGCCATCCGTTCTGCCTCCACCGTTGCATCGTGCAGCTCACCACCAGCATCAAAAGTTTCCCTGCAATCGTCCGACCAAAACCCTAAAGCCACTCGCGAGTTGGCCGTCCTGATCATCGAGAAATCAAGTTGAAAGTCTCGTCGAACTTGGGTAACAGCCCGTTCGGCCGTTCGAGTTTTTTCAGCCGATTCTTCTATCTGTTAAAGATGTCGGTGACCCCTCAATCTTCCTTGTACCGAGACAGACTGAACCCAACCGTCCAATTATCTAACCGCCGACGATTGAGTTCTCATCGGGTTTGATCGTTTTTCGTAAGAAAGGTAACTTCTAGTGGTTTTGAGTGTTTTTGGCTTTGATTAAGTGTTTTGGGTATGGAATCCGGCCGGAATATGTATTTTGGGCATTTTTTCAGCCTTGTAAGGCCGCGCATGGTGTACACGCGCCGTTCAGTCGATTTTGGCCACCTTGGACGAGAGCCAAGGTGAACCGGTTCTGGTTTGAATTGGTTTGGACCCGACCCATTCGACCTGACCCATTCAATCTGTTTGACCTGTCCCATCTGACTTGACCGGACCAACACGACCAGACCGACCCGATGACCGAACCAATTCAGTGAGTCAACTCTTCGAGTTAAATCATTGACCGCTGATGTCAGCGTTGACTATTGATGTCAGCATTGACCGTTGATGTCAGCGTTGATTACTGACGTCAGCATTGACCGTTGACAATGACGTTAGCTTTGACTTTGACCGTTGACATCAGTGTTGACTTTGACCAAAAGTTAACTTTTTCTGAAAATCCATATTTTATGTTTTTCAACGTCGTGAGCCCGTTTTGTGATATTCTAACCCGAAAGCCTTTAAATCTGACCTTGAACTCTAGTGTCTTTATGAAATTAATTTTTAGTTAAAGAAAATTACAAATAAGATTGATTTTGGAAATTGGGTAGATGAAGATATGGGCACGTTTTTAAATTTGAAAGGTTGAAGGACGTTGAATTCGAGCTCGAGTTTGATCAAATGGAGTATCAGGCCAATCGATGTAGCTTAGAGCTGAGGTAATACATTTCTACCTTTGGCATGCTTTATGAAACATGTTGGTGATCGGTTAAGGTATGTATGATTGTAATTAAGTGTACTTTCAACTTAGTTTGAGTTAATTCGATTACAAAATAAAAGGATGGTAATCTGGATAAGATTGAACTATTCAAAAGGGAAGTTTAATAGAACAAAAAGACCTTGAGTTCAGTAAATGAGTAATGAGACAAATAATCTCACGATCAAATTAATAGAGTTGAAAGATCTGATATTTGAGATATTTCGTTAAGAAATGATGATAAAACCCTTGAGAAGTAAGAATGACTTAAATACCCCTTAATAAAAGAAATGACCTGGAATTTTACACTTGATCTGATAAAATGATTACTTTATCTGAAATATATGGAAAGACTTCGGTATCAAGATGCAAATATGTATGATAACAAACACCTGGATTACCAAAACTCTAGACAAACACCTGAAGATAACTTTACTGGAAGATTCTACGTATTCCTGAACTGATCTAAATGACAGTAGAGAATGAATTAATTGGAGTGATAGAAATGACCGAATTAACCTCAAGCACTGAAATTACCAAACTAACTAAAATGAAGGATAAACACTCGAGACTCAAAATGAGTGAATTATTTGGAAGTACTTGAAGGACTGAAACACCCTTAGGTATCGAAGTGTCTAAAATACCCTCGAATATTAAAATAACTGAAAATACCTCTAAGACTTGGAATAAGAAATATCAATAAAGCCAAACGAGAATGATGGCTCTAAAAGTTGTATTACACGACCCGTGGTTGTCAGTCATTTCTAATGTTAAGGTAATATTGGAAGAATATTGTACGAAGGTATGTTCGATTTATTTGAAGAAAGTACATTGTAATTATAAAAATAACATGTTGTTCTAAAAGGTATATCCGGTGCTAAGGATTGAGCTCGTGTGATACGTACATGTCTAAATACTTAGTAAGTACTACGATAAAAAGAACTGTTCAGTTTTAGTGGACTTGGAGGATGGATAAGCCGTTAGAAGTCTTGGATGCAAATGTCTGAAATACCCCTACTTCATATAAAGCCTGACTCATGTACGACAGTCACTCTTGATATTGCTATAGTACATGAAAAATACCATATGAATACATGTTCAATTTCTCGTAACCTGTCCAGTAATTTATTGGTGAAGGAGATCTATTTTGCCATACACTACAGTCAGTTCTGTGAAACGAATTCTAAGGTGTACATATTTGGCTGAATGGTAAGCACTATAATGATGGGTTCCGATTAGTAGAAAGAGACTTGTCAGAGTTCAGCAAATCATCGTTTATACCTTGTTGGTTTAAATTAACAAATTGTTCATGACTATCAAAATGACAATAATGCTCTTGTAGGCATAAGCGACCGGATCAATCATGATATATCTAAATTCTCATTGATCCTGATGTATCAACTTCTGAATGTCTGGTTTGAGCCGTTAGTACCGAACCCCCCTTTTAATAGGGATCTCGTTTTGAAATTCGTCTAAAATTGTCAGACGTTCAATGTTCTATTTTTGATAATTACCAATCATGAGGAATAATTGGACCATATAGGGTGTTCCATGTGTCCATGAATATTCTCTCTGTTTTAACCAAGTTTATCTGCTCTAAATTAAAAGTATGACTTTGTTATCCGTAAAGAAAGCTAAATTCTTGGCTTCTGTCTTCTAAATATATATATACATATATGATACATGCCGTCTAACATTAGTGTTTATCTGGATAAAAAAATAAAAAAATAATAATGTTATCTAGGGGTATATTATCTGGGATATGATTGAAAATCTGTAGGCACAGCGTTGGTAAGTCCTTCTGGACCTAAGGCATTCCCTTAGGTAAGCTCCTAGGCCCAATGGGCATAGGGTAAGTCTTTCTGGATACAATTATGGACCTAAGGCATCCACTTAGGTAAGCTCCTAGGCCTAATGGGCTTAGGGTAAGTCTTTCTGTAAGCTCCTAGGCCCAATGAGCCTAGGACAAGTCTTTCTTAATACAATTATGGGGTATTGTATATCGGTGTACAGTTAGAGGGCAGTTAGATAATTTAAAATAAAAATTTATGATCTCTTCTGAAATCTACCCTAATGAATTAGTTTATCAATGTCAGAAACTCTCAGTATGTCTATAATATTCGTTTAATGCAATACACTAAACTTTCTCTATGAATCAACTTCTGTAAACTATATCTCTTCTGAATCTCCGGGCTATAGGCTTATTGTCTAATACTCGTGTGATATAATAAAGAACCACTATATCACATTCTAATATAACACTTCATTAAAATATTGTATCGTAATTGGAGTTATGTTACCGGAACACCATGACAGTGTTATGTTTTTCATATATCTGCACGTTGCCTAAAGCCTTACCTGGTAGTTCTGTATTACTGAGCTTTTTCAAGCTCATGTTGTTTTACCATCGCAGGTTGAAAAGGATTTGATCATGTTTTGGTGATCGACATCACTGATGGAGTTCCTTTGGCTTTGCTTGCGGAGTACGGTACTTGTGCATTAGTGGATAAGTATGTTGCGTCATATTTTATGATCGAGTTTGTAAAATATTCTGAATATCAGTTTTATGGTTAAGCGAAAGTTTTAAAATGACGTTTTGAACATAATTTTGTTTTACAGTTTTAATGTATTTATAAAAAATTTCTTTAGTTTTTACGGTGGGTTGCTCCGGTGACCCGAATGTGACCTCCTAGACTTAGGTGTATCACATATGTGGGTTTAGAGGGTTACATTTAGTGGTATCAGAGCTTAGAGTTGCGTCTTTTTGGGTAAATTGACCGATCGTCTGTCATAGGGTGTAGTCTGTGTATGCCCATAGATCATAACCGTACTCTACCGATCCAAGACTCTGATGTCGAATCATTTCCTGTAATAAGTGCATCTAACCATTCTGTTCATAATAGTTCGATGTGTACTAGCAAGGAATGTCGGTAATGTTTGTCTATGGTTTGGATTAACGTGATGAATTTGAATCTGGATAAAGAACCTGAGATTGTTAATACTTGTGAAATTGAAGATCTGATTCAGATTGAGAGTAAATATTTGATTATGTGAAGTAACCGATATAAGATTACAAGTAAGGCTATTTAGTGTTAATGATGATGTTTGAGAATATTTTGATGGAAATTTGATAAAAGAGTTATGAATTTAAAAGAAAGGTGACTTTGAACGTGGCGAAAGTGTAAATTCTGTAGTGACTTTGTTATACACTAAGGAAACAGTTACCTAAATATTATGCTGGAAGTAAGTGATAATCGCTTAAAACCTTAGTTATGTTGATCGGCTTGAAGAAGGTACATAATATACATAATTTGTTACATAAATTGTAATAAAAAGGTACGTACCAAAATCATTACACGAGATCACCAAAACCAAAAGAAGATCCACTTTGGGGGTAAGCATTTGTGTACATATAGATTGGCCTACAAAAAAACATATTTTCTTATTGGGACGATGATAATTTCAGTATATACCGAAATTATTACCCAATATACATCATTTATTACAGAAGTGGTAATAAAAAAGGTACGTACCGAAATCATTAAACGAGATCACCAAAATCAAAAGGAGCTCAGCTTAGGTAAGCATTTGTGTACATACAGATTAGCCTACAAGAAAACATATTTTCTTACTAGAACGATGAGAATTTCAGTAGGTACATAAATTGTTATAGAATATTCATAGTTTGTTACATAAATTGTAATGCAAAATGTAGGCCCCGAAATCCTTACCCGTAATCACCAAAACCGAAATGAGCTCAACTTAGGGTAAGCATTTGTGTACATACAGATTGGCCTACAAGAAAACCTTATTTCTTACTAGAACGATGACAATTTCAGTACGTATAGAAATTATTACATATTATACATAATTTGTTACACAAATAGTAATAAAAAATGTACGTACTGAAATCCTTAGGCGAGATCACCAAAAACAAAAAAGTATATTAATCAAGAACAACATCGTTCAACATAATATTCGAGCCGAATTCAATAGTATCAAAAACAACATCGTTCAACAACAATATTTAGGATTTGAATTTTCTAAATTCATACAAATAACTTTCTTTTAATTTAATTTCAATTGATCAATAAGATAGTATCACACGATAGCCGTTTTTTTAAAAGAAATGTCTAATTAAGAAATCCTTCTTTCATATTGTGTTAGTCATAATAAGCAGGGGTGTAAACAAGCCGAGCCCGAGTAGTATTGAGCTTAACTCAGTTCGTTAAGAATTCGAACCGAACTCGAGTTTGAGTCAAGTCCGAGTAGTGTTGATCTTGACTTGACTCGTTAAAGATTCAAGCCAAGTTCAAACTCGAGCCGAATTCAAGTTCGACTCAACTCGTTAAGAACTCGAATAGTTCGAGCTCGAATATTAACCGAACTTTGACCGAATTAAACTCAAGTAGTTCGCGACCTATCGTGTCTCGTTTATAGTCATAATAACAAGAATTAATGCATGATATCTTCATTTGTTGCTCTGAACATGAGGAATTTTGTTGAATTAATACATCACAATTCCACAAACCCTGATATCTTGAAAAAAAATGATGCATCACCGGAATTACCACAAAATGAATTGGAACTTAAGCAAAGTGAAAACTTGATTACTTCTAAACATTCATCAACCAAATACCATACAAGTGGAATGCTCTCGCTGATTAACAAAGTACATGATTCCATTATATCAACTTATAAACTATACAATGCCGAGTTCCTGCAAACCACACCAATGACGTAGGAAAAACATCTCTTCTATACAAACCTAACTGCTATTGCTGCCCCTTCTCAAATCAGTTCTCCTTCAGCTTATACACCGTGTTCACATATTCTTCAATGTCCCAAAGGAAAGAACCAAAGGCCACAGCTTCCAAAACTAATCTCTTCAGGCTCGAAAAAGATGTCTTAATCACCTCATTCGTCTCAGGAATACCTGTCTGCTCGTCACCAAAGAGCGCACAGCTGTGCCTCTCGATCAAATTAGCAGCCTCTTTGGATCTCAGTTTGGCACATCGTTGCAGTGTCTAATTGATATCACTATAAAACATAAAATACAATAAACTTCTTTTCTAATCCAAGCCAACATAAATTCCACAAACTGAAGTGCAAATTTAAACCGAAAGAACAAAAGAAATTGCAGGTACATACATACCAGAAGAAATATGAAATCAGCAATATAACCAGGGGAAGAAGTATCCAAAACGCATGTAATACACCTTTACGTACTTCCATCCAATTACTGAATAAGATTTAACTGCATTAGACTGAAGGCAACTCAACACTTTCTACAACACATTAGTAGGCTAAGCATAGTCTCAGAATTGGTCAATCTACAAGGTATTAGGCACAATAACATATATCTGACCCTTCATAACTCATATCAAAGTGTTCGTATTGAATAATCCATCATTCTGAGCTTGAAGTCCATGGAATTTTCATGAGTTTCTTTATGAGACTGTTAGAACAGATGGAACCAATGAATAATCTCTTATTTAGAAGACCGAAAGCACACAAATGATTTCCAAGTCATACTTACTATGAGTCTATAACACAAATTGAATTCAGGTCAATTCAAAATATTCTTAAGAACAAACGAAAAGCTTAACCAAACCCAAAACATCAACGGAAACTTGTCGGCATAAAGAAACAACCCCTTTAAAGAACAAACGAAAGTTAATAGACTTATAATTATTAAGAAAAACAAACCTGTGATGACATGCTTCATCAGAACTCGAACTAATACAAGTACGAGCAACGGCTGCATCATGATCATCGGCGAGCCGCTTGAGTTCATCGGCGGCGGCGAAGTGGGATATCTGTAGGACGCCGCTTAAAAGCTTCCCAGGAGCCGACCTCGGTTCAAGAGGCGCGTTCAAGCTGCTGAAGTCACAGTGACTAGGCCCGACGCTGGCCTTGACGGAGGGTACCCTCCGGTCATTGAAATCAGTCGAAGTAAAGCCAGTCCTAAGAGATCGCCGGCGGGTAAAAGCAGAGTTGGGAGGGGTAACACCGTTTGGGGACCAAGAGAATTTTACCAGGGGCGGTAAAAAAGGAGGAAGTTTATGGAGAGAGAAACAATGGTCCATCAAATGTAAAATGGGAACCGAATATGCGGAAGTTATGGGAGAGATGAGGGAAACCCTACCTACTCATATGGTAACCAGTTCACCGGCTAAAATGATTTTTTTAATCCAACAGTTATAAATAAATAAGCTAGATCAAAGGGTCAATAAAAAAATGCCTTGTATTACTTAAATTAGCCGGTTTTCTTTTAGACAAACCCAGTAAATAAACAAACTATTTCGGGAATTAAAAGCCACAACCAACTGAAGAGCAAAAATAAACAAAGGAAAATAAAGCTAAAACACCAATAGAAAAAGCAATTGAAACCAGGAACGGCTGACTTCCTGCGATGAGCATATGATCTGATGGAGAAAATCTCCAAAGGAAGTGTAGGAGTTGGAAACGTATAGAACATCTGCAAAAGTTCCAACTCGGAAAGACAGTGGATGAAACAAAACACTAAGGAGAGTCAACCCATCTTCTGTCTGAATCGGCCACAGAAAGGACCTTAGTCGGAGCATCTTCGACCCAATATTCTTTAGGGAGCTCCGATCGGTATTCCGACTCCAGTGCATGCGCCGCTTGATTCCCTTGTCGCGGAACAAAGAGGAATTTACAGTCTTCAAATTGGGCAGCTTTCACCTTCGAATCCCAGGTAATAGCCCCAATTTCTGATCTGTCAAGAGGGCTAACGTTGAGAATCTTCACAATTGCTAATGAATCACTTTCCACCCAAATGGATCGAAAGCCCAGATCCGCGGCTAGGTATAGTCCATGAAGCACTGCAGTGGCTTCAGCTGCAAATACTGAAGAGGTAGATGGACAAATTCTGCGAGTTGCAGCAAAACTGGCATCCACATTCACTTTTACAGCTGACATTGGAGGTGCTTTCCATCGGGCCATTTGATGGGAAGTGCTTTGCTGCAAGCTGGAGGATAGGAGGTTCCATTCAGCACAATACCGACGTACAAGGTCATTACTTCTTGAGTTTTCTGTTTGATTCCTTCATGATATTATTTATTCCTTGCTATTCATAGAGCCCATATTAGAATAAGGATCTTTGTACGACGAGCACATGTTGCATGACCTAAACCAGTCAAAAAAAGGCATACTTGAAACTGGAAAAGGCCAAGAATAACCCATAGAAGTCCAGCAATTAGATGCTAAAACACAATCTCTAGAAATTTGAACATTATCATCGATAATTGAGCTGCAATTTTGGCAATACGGGTCAATAGCAATTCTCTTAATTTGTAAATTGCTCTTAGAGGGAACATAATTCATCAAGAACTTCCACACTTTTATCTTGACTTTTTCAGGCCCATCGGTTTGCCACAAACCTTTAAACACCGACTTATCATCTTCATGTATAGATACTGAATTCATTAGAAGTTTGTAGCCACTTCTAACTGTATAGGCTCCTCTGTGTTCCCCACTCCATACTACCATATCATCTCTTCCATTGACAGATAATGGAATCTCCAAAATAACTCGAGTCTCAGTGCTGGAAAATAGTGCATTAAGTAAGTTCGTGTTCTAGCCACTCCCATCAGGACGAATCAACTCCGAAACCCTGTTGTATTGGTTATTTGGAGGAGATTCAATCTTGATCATAGATGAATCCAGTAGCCAGTAATCATTCCAAATATCTATCGAAGCTCCATTCCCTATTCTCCATTTAAGCCCCAGTTTAAGAACTTGGGCACTCCAAATACTTCGCCAAATTTGTGAAGGGCAGGATCCCAGTGTTGCGTTCAAGAATGAAGCATTAGGGTAATATTTAGCTTTAAGAACCCTAGAAACTAGGGAAGAAGGTTCCTGTTTAAGCCTCCAGTCTTGTTTGGCTAGTAGCGTGATATTGAATTTGGCCAAATTGCGAAAACCTAGACCTCCATCCTCTTTTAAGTAAAAGTGTCGACCATTTACACCAATGGATGTCTCTTTTCTTAGCACTTTTTTGCCACCAAAACCGAGCCATAATAGTTTCAAGTTCATGGCATAGTGACTTAGGAAAAAGAAAGCAGCTCATAGCAAATAAAGGCAAAGCTTGTAAGACAGATTTAATAAAGACTGCCTTACTTCCTTGGGACAGATTGCAAGAATTCCAGCTCTTTGATCTCTTATCGAATCTGCCCCTTACGTCAGCAAAAGCCTTTTTCTTGTCTCTCCCAACCAACGTAGGAAGGCCAAGATATTTCTCCGGACTCGTTGTGGATGAAACCCCAAGAATGCGTCTAACATAAACTTGATTATCTTATGAAACATTTGAACCAAAAAATAGTCTGGACTTGTCATAATTTATCTGTTGGTCCGAGCTACGAGCATAGCATTGAAGGACTCCTTTGAGTTTTCAAGCTTCTGCTGTTGTTGCATCCCCAAACAAAAAACTATCATCTGCGAAAAGCAGATGGGTAATGCATGGTGCATAACGATTAATACAAACTCCACGTATTTCATTAAGATTGACAGCTTGCCGAATAAGGGAGGAGAGTCCTTCACTGCAAATAAGGAAGAGATACGAGTTAAGAGGATCGCCTTATCTCAAACCCCGAGAGGGGAAGAATTTTTCACCAGCCACCCCATTTATAATGACTGAATATGTCACTGAAGAGATGCAGCACATAATTCCATAGACCCACTGTTCAGCAAAACCCATCTTCAATAGCATACCTTCTAGAAAAGCCCATTCTACACGATCATAAGCTTTGCTCATGTCCATTTTCAGCACGAAGTTACCCTGTTTTTCGGATCTTTTATTTCGAAGATAATGAAGGGTTTCATATGCCAGTATTATGTTGTCTGTAATTAGACGATTAGGCACAAAAGCACTCTGGGAATTGTCGATGCAGTGCGAGAGAACCTGCTGAAAACGGTTGGCAATCATTTTGGATTCGATCTTGAACAGGACATTGCATAAACTGATAGGCCTGAACTGGGATAAATTGACGGGGCGAATTCACTTTTGGTATAAGAACAATGTGAGTGTGGTTGATTGAGTTTAGGGGATAGTCTCCAAGCAGCACTGCTATACAATAATTTGATATGTCCTCCCCAATAATATGCCAAAATTTCTGATAAAATACCACCCTCAATCCATCTTTCTCCCGAACTTTCAAAGGGCTCAAAGATTTTACCGCATCCCACGCCTCCTCTTTGGTATAAACTCTGGTCAGATCATTGTTCATCTCGGTAGTGATGCACCTATCAATACCAGCAAAAATTCGATCAGCATCTTCCATCTCTTGAGATTGGAACAGGGATGCAAAATATTCTTGTGCAAGAACATGTAGGCCATCCGCATCCTCTATACAATCTCCATGTTCATTCTGAAGGCTAGATATCTTATTTTTGCGTTTCTGCTCTGATGCATACAGATGAAAGAAGGTAGTATTCCGATCTCCATGTCGTAGCCAATTAGCCCGTGCTCTCTGTTCCCAATAAAGTTCCTCTTTGTCCATTTCTAAATTCAATGCCACCTTAGTCTCCAACAGTTCCCCCAAGACGTCATATGTTGTGTTCAAGTCATTCAGCTGCTCAATTCGATCATGAAGACTCTGCACTGTTATTTTCTTCTCCCTACGAATACGCCTGAACCACTTGTCAAGTCCAGAACTAACCTGTTTGAGCCGATCAGGTATATCCCCAGTTGTAGCCCAAAGCGATTTCACTTCTAGTACACGAGTCCTCCAAAATCTATACCGCTTAAATCAGAAATGCTACTTCTTATTGTCAAGGTTCGAACCAAACCCTGTGTTCATCAATAATAGGAAATGATCTGAAAAGGAGTGAGGAATATGAGTGATACTGAAATTGGAAAAAAGATTCCACCATTGATCGTTAGCCACTCCTCTGTCAAGACGCTCCCGGATGACAGTAGCTGCTTGTCTTTTCTCCCATGAAAACCAGGGTTCATGGTAGCCAAGGTCACTCAACCCGTAATCATCCAATAGTGCACAAAAACCATTCATTTGCCGGTCGCTTCTAACCAAACCACCTTGTTTCTCAAACGAATATAAGATCTCTTTAAAATCCCCTACACCAGCCAGGGAACTCCTGAATTGTTGTGTAATTGACGGAGCAAATTCCATGCTTCACTGTGTCTCCGCTCTTCTGGTGCACCATAAAAACTTGTACATCTCCAGCTATTACCGTCAGAATCATCAGTAATTAAAACATTGATGTCTCTCCGAGAATAATTGCAAAGAAATTTGGCAGTTGGATTTCCAAGCAAGAGAAATGCCCCCTCACTTCCTACTGAGTTTGGTATCCACAGAAGTTCCGTACCTTTGCTATTCTGTTACTATTTAGTCTAGTTTCTATAAGAAAAACCACCAAGGGATTGTTGTCTCGCAGCATTGCTGGAGATGTTGAACTGTCTGAGGCTTCCCCAAACCCCGAACGTTTCAACTTAAGAGTTTCATTGATATCGGTTGGCCCGATCTTTCGAGCCTGCCGCTGGTAAAAGTGTTTGGTCCTCATTTGAATCATTGGCCGAAGGGCGGGCCCTTTTGCTTCCCTCCTTATGTTCCATTGGGCTTTCCTCATCTTCACATCTATAGTGACGTCAAAGCCACTTCTGGAGTCAATTGGAAATAAATGCGAAGGATTCCCTTTTGCGACATTACTGCCATGAATAACCCCTAAATTTGCTCGAGCAGTATTAATAGGAGCAAAATCAGGAGATGCAGATTGACTGCCAAAATTTCCTCCACTAAATCCAATCCCATAGACTGGAAACGCCGAACCATCCTCTTGGAGCCAAATACTCGTTTGCCGCTCGCCGGAGTGGTGCACGAAGTGAACTATGCCATTCCAACTTGTACTCAGATCCGCCTGGCGAAATTCGTAGCGGACAAAAACTTTCTCTATGGCCTAACAGAAAATGGACCAGAACTCGTACTGAAAATTTGCATAAACAGTAGAGCCATTTGAAAGAGCAATTTTCTTTTTCCTCTTCAATGGCTGCCCAATATCTAACTTAATACTGATGCACATCATTTTCATGTACCCCAGAGAAGTAGATTGCGAGTCGTAGCCCAGGAAACTACCCATAAAATTACCCAGAGATTTGGCAACTGCTTCCGACATGTAACCTATCGGAAGATCATGCAACTGAACCCACATTTTCTCAAAATTCAATGGAACTAATTAAGGATCTTCGTCTTTATTCAATCTTTGCGGGACTAATAAATGAGAATTGAAACTCCAAGGGCCTCATGCATCAATCTGATTTGCATCAACCCCATAGTAGAGCCGGAAAAGGAAACGACCATTCCCCAATTCCGAGATCGAGATCCCTCCCAAAGGATGCCAAACATTAGCCATAGTCGATCTCATTGCCTGGAAATTAATGAATCTTGTAAGGAAGAACCCTACGAAGCAGTAGTCACAAGTAATTGAGGGTTGAAATAGCACCCTGATCTACTTGTAAAACGTCATCCTCCGCATCGGTGATGGTTAGCCCCTCCATCGAATTCTCCATATCAGCCATATTCAAAACCAAGCAGAAAATTTCTGAAAAAGAAAGATCCAGAAAAAAGAAAAAGATACATGCCACAAGTATAGAATATACGCGCCATATTCAAAACATTGTGATTGCATATATAATAGATACAAACATCCAAAATATAACATTATATGTAAAATCAATACCGACACAATACAATTATATATATAAATATTCAAAATCTATGTCGTATAATTTCAATATATATAGTATGAATTTGGAAGATTAAACCACATGGTTGGTCACTTACATTTTATGATTGGTTATTTTTGTTCACTAAATTTAAAAATATAATGTTTTGGTCATTTACGTTATCGATTTATAACGTTTTGGTCATTGGGATGTTAGAGGCCGTTAGTTAGATGATGTGGCATGTTAGTAAAAAGGGTTAATATTTAATTTGACCCCTAAAATTTAAATATATACTAATTTGACCTTTGAATTTTAGATAAATATCAATTTAACCCCTAAATCCAACTAAAATTTTCTGCCACCTGCCACCACTCACCAATGTCACCAATCACCTTCGAACACCCACATCGATGACTGTTGGACAGTAAATTTTTGAAATTCGCTCTTTGACTAATTTGTAAATTTTGAAAGTTTAAGGCTAATACCAAAAACACTAGAGCATCGAGAGGCTACTAGCAATTTTCTTATTTTCTTTTTATATTTTCTCTCTCATTTCTCACAATTACCTTTTCTCCCCTTTGCTTAGCCTGAAACTTTAGCTCTTCATCAGTCCTCTCCCCCGCTTCACCGCACCATACATCGCCTTCACAAGCACCTCTTTAGGCCCTTCCATTTAAGCACTAGACGTCCCTACAAGTTCGTTCATACCCATAGCCCACGACCTTCCACACCCGAGTCGCACCACATCACGCATGTCTTTGTTTGTAGTGCCTTTGTGCCATACTCCACATCGCCGCACCACAATTCGATTGTTACTGTGTGATGACCTAGTCTCATTCACGCACTAAAATTATATTTGGGATTTAGACAAAGAGCAAGTTTAGAAAATAAAAATACTTAAAATACAAAAACCAATTCAAAGAAGAGCCTTTTCTCTCAAAACTCTTCCCTCAAAAACCAGTCTTTTCTCTTTCATTTTGTAAGCCCGAAGAAGGTATTTTACGACGGCCCTGGCTCCGCCCGTGAGCTGTTCAACCTCTCGTTGTTTTTCATTTTCTCCTTCGAGTCCGACTGCCCTTTTTCCCTCTCGTTTTTTGTTGATGTTTCCCTTTTCTGATGCTTGGCTTGCTTGATGGGAGTTTTTCTCCCCGGCCCAAGTTTTTCCTTCGGGACGTCACCTAACTTTTGGTTAGGGTGCCTTCTTTCGACGAAGGCGGCTCTGGTGAAAACGACAGAAGCTCTTGGCTTCTTCTTCGGTGATTTTTGGTCAAAGAACCTGGCTTCTTCTTGAATCTCCTGGCTCCAATTTCTTCTTTTCGGTGGTGATTATGAGATCTTTACGCGGTGATAGCTAAGGCCTCCTCTCTGCATTTCCTCAACCGTCCTCACCCTTTTGTGACACCGTAAGCAACATGCAGTGGAGCTTAAATTTGCTGGCTTGTTCTCGTCTTGATTTTTCTTGCCGATTGTGGTTGCTGGATGGGTCTCTACCGTCGTTGTTTGTTTGTGTTTTCTTTTATGATTTTGTTCTTGTTGTTCTGTCGTTGGGTTTTGTTTGTTCCCTTTTGTTTCTCATGTTCTTTGTTTGTTTTGTTCCCTTGGATTTCATTTTTGCCCAATTGTTCCATCTATTTTGCTATCAATGTGTTTTCATGTAATCGTTTGTTTTATTCTTCAATAAAATGTCAGCATGTTCATGTTCAAAAAAGAAAACAAAAATACTTTCCTTCAAGATTGAGGTAATCCAACATGTTACATACTTTGTTAACAAAATCAATAAGACTCTTCTTAAAATTTTGGGTTATAATGGTCACCGACGTTGGTGTTTGACGGTGTCTGTTAACATTGGTAAGCGGTGGCCAACGACGAGAAACTTTGGTTGGATTCAATGTTTAAATTAATATTTTATTTAAAGTTTAAAAGTGAAATTAATTTTGTCTAAAATTCAAATGTCAAAATAGTATTTTGTTTAAATTTTGGGGTCAGATTAGTATTTTGTTTAAAATTTAGGGTTCAAATTAAATGTCAACTCTTTTTACTAACGTATCACGTCAGTAAATTAACGGCATCTCTCAGTGACCAAAATGTTATATTTTTAATTTAATAAATAAAAATGAACACTTATAAAATATAAGTGACCAACAATATTCTAGTTTATCCTTACAAAATCTAGTTCCTTTCATTCTATTGACAATAACCGTCACTTCATAATTCATCCCTATGTTGCTCTTACTCCTTTTCTATACACCTGTATTTTGACACATTTAGACATGGGCATGGAGATATGGCTCCCTAAGAATCCTTTGTCCATATAAAAATTCGAAATAATTGAGTATGTTAAAGATATCATTTTCGACGGGATTAAATTCATTGATACTGTTCGGCGTTGTTCGTAGTTATTCTCTTTGGTGATTTTAGAAACCTCTACATGGATTTGGATAATTCCTGGTCGTTGGAGTCTATTTAGCTCTAATAAACCAAGAGAAAGCTAAAGATTGAGTACTAATAAATAATAATGTCTTTATTTTGCATCTCTACAGGGGAATCCCTTTTGTTGCAATGGGGGAGTAAATAACTTCAAGAAAATAAGACGTGTTTCATGAAAATCTTTTTCGTGTCGTGAAATTTCAGATCTTCAAATATATTTTTATATTATTGTAATCGCTAATTTTATCAGGGATGTTAACCCATTTTTATTTTTGCATATATTTAAATAATGGGCTTTGGTTTATTAACATTTTATATGTTATTAGTTAATATTATATCTATATATATACATATATTTGTACTATATTATATGTTTAAAAAACCCCAAAGCATTGCTATTATTATTAGTTGTTATATTTTATTATCTTTCGATTATAAGTTATTATTGTTTGTTTGTGTTAGTATTGTGTTTATTATTTTTATTAATTATTATTATTAGTATATTATTATAGTTACTATTATTATATTATTATGTTCTATATGGTTATGTTAATATATTATGTTATGATATTTTACTATATTATATTATATTAGTATATTATTAACTAAAAAACAAACAAAACAAAACAGATTATAGATAGAAGCCCAGTAATTAAATAAATAAAGAAAGCCCAAAAGTATTTAATTAATATTTAATATTACAAACCCAATAATAATAATTGATATTTGCCCCGTTCAACAAGCCCAAATTAGTCTAACCCTAATATGCTAAACCCTAACTATTTCTTATCTTTTGCGCAGCCGAATCTGAACCGTTAGATCTGGCTGCAGATCTGACGTCCATATCAAGCCTCAAATGGGAAACCCTAGCAGCCCTAATCATTTGTCAGCGTCGCATCATCAAGGACTTTGGATCTGAGACTTCATCGCACGACCAGGATCAAAGCTAGGAATCTTCCAGAACCAGCACGCGCCCACGCGCGGTCTTCCCGCTCCCTCACGCGCGCGTGTGTTGCATGCGTGACGCCCTAGATCTCCACGCTCCTGACGCCTGGGCTCCTCTGACTCCTCGGCTGCCAAAACCAAGAGTCTCTCACTGTACCCCTCCTCCTCGTTCCCCCACGATCACATGCAACACCAAAAAAGAAAATCATTAGCAAAAATCACAAATATCGGATTGAACAAAAATAACAAGAAATCCCACAAAATATCGACAGATTTCAGACGATTATATGAATATATTTCTCTTTCTTTTCTTTCATGTAATAGCTCGGTTATAAAAACCGAACACCCATATCTTGTATAATCATTAGGATCTTTTAAAAAATGGTTTAATGGCCGTATAAACCCTTACGTATTCTAATTATTTCACGCGGAAGGGTCTCCCCTTTTGCATTTACGCTCCAGGTCCCTAAATATTTTCACAAAATCTCAAATTCGTCCTAAAACAAGCTGAATTAATTTTAAGAAATGGGTTAATCCCCGTTTAGTCCTTCCATGTTTTAAAAAAATCTTTTAAGGGTTTTCGTTTTTTAAAATTACACAGTGGTCCCTCTTATTTTCATCCATATTTTAATTTAGTCACTATTTTAATTTAGTTAGTTTTTTAAAGGGTTTAATACCCATTTAGTCCCTATTTTTTCAATCTTTTAAATTGATCCCCCTTCCAATTTTTAAAATCACCTATTAGTTCCCTTAGATCTGCTTTTTATCTTATTTTAACCCTTGCATTTGCATGTTTATTTGATATGTATTTGAATCTATATTACGTGGCACATTTATTTATGCACTTTAATTTAAATGTTCGCTTTTGCATTTTTCGTTTTTGTTGTTTTTCTAGTTTAGGCCCTTTAGGATTAGTTTAGATTTTAGAATTTAATTTAATTAATTTAAACTATGCGCTCGTTTTATTGGGGGCATAGACTTTAAATTAATTAAATTAAATTAAGCTAAGTTTAAAGCCCTAGTTAGATTATAGGTTCGAATCAATTCAATCCATTTAAATTTACCCTTGGCTCATTGGGGTAAATGTTAAATGTATTATATTGGTTGAACAATTCTTAATTGTTTTATAGGGTAAAATTGACACTTAATATAGCTCACCCAATTTAAATCGTAATAAATTAATTCGAATGATTTTAAATAGAATCCTTGGCTCATTGGGATTCTAGTTTAAAATTAATCAAATTAATTATTATGGTTCAAGATAACCAATCAAATGCTAGATTTTTTTTAGTTTTTTAGGATTAAATTAATTATGGTTAATATTTAGTCTAACTTAGTTAATAATTAGACCGCTAATTGAATGTTCAATAATTTGGGCCTCTTAGGTTATGACTTTAGTGGGCCTAGGTTTTATTTTATGCCTTTCTATGTCATGCATTTTAATTGTCATTCCTTAGACCTTTCATTTTAATTGGCTAAGCATGTAATTAATCAATTTAAATCATAAAACGGAGATATTTATTAATTTCAATATTTATATCGTAACAATCCTAGCTCAATGGATGTTGACCAAATATCCGAATTAATTCTTATCGTCCAAAGGTAATTCGATATAAAATTTGGACAAGTCACAACATCATTTTTAACTGCTTGCATCATGCATAAAGGTGATGAACGAGGTTCGAACCATAAATTAACACGACAGTCGGGTTTATTCGATGTCGGTTTAATCTATGTCTGAGGTATCGTTACCCTTATTAGTAAAATGTTTAATTAATTCGAATACACCAATTTGACCAAGCCCGTCTAATTAAAGTCTAAATTCAATTACGAACCATTTAATTAAACTCAATTTAAATTTTGATAATTTCCATCAATTAAAGGCAACATATATTTTGGTACCGATTTTCAGGCGAGATGGGGGTGCTAATCCTTCCCTATGTGTAACCAACTCATGAACCCGTTTTTGAACGAATCTTTAGTTTCATGGTGTCTAGCCTACCTTAGTGGTCGGTGGCGACTCCAAGTCTTTTTATTTAAAAAAAACATCGAGATTTTCTAAAACCCTACCTTTCAAAGAACTTGATTATTTTCTAGCGGTGAGAAATTTTTAGGTCTCTACAGCTGGCGACTCCGCTAGGGACAATTTTTGTTTTCTAACAAAAAAGTGAGTTAGGCCAGATTGCTTTTAATGATGGAAATTTTGAAATTTAAATTGACTTATTAATTTGTTCATTCTTGAAAATACGACTTTAATTGTACGGGCTTCGATAATTGCTGGCTTTAAATTAATTGCTCATTTAATTTCTAAGGAATCACCGACATGTATTGCATCATGACCATCAAGCTCTATACTTGAGCTTTGTCCCTTGAGTGAGAGTGAAACGTCACATACCCACGTGTGTAGCCGTCTACGGGTCGGTAATTCACTTCTAGAGTCCACGTCTTTTGACATGTGAGCAACCATCCACGTTACTAGGTCGGGCATTCCCTCGAACCGAATCCAATTCGCAAGCCTATAATGGGCTAAAATTAGGGTTCTTGTTGTCTTAGTATGTGGCAAGATAGGTTCGAGTACCCTTTTTAGAACCGAACCCATGTGTGAGAACCTAGGAGCCCACCCCGATTAGAGCCATGCAGACAACCATAATATTTTAGAATTCACGTGGTTAGGGTTTTTTTTCTTCATGTTGTTCTGTTTGTTACTCCCTAATTCCTGTTTTTATCTTGCAATTTCGAATTCGTTTATTTCTTTACTAACATATTTCATTTGTTTTCTTTTCCCCATTATACTTTGTTTTGCATATTTTTATCATATCATGAAGAAAACACTGATTCGGAAATAGTCTGAAGTTAGAGACTTGATCAATAAGAGACTTAGTACGTAGCACCGATAAAAAGAATTCTGATGTACAAATATGGTCAGAAGGCGAGCAGCTTCATGATGGAGACATTATTTCTGTCGAGCATAGGTCAGTGATGGCGGCCGAAACTTTCATGAACACCTAATACAACAATGTGTCGGGGTTGAGACCAATATGGCACAGTTGGGATTACGAAGCAAAAAGTGCTTTTAAAAGCAAATATGGTGACATGGCATACTTGTTAGATGTCCCAGTCGATCAGTCACTACTCCAAGCCTTGGTGAGATTTTGGAACCCGGCTTACAGTTGCTTTATAATTGGCAATCTAGATTTGACTTTGACGATCGAGGAGTATCTATCCCTCATGGATTACAAAAAGATTGATGAGAACCGAGTCTACTCTAAGCCACCCAAGAACAAGTCTTTTCGAGCCAAGCTAGGTAGATTTTCAGGAACTTTACCATCTTGGGTCAAAGATCAAGTTACCACTTGGAACAACAAAGAGTATCTCAAGTGGGAAGGGATTTTGGCCTTAGCTTCAGTTCATCCAGTGGGTCGAGTTCAGCAAGATTTGTTTGCATTGTTGATTTATGGGTTGGTCCTGTTTCCGAAGGCGTTAGGACTCGTTCATCCATCGGTGCTAGATATGTTGCTTAGAAGGAAAGTCTAATCTCGTACCTGTTATCTTGGCTGAAACTTTCCAGTCTCTCAGGTTTTGTAGGAAGTATGGTGGGGGTCGCTTCTTAGGATGCCCTCAACTCCTTATAATCTGGTTTTACAATTATTTGTGGTCTAACGTTCACTTTTTGAGGCCTCTTTTTGATGGCAAATTCTTACCGTTAGAAGAGTTCTTGCAAAAGAAAGATTGGCCAATGGAAAGATCCGAGGAGGTCTGGCTAGACGTCTTATGAAACCTAAAAGATAAAGATATAGTTTGGAAGGCTCCGTGGCTACGCACGAGGAATATTATTTACTGATGTGGGGAGCATCCTTGGGTACCATTACTTGGCCTTTGAGGGCATACGGCTTAAGAACCCTTGTTGGTTTTGAGACCATATGGCTCCAAGCAGTTTATACCAGCCACGGGCGGACTCAATGAATTCAACATGGACTATGCCACTGAGAAAGGCTACAAAATAAATGTGTACCACGCTTATTCTACATGGAACAATACTAGGCGAGTCAGGATTTTGAGTGCCCCTTACATGATGACTCCTAAATATGAAGTGTGGCTATTCAATCGCGTCAATGACAATATCCCTCAGTTGAATCCTGATGGTAGGAGTTTTGATCAAGAAAGGTTGGCTACGCTTCCCACTAAAGTTGACTTGATGAGAAAGCAACTCGAAGAGAATCAAAAGAGGTTTATTCAGTTAGAAGCAAAAGCTGATCACGACATGTTCAACTTCGATTTAGACAACATAAAACTAGAGGGAGAAATCAAAAGTCTGCAAAGGAGGAATGGTATGTTGGAATTCGAGCTCAAGTCAGAAAAGGACGAAATTCAGATGTTACAAAGGCTAAACAAGAGTAAGAGAGTTGCAAGTGATGGGCCGAACGAAGGGTTAGAGCTTAGACTCAAGGAGAAAAAGGCAAGAATCGAGGCTTACAAGAAGAAGTACTATGAGCACAAGGACCAAGTACTTGCCATGACCCACAAAATGGAAAATTTGAAGACTTTTCATTCAATGAAGCTTGAGAATGAACAACGTCAGAACGGGGCATTAAAGGCTCGGATAAAGCAGTTAGAGAAATCTCTTCTCATGCACAAAGGTTCTACCTAGAAGCTAGAAGGTAGTAGTTCAGAAAATTAGGCCTTGAAGAATCAGATCGAGGATCTAGATACCGAGGTTCAACAACTCAAAGATCAAATGGCGAGCTTTAGGAGAGCAATTCAACTACACATGATGCCTACGATAGAGCAGCTTCAGTTTGTCACCTTCACCATTTGGAGGCAAGAGCAAGATTTGGCACGCTTCATGACTCATATACAAGAAATCGCTCGAAAGGTGCAGTTCCTAGCAAAAGATGTTGCCGAACTCCAAGAATACATGGACAACGAATCCGAGGAAGGAGAGAAGATTGTTTGGATCTTGAAAGAAATTGTTGACTTAGGCACTAGCTTAGAACCATATGCGTAGCGGTCCCTATTTGAATTATTGTAATGGAACAATGTTTTCATCGATGACAGTCGTTTAATGATGATATTTGCCGGAATCAGTGTTTTTCTTTGCATTCATACAGAGCACGTTTATTTGTATATTTTATTAAAGCCATCTAAACTAATTAAAAGATCTCTTATTTTAGAGCATTATTATTTTGTTAATTGCAATTATTCCACATCCATACCGCACACGTCTTCAAGCCAGAAAAATGGAAGAGAGCTTTGCTAAGCTAGAAGCTGATCTTAGAAGCCAGTTGGAGAGAACGCAACAAGAGTTGAGAGATACTATCATCAAATCTCAGCAAGATATGATGAAAAAAAATATCTCAAATGCTGCAAAATAGTCATGGGAAAGATGTAGAGGGAAGAGTACCGTTGTGAACCCTGCTCTGAATCCGGAAGACCCTTCATATTCTCTAATTTTTGGAAACCCTCTTTTCATTAATCCTACACCGAACCCCTCACAAGAGGTATCTTCGTCCCATCAGGTGGGTGCCTCTGCTCCACCTCAGCCGGCCATGACTTTTGCAAATGTTGAGCATGTAGGAGATAGTATCCCAGACTTTGACGAACTAAAAAAAATGAACCAAGTAAAGACGGAGTTATCCAAACAGTTAAAGGAGACTAGAAAGAACCTCGAAGAGAAATTTTGAGTGAGAGAAGATGAGGACGGTTCTTATAGTCTGAACGCTAAGGATCTCAGCTTGGTCCCTGATGTAGAGATCCCATACAAGTTTGAAACCCCAGAGTTCAAGAAGTTTGACGGGACAACTTGCCCAACTGCTCATATTACAATGTTTTGCCTCAAGATGGCTGGCTACACCAACAATGAGAAGCTCTTGATACACTATTTTTAAGATAGTTTAATGGGATCCGCCACAAGATGGTACAATCAGCTTGCACGAGCTCAGATTAAATCATGGAAGGATTTGGATAAGGCTTTCACTGATCAGTATAAGCATGTAATGGATATGGTCCCCAATAGGCTTCTGTTACAAGGGATGTAACAAAAGAAAAAAGAAAGCCTTTAGAAGTACGCCCAAAGGTGGGGCGATGTGGCTGCTCAAGTCCATCCCCCTCTCTGAGAGAATAAGATTTCCCCTATGTTCATTGAAACATTAAAATAAACGCTCTATGACCGTCTGATCAATAACCCTATTAGTAACTTTACTGATATGGTAATGCTGGCGAGCGTATTGAAGTCGCAATCAAAAGCGGGAGGATCGATGGAGGGGAACAGTCGCGTGAGCAATTCAAGAGGAAGGACCATGAAGTGAACACTACAAATACTTATGAGGCTGTTAAGAACTTCACTATATCTCAGCCTCAAGCTTTAAACCCCCGAAATTTTAATAGAAGGGAAGAGTGGGGACCCAAGAAGGAAAACTCCTTCACGCCGCTACCAATTACTTACAAAGAACTCTACTCATAGCTGTACAAAGAAGATTTGGTACGGCCTCAGCATGTTACTCCTTACAACCCCCTTATCCTTCTTGGTATGACCCTAAGGCCCACTACGAATACCATGCCGACGTCTCAGGCCATACTATTGAGAACTATGTAGCATTTAAGAAGTTTGTTCAGAATTTAATCAAGACTGGAGTGCTACAGCTAGGGAAGCCAAGTACCGCCAGTAACCCTTTGCCAAATCATGGTGGTCAAGGCATAAGTGCTATTGAGGAAGAATGCGCAAGAAAGGCTAAGGCTAGCATGTTAGAAGTCAAGTCCCCCATGAGATGGGTCTTTCAGCAACTATGTATGGCTCGTCTCATCGACTGTGGAATGGTAATTGTGAAAAAGGGTTGCAACCCCTATTGCGAATACCATCAGTCGAGGGATCATCAGATCCAAGATTGCAACGAGTTTCGCCAAGTAGTTCAGAAGTTGATGGATATCAAAGTGATTGAATTTTTTAGGGAAAAATAAAGGAGTAGCGAATCTGAAGTTTGCAAGTTAGATACTCCAGATGCCATATACAAGGCAAAATGCCATTCATCATTGGCCTCAAACCAAGTTAAAAGGATGCATCACGAGAAGAAAGTCTCATGATCGCCTCTAAAATTATAATCTCCGCTCTGACATCCTTTCCCTTTAAAGATACCCGGATAGTTCTATGGAACTACACCGCCAACGTCTCAATACAAGAAAGTTCTAGTTCGCAAGAAGGAAAGGAACCAATTACGGAAGAAAAACCCTCCGAAAGAGAGCCTACAAAACCAAACCTCAAGGAGATAAATGATGTGGGGCATTTTACGATGAGTGGCCGATGCTTTGCTTATAAAGCTCTAAAGGCAGTAGAAAAGATGAAAGGAAAAGGCAAGGCAACTGAACCCGAACTTATGAAGATATTTGGGGAAAAACCACCCCGAAACTCAACGAGCCAGTAACTGAGGCTCAAGCTCAGAAATTTTTGAGGTTCTTAAAACACAGTGAATGTAGTATGGTAGACCAGCTCAAGAAACAACCAGCTCAGATTTCAGTGCTTGACCTACTGTTGAACTCAGAAAAGCATCACGAGGCTCTGTTGAAAGTATTAAATCAAACTTTTGTCGAAAGTAATATTTCAGTTGGTAAGTTTGACCAGATCATTGGATACGTTACTGACTGTAATCACATCACTTTTAGCGGTGATGAGATACCAGAAGAAGGATTAGGGTCTAACAAGGCCTTAAATATTACCACTCATTATAAAGGTTACATACTACCAGGAGTGCTCATCGATAATGACTCTACCCTGAATGTTATGCCCTTAGCTACTCTGTAACGCCTACCGATCGACAGTTCGCATATGAAACCCTGCTATAATATTGTGCGTGCATTCGATGGGATCCAAACAGAAGTGGTCAGAAAAATTGAAGTACCCCTGCTCGTCGGCCCAACTGAGTATGTTGTGGATTTCGCGGTCATGGACGTCCGGCCATCCTACAACTGTTTGTTAGGGAGATCGTGGATCCATTCGGCCGGAGCTGTCCCATCTTCCTTGCACCAGAAATTGAAGTTTATCATTAAAGGAAAGATAGTAACAGTCCATGCCGAGCAAGATGTTGTGGCTTCGGTAACTTCAGACGCTCAATACATTCCTACTTATGATGAGGCTTTGGAATGTGCCTTCAGGGCATTGGAATTCGTCAATGACACCTTTGTTGCTCAGGGGAACAAGATCCTATGCCCGAGATTGTCAAATTGTACTAAGATGGTGATGATAGAAACACTAGGAAAAAGGAGCGAAAAGAGGAAGAGGTTTGGGAAAGAGCCTGCAAGGACGCATGCGACCCATAAGCGTTATCCACAAGAATGACCGTTTCGGGCTTGGACATAAGCCTAACTTTCTACAAAAGAAACAAGAATGTAATAGAAGAGAGGAACAATGGAAGACCCGATTCTGAGGACAGGAGATTCGTGGGCTCCTATCATTTATACGTATATGAAAAATATTTCCGTGTCTGGCGAAGTTGTGAATCTCGGACTCAAGTTCCAATAAGCTAATCAAGAGAATGAGAGGATCCTCAATGAGGAGGAGATCAGGGAGGCTATGGAGGGAATGGATGTGAATGTGATCTCTGAAGCTGGCAAGATCGTTCAGTTTTTAGACTAGATCCGCCCATGCCTCCCGGGTGAAGAGCTTAGCAATTGGACCAGTATGGATCTGCCCGTAGCTTTTAGGTTTAAATCAGATTAATGCCCGAAATCACTCTATTGCTTTTGGCCTGAAAGTAATAGGAATCATTTGTAATAGGGCTACTATGTCAATCTGTTTTTATTTTCAATGAAAATGATGTTTCCTGTGTTTCTCAAATGGAAAACATAACTCTCATTTCATTCATTATTCATTCATTCATCACTTATTCTTTCATTACTTATTTATTTATTCATTTATAAGCTATTTCTATTCCCAATACATATTTTTAAACTCGCGCATGTCCCCGAATATTAACTATATGAATGATTATGGGCCCAATCCGGGGATAGATTTTGAACAACCCTCGTGCTCGGCTGAAATAGATGAAGGGGATGATAAAGAGGAATATGAGGTCCCGGATGAATTGCTAAGATTGATGGCTAGTGAAGAGAAACATATTTTGCCCCACCAAGAAGAATTAGAAGTTTTAAATTTGGGGACCGAAGAAGAAAAGAGAGAAGTGAAGATTGGTACCACTCTGTCACCGAGAGTGAGATAAGATTTGGTGGAACTGCTCTCAAAATTCAAAGATATGTTTGCATGGACATATCAAGACATATCGGGTTTAGACACGGATATAGTGGTGCACAAAATCTCAATAAAGCCATAGTGCAATCCAGTCCAGCAAAAACTTCGAAGAATGAGACCAGATATGTTGTTAAAGGTTAGGGAGAAAGTAAAAAAATAGTTTGAAGTTGGATTTTTGAAGGTTGCCAAATACCCAGAATGGGTAGCCAACATAGTCCAGTGCCCAAGAATGACAAAAAAGTACATATGTGCGGAGACTATAGGGACCTCAATAGGGCAAGTCCTAAGAACAATTTTCCCTTGCCTCATATTGATACCCTAGTCGACAACAGTGCGGGACATTCTTGGTTTTCTTTCATGGATGGCTTTTCAGGGTATAATCAAATCAAAATACACCCCGAGGACATGGAAAATGCCACCTTTATAACTATGTGGGGAATATTTTGTTATAAAGTTATGCCTTTCGCATTAAAGAATGTCGGGGCAACTTATCAAAGAGCCATGATCACCTTGTTCCATGACTTGATGAACAAAGAGATTGAAGTGTATGTGGACAAGATGATAACCAACTCTCAAACCGAAGAAGAACATATTCAGAACTTGCGAAAGTTGTTCCAAATGCTAATAAAGTACCAGTTGAAGCTTAACCAAGACAAATGCACCTTTGTAGTTACTTCCGATAAGCTCTTAGGTTTCATGGTTAATCGAAAAGGAATAGATATCGACCCCGTCAAAGTGAAAGCAATTCAAGATTTGCCGCCACCTTAAACTCAGAATGAGGTTCAAGGATTCTTAGAAAGCTCAATTACATTTCTCGGTTCATCTCCCAATTGACCGACAAGTGTGATCCTATTTTTAGATTACTCTGAAAGAATGACCCAAGAAGATGGGATGAAAATTGCCAAGAGGCCTTAGAAAAGATTAAAAAGTATTTGACTAATGCCCCAATCTTAGCACCACCAGTACTAGACATGCCATTAATTATGTACTTAACGGTATTTGATAATTCGATGGGATGTGTATTAGGACAACATGATGAGACATGCAAGAAGGAAATGGCCATTTATTACTTGAGCAAGAAGTTCACTGAGTGTGAGTCGTGGTACCCATTGATGCAAAAGTTGTGGAGTGCCCTAGTATAGGCTACTAAGCGACTCAGGCAGTACATGTTGTATCATACCACTTGCTTGATTTCTCGAATGGATCCATTGAAATTTCTGATGGAGGCACTAGCATTAACTGAAAGAATGACCCGTTGGCAAATGTTGTTATATGAGTTTGATATCGTCTACATGAGCCAGAAAGCAGTAAAATAAAGTGTGGTAGAAGATCTTTTGGCAAGCCGCACCTCAGATAACTATGAGCCTCTGGATTTTAGTTTTCTGGATGAAGACTTGATTGGTACTTTAGCGGAGGAGAGACCCACCAATGAATCTTGGAACCTCTATTTCGATGGGGCATCTAATGCCCTAGGCCGAGGGATAGGGGCAGTATTAATTTCTCCCAATGAGGTTTATTACCCCTTTACCAGTAGGTTGGAATTCTTTTGTACAAACAACATAGCCAAGTATGAGGCTTGCGCCATAGGACTTTGGGCAGCCATAGAAAGAAAGATCAAGGTACTTCAGGTCTTCGGGGATTCGTCTTTCGTGATCTACCAGCTTCAAAAAGAATGTGAGACGAGAGATCAGAAATTAGTTAAATACTATGATTTGATCTAGGAGTTGGTTAAAAATTTTAAAGAAATCAGCTTTACTTATCTACCAAGAGAAGATAATCAGATGGCTGACGCCTTAGCGACTCTGGCCGCCATATTTGAGGTGAACCTGATTGTTAAAATGAAGCCAATTGAGATACATATTTTCGAGGTACCGACTCATTGTGATAATTTGGAGGAGGAGGAAGATAGCAACCCGTGGTACTACGATATCCTCCAGTACATCAAGTCTCAGGTTTACCCAAAGTATGCAAACGATAATGATAAGAGGACCATTAGGAGGTTGGCTTCGGGCTATGTCCTTGATGGAGAAGTTTTGTACAAGAGAAGTAAGGAGTAGATATTGTTGAGATGCGTCAATGCTCGGGAGGCTGAAACCATCTTAGCCGAGGTACATGATGGCCTGTGCAGGACCCATGCTAATGGTTTCTCAATGGCTAGAAAGATCATGAGATACATGTATTTTTGGTCTACCATAGAGGGAGTTTGTATCAAATATGTAAAGAAATGTCACAAATGCCAGATCTATGTCGACAAGATGCACGCTCTGTCGGTACCACTTCATACTATGAACTCACCATGGCCTTTTGCTACTTAGGGCATAGACGTTATTGGTCAAATACACCTGAAAACTTTAAATGGACATCATTTCATCTTGGTGGCCATCGATTACTTTACCAAATGGGTGGAAGCTGCCTCTTATGCTAGCATGACAAGAGAAATCGTATGTAAATTCTTGAAGAAAGAGGATATCTGTTGTTACGGTTTTCCAGAAAGAATTATCACCGATAATGCTTCCAACTTAAACAACAACACCAAATTCTACCACTTATCGTCCCAAGATGAATGGGGCAGTTGAAGCGGCAAATAAGAATATCAAGAAGATCATAGCCAAGACTACCGACACTTTCAAGGATTGGCATGAGAAGTTTCCATTTACATTGTTTCCTTACCGGACATCTGTAAGGACCTCAACAGCGGCAACACCGTATTCTTTGGTCTATGGCGCGGAGGCGGTACTGCCTATCGAAGTAGAAATCTCATCACTAAAAATCCTGAATGAAACAAAGTTGGATGTTGTTGAATGGATGCAAGCAAGGATTGAGCAGTTGAACCTCATTGATGAGAAAAGATTAAGGGCCATCTGTCACGGTCAAATGTATCAGAAGATGATGATGCGTGCCTACAACAAGAAAGTTCACCCAAAAGAGTTCCAAGATGGGGACTTGGTGCTAAAAAAGATATTGCCAATCCAAAAGGACTTCTGAGGAAAATGGATGCCTAACTGGGAAGGGCCTTAAGTCGTTAAAAAGGCTTTCTCAAAAAGAGCATTAATTCTGGCAGAAATGGATAGAAAGGAGTTGAGTAATCCCGTAAATTCAGACTCTATCAAGAAGTATTACGCTTAAAAAATGGAGTGAAAACCTAAAAGGGTGCTTCGCAAAATGAAACGCATGTGGTAAAAACCCAAAAGGGTGCCCCACCTAAAAAAGAGAATGGGGGTTCAAGATGGAAACTCAAAAATGGGCGTCTTGAAACCAAAGGTGGATCTGAATTAAAAATCTGAAAAGGACGATTCAGATGAATTGTGAGGTTAGGCATCCGACTGATGGGCTTCATTACAGTTCAAGTGCTCCACTTCGAGTTATGGTGGAACTCCTTTTGGGCTATTAGGAATTTCAATATAGGACATGCAGTGAGAGATTTACCATGGTCGATGGGCTCTCGCATCATTCATACAATCAATGTTCGGGAATGTAGTACCCTATATTCGTATATCTTTTTTCTCTTTCTCATGTTTGCCATGACTTTCAAATTGTTCCAACATCTTCTATATTAATAAATAAATATTTCATTTCCTCCCTTCTATTGTTTGTTTCATGAGCATCCTCTAAATAGATTGACATGGATCATTAAAAAACAAAGGATTTCTTGGCATTACTATGATTTAACCCTTTAAGTGCAGGTTGTTCCAAGGCAGAAATCGATTCCATTAGAAGGAAGTCTGCCAAAGTCAAGGCAAAAGGTCATGGTATGCAAAGTTGACAAGATTTGCCAGAAGACGATGAATGCCCTCCGTATTGAGGTTCAAGATAGAAGAGCCAATGGCAAATAATCGCAAGGGCACCCCAAAAGAGAAAAAATAAGAAGAAAGACGAAAAGAAAAAGAAAAAAAAGAAAAAAAGAAACGAAGAAAGAAAAAGTAAAAACATTAATCAAAGCGAAAACCCAAAGGGCGCTTTGAAAAAGAAAAATCTCTAAGGTGAAAATGCGAAAGAGTGCTTTAGAATAAAGTTTTGGGGAATATAAGGGTCAAACGAGAACTGAGTCCGGACACAAGAAGTGGCAACAAATGTTCCAAGACAAAAAGAAGAAAGAAAGATGAAAAAAAAAGCAAAGAGAGAGGGCATTGAATATTAATCATGCATCATGAATAGTTAGGCATCCCTAAGATAGGAGCATGCTAACTCATTCTATCATAGCTATTCATCTGTTACAGGTATTTAATTGTTAGAATAGGTACTTTTTCAAGATGAGGAGTAAACAACGAAGTGAAGATATGAAAGAGGCTGCGAGCGAGGAATTTCATACTCACAATATCATGATTTCAGGCAAATACCCATAGCTCAAGAATTTTTAGACAGAAAATTCAAAAAGCCTATCCGTCCAAGTTCATTGGGAATGGCAACATTCATTTGGAGAGAAGTTATTTGGATTTGTTCGATGTCGCTTCGAAGGAACGAGTCGTTTGAAGTTCTGGTCTGTCTATTGCCACTTCGGAAGGATAAGCTAGTTTGTTTTCGCCATTTCGGGAAAGCAAGTATTTGGATTTATTCGCTGCCGCTTCGGAGGAACGAGTCGTTGGAAGTTTTGGTCTGTCTATTGCCACTCCGAAAGGACTTGTCTACCGCTCCCAGTTTGTTTTTGCCACTCCAAAAAAGCAAGTTATTTGGATTTATTCGTTGCCGCTTCGGAGGAACAAGTCGTTTGAAGTTTTAGCCTGTCTATTGCCACCTCGGAAGGATATGCCAGGCTGTTTTTGCCACTTCGGAAAATCAAGTATTTGGATTTGTTCACTGTCACTTCGAGGAATGAGTCGTTTGAAGTTCTGGTCTGTCCATTGCCACTCTGGAAGGACTTGTCCAGCCCTACCCAGTTTGTTTTCTCCATTCTGGGAAAGTAAGTTATTTAGATTTGTTCATTGCCGCTTCGGAGAAATGAGTCGTTTAAAGTTCTGGTTTGTCCATTTCCGCTTCGAAATGACTTGTCCAGCACTACCAATTTGTTTCCGCCATTCTGGGAAAGTAAGTTATTTGGATTTTTTAGCTACCGCTTCAGAGGAACGAGTTTTTGAAGTTCCAGTCTGTCCATTGCCACTCTAGAAGGACTTGTCCAGCGCTACCCAATTTGTTTTTGCCACTCCGAGAAAGCAAGTTATTTGGATTTGTTCGATGTCACTTCGAAGGAATGAGTCGTTTGAAGTTCTGATCTTTTCTTTGCCACTTCGGAAGGATATGCCATTTTGTTTTTGCCACTTTAGAAAAACAAGCTATCTGGTCTGTACGTTGCCACTTCGAAAGGATATGCCAGTCTGTTTTTGACACTCCTGAAAAGTAAGTTATTTGGATTTGTTCACTACCGCTTCATAGGAACGAGTCGTTTAAAGTTTTGGTCTGTCCATTGTCACTTCGGAAGGACCTGTCCAGCGCTACCCAGTTTGTTTTCGCCACTTCGGGAAAACAAGTTATTTCGGTTTGTTCGCTGCTGCTTCGGAGGAGCAAATTGTCTAAACAGGAAAGTCGAATAAAATTAGTGCTATGTTCTTTTCTTTATTCTTGTTCCACATGGATAAACAAAGATGGGTAGATGTAATCGCTAATTTTATCTGGGGTGTTAACCCATTTTTATTTTTGTAAATATTGAATAATGGCCTTTGGTTTATTAACATTTTATATGTTATTAGTTAATATTATATCTATATACATACATATATTTTTACTATATTATATGTTTAAAAAACCCCAAAACATTGCTAGTATTATTAGTTGTTATATTTTATTATCTTTCGATTATAAGTTATTATTGTTTGTTTGTGTTAGTATTATGTTTATCATTTATTATTATTATTATTATTATTATTATTAGTATATTATTATAGTTATTATTATTATATTATTATGTTATATATGGTTATGTTATTATATTATGTTATGATATTTTACTATATTATATTATATTAGTATATTATTAACTAAAAAAAACAAACAAAACAAAACAGATTATAGATAGAAGCTTAGTAATTAAATAAATAAACAAAGCCCAAAAGTCTTTAATTAACAGTTCATATTACAAACCCAATAATAATAATTGATATCCGGCCCGTTCAACAGGCCCAGATTAGTCTAACCCTAATCTGCCAAACTCTAATTATCTCTTATTTTTTGCGTAGCCGAATCTGAACTGTTAGATCTGGCTGCAGATCTGACAGTCCAGATCAAGCCTCAAATGGGAAACCCTAACAGCCCAAATCATTTGTCAGCGCCGCATCATCAAGGCCATTGGATTTGGGACTTCAACTCAAGGCCAGGATCGAAGCTAGGAGTCTTCCAGAACCAGCACGCGCCCACGAGATGTCTTCCCGCTCCCTCACGTGCGCGTACGTTGCACGCTTGACGCCCTAGATCTCCACGCGCCTGACGCCTAGGCTCCTCTGACTCCTCGGTTGCCGAAACCAAGAGTCTCTCACTGGCCCCCCTCCGCCTCATTCCACCATGATCACATGCAACACCAAAAAAGAAAAGCATTAGAAAAAATCACAGAGATCGGATTGAACAAAAATAACAAGAAATCTCACAAAATATCAACGGATTTCAAACGATTATATGAACATATTTGTCTCTTTTTTCTTTCATGTAATAGTTTGATTATAAAAACCGAACATCCATATCTTGTAAACTTAGATTGAAATAAATACAAAAAGTGAGCCCTTTGAGGTATATCTTCTCTCTCGCATGCATATATAGGCATAAAATAAAAAAGCAGTTTATTAAGAGTTTTCGAGGATCTTACCTTTTTGTTCCATGACCGAACACCTTCCTCATGACAAACCTTCGGCCGTTGTGCCCTCAAGAGGTGAACGGGGAAGTGTCGCTTGAGTTCTCGTATTCGAAAGGGACCTTGTCTTTAAAAAATGTTTTTTTGCCACTGTCTTTCCTAGATCTAGGTGGGAGTGAAGTTTTTTTCAGAAAAATAGATGTTGTTTTAGGGTTTACAGTTAGAAGGTGAACGTTTTGGTGGTTTTTAGAAGTTTTCGATCACCGATGAGCTGTGGCCGGTGTAGCAGCTTACGGCAAAAGAAGGCCAATTTTTGGGCTTTGTGGTGGCTGGAATGAACACCACAGCGGTGTTCATCCGACCTCTGAAAAGGGACAGAGCATTTGGGTTATTTCTGAAATTGGAAAGGAGGTTTAAAATGGCCAAATCTTTTTTTCTTTCCAAAAATAATCTACATATATTTGGCCCCTTTTAAAAAATAGTTTAATGGATGTATAAACCCTTCCGCATTCTCATTATTTCACGCGGAAAGGTCTCCCCCTTTTATATTTACACTCCAAGTCCCTAAATATTTTCACAAAATCTCAATTTCGTCCTAAAATAAGCCGGATTAATTTTGAGAAATGGGTTAATCCCCGTTTAGTCCTTTCGTGTTTTAAAAAAAATCTTTCAAGGGTTTTCATTTTTAAAATTACACACAGGTCCCTCTTATTTTCATCCGTATTTTAATTTAGTCACTATTTTAATTTAGTTAGTTTTTTCTAAAGGGTTTAATACCCATTTAGTCCCTTTTTTTTCAATCTTCTAAATTGATTCCCTTCCAGTTTTTAAAATCACCTATTAGTTCCCTTAGATCTGCTTTTTATCTTAATTTAACCCTTGCATTTGCATGTTTATTTGATATGTATTTGAATTTATATTATGTGGCACATTTATTTATGCACTTTAATTTAAATATTCTTTTTTGCATTTTCGTTTTTGTTGTTTTTCTAGTTTAGGCCCTTTAGGATTAGTTTAGATTTTAGAATTTAATTTAATTAATTTAAACTATGCGCTCGTTTTATTGGGGCATGGACTTTAAATTAATTAAATTAAATTTAGGTTAAGTTTAGAGCCCTAGTAGATTATAGGTTCGAATTAGTTCAATCCATTTAAATTTGCCCTTGGCTCATTGGGGGTAAATGATAATATATTAAATTAGTTGAACAATTCTTAATTGTTTTATAGGGTAAAATTGACACTTAATATAGCTCACCCAATTTAAATCGTAATAAATTAATTCGAATAATTTTAAATAGAATCTTTGGCTCATTGGGATTCTAGTTTAAAATTAATCAAATTAATTATTATGGTTCAAGATAACCAATAAAATGCTAGATTTTTTTAGTTTTTAGGATTAAATTAATTTAGGGTTAATATTTAGTCTAACTTAGTTAATAATTAGACCACTAATTGAATATTCAATAATTTGGGTCTCTTAGGTTAGGACTTTAGTGGGCCTAAGTTTTATTTTATGTCTTTCTATGCATGCATTTTAATTGTCATTCATTAGACCTTTCATTTTAATTGGCTAAGCATGTAATTAATCAATTTAAATCATAAAACGGATATATTTATTAATTCCGATATTTGTGTCGCAACAGTCTTGGCTCAATGGATGTTGACCAAATATTTGAATTAATTCTTATCGTACAAAAGTAATTCGAGATAAAATTTGGACAAGTCATAACATCATTTTTAACTGCTTGCATCATGCATAAAGGTGATGAACGAGGTGCGAACCATAAATTAACACGACAGTTGGGTTTATTCGATGTCGGTTTAATCTATGGTCCGAGGTATCGTCACCCTTATTAGTTAAATGTTTAATTAATTCGAATACACCAATTTGACCAAGCCCGTCTAATTAAAGTCTAAATTCATTTATGACCCATTTAGTTAAACTCAATTTAAATTTTGATAATTTCCATCAATTAAAGGCAACATATATTTTGGTACCGATTTTCGGGCGCGATGGGGGTGCTAATCCTTCCTCACGTGTAACCAACTCCCGAACCTATTTTTGAACGAATCTCTGGTTTCATGATGTCTGACCTACCTTAGTGGCCGGTGGCGACTCCAAGTCTTTTTATTTAAAAAAAACGTTGAGATTTTGTAAAACCCCACATTTCAAAGAACTTGATTATTTTCTAGCGGCGAGAAATTTTAGGTCGCTAGCTACTCAAAAACATGAACACCCAAACTTAAATAACATTGTGATCTTAATAAGCTTTAACCCAAATGTTATTTAGGCTATGATTGGTTACGTAGTGGTAGAATTCGAAATGTTAGTTCTTATTTTAATTAAAAATGATTCATAGTGTACTTCTTGGTCTTAAAACAAAATTTTACTTTATACTAAGAAAATTATATAAATTTCATTCATTTTTTAAATTAACGTCTCAACTCATGATATCAATACAATTACCATCTATTAAGTATAATCTTATATTTGTTATCTTCTGAATGTGAAAACAAATTATTGAAAGAATTGGCTATTCAAGTTCTCACAAACACAGACTTTCATTTGAAGACAAATTTCTAATTAACGAAAGATGCTATTGCTTGATCCCAAGTGCACCATATGTAAAATCTAAATAAATATAGTATTAACGTTCAATTAATATTTTATTAAGTCGACTCTTATATCTTATATTTTATTTATATGTCGAATTAAATATTTTTCCGATGTCAACCAATAAATATATGTGGATAAAAATGATAATTCCCACTGATTCAAAACTTTATCATACAACACCACTGCAACCGGGAGATTTCTTCATTCCTTGACTTCCCATTACAGTCCTTACAGAGAATACATCTTCCCACCTCCCCGCATCTGCGTATAAATTGGACAAAAGAACTTTACCCCCACCATGGTGTGGTTCCAACTTCTCCAAACTCTCTGCAGCCTTTTCTCCTATATCCACATTTCCATGCGTTCTACATGCTGCCAATAATGTCCCCCAAATCACAACATCTGCCTTCATAGGCATGCTCCTAATCATTTTCTCGGCTTCCTCTAGACGACCGGCCCAGCCCAACAGATCTACCATACAACCGTAATGCTTGATACCAGGATCTATGTTATTTACACTCTTCATACGCTTGAAATACCTCTCCCCGAGCTCTATCAACCCGCCATGGCAACATGCCGTAAGGACCCCGATGAATGTTATAGGATTTTGCTTGATATGCTGTCTCCTTTCCAATTCCAAATATATTTCGAGTGATAAATTGGCATGTCCATGCAAGGCCAAGCCACATATCATTGCATTCCAAGGTGAGACGGTAGAGGCCTTGTCTCGGATCTGACAAAACACTTCTAAGGCAGCATCGATGCTCCCACATTTTGCATACATATCAATGATAGCTGCACCTAGGTTGTCATTAAGAGGGATGCAGTTATTGTGCACATATTCATGAGCCCATCTCCCTTTATTCAACATCCCCAATGAGGCAATAGCAGAGAGAACACTTACCATTGTTATTTGGTTTGGCTGCAGACCACTAGCTAGCATTTCACGGAAGAGCTCTAAAGCGATGTTAGGTTGCTCACTCTGCGCATAACCAGCAATCATAGAGCTCCATGAAGAAACATCTCTTTCAGGCATCTCATTGAATAACCGTCTCGCCTGTTCCATCATTCCATTTCTTATATATCCTGCAATAAGGCATTTCTAGAAGCAAGATGATCCTTAACACCCACTTCAAACTGCAAATAAGCAAGATCAACCCTCCCACAAGCTGCATAAAAATGAATGATAGTTGCTTGCACAAAATCATAACAATCAAAACCCGCCTTCACAATCCTACCATGGAGCTGATAGCCCTCTCGGATCGCACTAAGGCCTGCACATGCTGAAACTAAATTTACAATCATAACGTCACTGACCTCAACTCCATCACGTAACATGGCACAAAACATTATTAAAGCTTCACTTAACCAATCCACTTGAACATAAGCATCAATCATGGTGCCCCATGAAACAACATCCTTGACAGGAATTTTCTCAAACAACTTTCGGGGCAACTCAACATCCCCAGCTTTTGCATATCCATTTAACATCACATTCCAAGAAACAACAATTTTCTCTGGCATCTCATTAAACAAGTCCCTTCCATCCTTTAAACTCCCGCAAACACAGTACATGTGCAACAAATTGGTTGAAACAATAACAAACTCCTCAAGCATCACCTTAATCACCAAACCATGCAACACCTTACAAATGAAAATTCCTCCGAAACCCGAACAAGTAGAAACCAAACTTGCCAACGTAACCTCGTTAGGCAAAATACCATCATATCTCATTTCCTTAAAAATCCCAATCGCTTCTCTCCAGTAACCCTTTGAGGCAAATCCCATTATCATGGTAGTATAAGAAACGCAACCCTTTGTAGGCATTTGATCAAACAGGTTCCGTGCTTCATAGAAGCGACCAGATTTCGCATACCCAGAAATCATAATGTTGTAAGAAACAGGGTCCAAGTTCGGAGAAGAGGTGAACAAGCGTTGAGCCTCTCGAATGAAACCGCACTTGGCATACATGTTAAGTAAGGTGTTTTGGATAAAAGGATTGGAAATGAAGCCTGATTTGATTGCGAGGCCATGGGTTTTTCGGCCTTGAGAAATGGAGCAATGAGTTGCGGCGGCTTTTAAGGAAGAGATGAGGAGGTCGTAGTGGTGGGTTTTGGAAGAAGATGGTGAAGCGGAGAGGCATCTGAGAGAACGTTGGAGGGAAGGTTTTGGTTTGAGAGAATTGAACATGAGATTACCATGAGAGCCGCTTCCTCCTTTCCAAACCAAAAATAAATGCGGCTTAGGTTAACTTGCTTTTGAAGATGGGTAAAACTTTTATACAAGGTTAATTTTACATAAGCATATGTGTATTTACACTATAAAAATTTAAATTTTAAATTCTTAACCTTAACCCTAAAAAATTAAACCTCACACTCTAAACCCTAAACCCTTAATTCTAAACACTAACCTTGAATTCTAAACCCTACAACCTAAACCCCTAAACCTTAAACGTTAAACTAAAACCCTAACCACTAAAACTAAAAGGTACGTGTAAATTAAAGTTTACACGGCATGTGTATCAAAATTTTTTCCTTTTAAGAGTGATTAGGAAGAATGCTATAAGAGGGAAAGGGCAGACTGAACAAAAATAGTAATTTCGTGCCTTTTTTTTATTATGATGCAACACTAAAAAAAATAATCTTTAAATTTTAAATTTTAAACTCTAACCCCTAAAAAATACATTCCATTTTTTATTCCCTAAATTTTAATTATAAACTCTAAAACTAATTTTTTTAACGTGAAAATATAAATAGAAACATCAAACAATGACAAAAGATTTTTGTTCTGATAAACCAACTATGATTTTAGTTCCATTTTGATAACCAAATTGAAAAAGGGTAAATCATATGATTAGTATCTTTTGTTTTGGGCTGTTTAATTTTGATCATTTACGTCCATTTATAATATTTTAGTTATTGAGCGGTAATTTCTGTTAGTTTTATCATCTGATTTGTTAGTCAAAACGCTTTTATTTTAATTTTTAAATTTTAGATAAAATATCAATTAAACCCGTAAACTTTAAATAAAGTATTAATTCGACCCATAAACTTTAACAAAATCCATGTTACCAATTACCGCTCATCTTGTTGTCCACCATAAGCCATAATCATTGATCGAGTATTTAAATCTCTAATTAGGCTTATATAAAAAATAGGTGCACAAAGTATACATTTTTTGAACTTTAGGTACTTAAAGTATTTTTTTTTTGTAAAAATAGGTGCCCAAAGTTTCAACCGTTATAATTTTAGGTGCCTGAAGTTTCAACAGTTACAATTTTAGGTTCCTGACCGTTAAAGGGTGTTAAATTTTTTAACCAATCAATGCTTGACATGTGGCATATTTAATTTATTTTTTTCAAAATTAAAAATTTAAAACAAAAAACTTTTAGTTTTTCATAAAATCCCAAAATTTTGAAAAAATTACAAAACAGTCCTCAAATCCCTAAAATTACCCAAACCCTCAAATTGTCGCTACTTCAACCACCAATCGTCGCCCCTGAACACACCCCTTTGGTCGCCGAACCAAGATGGTCATTTCCTCCAACACGACGTTGATAAAAACAGCAATCGGCATGCAGCCGAACATCGAACGCGAAATCAATGACACATGTACGAAGCAAACTCGATGAGAGGTAGAAACCTCTCCCAAGTCCCTTCAAAATCAATGACACATACACGAAGCATGTCTTCCAATATTTGAATGACCCTTTCTGACTAACCGTTAGACTGAGGGTGAAAGGCTGTACTAAGATTGACTCTGGTGCCTAGAGCTCCTTGCAACGTTTTCCAAAATCTAGAAGTAAAACGTGGATCTCGATCTGAAATAATTGACTTGGGTACTCCGTGGAGTCTGACCACTTCCTTGATGTACAAGTCAACCAACTTGGTAAGACCATAGTTTATTCTGACAGGTAGGAAATGAGTTGACTTGGTAAAACGGTCAATAATGACCCAAATGGCATCGTGCTTTGCAGGAGTTAGAGACAGACCACTGACAACGTCCATGGTAATCCTCTCACACTTCTATTGCGGTAGATCAATAGGCTACAATAATCCAGTAGGGACACAATGCTCAACTTTAACATGTTGACATGTGAGGCATTTAAATACGAAGTCAACTATGGCTTGCTTCATGCCTGGACACCAATATAATCTCCAGATATCTTTATACATCTTCACAGAACCTGGGTGTACAGAGAATGGACTTGAATGATATTCTTTTAAGATGTCAGTACGGAGAGTTTCATTATTGGGTACACAAAACCGGTTATGGAAACATAATAACCCTTCAGGATCAATCTTGAAGTAGGAATTCCCATCATTATGCAATCTGGATACAAGGGTTCAAAGCTCAGGATCTTGACTTTACAATGTCTTAATTCTTGATACGATGGTAGACTGAACCTGAAGTTCAGCTACAAGACAATGGTGTTTCTGAAGAAGAAAGTGAGCATTAATGGCTCGAGGAGCCAAAGGAGGTTTGCAGCCGAGTGCATCGGCAACAACGTTGGCCTTGACCGAATGGTAGTCAATGACAAGATCATAGTCTTTAAGGAGTTCCATCCATCTCCGTTGTCGAAGATTCAACTCCTTTTGAGTCAGAAGATACTTGAGGCTTTTGTGGTCGGTAGAAAGATAACATTTTTCTCTGTAGAGATAATGCCTCCAGATTTTCAATGCCAGCCAGATTCAAATCGTGGGTGGGGTAATTCATCTCATGTGGCTTGAGCTGTCACAATACATAAGCAACGACCTTGCCTTCTTGCATCAATACACATCTTAACCCTTGATGTGATGCATCACTATATACGGTGTAGTCTTTACTAGACTCAGGTTGGGTTATGACTGGTGTGTGAGTCAATACTTGCTTAAGCTGGTCAAAATTGCGTCGCTACTTCTCAGTCCATTCAAAAAGGGCATCTTTTTGTAGGAGTTTGGTTAATAGTGATGCTATTATAGAAAATCCTTTAATGAATCTTCTGTAATAGCCAACAAGACTGAGAAAACTACGAACTTCACCAATATTCTTTGGTGGTCTCCACTCAACTATAGCTTGAATCTTTTTTGGGTCTACTTGGATACTCTCTGCAGAAACCATATATCCTAGAAATGAAACTTCGGTGAGCCAGAGCTCACATTTACTGAACTTGTCATACAACTGCTTCTCCCAAAGGGTTTGAAGCACAAAATGAAGATGGTCTCGATGTTTAGCATGATTTCTAGAGTAAATCATTATGTCATCTTTGAACACCTCTACAAACTTATCAAGATATGGTTTAAAAACCCAGTTTATGAGATCCATAAAAGTAGCCGGTGCATTGGTTAATCCAAATGGCATAACCAAAAATTCGTAGTGGTCATACCTTACATGAAAGGCTGTCTTGGGAACATCACATTCTTTAACTCTCATTTGATAGTACCTAAACCTTAAGTCAATCTTGGAGAAGACGGTTGCATCCTTAAGTTGATCAAACAAGTCATCAATTCTCGGTAAAGGATACTTATTCTTAATGGTAAGCTTGTTTAACTGTCGGTAATCAATACAAAGACGCATAGATCCATCTTTCTTTTTGACAAAAAAGACTAGAGCTCCCTAGGGTGAGGAACTTGGCTGAATAAAACCTTAATTCAACAAGTCATGAATCTAAACCTTAAGCTTGGTGAGTTCAATCAGTGCCATATGGTAAGGTGCAATGAAAACCGTAGTGGTTCCAGGTTGCACTTCAATCCCAAATTCAACTTCGCGGATACTTGGTAAACCCAGAAGTTCATTGGAAAACACATCGGGAAATTCTTGCACAATATCAATATCTTCCAATTGAGGTTCTTCTTTACTTGCAGCAGCATATAACAATGATTTCTTACCCCTGGTATCCATGAGGGTCACACTCTCCTTGCCAAGACCTCGAAGATTAAATTTCTTCTTCGAGTAATATACCCAAGCTTGATACTTTTCGAGCTAGTCAAGCCTTAATATAACATCAAATTCATGAATAGGAAGGGCCATGAGATTGGCCAAAAAAGGTATCCCTTGTATCATGAGGGGACAATTTTTGCATACCAACCAAACTACGACACTATCACCTAAATGATTGGTTACGATGATTTTGGAAGCTATAGGTTCGGATGTTAAATTGAATCTTTTAATCAACATAATGCTAATAAAGAAATGAGTGGATCCAGGATCAATCAATGCATAGACAGGGTTAGTATATAATTTAATAGTACCTGTTATAATATTTGGATCCTCCTCATCCTCCATGCTCTTCACATGGTAAACTTAAGCTGAAGCCTTGGATTCTTATCGACTTAGAGTTCTTGCAGAGCCACCAGGAATTTCGAAAGCTCTTGTTGCAGCTTATTTATATCCCTTGCCCTTGAAGGATTGAGCAGAGGACGTTGTACTTGCCAGTGCAATAGACTTGGATGTATTCATTGGACAATCTTTGATATAATGACCTTGTTCACCACAGATGAAACATGCTCCAGTATGCCTACAACACTATCCCGCATGATATCTCCTTTGACAGAAATTACATGTAAGGTATTGGGATTCCCGACCTGAACCTCTAGTATTCTCAATGAAAGTTGTTCTTGCAGCAGATTGGGACATGGTCTGTAGCTTGGCAATACTGCCTGATCGAGAACGTTGTTGGTAATAATGTTGCTTATATCCTTGTTGCTTACCCTTCTTATACGGTAATAGAGGACGAGAATCATATCGGGGTGATACATGCATGAGTGAGGTTAAATTACTCATATTAGACAAGAAGCTGAATTTGTTCGATGCAAACAATAATGGCCAAAACAATTCATGCATAGGAGGTCAAAAACGATGCAACTTGGACAAGAAACTGAATTTGTTTGTGAAGTCTGGAAAGTCAGATAACTTGCGATGAGTTTTCAGATGGGATCCAGGCATTTCTGGGTCGAGTTGTCTCCTAACAAATTGTCCTTTATTTAATTACTTTTCCAACGCATCTTGAAACGCGTCAATCGAACATCTGGAACTCAAGATACGCCCAATTTACTGAAGACTGCGCATGCAGAAAACTAGATACGGGATTATTACGAGATTTTGTAAAATTCAGCCCAAAAGCTAACATATAAGGCTTTGGACGAATTAAACTTAACCCAACCTAATTATTAACATTTAAATTATGTTTTTAGGGTTTTATATACTTTAGGAACCAACCACCCTTCTCCCAAGCCGTTAGATCAAGTCCAATTTAATGGACCAGATTTGTTTGTTTATTTTATTCATTCTTAGCTTTAGGTTAAAGCCATCCTTCATCTATAAAAGGATGATGCTTTCTTCTTTGTTTGAGAAGATTTCATTGATTAATAAAAAGTTCTCTTTAGTATTCTTTGAGTTCGCAGATGTTCGGTAAACTTGTCTAGAAGCCATCTTCAACATAAGATCATCGAGTTCTTGTGAGGGAGATCATCTTCACACTCTTGCTTGCCTAGGTAATTGCATCTAGGAGGGTGGGTTAGAGCTGCTTAAGGTTGCTTGCTTAGATAATTGAGTCTAAGAGGGTGCCAAGGACAAAACAACATCAACAATTCGCAAGCCATCTTCATCTTCAACCTTCACACCATCTTCCATAATTCCATAAACAAAGCTGGAATTTTCAGATTTGTTTTACTTATCTCTTTCTCAATCTCTTCTAATCTTTTTATTTATATTCTTATTTCCCATCATCTAATCTATCATATTCTCATTGTTTCTTTAATTTTCCAGCTTTAATTCTGAAATTTTCAAGAAACCCCCAACTAGTTTCTCTTGAATTTTCAGATTTGCGCCCAACTTCCTTGTTCGAGTCTAAAGCCCTAGGTTTGCTTCCAAACCATAAAATTGAAGGTTACCACGTGCCAAAGCATACTCTATCATTTGGTATTAGATTTGGGACGATTCTTGACAAGAATTTTGGCATTTTTGGGTGAAAAACTCGAAAATGAGGGAAAATTCGTCAAATTCAAACGAGCGAATTTTGAGCTGAAATTTTTCAGATCAGATCTACACTTTTAGAGGAGTCGCCACATAAAATTTTAGAATTTTTTGAAATCGGGAACACCTCGAACGAAGTAGATCAAGTTGCTGTAAAGTTTCAGGGTTTTCGGGGTTTTTCTAATTTTCTTTCATTCTTAGCCATTAGTTTTTGTTTGTTTTAGCTTTTATTGCTTCTTACACATCTTATAACACCTTCTTGTTTCCTTGTGTTAGTAGGACTAAAAGTTGCATACTCTTCTGTCTCCTGGCAACTATAATTCTATTGGTGTCTAACATTTTCTTTGAATTCTTAAAGCAATTAGGATATTTTATTCTCTTTTCAACACTCGTTATCGTATACCAATAAATATTATTCGGTCACGATGTAAGATACAAGGTAATCTATGTTCTTTAATTATTGATGGTGATAGTCGTGTAAACTTAGTGAGCAGCTTTATTATTGATGCACTCGATCTACCATGCCAAGAACACCCTAAGCCGTATCATCTTCAAGGGTTTAATAGCGGACCGGATATGAAGGTAACCGAACGTTGTTTAATCTATTTTACTCTTGGAAGCTATTGTGATGATGTATGGTGTGACGTGGTTCCTATGGAAGTCACCCACTTGCTATTAGGAAGACCTTGGAAAAATGATCGTGGCGCTGTCCATCGAATCAATACAAATGGATACTCGGTTGTACACCAAGGCCAGAAGCTCTCGTTTGCTACAATAGAGCCGGAAAAAGTAGATGAAGAAATAGCGAATACAAAAAAACAGTGTGAAAGGATAAAACGAAAAAGATTGGAAGCACAAAAGGCTGAATCAATTGACCACACAAAGGCAACCAACCATGAAGACATCCCAAAACCAGAAGGTACACATGATTCTCTTTGTACTTCTACTTCTAGCATTTGTGCAAATGTTGATATAAGAGAAGAACCATCTCCCAAACAAAAGGATAGTGATAGTGAACACATTAGACAAGATGACAATGCTTCTAATCCCTCATGTGAAGTAGTAGGTCCACTTGCTATACTCTCATCACCTCCCCAAGAAGAAAGTAAGTGTAATTCTAACCCTTCATTTGATTATTGTCCTATCATTCCGTTAGAAACACTTTCTCCTCTACAGAAATTGTACATTGATGATAAATTTTGTGAGAGGGATATGGGATGTGAGATACAAAAGACTGGGAGTAAAGAGGCCGAGAGTGAAAAAAGTCAAATTAATGGCCCAAATTTGGTGAGTGAAAATACATATGAGGTAAAAGTCACATAAAGCCCAAAAGAAAAAGACAAGAAAAAGAACGCGACGAGTGATTTTGTTTTGACTAACCATTACAAATGTTCGAGTAGTGTTGTCTTATTTTTTTAGGATTTTGTTGAACCATTGAGAGGAGCTCAATTAGATCACTCCACATACAAAAAAGAAGCCTTTTCAATTGAAGTTGATGATTGTTCTCTCATTGCCGACTTAGATTCGAGGACGAATCCTTTTGAGGAGTGGGGGAATAATACAGGCATGAGCGGGGTTAAATTACTCGTATTGGACAAGAAGCTGAATTTGTTCGATGCAAACAATAATGGCCAAAACAATGCACGCATAGGAGGTCAAAAACGATGCAACTTGGACAAGAAACTGAATCTGTTTGTGAAGTCTGGAAAGTCAGCTAACTTGCGACGGGTTTTCGGATGGGATCCAGGCATTTCTGGGTCGAGTTGTCTCCTAAACAATTGTCCGTCATTCAGTTACCTTTCCAACGCATCTTGAAACGCGTCAATCGGACATCGGGAACTCAAGATACGTCCAATTTACTGAAGACTGCGCATGCAGAAAACTAGATACGGGATTATTACGAGATTTTGTAAAATTCAGTCCAAAAGCTAACATATAAGGCTTTGGACGAATTAAACTTAACCCAACCTAATTATTAACATTTAAATTATGTTTTTAGGGTTTTATATACTTTAGGAACCCGCACCCTTCTCCCAAGCCGTTAGATCAAGTCCAATTTAATGGACCAGATTTGTTTGTTTATTTTATTCATTCTTAGCTTTAGGTTAAAGCCATCCTTCATCTATAAAAGGATGATGCTTTCTTATTTGTCTGAGAAGATTTCATTGATTAATAAAAAGTTCTCTTTAGTATTCTTTGAGTTTGCAAGTGTTCGGTAAACTTGTCTAGAAGCCATCTTCAGCATAAGATCATCGAGTTCTTGTGAGGGAGATCATCTTCACACTCTTGCTTGCCTAGGTAATTGCATCTAGGAGGGTGGGTTAGAGCCGCTTGAGGTTGCCTGCTTAGATAATTGAGTCTAAGAGGGTGCCGAGGACAAAGCAACATCAACAATTCGCAAGCCATCTTCATCTTCAACCTTCACACCATCTTCCGTAATTCCATAAACAAAGCTGGAATTTTCAGATTTGTTTTACTCATCTCTTTCTCAATCTCTCTTAATCTTTTTTTATATTCTTATTTCTTATCATATAATCCTTCATCTTGTCATTCTTTCTTTAAATTTCCAGCCTTGAATCTGAAAAATTCAAGAAAATCCCCTTTTCTTTTCTCTTAAATTTTCAGATCTGCCCAAACTTCCTTAATTGAGTGTAGAGCTCCTAATTCTTGCAACAACTTGATTGAAGGCTTCCAAATCCAAGATTGCGCTACTCTATCACGGGGCTTCTTTTCAGCTCGAGTTAACCCACTAGTCCTCGATGACCTCTGTGCAGCTTCAGTAGAAATGGCTCAGTTTACGAGTTCCTAGAAATCTATAATCCCCAATATAATAAACAAAGGTCGAAGCTCATCACTCAAACTTGCAACAAACATCCTATATTTCTCCTCTTCCCTCTTAATATACTCAGCCCCGTATTTGCAATATTTGTAGAAGTCATGGATGTACTGCTCCATCGGCCTTTCGCCTTGCTTGAGATGCAGAAAGATATCCTGCCTTTTAGACAAGTAATACTCACTAATGTATTTTTTCCTAAAATCACGCAGAAAGAACTCCCATGTTATAGCTTCCTCGAGAGCAGTAAGTATAGTAGTCTCCCACCAATGCAGAGCTTCGTCTGCCAATAATGCTAGAGCACACTCTAGTTTGTGCTTATTTGAACACTATAATTGCTTATTCAATATCTTTAATGTACTATCTGGCCAATATTCTACCACTTTAGGGTCGTCACCAACCTTGCCTGCAAAGGTAGAAGTTTGATGTTGAGCCAACTTATCGATAGGGGCTCGAGTCGTAGAAGTAGCAACTACATAAGACTGTATAGACTGCTTAGACTTAAGAGTAACCATGAATTGTTTGAACATCTCAGTCATGTTTCAGTAGCATTCAAATTGAGCAGTCTGCGATACATGTTCAGGATTTGGTAGTTCTTATTGGGGAACTTGTGGATTTAAGGGGTTTCCCCCCCCCATTTTCTCCTCACCATGAGTCAAAGCGCCTATAGTGTTCTCAACTTCTTCGTGAGCTTTCTTAGAGCCAGACATCTTATACTATAAAAGAAAAAAGATCAGATTAATTGCAAGTCACAATATACACAACAATAAACTCCTAGGTGGCATATATAATGCAGTAACAATACAATAGGCTTTAGTTTAGTCTTAGAATCGACTAAACTCTAGCTCTGATACCACAAATGTAGCACCCATTTCCCGGTCCGGTAAGAATTTGGGTCGAAAAATGTTACTGATGAATATTATAGTGATCAGACTAATATTTACAACGACTTTCACAATAAACGATGAACCAATGATTTCAGTGCGATGCAATAACTAATAACAATCAATAAAGCTTGGCCAAATTGTAATTAGGGGTCATTTGGTGACTTACACAAATATAGTGACTAAATTGTAAAATTGGTAAATTACAAGATCTTATTAAAAATCAAGGTTACCCATGTGGAAATTAATGCATGAATGTCTTGTATACAAATTTTAAATATATTCAGAGTTCAATTACACCTTCAATTAAGCCTTATAAAATTCAGTGACCATTTTATAAAATTCTAAAAACCCTTTTAATCATCTTTTAACTAACTTACCTGTCTCGATACCGATACTCGAAAAGCCGTATCAGTACGCCTATGTCGTGGTAGTTAAAACAATTATGAACAATATGGGTCATACCCTATACGGGTATAGCCGTATCGGTACACTATGGTTGTCTTAATTAAACTCAGATTCCAGTAACATAAGGGTGTACCTATATGCCTATAGTCGTACTGATACGAGGCTGTCTATATGAGAGAAAGGATCGGTACACCCTATACCCGTACCGATACTCAGCTACAGTAAAATTCTAGTGTCAGAATTTGGTATCGATACGCCTTTAGCAATATCGATACGCCCTTTAATTTATGACCAATAATACATGCTTGTACCTATATGCCATCACCCATATCGGTACAGTAGGGTTTGTAATGACATATTTAGTCTGTTTTTAATCACTTTATGGGCCTTATCCTTATCCAATTGTTACCAAAATTTACAAGCAAGTTTTTAATGATCATATCTACCTACATGTCAAATTTGATAGCATTTGGAATCCATTTGCCATGAATTCACTTATTAGTGCATTATAGGTCATGTTTACCAATTTTCAAACTATCCAACATGCCATATTCCATACTTTAGCTATTTCAACATGGTGAGCATCGAATACACACAAAATGAGGCTAAACTAACATGTCTAGACTCTATGTCACCTTGCTAGGAGTTTAAAGACAAAGTTTACATTACATTTAACTTGTGAACTTGCTTCCAAAATGCTTCTTACTCCGATCCTTGATCCAACAACTCATTTAACCTGAAAATGCATGGAAATGAGATGCGTTAGGCTTATATAGCCTAGTGAGATAGTCAACAATGATAGAATGAACAACAATGGTATCAATAACATTAAAATCAATATAAATGCATCTCAAACCATATTTTAACAATAGTTTCAATAACTTAATTCCTTGGATCGATATGTGAAAGTGGATACGCGAATTCTCAACCAACATCGCCAGCAATGAATGGTCACTATCCTCCAACATCGCCAACAAGACCGAAACCAACACGTCCCGCCAACATCACCAAATAGAGCATTAGCTCAAGGACCGTAGTCCACTCCTTACCAATGAGCTTATGAATTCTATGGCATGCCAATTGTATCCAATGATCGTTCGTATCCAAGGATTCAATAATTAGGCCGATAACAATAGCAATAACAATGGCAATGTCAACTTTTCAATAACGGTGTATCATAATCAATATGGCATTTCACAATATTCCAATGTTTTCAATGACAATACCATGAATCAATAATCAATATAACAACGTAATAAGCTTACCAATGATACCTTCAACAAGGTTTTTATGTTTCCATAACTTGATTTCAATGATGGAAATACAATAGACCAATACAATGAAATTGAGAAAGGCACCTAGCCAATCCCGAGACTCCGACTACACTAACCGATATTCCTGAAGCTTTTAGGGCTCCGAATGACAACTCCTTTGTTCTTAGACTTGTTGGAATTTGATGGATTTGGTGATTCTTCACCTCGATTCTCTTGAGCTACAAAATAAATAGAAATCACAAGGATTTCAATATTAATAATAGTTTCATAGCAACTTATTAGCTATGAAAAACAATAGAGATTGAGCCTTGATATCTCTAGGAAATTCTAGGGTTCTTGATTTCTTGGACTTGGATTTAGACATAGTTTAGCCATGGAATAAATGAATCAATTAAGGGCTATTGCTTACCCAATCGATACCTATAGTTTAGGATTAAGAAGCTTGAGAAAATCAAAGCTTGGAGTATCCTCCAATGGAGGTGCTTGCTTGACCAACTAAGGGAGAAGATGAAGATGGATATGAAGTGTAGGCTTAAGAATTGACCGGGTAAGTTATCTCTACTTCATTTTTTTTAAATTTTCATTCTTCAATTGGTAATTTCAAATTAGGCTTTAGCAAACCCAACAATGAAAGAAGCCCTTTTTGGCATTTCACGTTGCTTGATGACTAATGGGTTGAGGGCTAATTACTTAATTAGTTCCTTAACTTTCTAAACTTCATGCTTTTTCTCTCAACTTCCAATTTTTTTCAATTTAGTCACTAAATAAGTTTTAAGGTTTGCAATAAGGTCATTGATCAATAATAATACTAATTTGAAATTCAATATTTCAATAATTGACTAATTGGTCAAAGGTCAATGCTATAGTTTGACTTTTTGATGTAAAATTTCCATTGCCGGAATTTAATTCTGACTAGGCCCGGTTTTGGGTATTACAAAACCATCGAAAAAGTCTTCGACTATTTCTCGTTATGCTAAGCGTACTAATATTCCTTGAATATATTTTCAATGAATCATTTTTGTATTAGAGTAGTAATAAAACTAAGAATTTTGGCATTACATGCATCATCTGCATTAGAATTTGGCATTGCACTTCCTTCCATGCGTTCCTATGTTGCTGCAGTAAATCAAGTACTCTAAAAATCACATATTTTGTTTGTTACACGAATCAGTTCCTCATTTTTGATAAACAATTTTATGCTGCAGCTCAATCGCTTGTGTCTGTTGCTTTCTAAGGGTCCTAGTTGAACTTTGTTTTGCTCATTCGATCTCATATGAAAGATTAAATTTGGGCAGAGGTCTCTCCTCGTTGTTGCTCGTGTGACAGGAGGTTTGGGGTTAGGTTACCGCTATTCCCACTCCACAAGTGACTGGGTGGACACAAGCCGCTGGAAATAATTCAGTACACCTTACATGCGTATAGAATTAGTTGTTGGGGGCATCCGCAAAGTGTCTCCTCCAACTCCTTTCTGACGAGACACACAATTTCTTCAAGAAATCAGATTATGGGATGGCTGACAAGTATTTACCAGCGAGTCCGGTAAAGTACTTCAATCTCGTCGCCTCTGTGTTGTTGTCCTCCTACATATTTGATAAGATATTATTATTTTCTCTTTTTTCTTGTCTTTCTTTTTTTCCTCGGTCGACAAGCGTAGTGCATGTTCGGCCTTGCCTCTTATTTGATCGCACTCCTCTGTTAAGTCGTCGTGCTTAGGGGGTTTAAGGGAGTTGTCGTCTGAGCTGTGGATCGTTGAACAATTTTCCGTCACTAGCCAGAGAAACTAGGTGGGGTCGATGAAAGGATATTTTTTTTGGGATTTCATCACTGTTGATTCTTTTTTAATGTAAATTATTCACACTCATTGCACTAATTGTTGGTGGTAAAAATGAGAAGATGATGGTCGTTAGTGTTTCAGACAATTCACCCTTTTGACTTGACGGAGAATTGCAGTCAATGATGGTTGTAAAAAATATTAGAGAAGGAGATGAGTTATTCTGATTTTTCTTAACCAGATCTCATTTAGAGATATAATAATATACGTTTATTATTATATTATATTAATGGAGTTTTGACAATGATGTCAAATCTAAGCTTTATAAAATATGATGGAAGCAATAAAATAACATTGACTGTGAGTTAATATGATTGACTGGTGGGCCAGACAGATTTGATAGCCATTTTATCGATAATACTATAGTTTCTCAATATGGTTGTACATTGAATATTCTGAAAGTTCGTATGACTCTATATCCGATTGATGCGAGCAAAGGAATATCATACAGAGAAGATGTGAAAAACTCGAAGGCGAATATATAACATTGTGGAGATAATAGTGACGAATGATATACTAGTATATTAATATGTGTTATATTTTGATATACAAGCTGTGTAAAAAAAATTTACACAACCATTCTATAAAATTTAAAACTTAAATCCCAAACCCTAACACCTAAACTTTAAACCTTAAGCCCTAAACTCTAAATTCTAACTACAAACCTTAAATTATACACTACACACTAAAACCCTAAACCCAAACCTAAAATTCTAAACTTTAAAATTAAAAGACTTGAGTAAACTAAAATTTATACAGAATTGTGTATCAAAGTATTTTTTATATAACATGCATATTTTTTTTTCTAAATAATTATTGGGATGACCTAAAGCGCTATTTTTTAAAAAAAAATTCACGATATTTTCGTTAAAGGCCTCGGATTTGACACATGCAATTAACCCTAAAAGAAACCTAAGCAATTGGAACTTGGTCACTTTTGATTCCTTTGTCACCTGATACATGGATATTATCGCATGGCCTAAGACATCCAATTTTTCTTTTTGTAATAATATGGGTAAACTATTCAGGTGAACACCGAACTATTTGATTGTACCTAGTTTTATCATCAAATTAGATAACTCGTTAATTAGACTACCAAAATTTTTAAATTGGTCCTATAAAAAACTAACGGAGGATAACGTTACAGTTAATAAAAATTTGTAAAATTACATATTGAGTCCATATTCTTTACCTATTATATCAATTTGTTCATAATTTTAATTTAATTCAAAATTTTAAGGCTACAATACGATGATGACACGTGTCACCATTTAATTAGATGATTTTTCTATTAATTTTAATTTATTTAATTTAATATTTTCCTTCAATCACAAGGTGACACTTGTCGACATGTGATTAAAGAAAAAATAAATAGAATGAAGGTTTGCACCAAGGGGAATTGAACCCAAAATATTTGGGTTATACTATCATGCTCAAACAAATAAGCTAGAGCCACTACTATAAAAAATTCTATCAACACATTTATTTAAATCATAACTTATGAAATGGGATGAAAAATTAACACCTTCGCTCAAATAACACTTATTTAATACAACAGCAAAGTTAACAGATCATAGATCTGAAAATATTATAAAGAAATTGGTAAAATGGAACAGGGAAAGGAAAGTTATAGTTTTTAATATATTTGTAATGAAAAAAAGGGAACCTTGGCAACTTCATGAGTCATTTTGTGCAGATGGGTTTTGCCAAAACCATTAACCATCTCACCGAACAATAAGAAGAAAACAGGCATTGAGGAGCCATGGATAATAGCTCCCAAGCTACCAAGATCATTAACAAGTAATCGTATTTGTCAGCAAAAGTGAAGAGTTGGTAAAACGGCAAGCTTTGTTCTTTCTTCTTCTTCTCTGCTTCAGGGACTGCCTTTGTTTCCGTTGTTTCAGCCATGGGGAACTCAAAAAACCAAAGCTAACCCAAGTTTCTAAATCAAGAGAAACAGAGGTGGAAAGCAAGGAAGAGCTTCAATGAGTTGAGTTTCACTCGAAAGGTGTTAATTTTTCAACCCCATTTCATAAGTTATGATTTAAATAAACCTGTTGATAAAATTTTTATAATAGTTGCTCTAGTTTAGTGGTTTGAGCATAGTAATTAGACTCAAATATTTTGGGTTCGATTTCCCTTGGGTGCAAATCTTCATTCTATTTATTTTTTTAATCATATAGGGACACGTGTCACCTTATGATTGGAGAAAAATATTAAATTAAATAAATTAAAATTAATAGAAAAATCGTTTAATTAGATAGTGACACATTTCATCATCGTATTGGAACTTTAAAATTTTAAATTAAATTAAAATTGGGACCAAATTAATATAATAGATATATAACATAAACCAAATGTGTAATTTTATAAATTGCGTTAACTGCCACGTCACATTTCCGTTAATTTTTTAATGATAGTGTCAAAATATAACCAATTTAAAAGTTTATGATTTGATTGACGAATTGTCTAGTTTGATAATTAAAATAAATACGCTCAAATAATTCGGTGATCACCTGATTAATTTACTCTAATAATATTGCATTGACTGGGAAGATGGTTTAAGCTTTCAACGTACACTTTGCTTTTGTTTAAAGCATGCGAAAGCGCAGTAAGAGCCGACAGGTGAGTGACTTTTGGTGTAAATATAAATTAAATAATTTAAAAAATATTTTTATTTAAACATAAACTAAACAACCAACATTAAATAATTTATGCTTTCCTGAATGATTTCTTTTAACTGAAATTGATAGTATTTAAATATTTTTCAAACAACTGTATGAGTTGTTTATATGTTACGAGGTTTAGTTTTACTACACTTTTTTCTTTGAAAATAATTATTTCTTTTGGAAATTTATATGTATTTTAGAAGTGGTTATATATAATAAAATTTATTTATATACAATTAAACCCTAAACTTAATTTGTCCATAGATTTCATATATCATAGCTTTATTGCTAAATTCCTCACGCTACAGACCATCCTAAAATTCTAAAAAGAGATTCGTCCTCCTTTATACAAGACCCTCTCCATCATGCACGTGCACAAAAAAACTCCAATACATATACTAAAGGCTTGTATTAAAAATAAGTATCTAAATTATATCAACTTTTTTATTTAGTTACTTAAAATATTTTTTTTGTCAAAACAAGTACCTAAAATATATTTTTTGGTTAAATTAAATACCTAAAGTATACTTTCTAGTCAAATTAAATACCTAAAATATACTTTTTGGTCAAATTAAATACCTAAAATATTTTTTCGTCAAAACATGTACTTAAACTATATACATTTTTCACTTAGGTTTCTAAAAGTTGTCATGTGATATTGATTAAAAAAATATATTCTTATTTTAACAAAAATATATTTTAGGTACCTATTTTAACAAACATATATACTTTAGGTACCTACTTTGGAAAAAAATACTTTAGGCACATATTTTGAGTAAATAGTATAACTTAGGTACTTAATTTAACCCAAAAGTATAATTTATGTACTTATTTTAACAAAAAAAAATACTTTTTTTTTGCTTAGCAAAGTATGATAAAGGATCATACAAACCTAAAAACTTAGTGTGAGCCTCGTTAAAAACCTCTCTAAACTTAAATGGAGGAAAAGAGTACTCCCACCAAGGTATTAACAAAGGATAAGCACCAAGAGAGGAACAAAAACGCAGAAAGTCCATAACCAAACGACAAGCCCCGAAACAAGCACTAAATAAAGACCCCACCCCCAGCAAGCAACACAACCAAATTGTAGCAGAACCACATCGCCCAGGCAATCAAGCTCATCGGCCAACACCAGCACTCAAGCAACCCTCCCATGAAACATGGCACACCCATACACCCTCCAATCCTAAGAGCACAACAAAACTCACAAACAAGCTTGAAACAAGATCGAGCGATCAACTCCCTCCTTAGCCAATTCATCAACTAAGGAATTAGCCTCTTGAAAAACACAATGAAAACATAGCTTCGACAACAAAGCACACATCGAATCGATAGACACAAACAAATCGCCAAGGCCGACGTTGAACATGCAAAACGCAATCAAGAGCAATGCACAAATCCGATTCAATGAGCACATAACTATCCTTCCAAGACGATTTGATCAACATCAACAAGACAAACTCAATCCCTCGTAGATCAGCCACATTAAAATCTAAAATTCCAGAGGGCCCAAGAATAGCGCAAGGATCCACCCCGTATCATCCCTCAACACGCCGCTGAAACCTGAGGGTCCCGGCTTGCCCTTGCTAAACCATTGACATTGAATTTAAACATATCAGGAGACAGCACTTTCCAATGAACCCCACTACGATGTGGACACTGTCGAACCCGACCGCAACACTCACTAGGGCAACGCCACCTTATAACTTCGCTTATATTCAACCCTTCCTTGGATGCTTTGATCCAAAAAAATGACTGAAGCTTAATCAAGAAGCATATCTCATCTGTGGGCAAATGCTTCCTATTAAAAGGCCCACAAAAGGGACCCTACACTCGAGAAACACCATTGACGATGAGCCCCAGAAAATAAACACAAGCAGTCATAATTCAAGAAGTTATACAAACACCTCGGCAAGACCAAATCAACACCCCACCAGCGAAAAAACCAATACCAAATCCCCCAAACTACACTACAAGAATAGAGCATATGATCATCCTCTTCCTCAACCAAATTACACCACACACAAAGGCCTTGGTTCTCAGCCAAAGGAATACCACGACATCGTAAAAAGTGGAACATAGATAATCGCCTCAACAAACAAACCAAAAGAATGTCTGAATCTTCGGCGGCACTAAAACTTTCCAAGCAAAACACTCCCCCAGCGTTAAGTCCCCCACCTTGTCCAGCAACAACAGATTAGTGAGAGAGTGCACCAAAGCCAATTTGTTGTCCGCTATAAAAAAGTAATTAGGGAAATAAGCCATTCAGAAGGTACTCATCGCACCATGGATCCAGCCAAAATAATACACTGTCGCCACACCCAACCTTCCACATAAAACTTCTCAGGCCCGTGTGAACAACCAATTTCTCACTCATAGACGTTGACGCTATCTATTTCCAAATAGCAGACATCGAATTATGACGAACCGTATTGAAGTGCCATCACTGACCATTCTCACCGTACTTGGCAACAATCAAAGGGCGCCAAAGTGATGACGAATCTTGTGCATAATGCCAAGCCCACTTAGAGAGCAAGGCAAAATTACGAGTCTGCAAATCAGCCACTTCCAAACCACCAAAACGTCGAGTCCTGCAAACCACCCCCAGCTCACCCGACACAATTTTCATTGTAGCTCGACACCACCCCATAAGAACTCCTTATGAATCTTATCAATAATAACAATTACACCTTTCGAAACCAAAAAATATGCCCATATAGTAAATAGGTAGAGATGCTAAAACTGAATTTACCAAAGTAATGTGAGCCACAAATGATAGCGACGACTTTTTCCAACCTGCCAGCTTCACACAAAAATGAGCAATCACCAGATCCAATATTTCCTTGCTCCTCGAATTAACTCCCAATGGTAAACCCAAATATGTGAAAGGTAATTGACCCTGTCGGCAGCCTAACGCAGCCGCAGCTTGTTCTACAACATCATCAGCTACGCTAAAAGCAAAAAGCAATGATTTGCAAAAATTAATTGGCAAGCCCAAACAAGCCTAAAAACAATGAAAAAGTTGTTGCATATTAATCGCCACATACAAATCTCCCTCAAAAAATAAAATAGTGTCATCTACAATTTGCAGATGAGAAATAGAAAACCCTTCGACGATCGACACCCCACGAATAATGCCTGCACCACATGCCGAAAGCATCAGCTGATGTAAAGCCTCGGCAACAACAACAAACAATAATGGCCACAGGGGACAACCTTGACGAATGCCTCTACCCATGCTAAATTTACTAGTCATGCAACCATTTAATAACACCGACAAGCGAGATGAACTCACACACTCCCATATCTAACTGCGCCAAGTAGAATCAAACCCCATACTCGGTAAGACATCAATTAGAAATTTCCAACCAACACAATTGTAAGCTTTTGCAAAGTCTAATTTCAAAACAAAACCACTTGTCGCACTATTTCAAAGCGAATGAATGACTTTATTAGCCAGAAGAACCCCGTCTACTATCTGTCGACCTTTGATAACAGCCATTTGGGCATCGCTAATTACTTTGCCCATCACCCTTTAAAGCCTCTACACTAAAGTCTTAGCTAGGATCTTATAAATTGAATTAATAGGGATTATTGGCTGAAAGTCTCCAATTGACAAAGGCAAATGGATCTTTGGGAGAAGAACCAAGAATGTAGAGTTAAAACCCTTCGGCAACATGCAGTCGCATAAAAATGTTGCATAAATTGTAAAACATCATCCTTAACAAACTCCCAGCTGCGTTTATAAAATTCAAGATTAAACCCATCCAGGCCCAGTGCCGTAGAACCATTACAACTCTAAATAGTAGCACGTAACTCCTCCAACATAAAAGGCATAATCAAATGTACCAGATCAGAGTTGCCAATACGCTTGAAAGAACCCTAGATCCTCCACACGCCCGATCGAGATTTCTTGGCAAAGTGGGTACGAAAATTATTAAATACCATATTGCGAAGCCATTTCGGATTAGTCACCCGAACACCATTCGCTTGTAATCCTGCAATAAAGTTATGAACAACCCTTAACTTAGCAGCCCTATAAAAGAAAGTTGTGTTCCTATCCCCCAAACGCAACCAAGTCGCTTGAGATTTCTATGGCCAGAGAGACTTTTTCCGCGCAATTATCTTCCACAAATCTTTAAGGCACACTCGGTGCCTCTCTAAACCTTCCTAAAAAACAATGCCATATTTCACCTCCTTATCGATGCCATTGATATGGTTTTGAATCGAGTCAATAATTTTATCACATCATTGAACTCAGCCCGATTCCACTCACGCAAAAAAATCTTTATGTGTTTCAACTTTATAGCCAAGTTCTCACTCCCAATACCCAACGCCGACAAGCGCCACCATTCTTGAGTGATTCTAGTCATATTGCCTTTGCTGTCCAACCAACAATTCAAAAACTTAAAACGATCTTAGTCCTCAATCCCTATCATCACATCGCAACAATAAGAGGTTGTGATCAGAAATTCCATATAGTAAAGCCAACTACTGTAAGTGATTAAAATGCTCAACCCATGCATTTGAAACTACAAAACGGTCAATCCTACTACAGCGCTTATCTGTCCAAAACCAAGTGAAACGCTTCCTATAAAGCGGCAAATCCACCAATCCCATGCTATCAATAAATGTAAAAAAATCCTTCATCCTAGGTGATACAGTGTTGCAACTGCCACGCTTACAAGCGCACCAAACAAAATTGAAGTCACTAGCGAGACACCACGCCCCGTGAAAAATGCCCATGCGAACTAATAACTCCCTAAAAAAGAAGTACGATCAGCAGCCTCACATAGTGCATAGATCAAAGCAACACAAAAATGCAGTCTATCCCGAATCCAATGTCTTTGTAGCAACACAAAATGGCAAGACACATCCAGCCATTCAAGAGCAAAACTCGCTGGCTCCCAAATAACCAAAACACCATCGAACGCCCTAATAGACGGAGAAAAACAAAAATCAATCAAATCTAAAGGAAAAAGGTTTATCACCACCAAGAAAGGGACCTCTTCCAACTTTGATTATGGCAATAGGGCCATATCAGTCCTATTAGAGCTAAATATCTCACGAATTCGTCTCCTCTTAACCATACTCCCTAAACCTCATACATTTCACGATAAAATTCTTATTGTCAAAACCCCGCTCTGTTGGTCGAAATGACCCTACTAATACTACGGACAATATCCTCCTTCCTTTTAATAGAATGTACCCTAATTAATTTGCTTAGATATATAGTCACAGAAATTTCACGATTCAAAGCTTGTTGTCGACCAACATCATCTCATGAAAGCAAAGTTAGAAGCTGTAACAGGTGTTGGGACACTTATAGCCAATGGTTGAGCTTCACTGCCAAACTCACCATCCCCAGGAATTGAGATAGCTTAATGAACAAATACATATACCAGCTCAGAGTTAGACTCAAAATTGGACTCTACTATTTCTTATTGTGAGATAGAAGCAATCACATCCCCACTAGAAGTCCTCATCAAATTATCCTCTTGAGTCCCATTTATTCTATCCACTTTCATCCGATCTTCATCCCTATTGTGTTCCTTATTTTGTCACATACGACCTATCTCAAGCTGTTAAGTGTGTAAAAGTACTATATTTTCTAGCCTTTTTACTCATATTATTGCTAGACTTAGGCCCATTTTAGTTGCATTCTTAGTCATTCATGCATAGTTTTGTAGTTTCCTCGTCTATTGAGTTTGGCTTTATGTTTTGATGGTTTTTGTTGAGAAATCGCTGATGTTTTGCTTTATTTTGTGCAAGACAAATTACTGAGTCACTTGCCAAAGGATTCTCTGGCAAGTTAGGATAAGGATGACGACTTGCCAAACTACTTGCTGAAGGATGCCACGGCTAGTCGCAATAAAAACCATTATCTGCAGAATTATTTCAAATGCAAAGGATAATTATTCTAGATTTAAATTCAAATCTTAATCAGTTAGGGATCAAATCTGACGGATTCTACACATATTGAGACTCATGCTCATCACCTATTTAAGGAGATCGCAACAACAACATGAGAGAGTCGATTTGGGGTAAGTGAGATCGGATCACAAATAGGATTCAAGCAAAACCATTGGAGGAGTTCATCTTCTCTATTTCTTTTTCTTGTATCGTGCAATCCCATGTCTGGGTTTAATTCTTTTGTGTTTCCTTTTTACCCAGCCATGAACTAGATTAAATTGACTTGGGTTATCGGGTTTTATTAGTGTGTAGAGACGAATACTTGGTTATTTTTTAATTCAATAAATTCATTATTTATCCATTCTTGATTCTTTATTCTCGCATCAAGGAAATTGAGAAAGAAACTTGATTGCATCTATTTATCTAGGCTAGGGAGAGCTAGATTCACAAAACGAGTGGATATAGTTTCCATTTAAACAACCGTTGGTGGAAACTAATTTGCCTTAGGAATAAGGATTCAATTTTAGCGGCTAAGAAGAGTGCAAAGATCGATGTTTTTCACCCAAGGTTAACGCATGGATGTATCACCAAGGCATGCACAAATATCAGTTCTTCGATTAAGGATAACGCAAAGGCATTGAAGAACACTCCGCCGAACATTGAAAGTGCAATCATGTTGCCACATCAATCTATTTGCCAAAGCAATCTACTTGCCACAAAAATTTACTTGCCTCAACAATTACTAGCTACAACAACTCATTCGATAATCACACCACTACTCGCGATAACCCGACATAATCTCTCATATCGATTATCTTTTTCTATTTACTCCACTTTGTTTAGTTTATTTTACTTGCTATTTATCACCACCTATCACTTTCAATTTTATTCTCTTTCAGTGCAAGAAGCTAGAAGTCAGAGTTTCACTAATCCCTGTAGAGACGATCTTAATTTATACTATTACTTGCGATGTGTTTACTTGAACTGTTTGTGTTGCACTTAAATCGTGCAACACAAACACAACCTCTGTCGGTAACACAAACTCCTTAGCTGTGGTAATGTCCCAAACTATCCCACCGCCCCTAAGGCATCGAGATGGTTTCTCACCAATCTTGTCACCAGGTGATAGCTCTTTAAAGAGCATGTATTTTCCCTAGATTTATAGATTTAATTGTCCCCACATCAGTGTCTATTGCATCCATTTTTTCATTTCCATGTCTATTTCCGGTATTTTATCTAACTTACTCTCAGTTGCTCTTATTTAACGTATTTTTGCCTATTTTGCCTTATCTGTATTTCTAATATCCTTGCAGAGGAAGTCTCACCAATATAGCCAGTTCGACACTGTATCTGCCAATTGTCCAATCTACTAAAAGATAAGGACGACCATGCTAACTGTATTATTTGTTGTAACAAACTCTATTCGATCCTAGGTTACGCAAAACACCTGTAGGATAGACGTATTTTCTTGGGCAGCCTATAAAATGACGAATTTGAAAAGAGAGAGAGGGAGTCACATGATTTTTATTTCTCATATCTTCTTCAACCTCCGAGCTTTCTCTACCCTCCCATGGCAGCTTAAGCTCATTTATGGAGATCCAAGGTGAATTGAGGTAGAATTATCCGAGGAGAATAGGAATCAAGTGCTGGATCGAGGAAAATATGCTGTTATCTTCTTGAACTCTTATTCTTTTTAGATATTTGTTGAAGATTACATTTTTATTTTATTCTTAGTTGACGATGGTTTACAACTTTGAGCTTTATGAACTTGTTGAAACCTTTTCTTCAATATAATATTTATTTGTATTAGCTTTTTTTAAGCTTTAATCGTTGGATCTGATTACTATTTTGTGTGAGAGTGTTAAATTAGCCACTGACATTGACGGATGCAGTGACAAGTCAGGTTAACGAGTTTCACAACAAAAGTTGAATGGATATAATAAAAGTCGATCCACTTGTTCAAAAGGTTATAGTCCTGACCTGCGATGAGATTTGAAGCCAATCTACATCCTTGAGTTAACAGTTGAAGATTAAATGGGAGCTAGTACTCAAACTGGCCTTCTAATTGCTGATTGAGCCATCATATTCCTTCAAAGCATACTTGATCTTTTTGGCAAACTGAACCAAGGAGATCCAGGCTTTATTAATATCTTTATTCTATTTTTGCAACCACCATTGCACTCTTAATTTCCACTTTTACAGTATTGCATTGTAGTTACATAAATCTTGAGATGATAATGATGGCAAGACAGGTAATGTTCCTTCAGTTATTACTCTGGTTCCATCTATTTTGCAACCGAAGTTGTCGCCACAATGCCAAATATCGGCGTAACCATAAGATATTCATTCTCTACCTTTTCCTCAGATATTTAAAAATAATGAGTCGGATAATAAATTTTAACTCTTTCATGATACCTTGCAACAATTTACAGTGAAAATCCCTTTAATTGATGCTCTTACACTGATTCTGAATTATGCAAAATTCATGAAAGATATCATGTGCAAGAAGAAGAAACTCAATGCAATAGAAACCATTGCACTCACTGAGGAGTGTACTGCGTAATATATACCCTTCTACCAAAAAAGATGAAGGTTCCAGGCAACTTCATTATTTCCTGCTCTATTGTTAATCACTACTTTAGTCAAGCTCTTTGTGATTTGGAGGCTAGTATAAATTTAATGCCATTATCAAATTTTCAAAAGTTAGGCATTGGAGAAATGAAGCCCACTATAGTAACATTACAATTGGCAGACAAATCTTTGACTCATTCGGATGATCAAATCAAGGATGTACTTGTTCGAGTGGACAAGTTTATTTTTCCAGCAATCTTTATTATATTAGACCACGAGACTGACAAGGATGTCCCTATCATTCTTGGTTTTCCATTCTTAGCTATTGGGAAAGTCGTTATCGATGCATCAAAAAGAGAACTTATAATGCGGGTCGATAATGACCAGGTTACTTTTGGGATGTTCAATGCTGATATTGGAAGGTAAATTGAAGAATGTCATCATATTGATGTTCTTGAGCATATAATTCAAAAAAACTTGAGTCATCATAGTATACTTATTGGTGAGGATACTGCGCTGAAGAAGATCTCCAAAATTGTGAACGCATTGTTGAAGTACTCACTACGACAATTCACCACAATTGGCAAGTTGAATCTTTGGATCTCGCTCATCGGTCAAGTCCTACCTTTAAACCATCTATTGAAGAAGCTCCTACTTTAGAACTAAAGCCATTGCCAGCTAATCTCAAATATGTATTCCTTAGAGATGCATAAACACTCCCAGTCATTTTCTCTACAACTCTAGATGCAATGCAAGAAGCTAAGTTGATAAATATTTTTAAGTAGCACAAACATGCTATTGCTTAGACCATTGCAGATATAAAGGGCATTAGTCTATCTTTATGCATGTACAAGATTAAGCTAGACGATGAGAACAAGCAATCTATTGAGCCGCAATGCCGACTAAATAAAAAAATGAAGGAAGTAGTTAAGAAAGAAATCCTCAAGTGGTTAGATGCAGGAATTATTTATGTAATTTATGATAGTGCATGGGGTAGTCTAGTCTATTGTTTTTCTAAGAAAAATAGCATCACTATACTCCATAATGATTTTGATGAATTGATTCCTACTCATATTCCTATGAGTTGGCGTATTTGTATGGACTACAGACGACTCAATGCGGCCGAAAGGAAGGATCATTTCCCTCTTCTTTTCATTGAATAAATGTTAGATCGACTTGCGGGCAAGAGTATTATTGCTTTCTAGATGGGTATTATGGCTACAATCAAATTGCTATTGCACCCGAAGAGTAGGAGAAGACTACTTTTACATGCCCATTCAGAACATTTGCCTTTCATCTTTGTAATGCACAGGCCACATTTCAAAGGTGCGTGATGGCAATATTTTCTGATATGATTTACAATTCCCTTGAAATCTTAATGGATGATTTTTTGGTATATGGGAATAACTTTGACCATTGCGTCGACAATCTGGAGAAAGTATTACAGCGATGTGAGGACACTAACCTAGTTCTAAATTGAGAAAAATGTCATTTCATGGTCATTGAGGGGATTTTGTTGGGCCATAAAATATCAAAAGCTGGAATTGACGTTGATAGGTAATTGAAAAATTGTCGCCACCAACAAATATGAAGGGAATTTGAAGTTTTTTTGGGACATGGTAGATTCTATAGAAGATTCATTTGGGACTTTTCGAAGATTACAAACCTCAATGCCTATTGTTCGAGGAAGGTAGAAAATTTGTTTTGATGATGCATATCTGGATGCATTCAATAAAATTAAAACACAGCTTGTGAACGCACCGATCGTTGTTGTTCCCAACTAGGAGCAAACGTTTGAATTAATGTGCGACGCTAGTGATTTTGCCGTGGGAGTAGTTTTAGGCCAACACAGAGATAAGGTATTTCATGCGATCTACTATGCTATTAAGACTCTAATTGAATCTCAAATTAATTACACTACTACTGAAAAAGAGTTATTAGCAGTAATTTTTGCTTTTGATAAATTTTGTTCTTATATTGTGGGTGCAAAAATTACATTTTTTTTACTTATCATTATGCTTTAAAATACCTTTTCGTAAAGAATGATGTGAAATTGAGACTAATCTGTTAGATTTTATTGCTGCAAGAGTTTGATATTGGAATTAAAGACCGTAAAGGGTTTGCAGAAAGACTCCTTTGGGTGTAACTAGGCACAAGAAGGAAAGATTTCTTTGAGACGCGATGGAATATCATTGGAATAAACCTTATTTATTCAAGATTTGTAATGATAATATAATTCGACACTGTGCCCCGAAGGAAGAGATTAAATATATTCTACAGCATTGACATAATGCTCCTTATAGAGGATATTTTGGTGGAATAGGAACGGCTGCAAAAGTCCTCAAATCTAGATTTTATTGGCTGACATTATTCAAATATGCTCATGAGTTTGCCCAATGTTCTGACCATTGTCAGCGCACAGGGTCAATATCTAGGAGAAATGAGATGTCGCAACAGCCAATAATGGAAATCGAGCTATTTGATGTTTGGGGATTAGATTTCATGGGTCTTTTCCCTACTTCTTTTGGAAATCTATACATTTTAGTTGTGTGAACTATGTTTCAGAGTGGATAGAAGCGGTTGCAGTGCCTAGAGATGATGAAAAAATAGTTTTGAAGTTTTTTCAAAAACATATACTCACTTGCTTTGGAACACCAAGAGCATTAATCAACAATCAGGGAAAGCATTTCCACTGTAGCCAGCTGGCTGCTGTGTTGAAACGCTGTGGAGTAAATCATATATTGGCCACAACATATCATCCCTAGTTTAATGGACAAGCAAAGATTTCTAATCAGGCAATTAAAAACATCTTGAAAAAAGTGGTAAACACCAATAAAAAGATTGGTCCTCAAGCTTAGATGATGCATTATGGGCTATATGTACTGCATACAAAACTCCATTGGGAATGTCTTCGTATCAACTTGTTTTTGGAAAATCTTGTCATTTGCATGTAGAGCTCGAACATAAGGCCTTATGTGCTCTTAAGCAAGTAAACCTTGATTATGAGGTAGTAGGGAAGAAGCGATTGTTGGACATTATTGAATTAGAAGAAATTTGCCGCAATGCATATGAAGATGCCTCTATTTACAAGGATAAGAGCAAGCATTGGCATGATAAGATTATTTTTCAGCAACAATTTAAAGTAGGACAATTTGTTTTGCTATTCAATTCTAGAAAGAAATTGCAGCTAGGAAAACTACGATCACGCTGGTCTGGACCTTTCGAAGTTGTGAAAGTATTTCCACACAGTGCAGTCACAATCAAAGATACAAAAGGGGGAATTCCATTCAAAGTCAATGGCCAAAGATTAAAACTCTATGTTGGTGACTTTAATCCTGGGAATATTGAGACAATTAAATTGGTTGAATTCTTTTGAAATTCTCTTTAAATGATTTATTAGAATTAAATTTTATTTTTCTTGTTTTTTCTTTTAATTTTCTTTATTTCATTTTTTGTAGAATAATCTCTCTTTGGTTTGTCAAGGAATCTTTTTCTCTAACAACTTGTACGACAAGAGGTTTCACAAGATATGCATGATTTTTGGGGGTAATCCAATTACACCAATTAATCCCTAAAAATCACAAGCTTTCATCATGTGCGCAAGAATTGCAGTGAACGAGCAAGATTATTGCACCAAGATTAGACATTCGATTCTCATTGCATCAGACGGTACAAATCGTGCCTCTTCATTTCCCTATTTTCTTCTTCTTTATTAAGCAACTTTGAACTTCACTGACTACTCATCTAATTTTCTGCTTTCTCTGATTTTTCAAAGCTTCAAAGTTCACATTTTTCTCTACAAAAATCTTTCCTTCTCATCTTTTTCTGATTATATCATGGCCAAGACTAGAGCAGCCCGAAAAATCTCAATGGAACCCCATGTTCAAGATGTTCCAAGCTCAGAATCAAACCCTCTATACGAGGAACCTATTGCCCAGGAAGAAAATATTGAGTATGAGGTTTTTCAAATGGAGATTGTGGGTGAGCATTTTAAGGAGCATATTCAAAAGAGAAGCATTCACCCAGAACAAGGGATTGAGCTTTCTTCCGAGGAAGAACCTAGAAAATCCATCCACAACACTATCGCGCTTCACAAATTGAGTAGTTTTTGCACTCTTCCTGATAACTACAGTGCTGCATTGGTAATAGAGTTTTATGCAAATCTTTATAAGCCTTCATTAAAACTAGTTTTTGTGAGGGAACATTCTATACCTTAGATTACTGCTACCATTAACATGATATTTAAGAATTTTGTGAGTATCGACGAGCATGCATTATTTATGGATGAGATTAATAAAGATAAACTAGAGCTGTTAGATGGAGATTTATGAGTTGTAGGTGCATTGTGGTCAGGGACCAATGTTGGGAACTTTACTATGTATGTGAAGTTTTTGACTTTGCCTACTGTTAACTTCTAAAAAGTACTAAATCTTATGCTTATTTCACATCGTCTTTTCTTGCCTTTAAGTACATTTAGTTGCATTTAGCCTTAAAAATCATGCATTTGCATAAGGAGATAGGAATTGTGCTATGCCAGTGTGAAGGGTTGCTTTGTTGCCATTATTGCAGGCATGAAAGAGCAGTGCATAAAGGAAGGAATGCTGAAGAGAATGTCGAGTTGTTGTTGGCAGCGACGGACCAAAAATTGCCGAAGCACCGATTGACAGCGAAGAGGAGTTTGATGCCCAACCAAGTAGTTGTTGGACCTTGATGACGTCAGCCTTAGGATTCAAATATAGGATAAGATGATCACATCCCTTATCCATTGAGCATTCAAAATTCAAATTTCAAGGCTTATCATTGCATGCCTATTTAAAGAACTCAAGAAAGCACATAATCGATTTTCACCAATCATCAATGATCAGCTTGGAGAGGCTGCACCAATAAGACATGGTTCAACCAGCTTGACCAAGAGTCTGGACCTTGAAGGGTTGCATCGACCGACCCTTTCTTGCCCATTCTCTTTGTCTAGTTATTTTTATTTTTAAATGATGATGTCGTTAGAAAACGATGAAGGTTTCTAGTTTGATACCCTCACCATGAGCTAATTTAATAGTTGGTGGGGGATGTTTGCGTTGAACGCTGTTTTTATGTTCAATTTTTAATAATAAAAATGCCTTGGCATTGTTCTCCCTATCTAGCATGTTTTACAGTTTTCTAAATTCTATGCCAAGTGACCGCTGACACAATATGCTTATTGCACCTTAATATCTTAACAGAATTAGGGGGCAACGATTAATTTCTAGATATTAAGGCGAGATGCTTCAATGAAAGATGATCAAGTAGATAAACTTACTTCGGGAGTGATTCTACCCCTTAGGAGTATAGGTTGGGATTTAATCAAACTGATTTATTAAAAACTTCATTATAGAGATATAAAGGTTTTTACATGGTTAATTTTAGGCATTGCCATCGATAGAGTCAATGCCAACTTTGAATTTGCTCGCAAATAATATTAAGGCAGAAAATTATTAAAGACTGGTATGAAAAGCGTGAAAAATAGGCATCCCTTACCAACGCTCATCACTCATTTAAAACTCTTCTTTGTGCCAATGCTGTTTTCCTTTTACTTATTTCCTTTTAATCACTGTTTTCAAACAACCTCAAATCAACCAACACTTTTCCCTTTAACAAGTAAGCAAGCAAGGTAATCAAACTATTGGTCAATCCTTGTGGGATCAATAACTCAACTTACTGCTGTATTACTTACCGATCGTGTATACTTGCAGGCAAAAGACTTAGTCTTGGCACTGTTTTCATACATTCCAAATACATTTTGCCACCCTTTTGCCAAACACTCACACAGTTGAACAAGTTTTTAGCGCCGTTACCAGGGATTGCAACGAAGTTTGTTGTTTTTCAATTTTTACTTGTCTTTTTTTATTTTTGTTCTTTATTTTTTTTGTTTTAACCGGTGTATGACCAAAAACTGCCCTGTGGTGGAAGATTGGTTATACAATCCAGAAATCAAAAGAACCCTGGAAGGTTAAAGAAAAAGATTCGAGAGATGGCTCAACAAGGCAATGGAGGAAATGGTGGATTAAACAATCCACCTAATAACAATGGAATACCACCAGCTTTTGTTGCCCAAGCTGTTAATGTGGAGGAAGAGAGACCTATTAGAGAACACTCGACACCAAACATTGACAATTTGATGCCAGGACTAATTGGTTCTGAGGTAAATACACCCAATTTTGAACTCAAACCGGTAATGATACAAACACTTTTGAATGTAGGACAATTTGATAGAGCACCTACTGGAGATCCAAGGCAACACTTGAAGCATGTCATAGAAGTTTCCCAGCTATTTCAACAGCAGTATCGGAGGATATGGTGAAGCTAAAGTTGTTTACATTTTCCCTGAGAGATAGAGCAAAAGTGTGGCTAAGTTCTTTGCCACCTGGGTCTGTTACCTCATGGGGAGATCTATGCCAATTTTTTTTACGATTCCAGCCACCTAGACTTACTGCCAAGCTGATGAGGGAGATCATCACATTTAGGCATGCTGATGACAAGACCCTATATGATGTCTGAGAGAGATTTAAGGACTTGTTGCGAAGGTATCCCATGCATGGATTCCCAAAATAGACCCAGATGGAGACCTTTTACAATAGACTCAATGCACAAGCGAGAACTGTTATCGATGCTTCGGTAAATGGCTCACTGCTTGACAAAAACTATACAAAGGCAGTTGGTATCCTTGAGAGGATTTTAATTAACGATTTTGAATATCCTACTGCCAGACTTGGGACCGGCACTAAAACTGGTGGGAAATTACAGATGGATGAGCTCACATCTATCCATGCTGAGATTTCCAATCTTACTAGCATGGTGAGAACTTTGCAAAAGAGTAATGAGGCCTAAGAAGTTAAGGCATTAGCCCCATTCTGTACAATATGTGGAGAGGATCATCACACAGAAGATTGCTCTGCCAACTCTGAGTCGGTAAATTTCATTGGCAATTTTAATCATAATTATAATCCAAATTCCAATACTTATAATGCAGGATGGAAACAACACCCAAATTTAGCTTGGGGGAATCAAGGAGGCAACCAATATAATGGCCAACAGTAGAACAACAATGCCCAGGTCAATACAATACCCAGCGTCAAAATAATGCCATGCCAGGGGTCAACCAGAATGACATGCCACAAAGGGCACAAAACAATTTTTATGCAGGGCAAAAGAACAATCAGGGGACTTTGACAGAATACATGGAGAGGAATGATGCAACTGTCCAGAGTTTGGCAACATCGATACGAAACTTGGAGGTACAAATTGGAAAAATTGCCAATGCACTCAACAATCGACCCTTGGGAGCTTTGCCAAGTGATACAGAGGATGCCAGGCAAAACTGTAATGAACAATGCAAAGTTGTAACTCTACGAAGTGACAAACAATGCGAGGCTAAGACATCTATCAAGCAGCCAAATAGTTTCCAAGAGGAGAAAAAACTACCAGTAGAAGAACCAAAGGAATCAAAGAAGAAAGAAGCACACATAAGCGATGCCAGACCATAGTATGATGCCAGACCTCAGTCAGATGCCAACAGAACCTTAGCTAAGTCGGTAGAGCCAATATATGTTTATCTACCTCCACCGTTTCCACAAAGACTACAAAAGCACAACCAGGATCAACAATTTAAGCGCTTCTTGAAATTACTTAAACAATTGCAAATCAATTTACCATTGGTGGAAGCTCTCGAGCAAATGCCCAACTATGTCAAATTCATGAAGGACATATTGTCCAAAAAGAGGAAGCTGGGTGATTTTGAAACTGTAGCTCTCACTGAGGGATACAATGTAATGATACTTAATTGGTTGCCACCAAAGCTGGAAGATCCGGGAAGTTTTACTATTCCATGTACCATTGGTAATAGATTTATGGGTAAGGCACTGTGTGACTTGGGAGCCAGCATCAATTTGATGCCAATGTCTGTTTTTAGGAAGCTTGGCATAGAAGCAAGGCCTACCACAGTGACACTTCAGTTGGTAGACTGATCCTTTGCACATCCTAAGGGTAAGATTGAGGATGTGTTGGTAAAGGTAGATAAATTCATATTCCCAGCTGAATTTATTATCTTAGATTATGAGCAGATGTAAATGTCCCAATTATATTGGGCAGACCGTTTCTTGCTACATGTAGAGCCTTGATTGATGTTCATAAAGGTGAATTAACTATGCGTATGAATGATCAACAGGTTACATTTAATGTGTTTCAAGCTTTGAAATGTGCAGATGAATCATACGAATGCCAAGCAAATGATAAAATATAATCTATTTTTAAGGTGGACGTGGCACAACTGTGGCAACATACTAATGATGATGCCAATGAAAGTGACAGTGAAGGTGAAATGAGTGAGGACACTGAAGGAGCAGCCTTAGTAGAAGTAAGCTATTTTGGACAACCAAAACCATTAGAGTTGGTTGGAAGAGAGATCGTGGCACCAAAATCATCCATAGAGGAGCCACCCGAACTGGAGCTCAAATCACTGCCAGACCACCTCAAGTATGCTTACTTAGGTAAATACTCAACCTTGCCGGTGATCATTGCTGCTGATCTCACTAATGATTAGAAGGAATGTTTGTTGAAAATTCAAGCAATTACAAGCAAGCGTTGGGATGGACCTTGGCTGATATCCAAGGAATAAGCCCAACCATTTGCATACACAAAATCATCTTAGAGGAATATCATGGGAAGACCATTGAGGGTCAGAGAAGATTGAACCCGAGCATGAAAGAGGTTGTTAAGAAGGAGATTATCAAGTGGCTAGATGCTGGGATAATCTATCCTATTTTTGACAGCTTGTGGGTCAGCCCGGTGCAATGTCTGCCAAAGAAAGGTGGCATGATCGTGGTTCAAAATAGAAACAATGAGTTAATTCCTTCCAGGACCGTTACTAGATGGAGAGTGTGCATGGATTATAGGAAGCTGAACATTGCCACCAAGAAGGACAATTTTCCATTCCCCTTCATTGATCAGATGTTGGACAGACTGGCAGGTAAGGCATGTTATTGTTTTCTAGATGGTTATTTAGGATATAACCAAATTGTCATAGCTCCAAAAGATTAAGAGAAGACCACGTTCACATGTCCATATGGTACAGTTGCCTTTAGAAGAATGCCATTCGGGTTGTGTAATGCCCCGACAATATTTCAACATTGCATGATGTTTATTTTCTCCGACATGATTAAACAAAATTTGGAAGTATTCATGGATGATTTCTCAGTGTTTGGCAAAACATTTGAGGAATGCCTTCAGAGTTTGGATCAAGTTTTGAAGAGATGCATTAAAACAAACATAGTCTTGAACTGGGAAAAATGCCAATTCATGGTGAAATAGGGCATTGTTCTTGGGCACAAGGTAACCAAGAAAGGGTTGGAGGTCGACCAAGCAAAAATTGAGGTAATCAAACAACTGCCATCACCGACAAGTGTAAAAGGTATTAAAAGTTTTTTGGGACATGCAGGTCTTTACCGTCGTTTCATTAAAGACTTTTCTAAAATTTCTAAACCTTTATGTTTGCTTTTGGAAGAAAATACAGCTTTTGCATTTGATGATTCTTGTTTAATAGCAGTTCAGGAACTTAAGGAGAAGTTGATTAAAGCCCCTATAGTCGTGGCACCAAATTGGAATGAGCCATTCGAGCTCATGTGTGATGCTAACGATTATGCCGTTGGAGCAGTATTGGACAACATCGTGGAAAAGTTTTTCAAACCATCTACTATGCCAGCCGGACACTAAATGGAGCTCAGCTGAATTATTCCATAATTGAGAAAGAATTTCTTTCGGTTGTATTTGCTTTTGATAAATTTAGATATTATTTAGTTGGTAACAAAGTTGTGGTGTATACAGATCATTCGACACTAAAGTACTTTTTGGCAAAGAATGATGCCAAGCCTAGACTAATCCGATGGACACTTCTACAAAAATTTGACCTCAAGATCTGAGACAAAAAGGGTAGTGAAAACTTAGTAGTTGACCACCTATCACATCTAGAGCATAACCTTGAAGATGGTAATAATGTTGTCGTAAGAGATGAATTTCCAAACAAATATTTGCTTGTAGTCAATGTCATGCCATGGTACGCTGAGATAGTCAACTACATGTAAGTAATATTCTACCACTGAATCTGGCATACAATGCCAAGAAAAGATTCCTGCGAGAAGTTAGGCAATACTACTGGGACGAGCCAATATTTTTCAAATAGTGTGCTTACCAAGTAATAAGACATTGTGTGCCAGAGGATGAGCAACACAACATTTTGCAACTATGCCATGCCGCACCGTATGAAGGTCACTTTGCTGGGACGAAGACTGCTACCAAGGTGCTGCAGTTAGGATTCTTTTGGCCCACATTATATAAAGATCCCCATAACTATGCTAAGGCATGTGATCGATGCTAGCGGAAAAGAAACATCTCTGGCAGACATCAACTGCCGCTCCAAAACATCATGCTTGTGGACTTATTTGATGTATATGGGATATACTTCATGGGTCCATTTCCTCTATCATTTGGTAACTTATACATCCTCGTGGCTGTTGACTACGTTTCAAAATGGGTTGAGGCTATTGCATTGCCAACGAACGATGCCAAGGCCGCTGCCAAGTTCTTGCACAAACATATTTTTACTCGATTTGGTTCCCTATAGTGATTATTCATGTTAAGGGTACACATTTTAAATGCAATCTAATCTCTAAAGCTTTGTGCAGATATGGAGTTCAGTAAAGAATTGCCACGGCATACCATCGCGAAACAAATAGGCAAGCCGAGATTTCAAACAAGGAGATCAAGAGTATCCTTGAAAAGACTATAAATCCATCTAGGAAAGACTGGTCCTTGAGACTAAATGACTCATTGTGGGCTTACAGGACAGATTTTAAAACTCCATTGGTCACTTCATCATTCAGACTCATTTTTGGAAAAGCATGCCACCTACCGGTAAACATGAAGCATCATGCATATTGGGCAATCAAGACGCTTGATATGGCATGAAGAGCTGTTGGAGAAAAAAGACTGCTAGACCTAAATGAGTTGGAAGAGTTCAGAACACAAGCCTATGAAAATGCTAGACTCTACAAGGAGAGGACCAAATGCTGGCATTACAGTAGGATAATGCCAAGAGAATTTGAGGTAGGCCAACATGTTTTGTTATTTAACTCAAGGCTTAAATTGTTTCCAGGCAAGCTTAAGTCAAGGTGGTCAGACCCTTTTGAAGTTGTAAAGCCATATGTCCATGGTGATGTAGACATTAAAAATTTAAAGACGGGAGAAAATTTCAAGGTAAACAGCCAACGATTAAAGCACTATTTAGAAGGCAATCCGAGGAATGCTAAAGAGGTTATTCTCTTGGCTGAAGTACCGTAACATTATCATTAGGTTTTGAAATTCTTGTAAATATTAGGTTAGATGTATTTCTTTTTATTAATTTTCATTTCTTTCTTTCTCTTATTAGTTTTGAATTTTTCTTTTTATTTTGATTTTTCTGCGTTGAAAGGTTTTCTTTGAGAATGCGCATATTTAGTGTGCCAGTCATAGTACCGAGACAAGGACCTGGCAAGAGGCGATTGCAAATTGGGTGAATTTTGTGTGCTAGATACAATGCCAGAGCAGGGGTTTTGCATGCGGCAACTGGAAATTAGAAGAAAAAGATTTACCCTAGCTTGGTAAAAAGTCAGCCCATGAGAAAATGAAATAGTCTTTGAACCTTTACCCTAGCTGCCCAAATTGGATAAGTTGAAATTTAAATTCAACTTAAACCCTTATCACCTAAATCCTTATCACTCCACTCTTTAAAACCTATACTATCACTTAAACCCTTATCACATCATCCTATCACTTAACCTCTTATCACATCACCCTTTTTCTTTCCCAAAGATGCCATTAACCATCATTACCCATCTTTAATTCGACCACTTTAATAATCCTCATTAAACACTCAACCTTTACTTTATTTATCCTAGCCGTTCAAAAAATCTTCACTTTCACTTCTCTTTTTGTTTTTCTGTATCAAGCAAGAACCAAAGATTCAATTTCTTCTTCTTCTTCTTCTTCTTCTTCTTCTTCTTTTTCTTTTTCTCCCTTTTTACTCAAATCGACCAAGCTTTCAACCTTATTCCCATGGCTTCCTCATCGACTCCATTCAAAATCTTTTTCAATGAAGAGATTCACAAAAAGTATGAAGTGAACTTTGCCTCAAGATCATTTTGCTATGAGAATCACTTTGACTTCAAAGATGAGCCAACCATGGGATTTCCGCCGGACTTCATGGTGGTCATAAACAAGCACAAGTGGGAACTCTTCTGCCAACAAAAGGAGAGATCTTTGCGAATATTGTCTGGAAATTTTATGCCCACTTGACCACCAAGGATAACCCTTTCTTGATGATTCGAAGCACATGCATGTGTTTTGATAAGGGTTATATCAATGCCATGTTCAAATTGGGAGATGCCGAGGAGGAACATCTAGAGTATGCCGAGTCAATGACTGCAGCCAAGAGGAAGAAATTACTGGCGGATCTGTGCGAACCAGGCACAGAATGGAATGTGTCTGCCAACGGACACCGAACAGTTAAGAGACTAGCATTGAAATCTCAACCAAAGGGGTGGAACCACTTTTTGAAGGAAAATCTGATTCCAGCCACCCAAAACAAAACGATGTCAGAGGAACGGCTGGCGCTATTGCACTCAATCATTGTTGGCCAAAAAATCAATGTCGGTCGGATCATCATCGAGGAGACATATAAATGTGCTGGTAAGCCTAAAGGTAGTTTGTTCTTTCCTTTGTTAATTTCTAACATTTGCATGAGGCATGGTGTGCCCAAGATTAACTCAGACAAAGGCCAAGAAATTAAGGGCACCACAATCACGCCAGCACTATAGAGGCAACTCACTGCCATCGAGTCAAAGGACAGAGAAAAGAGAAAAGCAAAAGAATCAACTCCAAAGCCCAAAGTGCCGAAGGTAGAGGCTGACGCTCCCATGCCAGCTGATTCTGTGGCATTGCTTTACCAGATCCACCATCGCAGGAGATAATTCTCCAGAAATTAGAGAGAGCTGAAGAGCAAAATGTCAAACTCTGGCAGTATACTCATGCCAGGGATATTGCCATCAGGGAAACCCATGAAAGATTATCCCCGAACTCTCTGCCAGCCTTCCCAGATTTTCCTATAGAGATCTTTGCCAGTGATGATGCCATGCGAGCCAGTCCCTGATCAGTTCATAACTCGACACATTTAGATGCTACCGTCTCAGTCTCTTCAGTTCTAGTTGAATCCGTTAAGTCAAAAATGGCACTAGAGTCAGAGGAAGAAGTTCAGAAGAAGCCTGCCACAACACCTATTGCCCTAGCCTCGTTTGCTGCCAAGCCTGCCGCTTAGGAGCCAATACAGATTGTCAAGGAATTTGGAGCTTCCATTGTCGCCTCAAAGCCAAGCATGAAAGGAAAGAAAAGAATGGCCCTCGATCGTGAAACCTTTATCAAGAGGACGTCACACGAGAAAAAGTCTTCGAAGGGGAGTCATCTTCTTCCTAAACACCTTTGCATTTTCATTTCATTGCATTCACATGTTCATGCATTTTATTTTTCTGTTATTTGTATATTTGTTATTTTTATACATTGAGTACAATGCACATCTTTGGTTTAGGGGTGCGCGTTGCCTCACGTTTATGCCATGCCATGCATTCTTGTTTACATTTCTGTTAGCATTCCATATAGATTAGGTTGTAGCCATGCATACCGAACCACTAAAAAAAGGAAAACAAAAAATTTGCCTCGGTCAAATTTTGAAGAAAAGTTTTTCTTTAGTTTGCCTAAGCCAACATAATAGTATTGCCAGGGCTGCTTTGCAATTGATCTCTAGCTTAGGGAGTTGACTTTCACTTAACACGTAGTATGCATCTAGTTCCTAAGCAAACTTAGAATTTTTGAAATTAAGCGCAAAATATATATAAAAAAGGAAGAAAGATTATGCTAGGGTAAAATAAATTAATAAGGCAACAATGTTTTGCCAAGGCAAGAAAAAAGAGGAAACACTCATCTGCCTTAGAGATAATAGGTAGCATAGGGCTTGGTGGAACTCCGTTGTCAGGGATTAGGTCAAAAACTTTAAAGGTATGAGTGTAATGGGTTAGCTTAGTGATGTAGTCTGGACTTACGTGGGGATTTATGGTATGCTTGTAGCGATATCCCTTTTCTACGCTAAAAAAATGGGGTTTTAAAGGTGTTTGGAGGTCCTTCGGGTATTAAAATGTTTATTCCGTGGGGTTTTAGAAAAACTATGTTTTATTTAAAAATGGAGTCGCCACCGGCCACTTAGGTAGGCTGAACACCATAAAACCTGAGATTTTAAAACTGTTGGGTTCGGGAGTCGGTTACGGATGGGGAAGGATTAGCACCCCCACACCGCCCAAAATTGGTACTTTAATAATTGCCGCTTCATTAATATTAGACTTTCCGGATTAAAGTGACGGTTAAGTTAAAATTTGGTTATAAGTGCGAGTAAATTTTAAAAGCCCTATTGTCCGAGAGTAAACGCCCAACCACCATCACTACGCCTGATACTAACCCCGTTTACGCTCGGATAAAAGGGTACCGCATTGACAAAATATATATCCGTTATGCATACTAACATGGCAAATAAATTAAATACAATGCGATAAAAATTAAAAATATAAATGAATAAATACTAACATAATAAAATACTAATCTAACGTAAATAAAATACAAATCTGAAACATACATACATAAATATTAATATAACACATAAATAAAAGCAAATCTAACGTAAATAAAATACTAATCTAAAACATTCATAAATATTAATCTAACACATAAATAAAAACTAATCTAACATAAATAAAATATTAATCTAAAACATAAATAAATACTAATCTAAAACATAAATAAACATACAAACTAAAAAAGAACACAATTTTAAATTAACTAATACTTCATTAAAACATAAAAATCACAACACAAATAAAAAAGGAAGAAAATATACCTAACTAGGAGCTCAAATGACGAATCCCGACTGAACCCCACCGAGATCTACCACGACCTCTCCAAAAATTAACTAAATCGGACCCAAAATAAGACACCGATCGAACTGGTTAGGAACGAGGGCACTGCCCCAGTCCTTGGCTACCCGAGAGCAAGCTCTCTTATTGGGGTGCCTTGACTGATTCATTCTGCTCATTGCCCCCATGCCTCATATTTATAGGCAAAATTGGGGGGTTCTCAAGGTGACGTGGAGCTTTGAGTTCCACACAACATTTCCCTTTTTTTAATTAATAATTTAATATTTTATTTTTATTTTTTATATTATAATTTTATTATTAGTTTTTTAATTTTTTTCATTAATTTTACTATTAAGATAATAAAATTGGTACTTTAATAATTACCGTTTTACTAATATTAGACTTTTCGGATTAAAGTGACGGTTAAGTTAAAATTTGTTTATAAGTGCGAGTAAATTTTAAAAGCCCCGTTATTCGAGAGTAAACACCCAACCACAATTACTATGCCTGATACTGGCCTCGTTTACGCTCGGATAAAAGGGTACCTCATCGACAAATATATATCCGTTATGTATACTAACATGGCAAATAAATTAAATACAATACGATAAAAATTAAAAACATAAATGAATAAATACTAACATAATAAAATACTAATCTAATATAAATAAAATACTAATCTGAAATATACATACATAAATATTAATCTAACACATAAATAAAAACAAATCTAACGTAAATAAAATATTAATCTAAAACATTCATAAATATTAATTTAACACAAATAAAAACTAATCTAATATAAATAAAATATTAATATTAATCTAAAACATAAATAAATACTAATCTAAAACATAAATAAACATACAAACTAAAAAAGAACACAATTTTAAATGAACTAATACTTCATTAAATCATAAAAATTACAACACAAATAAAAGGGAAGAAAATATAACTAACTAGGAGCTCGAATGAAGAACCCCGACTGAACCCCACTGAAATATACCACGACCTCTCCAAAAATTAACTAGATCGGACCCAAAATAGGACCCGGATCGAACCTGTTAGGACCGAGGGCACTACCCCGGTCCTTGGCTACCCGAGAGCAAGGTCTCTTATTGGGGTGCCTTGACCGATTCATTCTGCTCATTGCCCCCCATGCTTCATATTTATAGGCAAAATTGGGGGTTCTCAAGGTGACGTGGAGCTTTGAGCTCCACACAAAATTTCACCATTTTCTTTAATTAATAATTTAATAATTTATTTTTCTTTTTTACTTTTTTATATTATATTTTTATTATTATTTTTTGATTTTTTTCATCAATTTTACTATTAAAATAATAAAATTGGTACTTTAATAATTATCACTTTATTAATATTAGACTTTTCGGATTAAAGTGACAGTTAAGTTAAAATTTGGTTATAAGTGTGAGTAAATTTTAAAAGCCCCTTATCCTAGAGTAAACGCCCAACCACCATCACTACGCCTGATACTGGCCCCGTTTACGCTCGGATAAAAGGGTACCGCATTGACAAAATATATATCCGTTATGCATACTAACATGGCAAATAAATTAAATACAATGCAATAAAAATAAAAACATAAATGAACAAATACTAACATAATAAAATACTAATCTAACATAAATAAAATACTAATATGAAACATACATACGTAAATATTAATCTAACACATAAATAAAAACAAATCTAACGTAAATAAAATACTAATCTAAAACATTCATCAATATTAATCTAACACATAAATAAAAACTAATCTAACATAAATAAAATATTAATCTAAAACATAAATAAATACTAATATAAAACATTAATAAACATACAAACTAAAAAAGAACACAATTTTAAATTAACTAATACTTCATTAAATCATAAAAATTACAACACAAATAAAAAGGGAAGAAAATATAACTAGCTAGGAGCTCGAACGACGAACCCCGACTGAACCCCACATAAATCTACCACGACCTCTCCAAAAATTAACTAGATCGGAATCAAAATAGGACCCTGATCGAACCGGTTAGGCCCGAGGGCACTACCCCGGTCCTTGGCTACCCGAGAGCAAGCTCTCTTATTGGGGTGCCTTGACCGATTCATTCTGCTCATTGCCCCCCATGCCTCATATTTATAGGCAAAATTGGGGGTTCTCAAGGTGATGCGGAGCTTTGAGCTCCACACAAAATTTCCCCTTTTTTAATTAATAATTTAATATTTTATTTTTCTTTTTTACTTTTTTTATATTGTATTTTTATTATTATATTTTTTGATTGTTTTCATTAATTTTACTATTAAAATAATAAAATTGGTACTTTAATAATTACCGCTTTATTAATATTAGACTTCCGGATTAAAATGACGGTTAAGTTAAAATTTGATTATAAGTACGAGTAATTTTTAAAAGCCCTGTTATCCGAGAGTAAACGCCCAATCACCATCACTACGCCTGATACTGGCCTCGTTTACGCTCGGATAAAAGGGTACCGCATTACAAAATATATATCCGTTATGCATACTAACATGGCAAATAAATTAAATACAATGCGATAAAATTAAAAACATAAATGAATAAATACTAACATAACAAAATACTAATCTAACACAAATAAAATACTAATCTGAAACATACATACATAAATATTAATCTAACACATAAATAAAAACAAATCTAGCGTAAATAAAATACTAATCTAAAACATTCATAAATATTAATCTAACACATAAATAAAAACTAATCTAACATAAATAAAATATTAATCTAAAACATAAATTTAAAACATAAATAAATACTAATCTAAAACATAAAAATACAAACTAAAAAAGAACAGAATTTTAAATTAACTAATACTTCATTAAATCATAAAAATTACAACACAAATAAAAAGGGAAGAAAATATACCTAACTAGGAGCTCGGATGACGAACCCCGACTGAACCCCACCGAGATCTACCACGACCTCTCCATAAATTAACTAGATCAGACCCAAAATAAGACCCTGATCGAATCGGTTAGGACCGAGGGCACTGCCCCGATCCTTGGCTACTCGAGAGCAAGCTCTCTTATTGGGGTGCCTTGACCGATTCATTCTGTTCATTGCCCCCCATGCCTCATATTTATAGGCAAAATTGGGGGGTTCTCAAGGTGACATGGAGCTTTGAGCTCCACACAAAATTTCCCCCTTTTTAATTAATAATTTAATATTTTATTTTTCTTTTTACTTTTTTTATATTATATTTTTATTATTATATTTTTGATTTTTTTCATTAATTTTACTATTAAAATAATACTAAAACTCAGAAAAAAATGAGTGATTACAGTTACCCGTCTTTTCTTGTTCTTGTGAAACGAGAACAAAGCAAAGATAAAAAAACACTCATTTTGTCTTTTTTCCTCGTCCTTGACTTCAGAATCACAGGTTCTTTTGGAACTTTCTGTTCTTCTTCGGCCAACTCTTCAAACTTCGGTCTTCAAAACTGAGGATCCGTTGGGGAAAACAAAATCTTCAAATCAAAAGTTCAAGGCCGCAAGTTCTTCCTACATAGAACTGTTGTCTCTTCTTTTGATGGGTTTCTTGGAAAAAACAAATTCTCTTCGGTAAAGTCTTTGGGCTATAAGTCCTTCCTATATAGAACTCTTCGCCTTCAACATGGGCATTCCGTTCTTGGGTGACGCAGGAATCAATGATCTCACTGCTTCTTTATCTGATACCTTGGAATCACGTGTTCTTCTAGAATCTTTCGCTCTTCCTCGGATGAATTCTTAGGGTTTCCTGTTTGTGGTCTCAGAATCACGAGCTCTTCTAGAACTCTTCGTTCTTCCTCGGCCACCTCTTTGACCTGTATGCACTTAAATATTATTCTTGAGAAGACATCCTTACGAAAGGATTATATTAAGAAATTTGTTTAAAATAATTCATCCTTATGGAAGGATCAGAATAAAAATAAAATTGAATTTTAAGAGAAATATCCTTGTGAAAGGATAAAATTAGAGATTTACTTTTTTAAGAAAAACATCCTTATGAAAGGATCAGATTAAGAAATTCAGTTTTAAGCAAAACATCCTTAAAAAAGATTAAATTAAGAAATTGATTTTAAAGAAAACATACTTAAGAAAGGATAAAATTGAGAAATTTAGTTTTAAGAAAAACATCCTTATGAAAGGATCAGATTAAGAAATCTAAGTTTTAAGAAAAACATCCTTATGAAAAGATTAGATTAAGAAATCTAAGTTTTAAGAAAAACATCCTTATGAAAGGATAAAATTAAAAAATTCAATTTTAAGCAAAACATCCTTAAGAAATGATTAAATTAAGAAACTAGTTTTAAGAAAAATATCCTTATGAAAGGATAAAATTGGGAAATTTACTTTTAAGAAAAACATCCTTATGAAAGGATCATATTAAGATATCTAAGTTTTAAGAAAAACATCCTTATGAAAGGATCAAATTAAGAAATCTAAGTTTTAAGAAAAACATCCTTATGAAAGGATAAAATTAAGAAATTCAGTTTTAAGGAAAACATCCTTAGGAAAGGATCAAATTAAGAAATTGATTTTAAAGAAAACATCCTTAAGAAAGGATTAAATTAAGAAACTGCTTTTAAGAAAAAAATCCTTATGAAAGGATAAAATTAGGAAATTTAGTTTTAAGAAAAACATCCTTATGAAAGGATCAGATTAAGAAATCTAAGTTTTAAGAAAAACATCCTTATGAAAGGATAAAATTAAGAAATTCAGTTTTAAGGAAAACATCCTTAGGAAAGGATCAAATTAAGAAATTGATTTTAAAGAAAACATCCTTAAGAAAGGATTAAATTAAGAAACTGGTTTTAAGAAAAATATCCTTATGAAAGGATAAAATTGAGAAATTTAGTATTAAGAAAAACATCTTTATGAAAGGATCAGATTAAGAAATCTAATTTTTAAGAAAAACATCCTTATGAAAGGATAAAATTGAGAAATTTAGTTTTAAGAAAAACATCCTTATGAAAGGATCAAATTAAGAAATTCAATTTTAAGCAAAACATCCTTAAGAAAGGATTAAATTGAGAAATTCGTTTTAAGAAAAATATCCTTATGAAAGGATAAAATTGCGAAATTTAGTTTTAAGAAAAATATCTTTTAAAATGATGCCCCGCTTCTATCCATCTTGTCATCAAAAGAAATCCCTCAAAAGTGATGGCTCGAGAATTCAAAATCTTGATTTGAAATCGTGAGATAATCTCTTTTTTTATTTTTCATTTTCTTTCCTTTTTTCCTTTTTCTCTTTTTTCCTTCTTTTTCTTTTTCTTTCTTTTCTTTTTTCTTTCTTCTGACACTCGAGTGCATGTCTTCTTAACATGTGCAAAGGTGCACGAAGTCCTATGATAAAGATGATGCATGAACATATTTTATGATGCAAAGGTGCACAATTTTATTTTTCTTCTTTTTTCTTCTCCTCTTCTTCTTCTTTCTTTTCTTCGGGGTAGGTAGGCTTCATTTTGTGACTACAACCATTCCTCATTCTTATGCCCCGATAAAATTTGCCTTTAAAACTTTATTTCCCCTTCTCTATTTGAACCTTCCAGTCAAGTGACCTCGGTCTATATCAACTCTTCGCTTAAGAAAAATCCTTTGACATTTTCATTAGTCAAATCCTCTCATCTCTGTGTCACTTCTGGTCTCTTCTAATTTGAACTCCCATACGCATGAGATATTTTCTATTTTATGGGCAATGATGCCCCACTCGCCTTGGATTCTTGTGAGCAAAATATCTTTATTTTTCACGGACAATGATGCCCCACTCAATCTTGATCCAACTCATCATCATTTTTTCATTTTTTGACCCTACATGTGGAGTCTTCATCTATCTTATCATTAGGGCTGGCAAAATGCCCCCACGCCTTGAACTTATCTTTAATCTTCTTGCAACACCTCATCGAGAACTAACTCTTGGTCCCTATAATAAAAAGGTTAGTATTTTGGAAATAAACTGAAAAATTTAGGAAAATGCCAAACATCTTTAAAATTGATGTTTGGACGAAATGGTAAGGAGGAAAATACCAAACATTTTCGAAAAATGAATGTTTGGAGTAAACGATAAGTAATAAACAAATTGAAATTCGAAAGCTGTCAAACATTTTTGGAAAACTAATGTTTGGAATAAATAATAAAGATTAAAAGAATAAAAAAAATGTCAATTAATGTTCGATCCCAAAATAACAAATGCACTAAAAAATTTGTCTATTTAGAAAATCTTGCCTATTTTGGTGATATAAGCATATGTATGGTCTCCCATAGTCCATTTAGGCTTTCGAGAGGAACGTTTCCCATATCTAATTTCTAACCCATTTAAGGTGGATCTCTTAATCTCACTAACTCACCATGCCTCATTCTTCCCTCATTTGGGTGTCGATCAAGCACTTCGAAGTTTGACGTTCCTTGAAGCAAGTTTAACCCTTCTAGGCAGGATGTAATCTGAAGACAAATTTATCAAACTTATATATCCACATATGATCTGAATGGTCTTTGTAGGCTTATAATGTAGGCTATGGTTCATGGTTATGAAAGAAATGATATATAGGCTCAAAATGAGTGTTTAAGGGTGATGAAACCAATGATCATTTTTTCTGGTTAAAATATCTTCTATGCGTTTGTTGATCAGAATGTGCTCAAATAAAAAACTTCTTTGATTTATTTCTTGGATCGCTCTAGACTGCCCATTTCTGGGTTTTCACCCTAGAGTTCATTTCTTTCTTTGTAGCTTTGGAATCTGTATCTTGCATCTGGAATGAATGTTGATGCATTTCTTATTCACATGTAACTGAATCTTCTATTGTTATCGTTTATTGCACTTTCTGATTGTGCTTTTAATCTTTATTGTTTCAAACTTCTTGTTGGCACACTTTCAATTTTGTTCAGCCAGTCCTTTTGAGCAAAAATTTCTTTTACTGACTTATTCTGATATTTCTCTTGGTCTTCGTGTTTAGGACATTGATTCTCATTTCTTGCGCTTATTCACGGAGCGCCATCTTTGTAACATGGTCAAAACTAGGCGATTTAAACAAAATCCTCTTCTTTTTTGCCCTAGTGTGGGGTTGATCCTTGGTTTGGGTTCAAATGAAAAGAAACGAATAGGCTCAAAGGGGGACAACAAATGGATATTTTCTATTATTTGCGAAGGGGATTGAAGGAATGCCATTTATCATCCCATACATGGATATCAAAATAGTCTTCAGAGGGTAGAAGTTTAGGGTCAACACTCGATTCAAGGATCTTAAAAACAAGTTCCTGAGAAGAAAATTTCCTAAAATGGGAATTGCCCATTATCTACACACTTGTTTTATTCTCTATCGGTAGGATTAAAATATCTTTTAAAATTTTTTGAGAGAGAAAAAAAATGATCCTTGAGAAAGGACATGCTTGAAAAATTTTGTTTTTGAGAAAATCAATTGAGAAATTCTTCTTCCTTCTTTTTTTTGAGAAAAAGAAAAATCTTAAGAGAGGAAAGAATTGAGAAATCCATTTTTTAACAATATCCTTATGAAAAGATTTAATTGAGAAATATTTCCTTTGAAAAATGTCTTTATGAAATGACTAAATTAAAGGCTCATATTAAAAGATGTCATTGTGAAAGGATCGAAAAAGAAGCTATTATTATTATTTTTGAAATAATGTCCTTATGAAAGGACTGAACATGTGTATTTGTGAAATGATTGAAAAAACTTTGCTAAAAAATATTTATTCTCGTGAGAGGATGGAAAAAGATAAAAAATGTCCTTGTAAGGGACTGGATCTAAGAACTTGTTAAAACAAATTGAAATGTTCATTTTTTCTTTAATCGCCCTTATGAAAGGGCTGGATTTAGAAATTTGGTTGAAAGAATATAAAAGTTCATTCTTAAAAAAAAGTCCTTAAAAGGATTTACCTTTTCTTAAAAATAATTTGTGAAAGAATTTTTTGGTATGTGATTTTATACAAATAAGATGCATGCACGTGCTTCCAAGGTGATGCAATGTACGAAATGTAAAAATCATAACAATAATCAACAAATGCAAGAATGAATGCAAATAAAGGCGTTGATTCCGCTGATAATCACCATTTCGAACGACTTTCATAGGAATTAAAGGGTCCAGATTCTAGAGCCAGAAAATAAGATTTCTACAGATATGCCCCTCTACATGTTTTTGGGCCGCACTCAAGGAAATGAAAGTCTCGATTAAAATCGCTAGTACTGCGTTCATCTTCTGCTTCACGCATTCAAATAGATCCAAGATGGCTGCGTCAAAGTTTCCAAGAACCCTCGGGAAGATGACCAAACCATATGTCCCCAAAGAGAACATGTCCATCTTCATCACCTCATCTAGGTGTGCGGCTATGATGTCTCGGATACACTCCCATGCATAGGCTAGGCTGTCTCTTCAACTCTGAATTAGGCCGTTGACCCAATCGTCACTCATCTTGGCAAAGGTTTCGAGCTTCAATGGATAATTCTAGTTCCTTGGCAGCTTCGTATAGATCCATTCTTTTTGAACATTTTTCTTGTTGAACAAGGTTGTGTACTCTTCTACCGTGGGTATCATGTCATGTCTGTTGAAAGTGAAGCAGCAAAAAGCAAGGTTCCATAACTGAGAGATGGCTCGACGCAAAGGCTGATTAACCCCGACATACCTTAAATGTGCTATGTAGCCATAAGTGTAAGAATATAGGTCTTTTAGTCGTCGATCCCATACTTCCCAAATCTCTTTAAGCTCCCATAGACCATTCTATTGTAGGCTCTTGTATGTATATCCTGGCATTATCGCTCACTCGGCAAACTGTTACCTTGGGCCCATTGGTTGACTTCTGACCAATGTCTGACGGCTGTTCTTGAGATATTTTTTATCCATGATGAAAGATTTCTGATCGGGCAAACCACTTGAACCAACACCTTTATGTCATGCAATGCTAATGCAACAAAAGTATGTGTAAATTAAAAATAAAATAAAACAAAAAAATAAGTTAGTACCAGATAAAAATAATAAATACATAAATAAAAGTTAAATTTAAATAAAGCAAACAAACAAAATAACCTTATATACATCCCGTCTAAAACACCTAGGTTATCCGCATGGATCTAAAGGGGCGAGTTTCTATATGTTCTCTACATGCAGTGTTGGTTCTAGGAGGTACCGAATTGTCCTTGCTGTCCTCTACTAAGAGTAGCAAGGCCCCCGATCATCACCCATTATAGGCTCCTTTCAACCAGGTTCAATTCAGGCGGACCCATTCGCTTATGCCCCTACGAAGGAACGATATCCTCACGAAAGCATAAGGTACTCGAGCCCCGAAGGTACTTGCTAGGCCCATACGGAGGAACAATATCCTCACGAAAGCATTAGTGTTCCCCCACTTAAAAAGACGGGTTTATATGCCAAGTTTTAAATGCGTTAAAATAAACATGCAATTATAACCGAATGATACTTTAATAGTCACTTTAATCCGGAACTTCCGATATTAGTAAAACAGTAATTATTTAAAAAAGCTCGACTCTCATTTGTTTTTGAAAAACAAAACAATCTCCCCAGCGGAGTCGCCATCTGTAGCGATATCCCTTTTCTACGCTAAAAAATGGGGTTTTAAAGGTGTTTGGAGGTCTTTCGGGTATTAAAATGTTTATTCCATGGGGTTTTAGAAAAACTGTGTTTTATTTAAAAGTGGAATCGCCACCGGCCACTTAGGTAGGCCAGACACCATAAAACCTGAGATTTTAAAACTGTTGGGTTCAGGAGTCGGTTAAGGGTGAGGAAGGATTAGCACCCCACACCACCCAAAATTGGTACTTCAATAATTACCGCTTTATTAATATTAGACTTTTCGGGTTAAAGTGACGGTTCAGTTAAACTTTGGTTATAAGTGCGAGTAAATTTTAAAAGCCCCTTATCCTAGAGTAAACGTCCAACCACCATCACTACGCCTGATACTAACCTCGTTTACGCTCGGATAAAAGGGTACCGCATTGACAAAATATATATTCGTTCTGCATACTAACATGGCAAATAAATTAAATACAACGCGATAAAAATTAAAAACATAAATGAATAAATACTAACATAATAAAATAGTAATCTAACATAAATAAAATACTAATCTGAAACATACATACATAAATATTAATATAACACATAAATAAAAACAAATCTAATGTAAATAAAATACTAATCTAAAACATTCATAAATATTAATCTAACACATAAATAAAAACTAATCTAACATAAATAAAATATTAATCTAAAACATAAATTTAAAATATAAATAAACATACAAACTAAAAAGGAACACAATTTTAAATTAACTAATAATTCATTAAATCATAAAAATTACAACACAAATAAAAAGGGAAGAAAATATACCTAACTAGGAGCTCGAATGACATGCCCCGACTGAACCCCACCGATATCTACCACGACCTCTCCAAAAATTAACTAGATCGGACCCAAAATAGGACACACCATGCCTTATATTTATAGGCAAAATTGGGGGGGGGGTTCTCAAGGTGACGTGGAGCTTTGAGCTCCACACAAAATTTCCTATTTTTTAATTAATAATTTAATATTTTATTTTTTTACTTTTTTATATTATATTAATATTATTTGTTTGATTTTTTTCATTAATTTTACTATTAAAACAATACTAATAATACTAAAACTCGGACAAAAATGAGTGATTACAATGTTCCCTCTTATTTGTCACGCCAAACAGTGCCATGATGCGAACCCTAATGCCAGTTGAAAAAAAAGAGAAACCCTTGGCAGGAATAAAAGAAAAATTCTGAGTTTAGGTAGTAAATTGGACTAAGGGAGTAGAAGGATACTTGATGCATATTGCCTACACATCATGCACTCTTCATGCCCTTGGACTAGAGCTATATTGCTGCACTTGAATTTGCTTATCTGTTTAGCATTCCTGTACTAAGATATCTGGGGACAGAACTAGAGCCAAATTCTGCTTGCCAGTGTGTGTTGACATTCTGAACTAAATTTTGCCGAGGTACTATTTTCACAATTTTTTTTAGCTTACTTGATTACTTGAGGACAAGCAATGAGCTAGGTTTCGGGGGGTGTTAACTCCTCAAAAGTACTAAATCTTATGCTTATTTCGCATCGTCTTTGCTTACCTTTAAGTACATTTAGTTGCATTTAGCCTTCAAATTCATGCATTTGCATAAAGAGTTAGGAATTGTGCTATGCCAATATGAATGGTTGCTTTGTTGGAATTAGTGCAGGCATGGCAGAGTAGTGCAACACAGAAAGGAAGGAATGCCAGGGAGAATGCTGAGTTGCTGTTGGCAGCGATGGACCAAAAATTGTCAAAGCACCAGTTGGCAGCGAAGAGGAGTTTGATGCCCGACCAAGTAGCTGTTGGACCTTGATGACTTCAGCCCTAGGATTCAAATATAGGATAAGATGATCACATCCCTTATCCCTTGAGCATTCAAAATTCAATTTTCAAGGTTTATCCTAGGTTATCCTTGCATGCCTATATAACTAACTCAAGCAAGCACATAATCGGTTTTCACCAATCATCAACGATCGGCTTGGAGAGGCTACACTAAGGAGACGTTATTAGACCAGCTTGACCTAGAGCCTAGATCTTGAAGGGCTGCATTGACCTACCCCTTCTAGCCCACTCTCTTTGTCTAGTTATTTTTATTTTTAAATGATGATGTTGTTAGAAAACGATGAAGGTTTTTGGTTTGATACCCTCACCATGAACTAATTTAATAGCTAATGAGGGATGTTTGCATTGAACGTTGTTTTTATGTTCAGTTTTAATAATAAAAAATGCCTTGGCATTGTTTTCCCTATCTAACATGTTTTACAGTTTTCTAAATTCAGTGTCAAGCGACCGCTGGCACAGTATGCTCATTGCACCTTAATATCTTAACAGACTTAGGGGGCAATGATTAGTTGCTATATACTAAGGTGAGAAGCTTCGACGGAAGATGTTCAAGTAGATGAACTTACTTCGGGAGTGAGTCTACCCCTTAGGAGTATAGGTTGGGACTTAATCAAATTGATTTATTAAAAACTTCATTGCAGAGATATAAGGGTTTTTACATGGTTAATTTTAGGCATTGTCATCGACAGAGTCAATGCCAACTTTGAATTTGCTCGCAAATAATATTAAGGCAGAAAATTATTAAAGACTGGCATGAAAAGCGTAAAAAACAGACATCCCTTGCCAACGCTCATCACTCATTTAAAATCTCCTTTGTGCCAACGCTGTTTTATTTTTACTTTTTTTCCTTTTAATCACTATTTTCAAACAACCTCAAATCAACCAACACTTTTCCTTTTGACAAGTAAGCAAGCAAGGCAATCAAACTCTTGGCCAATCCTTGTGGGATCGATAACTCAGCTTACTGCTGTATTACTTACCGACCGTGTATACTTGCACGCAAAAGACTTAGTCTTTGAACTGTTTTCATACATTCCTAATACATTTCGCCACCCTTTTGCCAAGCACTTACACAGTTGAACACCTACCAAGATCTGGTTTCAATTCATTAACTCCAAGTTGCTGCCCTCAACCCATAGCACGTCAGTCTCACTTGATAGAATGTGCCTGATACATTCTATCACTAAAAGAAGAAAGACTGATGTAGGAGTAATCATCCACAAAGAGATTAAGGGTTTTACTGAGAGGAAGAATAGACTATTGGCTTTTTCTTTGCTGATCATGCAGCTTTGTGAATTGAAGGGTGTAAAACCCTTGAAAATTTTGGAGAAAACAACCAACAAAGGGCCAATCAATAAGGTTGCCATTAGAGAATGGCTTGCACTTCAGAGGTTCCTACACCGAGAGTGGGTACTGTGACGAAGGAGGAAAAGGGCAAGGCAAAGATGGATGCTGCAATAGAAAATGTCCCTACAAGTGATAAAGTTTGGAAGAAGGTTCTAACTATAGAGGACAAACTTTAAGTTGTAACGAGTACACTTGGAAAAGTTGCAGCCATAGTGCAAACAATAGATCTGACACAAAATTTATTCTATGCCTATATGAAGACGTGGCACAAGTCTACTCTTTCGGCCATGAGCTGGATTACTCCAGTTGCCTTACCAAAATTTTTGATGTTCCCTCCCATCATCCGTAGCTATGATTTCTCCTCTGATGCAGCCACAAAAAAAGCACAAGACAAGTTAGTGAATTCTCCTGATAATGTTAGCGAAGCTGGTGACACACCAAAAGAGGATACATCGAGTAAGATCATTAAGGATTGTCTATTTGACTTGAATATCCTTACAGATTTTGATGCAACACCCACTGCTACTGAAGAAGGTGAAGTCCTTGTAGAGGACATTGATGATAATGGGGGAGATAGTTCCATTTCTTAAAAGCCTGATGCTAAGAAATTTTAGTTGAGAAAAATTCGGTTGCATCCAAGATTGTGGATACAACCCTAGAGGGACCAGAGATAAAGCCAGTTGCTGCACGACTAGAGAAAGTTGCGCCCACAATTGATGAACAAGAGGCCAACCCTCTAGTGATGGTGCTTTACAAGGCACCACCACAGTTCATCCTTACTGAGGATGCTGCCAATGATGCTAATGAAGAAGAAAAGCCCGAGAAAGAATAGAAAACTGAACAAGATGAAGAATAGGCCCCTCTTCCAAAGAAGGAGAAGAAGAAAAAGTGCTTGAAGTCCAAGGATAAAAGCAAGAAAAAGCGTAAAGAAGAGAAGATGAGCAAAAAAAAAGAATCAACGCTTCTCTTCTTCCTCCCAAGAGCCCTAGAACTGAGTTAGTTTGTTTTTAGTTTTAGTAGGCATGCATTCCATATAGTGTAATTTCATTTTATATTTATGTATTATCGTGACATTTGCATTATCATTCTAATAACATTTAGTTTTAATATCATTGCATCCATCATTGTAGCCACATGTTGTCATTGTATTATGTCATTGCATTCTGTCATTTCATATTCTTCTCTTTTGGATTGGGGACAATGCAATCTTTAAGTTTGGGGGTATATGCTTAGAAGTTGAAATGCACCCACATTTCAAAAAAAAAGCAAATGCAAGGTTCTTTTTATTGAAATATTTTTGCATGCATTCGATGTATAAATCTTGAATTGTTTTGATTATGGATAAATTGGTTGGATATACATGATGGATAATTGCATTCTTAACTCTACATTAATATATCTGTTTGTTTAACTAGAGAATATCTAGCACCATTCCTTTGATTTTTGATTACTTCCACCTATTTCAACATGTGTTATATATGTTAGTATATCTTATTAAGTATAAATAAAAGGCATTATAGAGTGAGTGCAATAAATAAAAGTAGCTTTAAAGGAGAACACTCCTATTCATGCTTTAGAAAAATGAATCTGGCCAAAGGTTGTCATTGCATGAGTGTGTGTCGTTGCAATGTAGTGCTTTATGAGGGTTCGTTGCACATCTTACTTCTCAGGGTCTAGGTTGCATTCATTGTTCGATATCCCTCGCTACATAATATATAAAAAAGAAGAAGAAAAACATGAAATATATATATATATTTAATATTTATATTTTGTTATGTGTGGTACTAAATAAATGTTGATATGAGGAATGAATCAGAGATGATAGGGATGATGTTAGGTATTCTCGTATTGCTTGCTTATCTATTGATGTGAAGTTGTTTGTGCAATTTTCTCTCTTATTGACGCAATGCCTTTATTGGTTGATTGGAATGATTCAAGTATCTAGAATGCCTTTAAACTGTTGTTGGAGCTTGTTGCTTTAATTTTACTTGAGGACAAGTAAAAACTCAAGTTTAGGGGTGTGATAGCTCTTTAAATAGCATGTATTTTCCCTAGATTTATAGATCTAATTGTCCCTACATTAGTGTCTATTGCATCCATTTTTTGCATTTTCATGTATATTTCCTGCATTTTATTTAACTTATTCTCAGTTACTCTTATTTCACATATTTCTACCTATTTTGCCTTGTTGTCGCTGTATTTCTAATGTCCCTACAGAGGAAGTCTCACCATTGCAGCCAGTTTGACACTGTATCTGCCAGCTATCCAGTATGCTAAAAGATAAGGACGACCCTGCCAGCTATATTATATGTTGTAACAAACTTTGTACGGCCCTGGATCACACAAAACATCTGCAGGACATGTGTCCTTTTTTGGGAAGCCTATAAAAGGAAGAATTCGGTAAGAGAGAGAGTTACGCGATTTCTATTTCTCATATCATCTTCAACCTCCAAGCTTTCTCTACCCTCCTATAGTGTCTTAAGCTCATTTCTGGAGATCTGAGTTGAAGTGAGGCATAATTATCTCAGGAAAAAGGAATCAAGTGCTGGATCAAGGAAAATATGTTGTTATCTTCTTAAAATTTTATTCATTTTAGATGTTTGTTAAGGATTACTTTTGTATTTTGTGCTTAGTTGATGATGGTTTAAACCTTTTAACTTTATGAACTTGTTGAAACCTTTTTTCCAGTTTAATATATATTTTTATTAGCTTTTTCGTAAGCTCCAATTGTTGGATCTTATTATCGTTTTGTATGAGAGTGTTAAACTAGCCACTGACATTGATGGATGCAGTGACAAGTCAGGTTAACGAGTTTCTCAACAAAAGTTGAATGGATACAATAAAAGTTGATCCGCTTGTTCAAAGGGTTATAGTTCTGACTTACGATGAGATTTGAAGCCGATCTACATCCATGAGTCAACAGTTGAAGATTAAATAGGAGTAAGTACTCAAGCTGTCCTTCTAATTACTGGTTGAGTCATCATATTCCCTCGAAGCGTACTTGATCTTTCTGCCAAACTGAACCAAGGAGATCCGGGCTTTATTTTCATATTTCTCTATCTTTTTATATACTCTGTTATTGCTACCACAATTAATCCTTTATTAATCTCTTTATTTTGTTTTTGCAGCCACCATTGTACTCAAAATTTCCACTTTTACAGTATTGCATTGTAGTTACATAAATCTTGAGCTGAGTACACCATCCTCGTGGGATTGATATTTAAACAGGCTTGTCTTATTTCTATTCTTGCATCGATAGTGTAGCTTGCACTAATAGTATTACGTTTTCACACCGATCACCAGGCCCCACCCTATTTTCTCCCTCGATCTCTGTCATCTGAACACGAGCATGTGCATTCTCATCTTCAAATAATTTAGCACATTCAGTATTAGGAAAATGAAAGTCACTCTCTAAGCTCTGATCCGAGGACTTTGAAGCACTTTCCAATTTGAAGCTTGGCCAAAATAAAGGCTCCACTTCCGTAACTCTAACCCGATACGTATGTCCTTGTAATACAATAGAAACGAAATCATCAATCTCATTTAACAAACTCGTAATAATAAATACATTTGCCCTCTCAAAACATTTAGGTTGAGATGTTTCTTCTTCAACGTCAATAAAGGAACCCCACAACAATCAGCTGGAAAGTCACAGGGCACCACATATGAAGTGGCGAACCATAAATCGATACCCATACACGACGACTATGAAAGCCGCTAACTCCTTTTTTTCCCACTTTTCTTGAAAAATTTGAATTTGGGGGGAATTTATTAAAAAATCATATTTTTAAAATAAAAACTAGAGTCACCACCGGTCACTAAAAAAGTAAACCAGAGATTTTCATTCTTTTGGGTTCGGGAGTCGGTTATATGTGGGGAAGGGTTAGCACCACCACCACGCCCAAACGTGGTACCAAATTAATTACCATTTTATTAATATCGAATTTTGCAAGTTAAAGTAACATTTAAATCAAAATTTGGTTATACATGTGAGTAAATTTTAAGGGTCCTATTATTCGAGAATAAACAAAAAAACCACCACCACTACGAATGGTACTAGCCATGTTTACTCTCGAATAAAAGGGCATCACATTAACAATTTATATTCTGGATGCATCATAATAACATTTAATATAACATATGAATGAACAAAAATGGCAAATATGTATAAAGGCATGAATATAAAGCATGAACATTAAATTCTAATAACAATGCACCATGAATTAAATATGCATATACATATCAAGGTAGGAAAGATATAGTCCCAGTAAAGTTGTCACATTTGTGTTTTAAAATTGTCCCAGTCAAAATGTCATTTTGAAAAACTCAACAACTTTTATAAAACACATTTACTTTTCTATCTTTTTTTAGTTTCCCAACAAAAATAAAAGTTAACTTTTTAAGGGCAAACTTGTCATTCAAATTATTTTACACCACACATCTTATATAAACTTTTTCTTCCTAAAACCCCGTGAAAAGTCAACATGTGACACAAATAGTGGGATGAATGGACTATTATATATTACATATAATATATATATATGTATACAACATAAGGTAAAACAAGTTTATATATATAATATATATTTAATATAATACTTATAACGTTAGTAAGAAGAAAAAAAAGCCGTATCATATATACCAGGTAAACTTAAATCAAGTATGTATATTAGGTAATAATAATAAATACATAAATATTAACATACATATATTAGGTAAAGACAATAAATACATATATATTACCATACATATAATATAAATTATGGGAAAAGGGTTCAAAGGAGTAACTTATATATATATACATATATGGTATAAGTATTTAAAAAGAAAATATATAAAACTATACATATATGCTAAAATATGACTATTAGAACTATATACGTATATACTTTATACACATAACCATACAAAGCAATATATAGAAGGAAACAGTCACACATAACCATAACTATATGTAGTAATATATATAACATACCACAAAAAGGAATTAAAGGATATATATATATATATATATATATATATATATATATGACATACTATATACTATACGTAATGTAATATAAATATATAATATACTATGCACTTAAGAAGCATAAATTAAAGACAGAAATAATAACAAAGGATTGAAATAAATGCGAAACCAAATTAAAGGGACTAAATGATGATTTTACCACTGAATCTCAGACTAAATTAAGAAAAATAAGTTTAAAGGACCAAAATGGGGATTAAACCATTCAGATTTTGATTATAATAATAAAGGGGGATGAAATTGAAAAATAATTCAAAATTCCAGGGACTGAGGGTGTAACACCCCGAAAAGCGGCCTAGTCGGATTTGGTTTCCTGTGATCGAAAAATTTGTTTCTGATTGAGCAAGAAAGATATGTAAGTGTGGTTAATGGATTGAAATTGGTTAATTAGCAAGACTTGGAAATTAAATAGCTAAATTAGAAAGATTTAAAGTGTGAAATCTTTTGGCTAAATATGGAAGATTTGAAATATAGGGTACTGTGTAAGAGACTTATGAGTATGTGAGGACTAGGTAGGTAATTAGACCACCTAGAGACCAAATTAAAAGAAGTTAGAATATAAATGGTGACTAAATAAAAAAGATTGGAAGTTTTTCTTAAGTTTTTCACTCCTAGTCAACTTTTAATAATTGGGCCAAGAAAACCCCTTTACCAATTTGATGTCCTAATGCCTAAATTAATATGGATTACTAAGTTAAGTTATAGAGAAATTCTAAATTACCATCCATGATTTCTGAGCTTATCCTCATGCTATTTCCATGGCTAAGTGATGCTATAGAATGAGATTATGTCCTTGGAAATTATGAGAAACTTTGTGATCTATTGTCTACGTCTCTTGTCCAAGCTCAAGTGTTCTAAGGTGAAGAAACACCTCCTCCATCAAAGTTAAGCAATACAATGTAAAGTAATCATCCTAGGAAAACTCTAAACACTTCAAGTGGTTCGGTGAGCGTAGTTCATGGTTTGGATGGCTACGTGTCATCCTTGTTGTATTATCTTTTATAGTTTATTATACGATTATTGTTGAATTGGTCATTGGATTATATAGAGAATTTGGTGGCAATACTCATTGATAAGTGTTCAAAAGTACTATTTTTCTTACCCTTTTTACTCATATTATTGTTAGACTTTGGCTCATATTAGTTGCATAATTAGCCATTCATGCATTAATCCATGTTTCCTTCCATCGTTGAGCTTGATTACATAACTTGGTAGTTTTCGTGGGAAAAGATGCTGCTTTGGTGTGTTTTGTGTGTATGTGCAGGATCACTTGCCAAAGCAAGGCCAGAGCTAGTTGCCAGGGCAATACATGAAGGATATGCCGAACTAGTTGCCAGGGCAATACATGAAGGAGACGCCAAGCCAGTTGCCATGGCAATTGTCGACAAGAGCAAAGGTGATATGGTAGTCGAAATTGATGACTATACAAGCCCAAGATGACGTGGAGCAAAGCCCAAACCCAAAGGAATTTGATTGCCATGCAGAGATTAAAGAAGAATTAAATTCCAAGAAGATAGGAGAAGTTCTAGTAGGAATACAATTATAATAAAGAATTATATTCTTTAAAGATAATTTAATTCCAACTTAAACTCCTCCTCAAAGAAGGACTTTGGCCTAGCCCTATAAATAAGCTGGAGATTTCGACAAGAGAGAGCATGAGGGGAATTTTCGACAAGTCCAAGGGAGAAAGCAAGGGGAATTTTCAACAAGCATCTAAAGCAAGGGATTTTCGACAAACTTCATCTTTTCTTCCTTGTTCGATTAGGTTCATGCTAGGGATTGTTTATCTTGTGTTTCTTTGGAACCTAGCCATGAACTAAATCTACTTGGCTATGGTTATTTTGTTTTGTGGTTGTGAGAAACTATTGGTTTTTGTTTAGGTAATAAAAGTTTGCACTTTTCTATTTCAAGGTTTATTCATTATTGGTTCTTATTCTTGTTTGCGAGTGAATTGGGAGAGGATCTCGTGATTTCATCTATTTATCTAATATCAGGAGAGTTAGATTCAAGAAACGAATGAATATGATCTTTATTCAATCCAATGATGGTGAAGATTAATCCGGCTTAGGAATAAGTTAAGGATTTCAACGGCTAAGAGGAGCGCAAGATTGGTTGTTGTTCACCCTTGATTCACGTAGGGATGTATTATCAAGGCATGCACAAGTAGCTAGAGTTTCGACTTAGGGATAAGAAGAAACCATTGAAGAACGCTCTGCCGAACCTTGAAGGTTGCTGCCTAGACGCCCAAGTAGTTGCCCAGGCAACCATCGATTAGTTGCCAAGGCAACCCCGTTGTGCAAGTTGCCACGGCAACTGAGCTGCCCGTGCACTCTTTTACCAAGACAATTCAATTGGCTATCACACCTCAACTCACGATAACCTGGCCTATCTCTCTCACATTTGAATTCATCTTTTCTTTTACTTTATTGCTTTCTAGATTAGTCATTAGTTAAACTCCTATAATCCTTTACTTGTGTTTTTACTTTTTGCAGTGCAAGAGATTAGATCCTTGAAGTGGCACCAATCCCTGTGGAGACGATATCTTTTATACTATAACTTGCGACGTGTATACTTGCACATTTGCGTAGCACTTATTACGCGCAACAAGTTTTTGGCACCGTTGCCGGGGATTGGCAATAGCAACTTTGTTTTTACTTTCTTGCACTTTCTTTTTACTTTTCTTGTTTAAAATTCAAAGGGCTAACAAACTTTGGTTTTGCATTGGTATATGACCAGGGCGAGACCAACTTCACCAGAATATCCCTTTGATCCAGAAATCGGACGAACCTTACAAAGACTTAGACGAAGGATAAGAGAAGCAATGGCAAATCAAGACGGCAATATGAATCAAGATGTTCGAGCAGGAGGAGGAGTGATTCTTGCACGAAACAGAACTATTCGAGACTATCTTGAAGAAGATCTTGATGGACTTAACCCAGGAGTTGTCGCACCTGAAATTGAAGCCGACCACTTTGAGTTGAAACCAATAATGTTTAATATGATCACCACAATAGGTCAATTTGGCGGCTCAACAACAGAAGATGCACGGCAACATCTAAAATCTTTCCTCGAAATTTGCAACTCGTTCAAGATACACGGAGTTACCCCTGATGTATTACGATTAAGATTATTCCCCTATTCACTGAGGGATAGGGCGAAAACATGGTTAAATAGCATTCCTGCCTGATCCATAGCATCTTGGACTGATCTTTGTCGTGATTTCCTTGCTAGATTTAATCCTACAAATTTGACTGATAAGTTTCGTAATGACATTACTTCTTTTCGGCAGGCAGATGATGAATCCATGTACGAGGCTTGGGAGCGATATAGAGAACTTCTACACAAATGCCCTTTACACGGATTCCTGGTGTGGACTCAAGTAACAATGTTTTACAATGCCATGAATACACCAACAAGGATGATGCTAGATGCCTCGGCAAACGACATACTCCTAGATAAATCGCCAGAGGAAGGAATGCAAATTTTAAACAGGCTGGCCAAGAATGACTATCAATTCCCATCTACTAGAAGAGGAGGAGTTAGACGCCAAGCCACAATACATGAACTAGGATCATCAGATTCAATTTCGGCACAATTGGCCACTTTAACCAAGATGGTCCAGAACATGCAAAAACCAAACAACAAACATGAAGTCAAGGTAATGGATTTTTTTATGAGTTCTGTGGTGATAACCATAATTCTTCTGAATGTATGCAGAATCCCGAATCCAGCTTCTATGTGGGGAATTACAATCGGAGCAATAACGTGATGTCTAATACATACAATCCAGCTTGGAAGAAGCACCCAAATTTTTCATTGAGTAATCCCAAAAATGCTCTAAACCAGAACAATCAGAATGCACAAGCATCGGGATTCCAGCAGAATATGCCACGGCAACAGATGCCGCAGCAACAACCGACGACATCTAGTTCTTTGGAAAATTCTCTAAATGCTTTTATGATGAAAACTGAATCTTATATGGCTGAGAATAGTAATTTCATAAAAAGAACTGATGCTTTTATTAACAGGACCGAGATGAGATTGCAAAACCAAGAGGCGGCAATCAAATCATTGGAAAATCAAGTTGGACAGTTTGCTCAAAATCTGAATACTAGACCACAAGGAGGTTTACCTAGCGATACTGAAGTCGCAAGAGGAACTGGCCATGAGCAATGTAAGGCAATCACCACTAGAAGTGGCCAACAACTTAGAGAGGCTCAAACCCGCTCATCAAACAAAACTCCACAAAAAGATCAGGTCGAACCTAGCGGCAAAGCCTCAGATGCTGAACCAGGAATTGCCGCGGTAACCGGCAATAAGCATGCCTCGGCAACCGACGATAAAGACGCCTCGGCAACTTGCGATAAGCATGCCTCGACAACCCAGTTGATAATGCCTCGACAACTCTAGATGTTCCGGCAATGCCGTCAATCAGGTTTCAAACCAATGAAAGGATCGAAGATATCCGACTTCCACCACCATTCCCACAAAGGTTGAAGCGACAAAAGCAAGAATACCAATTCAAGAAGTTTCTTGATATCCTAAAGCAAGTCCACATCAACTTGTCACTGGTGGAAGCACTTGAACAAATGCCAAACTATGCCAAGTTTCTTAAAGACATTGTGTCCAAGAGAACAAGGCTAGGAGAGTTTGAAATAGTTGCCGCCACAGAGGGATGCATGGCAATGTTGCACAATCGTATGCCACCCAAGTTGAAGGATCCCGAAAGTTTCACAATACCCTGTTCCATTGGAAATCACTATGTCGGGAAAGCATTATGCGACCTTGGGGCCAACATAAACTTGATGCCTAAATCGGTTTTCCAGAAACTAGGAATCGGGAAGGCAAGACCTACAACAATTATGCTACAGCTAGCCGACAGATCCTATGTGCATCCAGAGGGAAAAATCGAGGACATACTGGTAAAAGTTGATAAATTTATTTTTCCCGCTGACTTTATTGTTTTGGATTATGAAGCAGATGAGCATGCACCCATCATTCTCGGGAGACCATTCCTAGCAACAGGGAGAACCTTGATCAACGTTGAAAAAGGAGAACTCACAATGAGGGTGAATGACCAGCAGGTCAAACTAAATGTGTTCCAAACACTAAGGCATGCCGATGATCCAGAAGAATGCCAACTTCTTCATGCCATGACAGAGTTTAACTTCGATAAGGAATTTAGTTGCCTCGGCAACTACATTGCCGACCAAGAGGAACAAGAGGAGTATGAAGAACTGGTCGATGAGGAATAACCAGAAGAGGCAAATTGGCTAGCCAATCGACCAGGTACATACTTTGAACCACTGGACTACTTAGGTAAGGAAGGTAAGCTCGAAAAACCCTCTATTGAACATCCTCCAATTCTTGAGTTGAAACAATTGCCAGAGCAACTAAAATATGTATACTTAGGGACCGATAATACATTGCCTGTAATTATTTCTTCTAAGTTACAGCCTGAGCAGGAAAAGAAGCTGATCAAGATGTTGAAGCTAAACAAAAAGGCAATAGGGTGGACAATTGCTGACTTGAAGGGAATTAGCCCGGCGGTGTGCATGCACAAGACCTTGTTGGAAGATGATCACAAACCTTCAATTGAGGCCCAGAGGAGACTGAATCATGCCATGAAAGGGGTTGTAATGAAAGAAATCATCAAGTGGTTTGACGCCGACATTATATACCCTATCTCTGATAGTACGTGGGTAAGTCCGGTATAATGTGTACCGAAAAAGGGAGGTATAACAGTGGTAAGCAATGAAAATAATGAACTTATCCCAACCAGGACTGTGACCGGTTGGAGGGTTTATATGGACTATCGAAAGCTAAACAAAGCCACTAGGAAAGATCACTTCCCATTACCCTTTATTGATCAAATGCTTGACCGTCTTGCAGGTAAACCCTTTTATTGTTTTCTTGATGGTTATTCAGGTTACAATCAGATTGCCATAGCACCAGAAGATCAAGAAAAGACAACCTTCACATGCCCATACGATACTTATGCCTTCCGAAGAATGCCGTTCGGATTATGTAACGCCCCGACAACCTTCCAAAGTTGCATGATGGCACTCTTATCAGACATGGTCGAAGACTTCCTTGAGATCTTCATGGATGATTTTTCGGTTTTTGGTAATGACTTCGACGGCTGCCTCAGCAATTTAGAGAGGGTGTTGGCAAGATGCGAAGAAACAGATTTAGTCCTCAATTAGGAGAAATGCCACTTTATGGTAGATGAAGGAATAGTGCTCAGCCACAAGATTTCATCCAAGGGAATTGAAGTAGACAAAGCCAATGTGGACGTGATCGAGAGATTACCCCCACCAAGTTCAGTTAAAGGAATTCGAAGTTTTCTCGGACATGCAGGTTTTTATAGGAGGTTCATTCATAATTTTTCTAAAATCACTAAACCCTTGTGTAATCTGCTTGAACAGGATAAAGTCTTCGATTTTGATGATTCTTGCACTCAAGCATTCGAAACCCTAAAGAAAAAGCTTGCCTCGGCACCCATTGTCGTTCCACCAGATTGGACGCTACATTTTGAGCTCATGTGTGATGCAAGTGATTTCGCAGTAGGAGCAGTCCTAGGCCAACGCATAGGTAAGACCTTCTATGTGATATACTACGCTAGTAAAACTCTTAATAGCGCTCAAGTGAATTAAACAACAACGGAGAAAGAGTTACTAGCTGTAGTTTTCGCATTTGACAAGTTCTGATCCTATTTAATTGGTACAAAGGTAATTATTCATACGGACCATTCGACAATCAAATACTTATTTGCTAAAAAGGATGCTAAACCTCATTTGATTCGTTGGATATTACTTTTACAAGAATTTGATATTGAAATTAAGACAGGAAAGGAACAGAAAACCAAGTGGCCGATCACTTATCACGTTTGGAACGCAATAGGGAGGAGGACGCGGATCTAGAGATATGTGATGCATTCCCGGATGAACAAATTTTAGTTGCCTCGGCAACCCTCGACGCCTCAGCAACCCTAGACGCCTCGGCAACACACGATGCCTCGGCAACCCTTGACGCCTCGGCAACCTTCGACGCCTTGGCAACCATGGATGCACACGCCTCGGTAACTCTCGATGCCGCAGCAGCCTTTGACGCGCACGTCTCGACAATTTTGGGAGCAGTCACCATGGCAGCACATGCCTCGGCAATACCCTGGTACGCGGATTTAGTTAACTTCCTTGTTTGTGGTATTTTTCCTTATGGCATTACTCACCAAGGGAAGAAGCGGTTCCGCCATGAAACTAAGCATTACTTTTGGGACAAGCCTCTTTTGTTTAAACAATGTGCAGATCAGGTTATACGCCGATGTGTCCTTGAAGAAGAGCAACAGAATGTACTCCGGCAATGCCATTCTTCACCCTATGGAGGACATTTTGGAGGAACTCATACCGCGACCAAAGTTTTGCAATCTGGGTTGTATTGGCTAACATTGTATAAAGATGCCCAAGACTTTTACAAGCAATGTGATCGTTGCCAGAGGACGGGCAATATCTCTAGACGACATGAGATGCCACTCCAGAACATCATCGAGGTGGAACTATTCGATGTATGGGGGATCGATTTTATGGGACCTTTCCCATCTTCATTCAGTAACCTCTACATTCTACTTGCCGTCGATTACGTGTCTAAATGGGTTGAGACAGCTACAGTTCCCAACAACGATTCCAAGACCTGCAAAAATTCTTGCAGAAAAACATATTTACACAGTTTGGGATGCCGAGAGCAATTATCAGCGACGAAGGCAAGCATTTTGACAACAGACTAATTGCCAAGATGTTGCAACGCTTCGGCATATCACACAAGATCGCCACGGCATATCACCCACAAACCAACAGGCAAGCAGAAATTTCCAACCGGGAGTTGAAGGGAATACTCGAGAAAGTTGTAAATCCCTCACGGAAGGATTGGTCATTAAGACTAGATGACGCACTTTGGGCATATCGCACTGCATTCAAAACACCCTTAGGTATGTCCCCCTTCTGACTTGTCTATGGTAAAACATGTCATCTACCGGTGGAAATCGAGCACAAGGCGTACTGGGCAATCAAGACTGTGAATATGGATTGGGAAAGTGCTGGACAAAAGCGTTTGATGGATCTCAATGAGATAGAAGAATTCCGTGCACTCGCCTATAACAATGCACGAATCTACAAGGAGAAAACAAAGCGATGGCATGACAAGAAACTATTGCCACGGTAATTCACGCCAGGGCAACTAGTTCTCCTATTCAATTCTCGGCTAAAACTTTTTTCCGGGAAAGCTGAAATCAAGATGGTCGAGACCATTCGAAGTCGTCAAACCATTCTCCCATGGTGCTGTGATAATCAAGTCCATCTCTGACAACCATGAATTCAAAGTTAATGGACAAAGATTGAAGCACTATAATGGTGCCCATGTGGAACGTAACAAAGAAGTGTTCAACTTAGGAGATGCATGAGCATGCTCTCCTTTCAATATTTTCTTTTTCTTTTTATTTTCATTTTTATTTTTAGGAGATATTTTATTTTTCTTCATTATCTTTAGTTTTCAGGTTTTCTTTGTTTTCTTTTTCACAACAAGACTCACAACTACTATGCTAAGGAAATTTACTGCCAAGATCCTTGCCCTGGCAACCAATGAAGAAGATGCTGCGGCAACCTACATCGTGCCTGCACAAGCTGATGCCACAACAACCAACCCTGAAGATGCCACGGCAACCAAAGCTAAAGACATCCCGGCAACAAGAAAACAACCATCACGTTTAAGCAAGAGAATCACGACACCGACCAAAAGGAAACTAATCATCTACGATGACGAACTCTCGGAGTAAGTCCTCGTATGCATTTTTATTATTATTTTTCGGTATTTTTATGCATGCATTGAGGACAATGCCTCACTCGAGTTTGGGGGGGGATTGTTATTAGTAGTTACCATGTTTAGTTACATTAATCTTAAGTATTGCATTTAGGATACATAAATTGCTTGCCATGCCTTTAATTGAAACAAGAATTGCTTAGATTTGATGAATATCCGATGATGACTTTGCCAATGCACTTAATTGATAGAATTTTTATTCTAGGATAACCATGGAAAAACTTAGAATTTTACTATGATGCTAAATTTGATGAAACACTGTTGTGGTTTGATTGATTTAAGGAATTCTAGTAAACTTAGGTTGATAATTAACAAATTGGGGGATTAGAATAAAAATTGGATGAATGCTAGAGGTGCCCGAAATTGGCTCTAGCACGTGCTAAAAAATTGATCGCTGGAGGTGCCCGAAACTGGCTCTAGTATGTGTTAAAAAATTGATAGCTAGAGGTGCCCGAAATCGGCTCTAGTCGAATAAATTAACTTAATAAAAAAGAAAACACTAGAGGTGCCCAAAACTGGCTCTAGTTAAAACATGTTAAAAAGAACCCAATGAAGTAATTTGAAAACCTATTGTTTGCATAGAATCCGAAAAATCAACTTGCACACAACTCCGCACACACTCACAAACATTATAGTTTGATTCCAAGTAACTCCTAAGTTTTCCGAAAAATAAAAAGCGAATCATACTTTGTGCTCCGGTTCAGAGAATTGAAATCAAGTTCAAGGCTAAGTTTGTGAAAGTTGAAGTCTTGGCAGGTAATTATGAGTTTGCATTGCTTGAGGACAAGCAATAGTTTGAGTTTGGGGGTGTGATAAGTGTTCAAAAGTACTATTTTTCTTACCCTTTTTACTCATAATATTGTTAGACTTTGGCTCATATTAGTTGCATAATTAGCCATTCATGCATTAATCCATGTTTCCTTCCATCGTTGAGCTTGATTACATACCTTGGTAGTTTTCGTGGGGAAAGATGCTGCTTTGGTGTATTTTGTGTGTATGTGCAGGATCACTTGCCAAAGCAAGGCCAGAGCTAGTTGCCAGGGCAATACATGAAGGATATGCTGAACTAGTTGCCAGGGCAATACATGAAGGAGACGCCGAGCCAGTTGCCATGGAAATTGTTGACAAGAGCAAAGGTGATATGGTAGTCGAAATTGATAACTATACAAGCCCAAGATGACGTGGAGCAAAGCCCAAACCCAAAGGAATTTGATTGCCATACAGAGATTAAAGAAGAATTAAATTCCAAGAAGATAGGAGAAGTTCTAGTAGGAATACAATTATAATAAAGAATTATATTCTTTAAAGATAATTTAATTCTAAGTTAAACTCCTCCTCAAAGAAGGACTTTGGCCTAGCCCTATAAATAAGCTGGAGATTTCGACAAGAGAGAGCATGAGGGGAATTTTCAACAAGTCCAAGGGAGAAAGCAAGGGGAATTTTTGACAAGCATCTAGGGCAAGGGATTTTCGACAAACTTCATCTTTTCTTCCTTGTTCGATTGGGTTCATGCTAGGGATTGTTTATCTTGTGTTTCTTTGGAACCTAGCCATGAACTAAATCTACTTGGCTATGGTTATTGTGTTTTGTGGTTGTGAGAAACTATTGTTTTTTGTTTAGGTAATAAGAGTTTGCACTTTTCTATTTCAAGGTTTATTCATTCTTGGTTCTTATTCGTGTTTGCGAGTGAATTGGGAGAGGATCTCGTGATTTCATCTATTTATCTAATATCGGGAGAGTAAGATTCAAGAAACGAATGAATATGATCTTTATTCAATCCAATGATGGTGAAGATTAATCCGGCTTAGGAATAAGTTAAGGATTTCAACGGCTAAGAGGAGCGCAAGATTGGATGTTGTTCACCCTTGATTCATGCAGGGATGTATTATCAAGGCATGCACAAGTAGCTAGAGTTTCGACTTAGGGATAAGAAGAAACCATTGAAGAACGCTCTGCCGAACCTTGAAGGTTGCTGCCCAGACGTCCAAGTAGTTGCCCAACTAGTTGCCCAGGCAACCATCGATTAGTTGCCAAGGCAACCCCGTTGTGCAAGTTGCCACGGGAACTGAGTTGCCCGTGCACTCTTTTACCAAGACAATCCAATTGGCTATCACACCTCAACTCACGATAACCTGGCCTATCTCTCTCTCATTTGAATTCATATTTTCTTTTACTTTATTGCTTTCTAGATTAGTCATTAGTTAAACTCCTATAATCCTTTACTTGTGTTTTTACTTTTTACAGTGCAAGAGATTAGATCCTTGAAGTGGCACCAATCCCTGTGGAGACGATATCTTTTATACTATAACTTGCGACGTGTATACTTGCACATTTGCGTAGCACTTATTACGCGCAACACTCATGTTATTGGAAAACATTGGTAAGTCCTTTTGTGTTGTCTTGCATCATGTTACATTGGCAAAGATTATTATATCGGTAAGTTCATTGCATCGGCAAGTTCATAGCATTGACTAAATCATTGCATTTATGAAAACATGGTATTGATAAGATCGCCGTATTGGCAAAGATATTATATTGGCAAGGCTATCATATTGATAAAACCATTGTATTGACAAGGATTATTGGAGCTAAGGCTCAACTATTGAATAAGAATATGTTCCTATTGCTAAAGCATAAGACACGTAAGTTGTCTTGCAATGGAAGCCCTTGTACACTTTGGCTTGGTACATGTATATTTGGACTATGGTTCATGAGCTATGGCTTAAGGGTAATGACCCTATATTTGCGATGTTGGAGGTTAGGGGGAGATGTTGGATGATGGAGGAAGAAGCATTGATTCATTACATGCCATTGCTTTGTGCTTTGAGCTTGCTTAAACACGGACCAAAGTTACCTTTGTCCAAATGTGTTCCAAGGCAAACAATGTTAAAAGACAAGTAAAACTATGAGTAAGATTATTGTATAAATAGACAAGACCAAATATGGAAAACAGATTCATGACATTGAGCATTGTTCATGTGTTGACATGTATTTATTGAAGCCACCATAATCATTGATTGCATTGATCTTGTGAAATCTATTATTATTTTCATCATAATATTATTGGATTACTACCTCTCTAGGCAAAGTATGTCTAATGCATTCATTTCCATGCATCATTTTAGGTTTAAGATTTATGAGGATGTGATCGTGGATCGAGGTTGCAAGTCACTTTCCAAGACTTTTGAGTAATGTATCTTTGTCCTTTTAACTCCTAGAAGGGTGGCATATGGCATGTGTATAGATATGTATGTGTAAACATGAGGCATATGTTGTGGAATTGTAAAAGCACAATTAAAATAAGTTTACAAGAAGCATAATCATGATATACTAGAATAAGATATAGAAATATGTGATTAAATACGATTATTGAAGTCTTGTGTACATTGATTAATAAAGAGGACATGAGGTCTATGTAAACAAGCTATATAATGGCCATCTTGAAGATATGTCATTAGATATATGTAGCATGATAAGGATTAAGTCTAAAATGATGTATTTTGCGTTTATGAATAGCTCACCACGTTAAAAGGGGTTGAAATATGAAGTATGACATGTTGGTGTTTTGGAAAAATTGGTAAAGTGGCCTAAAACACCCTAATAAGTGAAAACATAGTGAATGGATTCGTATTGGCATGAAACTTGGCATGCATATAGATTTGATGTTTATAAGTTGCTAGTAAAATTTGGTAATAATTGGACATGGTTAAGACCCTAAACTAAGTAAAAACCAGACATATTATGTCATTATATGTCTGTCTATACCGGTACGGGTGATGGCGTATCGGTACGAGTGTGCAACTTGGAACATAGGTAAAAGGCATATCGATACAGTTATTGAGGTATCGGTACGAGTTATCGAGTCTAGAAAATTACTGTAGCACCATATCGATACTGTATCGATCTCTAAAAATGACCTTTTAGGCATTGACCCGTGTAACGATACTGGGTATCAATACGAGCTCAATGAACTTAACCGTTTTAATGGCCATGATAGGCGTATCTATACGACCCTTAACGTATCAGTATGGCCAGTTGACATTAGAATTTGGGATCAGTATAGCGTACCGATACGGACGCATTCGTACCGGTACGACTCTTAATATTTTCTAAACTATTTTAATGACCATGAAATAGGCGTATCGATATGGCCTATTCGAGTATCGGTACCGAGGTAGGTAAGTTGGTTAAAAGATGATTAAAAGGTTTCAGAATGTTGTAATTTAGTCACTAAACTTTATAAGACTTAATTGAGGATGCATATGAACTCGAATTGTAGTAAAAATTTGTAGGCGATATATTTAAGCATTGAATTTCACACTGGTGACCCCAATTTTAGACAAGATCTTATAATTTACTAAATTTACAAATTGGTCCCTAAACTTGAATAAGTTACAAATTGGTCCCAAATTATAAATTGGGTAAACTTTATTGACTAGAAATATTTATGATATTGCAATTATAAAATAATGGGACATAATTTATTACATAAATTATCGTAATCATTGATTCGATCGCTGTATTATTCGACGACAATGCCTTCTGACCCAGATTCCTACCGGGCCAGGAATGAGGTGTTATATTTGTGGTATCAGAGCTAGATTTTAGTCGGTTTTGGACTAAATTGAAGTTCTTTGCATTGATATTGTTTGATTACATTCTGCATATGCCACCTAGGGGTTATATTATTGTGTGTTGTAATGTGACTTGCAGTTGACACGATCGTCCTATTATTGTAACTATAAGAGTACCAGGTAAGAATTTACAATGTTTATGTCTTTGATCAATAAAGAAGCTATCAAGGGATAGCTCAAGTGATAAAATATTTCATAGTTGCCACAAAATAAGATAAGTTCTTTCTACCTTGAGTTTCGATAGACGAGTTGTTTCTGTAACCAGATATATGTCTTAGTAGTGCTGTAAATGATTAGTTTGAAACCATTAACATTAGTTAATGGCGCAGACTTTGTGAACCCCTTAGTAAACAAGTTAAGACATGTCTTAGTTTTGAACTCTATTAGAGTCTAAAAGTTATGTGTAATAGCACCCTAAGATAAGATAAGTTTAGTAAAGACCTTCAAAAGCCTACGAAAAACATGAAATTTGAGATATGACATAGAAATAAGTTTAAAGGATGCTTTAGTAAGAACTTTGAATCCGAATGAGTCTTCGTTCCTGTCGTTTATGCCAAGAGGAAAATTCAAGGATGAATTTTCTTAAAGGAGGGGAGAATTGTAACACCCCAAAAATTGGCCTAGTCGAGATTCGATTTCTGGTGATCGATTTTTTTTTCCGATAAAGTAAGAAAGATATTTAAGTATGGTTAATGGATTGAAATTGGTTAATTAGCAATACTTGGTAATTAAATAGCTAAATTAAAAAGATTTAATGTGTGAAATCTTTTGGCTAAATATGGAAGATTTGAAATATAGGGTATGTGTAAGAGACTTATGAGTATATGAGGACTAGGCAGGTAATTAGACCACCTAGTGACAAAATTGAAAGAATTTAGAATATAATTGGTGATTAAATCAAGACGATTGGAAGTTAACATGCTTAAAGTATAAAAGACGAGAAATTTAGTGGCTAAGAGTGTAATTTCCCCATGACCTTTCTTCAAAAGAAGAAAAGATTTTTGGATGATGCTTTTTGTAATTACCCTATTGTCATAAACCTTTTCTATGACCAATTAAAAAGAAGATAGTGGAAAGATGGAAAGTAGATTAATGATGATGTTGGAGAATTAATAAGGATTTTTGTAAATTAATTTATCTTTAGAATTTATAATAATAAAAAGATGGTAAGAATGGGTTGCAAACATTCATGTAAGTCTCGATTAAGTAAAAAACCAAGAAAGAGAGAAATTTTCCAAGGAAGCTATTGTTGTCTTCTACCTAAGGTGCAAGTAAGCACCTCAAGCACACACCTCCATTGTTACTCAACGTAAGCTTGAGTTTTCTTAAGTATTTTACTCTTAGTCTAGTTTTAATAATTGGGCAAAGAAAACCCCTTTACCAATTTGATGTCCTAATGTCTAAATTAAGATGGATTACTAAGTTAAGTTACGGATAAATTCTAAATTACCATCCATGATTTCTAAGCTTATCCTCTTGCTATTTCCATGGCTAAGTGATGCTATGGAATGGGATTATGTCCTTGGAAAATATGAGAAACTTTGTAATTTATTATTTAGGTCTCTTGTCCAAGCTCAAGTGTTCTAAGGTGAAGAATCACCTCCTTCATCAAAGTTAAGCAATCCAAAGTAAATGAATCATCCTAGGAAAACTCTAAACACTTCAAGTGGTTCGGTGAGTGTAGTTCATGGTTTGGATAGCTAGGTGTCATCCTTGTTGTATTATCTTTTATAGTTTATTATATGATTATTGTTGCATTGTTCATTGGCTCATATAGAGCATTTTGTGGCAATACTCATGTTATTGGAAAACATTGGTAAGTCCTTTTGTGTTTTCTTGCATCATGTTGCATTGGCAAAGATTATTGCATTGATAAGTTCATTGTATCGACAAGTTCATAGCATTGACTAAATCATTGCATTGATGAAAACATGGTATTGCTAAGATCACCGTATTGGCAAAGATATTATATTGGCAAGGCTATCGTATTGATGAAACCATTGTATTGACAAGGATTATTGGAGCTAAGGCTCAACTATTAAATAAGAATATGTTCCTATTGCTAAAGCATAAGACATGCAAGTTTCCTTGCAATGGAGCCCTTGGACACTTTGGATTGGTACATGGTATATTTATAATACGGTTCATGAGCTACGGCTCAAGGGTAATTACCCTATATTGGCGATGTTGGAGGTTAGGGGGAGATTTTAAATGATGGAGGAAGAAATATTGATTCATTACAAGCCACTGCTTTGTGCTTTGAGCTTGCTTAAACACAGACCAAAGTTACCTATGTCCAAATGTGTCCTAAGGCAAATAGTGTTAAAAGACAAGTAAAACTATGGGCAAGATTATTGTATAAATAGACAAGAACAAATATGGAAAACGGATTCATGACATTGATCATTGTTCATGTGTTGACATGTATTCATTGAAGCCGCCATAATCATCGATTGCATTGCTCTTGTGAAATCTATTATTATTTTCATCATAATATTATTGGTTTACTACCTCACTAGGCAAAGTATGCCTAATGCATTCATTTCCATGGATTATTTCAAGTTTAAGATTTATGTGGATGTGATCATGGATCGAGGTTGAAAGTAACTTTCCAAGACTTTTGAGTTATGTATCTTTGTCCCTTATAACTCCTAGAAGAGTGGCATATGGCATGTGTATAGATATGTATGTGTAAAAATGAGGCATATGTTGTGGAATTGTAAAAGGGTAATTAAAATAAGTTTACAAGATGCATAATCATGATATACTAGAATAAGATATAGAATTATGTGATTAAATATTATTATTGAAGTCTTGTGTACATTGATTAATAAAGAGGGAAAGAGGTCTATGAAAACAAGTTATATAATGGCCATCTTGATGATATGTCGTTAGATGTATGTAGCATGATAAAGATTAAGTCTAAAATGATGTATTTTGTGTGTATGAATAGCTCACCATGTTAAAAGCGGGTGAAATATGAAGTATGACATGTTGTGTTTTGCAAAATTGCTAAAGTGGCCTAAAACACCCTAATAAGTGAAAACATAGTGAATGGATTCGTATTGACTTGAAACTTGACATGCATATAGATTTGATGTTTTATAAGTTGGCTGATAAAATTTTGTAATAATTGGACAAGGTTAAGACCCCTAAAATAAGTAAAAACCAGACATATTCTGTCATTACAGGCCAGTTTGTACCGATACGGGTGATGGCGTATTGGCATGGGTGTGCAACTTGGAATGTAGGTAGAGAGACATACTGATACGGCTATTGAGGTATCGGTATGGGTAATCAAGTTTGGAAAATTACTATAGCATCGTATCGACACCGTATCGATCTCTAGAAATGACCTTTTAGGCGTTATCCACACGTACATATACTGGTATCGGTACGATCTCAATGAACTTAATTGTTTTAACGGTCATGATAGGCGTATCGATACGACACCAAACGTATCGATACAGCTAGTTAACACTAGAATTTGGGATCAACATAGAGTACCGATATGGATACATTCGTTCCAGTACAGCTCTTAATATTTTCTAAACTATTTTAATGACCATGACATAGGTGTACCGATATGGCCTATTCGAGTATCGGTACCGAGGTAGGTAAGTTGGTTAAAAGATGATTAAAAGGTTTCAGAATGTTGTAATTTGGTCACTAAACTTTATAAGACTTAATCGAGGATGCATATGACTCTGATTGTACTAAAAATTTGTAGGCGAGATATTTAAGCATTGAATTTTGCACCGGTAACCCCAATTTTAGACAAGATTTTGTAATTTACTAGATTTACATGTTGGTCCCTAAACTTGAATAAGTTACAAATTGGTCCCAAATTATAAATTGGGTAAACTTTATTGACTAGAAATTTTTATGATATTGCAATTATAAAATAATAGGAAATAGTTTATTGCATAAATTATCGTAATCATTGATCCGATCACTGTATTGTTCGCCCGTCATGCTTTTCGACCCAGATTCCTACCAGACTGGGAAGATGATGTTATAGAGGGTGTAATTTTAAAAAGCAAAATGGCCTGAGGAGTAAATATGCTGCGACAGAAGGATTTAAAGCATAAAAAAACGCTTTTAAATGCTTGGTATAAAAGCTAAGTTTTAGAAAAAAAATCACTTTTAATTTGTTTAAAAAAACAAAAACAACTCTCTAAAGAGAGTTGAAGAATACCTTCAGCTCTGCCCCTCAACCCATATACTGGTGGTCGAGAATCGTGCCGACCACTACTCAACGTCGTTGGCCTCCACTCACTAACTCTGGCGATATATAAAAAAACCTTAGAACGAACCTTTCCTCCTCTTAAACACGAACTAACCTTATATTTCCAAAACCGATCCCCCAATTTCATGAAATCTTTAAAAACCAAGACCAAAAAATGAACCCTAACCCTTTTGGTTCAAAAAAAAAAGGAAGATGAAGAGGTAGTTGGTGCTGTTCCTCGGCACACTACCCTCAACAATAAAAAATGACGGTGGCCCGATATTGTCGAGATGGTAAGACTCTCCCCTCTTCTATTTTTTATTCGAAAAGAATGGTGAAAACTAGAAATACCTTTTTGAAATCCTTTTTTTGTATTGATTTGAATCATCCCCCTCTCGATTACATTGATTTTTGCTATATATTCTCTAATTACAACTTGCAAAATAATAAAAAAGAAAACACATAACAAAAATCAATTGTAAAAGATCAAGAACTTTTGAATTTTAGTAAGGAACCTTTGATTAGAAGAGAGAAACGAAAATCACCTCCAATAGTTGACTTCCCCCTTAATTGGCATGATTTGAATGAAATCTCCAAGAAAGCAACTAGGATTTGATGTAGAAATCAAAGGAATCAATTAAGAAATAAAAAGGAAATAAAAAAGAGATGATTCCTGGACATTTTAGTAAAATTGGCATTTTGACTGCTAAGAAAGTAGAGAGAAAAGTAGTTACGTAAGAAAATGAATTTGGTTAATAGAAATCCTTTTAATTAAATCTATTTTATTTTTATTTATTAATCATTTAAAATCCATTTAAAAATAACCTAAATTAAGGCAACGGTCTGATTAAAAACATTGGTAAATTAGCTCCTTAAAGATTCTAAGTTTTGACCCTTTTACGATTGTAATCACTAATTTTATCTAGGGTGTTAACCCGTTTTTTTACTTTGTTAGTATTTAAAATAATGGGCTTTAATTGTTCTTACATTTTTATATATCATTTATTAATGAAGAAAATGCAAAATATTATCATTAAAAAGTAAAAAACATTATAATTTTATAAGTATTATATTACCTTTTTATATATGTTGCTATATGTTATTTTAATTTATAAAGGAAAAACCAAAAATATTATTACTATTTACTTTTGTACTAATTCAGTTTATTGTTATTTTCATTTTATTATATTATTATTATTACTTATTATATTTTATTACATTATTATATTATTATATTATTATTAAACAAATATATAAAAAACAAAATAAATAAATATTAACAATGAAAGCATAATAAATAATGAAAGCCCATTGATTGATTTAATATCATTCCATTTACAGTTAAAAACCCAAAAACATTAATTAATCATATACATAGCCCGATAGGGCCCAAAACCTTAGTAACCCTAATTTTTGACATGCCCTAACATGTTTCATCCTTGCGTAGCCGGGCATTAGCCGTTAGATCATGTTATGATCTAACGGTTCATATTGCATCCGTGGATAGAAACCCTAATTGACATCTTCTACTCCAGCGCCGCATTGCATAGAAGTCGTTAGATCAAGATCCATCTTGCTTCCGGGATAAAGCTAAGGAGACTTCCAGAAACTCCACGCGATACACGCGCGCCCGCTCAACTTTCCACGCGCGCATGCTGATCACGCGCGACTCTTACCCTTCTGTGACCTTTCCTCTACCAGTTATGCACTCGGTCTCAACAATACTCTAGTTCCGTATTTGGTCCCCTTCTCCGGCCAACATACCATATGCAACAAAAGAACAGACATTAGAGCCAGATCATACGTGCAAATAAGCAAAAAAGGGCAAAAAAAGTAACAAATGGCGTTAAACATTACAGAGCACAGAACTTGTAAGCCAACATTTTCAGAGGATACCAGTTTCTCAGAGCAACCAATGGTTTTTTTTCCTTTATTTTTGTTTTTCTAAAGAAAACTTGTAATATTCGGTTTATAAAACTGAAACCCTAGATGTAAAGGAAGGTATCTACAGAAATCAAATACAAAAAAAGCAAAAATTTTTAAGGTATCTTCTCTTCTTTTATTTTGAAGTAAAGGAAAAAGAGCTTTAGGGTTAGATTTTACCTTTGTGACCATTCGTCGGTTCATCTTCCCAGGTCGTTCGACCTTTCTCTTTTGTAACAGGCCATGGCCCTCCGACCGTCGTGGTGAACTAGTGGAAAGGGAAGATCAATATGGTTTTCACAAATGAAGAGGGGCTTCGTCATTTTTTAGATCTGGGTTCAGATCTAGGTTTAGAGGTGAAAAAAGGCGGTCTAGGCTATGTTTTTAGGGTGGTGGACATCGGCCGGCGATGGCCGACGTAGCTGAGAGACCGTCGGCTTCTGGTTCAGTGGTAGAGAGGAAGAACATATTTGATCTGTTCAGAGAGTTTGAAAAGTGGGGAAAGAAAATAAGAGAGAGTTTAAGCTGGAAAGTTTTTTTGTCAAAAAGGGAAAAAGGTTCTAATTTTTTGTCGAGATCTGTGTTTTATACAACGTTTTATTTTTTATTGGTTTAATAGGATAGTAAGGACCTTCGTATCCTTGAAATACCACAACGAGGACCTCCGCCTTTTGAAATACCCTTAATTTTACTCAGATTAAACTTTTCAAGATGGTCTTATTTGAACAAGGTCCTTCTGTTTTTTTAAAACATCTTTTTAGCCATTCCGTTTTTGTAAATTCGCCCCGTAGTCCCTCAGAGTTTTCAAAACTTCTTATTTTTGCCCTTTTGATTTCTAAATCAGATTTTCGATGGGTTAATCACCCTTTCAATCCCTGAAATTATGTTCTTGTTTTGATTTTGGTCTAGGTTCCTATGGTTTAATCTCGAGTGACGTCCCTGGTCTTTCCGTTTTGTTCCACTTTCACTGATGTTTGCATTGCATATTTTGTTTTTAGTCTTGCATTTTATTTTTCTTTAAAATTCAGCCCTTTATTATTCATATTATTTAGTTATCGTTTGTTGGATTGCATGTTATTTTGGCCCTTCTTATATGTAAGATGTTTGTATATACATATAGCATAGTTTGTGTTAATTGTAAAGATGCATAATTATGTATTTGATTTTGGTGTTGTTTTTTTAGTTCAAATAAATGTATACAGAGTATGTTTTTATATGTTTTTATTGTTAACATTTTGTTTACATAGTACTACTTTATAATATATATATATATATGCTACTTTGTAAATATTCACATGTGCATATCTTATTATACTAAATTATATCTGTTGCGCGTAATAAGTGCTACGCAATTGTGCAAGTATACACGTCGCAAGTTATAGTATAAAAGATATCGTCTCCACAGGGATTGGTGCCACTTCAAGAATCTAGTCTCTTGCACTGTAAAAAGTAAAAACACAAGTGAAGGATTATAGAAGTTTTAACTAATAACTAATCTAGAAAGCAATTAAGTAAAAGAAAAGATGAATTCGAATGAGAGAGATAGGCTAGGTTATCGTGAGTTGAGGTGTGATAGCCGATTGGATTGTCTTGGTAAAAGAGTGCATGGGCAACTCAGTTGCCGTGGCGACTTGCACAACGGGGTTGCCTTGGCAACTAATTGATGGTTGCTTGGGCGACTAGTTGGGCAACTACTTGGGCGATCGGGCAGCAACTTCAAGGTCGGCGGAGCGTTCTTCAATGGTTTCTTCTTATCCCTAAGTCGAAACTCTAGCTACTTGTGCATGCCTTGATAATACATCCATGCGTGAATCAAGGGTGAACAACAACCAATCTTGCGCTCCTCTTAGCCGTTGAAATCCTTAACTTATTCCTAAGCCGGATTAATCTTCACCATCATTGGATTGCATAAAGATCATATTCATTCGTTTCTTGAATCTAACTCTCCCGATATTAGATAAATGGATGAAATCACGAGATCCTCTCCCAATTCACTCGCAAACAATAATAAGAATCAAGAATGAATAAACCTTGAAATAGAAAAGTGCAAACTCTTATTACCTAAACAAAAACCAATAGTTTCTCACAACCACAAAACACAATAACCATAGCCAAGTAAATTTAGTTCATGGCTAGGTTCCAAAGAAACACAAGATAAACAATCCCTAGCATGAACCCAATCGAACAAGGAAGAAGGAAGAGGCTTGTCGAAATCCTCCTTACCCTTGATGCTTGTCGAAAATTCTCTCCTCTTGCCCTACTTGGACTTGAAAATTTCCTCTTGCTCTCCCTTGAATTGTCGAAATCTCCTTGATATTTATAGGGCTAGGCCAAAGTCCTTCTTTGAGGAGGAGTTTGAGTTGGAATTAAATTATCTTTAAAGAATATAATTCTTTATTATAATTTTATTCCTATTAGAACTTCTCCTATCCTCTTGGAATTTAATTCTTCTTTAATCTCTGCATGGCAATCAAATTCCTTTGGGCTTGGGCCTTGCTCCATGTCATCTTGGGCTTGTAAAATCATGAATTTCGATATCCCTATTGCTTTTGGTCTTTGTCGACAAATGCCATGGCAACTGGCGGCTCGGCGTCTCCTTCATGCACCGCCGGCAACTAGCTCGGCATATCCTTCATGCATTGCCCGGCAACTAGCTCGGCATTGCTTTGGCAAGTGATCCACACATACACACACAAAAACACACCAAAGCAGCATCTATTTCCACAAAAATCACCAAGTTATGTATCAAGCTCAACGATTGAGGGAAACATGGATTAATGCATGAATGGCTAACTATGCAACTAATATGAGCCTAAGTCTAACAATAATATGAGTAAAAAGGGTAAGAAAAATAGTACTTTTGAACACTTATCACACCCCCAAACTCGAACTATTGCTTGTCCTCAAGCAATGCAAACTCATAATTACCGCCAAGACTTCAAATTTTCACAAACTTAGCTTTGAACTTGATTTCAATTCTCTGAACCGGGGCACAAAGTATGATTGGCTTTTTATTTTTTTGGAAAACTGAGGAGTTACTCGGAATCAAACTATAATTCTTGTGAGTGTGTGCGGAGTTGTGTGCAAGTTGATTTTTCGGATTCTATGCAAACAATAGGTTTCAAATTACTTCATTGGGTTCTTTTTTAACATGTTTTAACTAGAGCCAATTTGGGCACCTCTAGTGTTTTATTTTTAGTTTTCTTAAGTTAATTTAATCGACTAGAGCCGGTTTGCACCTCTAGTTAAAAATTTTTAACGCCTCCTAGAGCCAGATTTGGGCACCTCTAGTGAAATTTTTTTAGCATATGCTAGAGCCAATTTCGGGTACCTCTAGCATTCATCCAATTTTATTCTAATCCCCAATTTGTTAATTATCGACCTAAGTTTACTAGAATTCCTTAAATCAATCAAACCACAACAGTGTTTCATCAAATTTAGCATCATAGTAAAATTCTAAGTTTTTCCATGGTTATCCTAGAATAAAAATTCTATCAATTAAGTGCATTGGTAAAGTCATCATTGAATATTCATCAAATCTAAGCAATTCTTGTTCCAATTAAAGGCATGGCAAGCAATTTATGTATCCTAAATGTAATGCTTAAGATTAATGTAACTAAACATGGTAATTACTAATAACAATCCCCCCCAAACTCGAGTGAGGCATTGTCCTCAATGCATGCATAAAAATAACGAAAAATAAAAATAAAAATAAAATGCATACGAGGACTTACTCCGAGAGTTCGTCATCGTAGATGATTAGTTTCCTTTTAGTTGGTGTCTTGATTTTCTTGCTTGAATGCAATGGTTGTTTTCTTGTTGCCGGGATGTCTTCAGCTTTGGTTGCCGTGGCATCTTCAGGGTTGGTTGCCGTGGCATCAGCTTGTGCATGCATGAAGTAAGTTGCCGCGGCATCTTCTTCATTGGTTGCCGGGGCAAGGATCTTGGCAGTAAATTTCCTTAGCATAGTAGTTGTGAGTCTTGTTGTGAAAAAGAAAACAAAGAAAACCTGAAAACTAAAGATAATGAAGAAAAAAAAATAAAATATCTCCTAAAAATAAAAATGAAAATAAAAAGAAAAAGAAAAAGGAAATACTGAGAGGAGAGCATGCTCATGCATCTCCTAAGTTGACCACTTCCTTGTTACGTTCCACATGGGCACCATTGTAGTGCTTCAATCTTTGTCCATTAACTTTGAATTCATGGTTGTCAGAGATGGACTTGATTATCACAGCACTATGGGAAAATGGTTTGACGACTTCAAATGGTCCCGACCATCTTGATTTCAGCTTTCCCGGGAAAAGTTTTAGCCGAGAATTGAATAGGAGAACTAGTTGCCCTGGCGTGAATTGCCGTGGCAATAGTTTCTTGTCGTGCCATCGCTTTGTTTTCTCCTTGTAGATTCATGCAATGTTATAGGCGAGTGCACGAAATTCTTCTATCTCATTGAGATCCATCAAGCGCTTTTGTCCGGCACTTTCCCAATCCATATTCACGGTCTTGATTGCCCAGTACGCCTTGTGCTCGATTTCCACCGGTAGATGACATGTTTTACCATAGACAAGCCGGAAGGGGGACATACCTAATGGTGTTTTGAATGCAGTGCGATATGCCCAAAGTGCGTCATCTAGTCTTAATGACCAATCCTTCCTTGAGGGATTTACAACTTTCTCGAGTATTCCCTTCAACCCGGTTGGAAATTTCGCTTGCCCGTTGGTTTGTGGGTGATATGCCGTGGCGATCTTGTGTGATATGCCGAAGCGTTGCAACATCTTGGCAATTAGTCTTTTGTCAAAATGCTTGCCCCCGTCGCTGATAATTTCTCTCGGCATCTCAAACCGTGTAAATATGTTTTTCTGCAGGAATCGTTGCACGGTCTTGGAATCGTCGTTGGGAACTGCAGCTGCCTCTACCCATTTAGACACATAGTCGACGGCGAGTAAGATGTAGAGGTTGCCGAATGAAGATGGGAAAGGTCCCATAAAATCGATCCCCCATACATCGAACAGTTCTACCTCGATGATGTTCGAGTGGCATCTCATGTCGTCTAGAGATATTGCCCGCCCTCCGCAACGATCACATTGCTTGTAAAAGTCTTGGGCATCTTTGTACAATGTTGGCCAATACAAACCGGATTGCAAGACTTTGGTCATGTGTACGAGTTCCTCCAAAATGTCCTCCATAGGGTGAAGAATGGCATTGCCGGAGTACATTCTGTTGCTCTTCTTCAGGGGACACATCGCGTATAACCTGATCGCACATTGTTTAAACAAAAGAGGCTCGTCCCAAAAGTAATGCTTAGCATCATGGCGGAACCGCTTCTTCCCTTGGTGAGTAATGCCATACGGAAAAATACCACAAACAAGGAAGTTAACTAAATCTGCGTACCAGGGTATTGCCGAGGCATGTGCTGCCGTAGTGTATGCTCCCAAAATTGTCGAGGCGTGTGCATCCAAGACTGCTGCGGCGTCGAGAGTTGCCAAGGCGTGTGCATCCATGGTTGCCGAGGCAATTAGAATTTGTTCATCCGGGAATGCATCGCATATCTCTAGATCCGCGTCTTTCTCTCTATTGCGTTCCAGACGTGATAAGTGATCGGCCACTTGATTTTTCGTTCCTTTCCTGTCCTTAATTTCAATATCAAATTCTTGTAAAAGTAATATCCAACGAATCAAACGAGGTTTAGCATCCTTTTTAGCAAATAAGTATTTGATTGCCGAATGGTCCGTATGAACAATTACCTTTGTACCTATTAAATAGGATCGGAACTTGTCAAATGCGAAAACTACAGCTAGTAACTCTTTCTCCGTTGTTGTGTAATTCACTTGAACATCATTAAGAGTTTTACTAGCGTAGTATATCACATGGAAGGTCTTACCGTGCGTTGGCCTAGGACCTGCTCCTACCGCGAAATCACTTGCATCACACATGAGCTCAAAAGGTAGCGTCAAACTGGGTGGAACGACAATGGGTACCGAGGCAAGCTTTTTCTTTAGGGTTTCAATGCTTGAGTGCAAGAATCATCAAAATCGAAGACTTTATCCTGTTCAAGCAGATTACACAAAGGTTTAGTGATTTTAGAAAAATTATGAATGAACCTCTGTAAAAAACCGCATGTCCGAGAAAACTTGAATTCCCTTAACCGAATTTGGTGGGGTAATCTCTCGATTACGTCCACCTTGGCTTTGTCTACTTCAATTCCCTTGGATGAAATCTTATGGCCGAGCACTATTCCTTCATCTACCATAAAGTGGCATTTCTCCCAATTGAGGACTAAATCTGTTTCTTCGCATCTTGCCAACACCCTCTCTAAATTGCCGAGACAGTCGCCGGGTTATTACCAAAAACCGAAAAATCATCCATGAAGATCTCAAGGAAGTCTTCGACCATGTCTGAAAAGAGCGCCATCATGCATCTTTGTAAGGTTCTTTGGGGCGTTACACAATCCGAACGGCATCCTTCGGAAGGCATAAGTACCGTAGGGGCATGTGAAGGTTGTCTTTTCTTGATCTTACGGTGCTATGGCAATCTGATTGTAACCTGAATAACCATCAAGAAAACAAGAAAAGGGTTTACCCGCAAGACGGTCAAGCATTTGATCAATAAAGGGTAATGGGAAGTGATCTTTCCTAGTGGCTTTATTTAGCTTTCGATAGTCCATACAAACCCTCCAACGGTCACAGATCTGGTTGGGATAAGTTCATTATTTTCATTGCTTACCTTTCGTTATACCTCCCTTTTTTGGCACACATTGTACCGGACTTACCCACGTACTATCGGAGATAGGGTATATAATGCCGACGTCAAGCCATTTGATGATTTCTTTCATTACAACCCCTTTCATGGCATGATTCAGTCTCCTCCGGGCCTCAATTGAAGGTTTGTGATCATCTTCCAACAAGATCTTGTGCATGCACACCGCCGGGCTAATTCCCTTCAAGTCGGCAATTGTCCACCCTATTGCCTTTTTATGTAGCTTCAACATGTTGATCAGCTTCTTTTCTGCTCAGCTGTAACTTAGAGGAAATAATTACAGGTAATGTATTATCGATCCCTAAGTATACATATTTGATTGATCCGCAATTGTTTCAACTCAAGAATTGGTGGATTTTCGATAGAGGGTTTTTTGATCTTACCTTCCTTACCTGAGTAGTCCAGTGGTTCAAAGTATGTACCTGGTCGATTGACTAGCCAATTTGCCTCTTCTGGTTGTTCCTCATCGACCGATTCTTCATACTCCTCATGTTCCTCGTGTTCGGCAATGTAGTTGCCGAGGCAACTAAATTCCTCATCGAAGTTAAACTCTGCCGTGGCATGAAGTAGTTGGCATTCTTCTGGATCATCGGCATGCCTTAGTGTTTGGAACACATTTAGTTTTACCCGCTGGTCATTCACCCTCATTGTGAGTTCTCCTTTTCAACATCAATCAAGGTTCTCCCTGCCGCTAGGAATGGTCTCCCGAGAATGATAGGTGCATGCTCATCGCTTCACAATCCAAAACAATAAAGTCGTGGGGAAAATGAATTTATCAACTTTTACCAAGTATGTCCTCGATTTTTCCCTCTGGATGCACATAGGATCTGTCGGCTAGCTGCAGCATAATCTGTTGTAGGTCTTGCCTTCCCGATTCCTAGTTTTCGAAAACCGATTTAGGCATCAAGTTTATGCTAGCCCCTAGGTCGCATAGTGCTTTCCCGACATAGTGATTTCCAATAGAACAGGTATTGTGAAACTTAGGGATCCTTCAACTTTGGTGGCATACGGTTGTGCAACATTGCCATGCATCCCTGTCGCGCAACTGTTTCAAACTCTCCTAGCCTTGTTCTTTTGGACACAATGTCTTTAAGGAACTTGGCATAGTTTGGCATTTGTTCAATTGCTTCCACCAATGGCAAGTTGATGTGGACTTGCTTTAGGATATCAAGAAACTTCTTGAATTGGTATTCTTGCTTTTGTCGCTTCAACCTTTGTGGGAATGGTGGTGGAAGTTGGATATCTTCGATCCTTTCATTGGTTTGAAATTTGATTGACGGCATTGCAGGGACATCTGGAGTTGCCAATGCGTTATCAACTGGGGTTGCTGAGGCATGCTTATCACAAGAAGCCGAGGCGTCATCGGTTGTCGAGGCATGTTTATTGCGGTTGCCGCAGCAATTCTCGGTTCAGCATCCGAGGCTTTGCCGCTAGGTTCGTCGTGATCTTTTGTGGAGTTTTGTTTGACGAGCGGGTTTGAACCTCTCTAAGTTGTTGGCCACTTCTGGTGGTGATTGCCTTACATTGCTCATGGCAGTTCCTCTTGCGACTTGATGATCGTTAGGTAAACCTCCTTGTGGTCTAGTGTTGATTTTGAGCAAATTGTCCGACTTGATTTTCCAATGATTTGATTGCCGCCTCTTGGTTTTGCAATCTCATCTCGGTCCTGTTAATAAAAGCATCAGTTCTTTTTATGAAATTACTATTCTCAGCCATATAAGATTCAGTTTTTCATCATAGAAGCATTTAGAGAATTTTCCAAAGAACTAGATGTTGTCGGTTGTTCTTTGTGGCATCCATTGTCGTGGCATATTCTGCTGGAATCCGATGCTTGTGCATTCTGATTGTTCGGTTTAGAGCATTGTTGGGATTACTCCATGAAAAATTCGGTGCTTCTTCCAAGCTGGATTGTATGTATTTGACATCATGTTGTTGCCCGATTGTAATTCCCCACATAGAAGCTGGATTCGGATTCTCGCATACATTCAGAAGAATTATGGTTATCACCACATAACTCACAAAAAGAATCCATTACCTTGACTTCATGTGTGTTGTTTGGTTTTTGCATGTTCTGGACCATCTTGGTTAAAGCGCCAATTGTGCGAAATTGAATCTGATGATCCTAGTTCATGTATTGTGGCTTAGCGTCTAACTCCTCCTCTTCTAGTAGATGGGAATTGATAGTCATTCTTGGCTAGCCTTTGTTTAAAATTTGCATTGCTTCCTCCGTGACTTATCTAAGAGTATGCCGTTTGCCGAGGCGTCTAGCATCATCCTTGTTGGTGTATTCACGGCGTTGTAAAACATTGTTACTTGAGTCCACACGGGAATCCGTGTAGAGGGCATTTGTGTAGAAGTTCTCTATATCGCTCCCAAGCCTCGTACATGGATTCATCATCCGCCTGCTGAAAAGAAGTAATGTCGTTCTGAAGCTTATCGATTAAATTTGTAGGATTAAAATAGCAAGGAAATCACGACAAAGATGAGTCCAAGATGCTATGGATCCCGCAGAATGCTATTTAGCCATGCTTTCGCCCTATCCCTCGGTGAATAGGGGAATAATCTTAATCGTAAGACATCGGGGGTGACTCGTGTATCTTGAACGAGTTGCAAATCTCGAGGAAAGATTTCAGATGTTGTCGTGCATCTTGATTCTTTGAGCCGCCAAATTGACCTATTGTGTTGATCATATTAAACATTACCGGTTTCAACTCAAAGTGGTCGGCTTCAATTTCGGGTGCGACAACTCCCGGTTGAGTCCATCAAGATCTTCTTCAAGATAGTCTCGAATAGTTCTGTTTTCGTGCAAGAATCACTCCTCCTCCTCCCGCTCGAACATCTTGATTAATATTGCCGTCTTGATTTGCCATTGCTTCTCTTATCCTTCGTCTAAGTCTTTGTAAGGTTCGTTCGATTTATTTGGATCAAAGGGATATTCGGTGAAGTCGGTCTCATACTGGTCATATACCAATGCAAAACCAAAGTTTGTTAGCCCTTTGAATTTTAAACAAGAAAAAAATAAAAGAAAGTGCAAGAAAGTAAAAACAAAGTCGCTATTGCCAATCCCGCAACGGCGCCAAAAACTTGTTGCGCGTAATAAGTGCTACGAATTGTGCAAGTATACACGTCGCAAGTTATAGTATAAAAGATATCGTCTCCACAGGATTGGTGCCACTTCAAGAATCTAGTCTCTTGCAATTGTAAAAAGTAAAAACACAAGTGAAGGATTATAGAAGTTTTAACTAATAACTAATCTAGAAAGCAATTAAGTAAAAGAAAAGATGAATTGAATGAGAGAGATAGGCTAGGTTATCGTGAGTTGAGGTGTGATAGCCGATTGGATTGTCTTGGTAAAAAGTGCATGGGCAACTCAGTTGCCGTGGCGACTTTGCACAACGGGTTGCCTTGGCAACTAATTGATGGTTGCTTGGGCGACTAGTTGGGCAACTACTTGGGCGATCGGGCAGCAACTTCAAGGTTCGGCGGAGCGTTCTTTCAATGGTTTCTTCTTATCCCTAAGTCGAAACTCTAGCTACTTGTGCATGCCTTGATAATACATCCATGCGTGAATCAAGGGTGAACAACAACCAATCTTGCGCTCCTCTTAGCCGTTGAAATCCTTAACTTATTCCTAAGCCGGATTAATCTTCACCATCATTGGATTGCATAAAGATCATATTCATTCGTTTCTTGAATCTAACTCTCCCGATATTAGATAAATGGATGAAATCACGAGATCCTCTCCCAATTCACTCGCAAACAATAATAAGAATCAAGAATGAATAAACCTTGAAATAGAAAAGTGCAAACTCTTATTACCTAAACAAAAACCAATAGTTTCTCACAACCACAAAACACAATAACCATAGCCAAGTAAATTTAGTTCATGGCTAGGTTCCAAAGAAACACAAGATAAACAATCCCTAGCATGAACCCAATCGAACAAGGAAGAAGGAAGAGGCTTGTCGAAATCCTCCTTGCCCTTGATGCTTGTCGAAAATTCTCTCCTCTTGCCCTACTTGGACTTGCCGAAATTTCCCTCTTGCTCTCCCTTCGAATTGTCGAAATCTCCTTGATATTTATAGGGCTAGGCCAAAGTCCTTCTTTGAGGAGGAGTTTGAGTTGGAATTAAATTATCTTTAAAGAATATAATTCTTTATTATAATTTTATTCCTATTAGAACTTCTCCTATCCTCTTGGAATTTAATTCTTCTTTAATCTCTGCATGGCAATCAAATTCCTTTGGGCTTGGGCCTTGCTCCATGTCATCTTGGGCTTGTAAAATCATGAATTTCGATATCCCTATTGCTTTTGGTCTTTGTCGACAAATGCCATGGCAACTGGCTCGGCGTCTCCTTCATGCACTGCCCTGGCAACTAGCTCGGCATATCCTTCATGCATTGCCCTGGCAACTAGCTCGGCATTGCTTTGGCAAGTGATCCTGCACATACACACACAAAAACACACCAAAGCAGCATCTATTTCCACAAAAATCACCAAGTTATGTATCAAGCTCAACGATTGAAGGAAACATGGATTAATGCATGAATGGCTAACTATGCAACTAATATGAGCCTAAGTCTAACAATAATATGAGTAAAAAGGGTAAGAAAAATAGTACTTTTGAACACTTATCAATATCCATATCCATTACTTTGTTTTTTTATATGGTACATATTTGTTATGCCTCGCTTGTATGTTTTTTTAATATATATGTAAGTTAAATATTTGTGTTACTTAGGATACAATATTATATATTTGTATATTAGTATATAACATTAGTTATATATATATATATATATGTAGGATGTAAAAGGCGGTATATATTATATATATATGCTTTGTAGTATATCACAATATAGAATATATGAGTATATTATATGTTTTTTATATAGTTTAAATGTTTTGATACGTGCTTAAAACCTTGTTACATGTACGATATATTGCTCATGACATCGTCGATGTATAATATTTAGTCTTTTGTATTTACTTATTTATTCATTTTCATTATACTTTTGTTATTATGCCATGTAGTATAAGTTTGCATTCGGATATTGAATTATGTTAATGCGGTGTCTCTTTATTCGAGAGTAAATGCGGCCAGTTTCAAATGTAGTGAAGCTGGTTTTGTTGTTTACTTTCGAATAACAAGGCCCTTGAAATAAACTCGCATGTATAACTGGATTTTTTAAATTAGTCGTCACTTTAATTTGGAAAGTTTGATATTACAAAGCGGTAATTATTTATTTTCTTTTTAATTTACCAATTTTTGGGTGGTATGGGGGTGCTAAAACCTTCCCCATCTGTAACCGACTCCCAAACCGTCTTTCAAACGAATCTCTGATTTTATGGTGTCCGGCCTACCTCAGTGGCCGATGGCGACTTCGAGTTTTATTGTTTTTTCCAAAACATGAATTTTTAAAGAAATTTCCATCTTCCAAATATTTTCAAAAAATAAAAAATAAAAGGAACCCTATTACTCCTTTTTAGTGACCCCATTCAAAACGAAACTTCAAAAATTTTGAATTTCAAAAAATTAGGTCGCTACAGATGACGACTGGTTTTGATTTTAAAAAAAATATTGTGAGTCAGGTTAATTTTCAAAAAGAAAAAAAATAATGATTATCGCTTTATTAATATCGGACATAGCAAAAGGGTCCCCTGAATTGAACTCGGTTGAGATGAGCCTATAATTGGTGATGACCGGGAGCCTTGCTACTCTTTAGAAGAGGACAGCGAGGATAGTTCGGGTACCGTTTAGTACCAAAACTGCATGTAGAAAACATAGAAAGCCCACCCCTTTTAGAGTCATGCGGTCAAACCTAGGTTTTTAGAAAGGACGTAAATAGGGTTGTTTTGTCTGATTTATTTTCTTGTTTCTCGTTTTTATAGGTCTATTGATTTTACCCGGTACTGACTTGTTTCTTCTTTGTTATTTTTTTTTTGCATATATGTTTCGTACATACATTGCATAACACGAAGGTGTTGATTTGAGTGGTTTGTCAAGTTGAAATCTTTCATCATGGATAAAAAGTACCTCAAGAAGGAGGAAATTAGCTTAGCAATGCGACATTGGTCTGAATTCAACCAAATAGTCCAAGGTGACAGTTTACCGAGTGAGCGCATTGTGTCTGAGTATAAATATGTCAGTCTACAACAAAATGGCCTATGGGATTTGAAACAGATTTGGGAAGGATGGGACCGACGACTACAAAGTTTGTTCAGGAAAATTAGGTGACATAGTACATCCGGTGTATGTTCGAATTAATCAGCCTATGCTTCGAGCCATCTGTTGCACGTAATGAGTGCTATGCAATTGTGCAAGTATACACGTTGCAAGTTATAATATAAAAGATATCGTCTCCACAGGGATTGGTGCCACTTTAAGAATCTAGTCTCTTGCACTGTAAAAAGTAAAAACACAAATAGAAGATTATAGGAGTTTTAATTAATAACTAATCTAGAAAGCAATAAAGTAAATGAATAAATGAGATCAAATGAGAGAGATAGGCTAGGTTATCGTGAGTTGAGGTGTGATAGCCGATTGGACCATCTTGGTAAAAGAGTGCACGGGCAACTCAGTTGCTGTGGCAACTTGCACAATGGGGTTGCCTGGGCGACTAGTTGGGCAACTACTTGGGCGTATGGGCAGCAACCTTCAATGTTCGGTAGAGCGTTCTTCAATGGTTTCTTCTTATCCCTAAGTCGAAACTCTAGCTACTTGTGCATGCCTTGATAATACATCCCTGCGTGAATAAAGGGTGAACAACAACCAATCTTGCGCTCCTCTTAGCTGTTGAAATCCTTGACTTATTCCTAAGATGGATTAATCTTTACCATCAATAGATTGAATAAAGATTATATTCATTCGTTTCTTGAATCTAACTCTCCCAATATTAGATAAATAGATGAAGTTACGAGATCCTCTCGCAAACAAGAATAAGAACCAAGAATGAATAAACCTTGAATAGAAAAGTGCAAACTCTTATTACCTAAACAAAATCCAATAGTTTCTTACAACCACAAAACACAATAACCATAGCCAAATAGACTTAGTTCATGGCTAGGTTCCAAAGAAACACAAGATAAATAATCCCTAGTATGAACCTAATTGAACAAGAAAGAAAAAGATGAAGGATGAAGCTTGTCGAAATCCTCCTTGCCCTAGATGCATGTCGAAAATTCTCTCTTCTTGCTCTCCTCCTCAAGTTGACGATATGGCCTCTAATTTATAGGGCTAGGTCAAAGTCCTTCTTTGAGGAGGAAGTTAAGTTGGAATTAAATTATCTTTAAAGAATATAATTCTTTATTATAATTATATTCATTCTAAAACTTCTCCTATCTTCTTGGAATTTAATTCTTCTTTAATCTCTTCATGGAAATCAAATTCCTTTGGGATTTAGCTTTGTTCCACGTCATCTTGAGCTTGTCTAGTCATCAATTTCGACTACCATATCACCTTGTTCTTTGTCGACAATTGCTTTGGCAACTGGCTCGGCGTCTCCTTCATGCATTGCCCTGGCAACTAGCTCGGCATCTCCTTCATGTATTACCCTGGCAACTAGCTCTAGCCTTGCTTTGGCAAGTGATCCTGTACATACACACAAAACACACCAAAGCAACATCTTTTCCCACAAAAACTACCAAGTTATGTAATCAAGCTCAACGATGGAAGGAAACATGGATTAATGCATGAATGGATAATTATGCAACTAATATGAGCCTAAGTCTAACAATAATGAGTAAAAAAGGGTAATAAAAATAGTACTTTTGAACACTTATCACACCCCCAAACTCGAACTATTGCTTGTCCTCTAGCAATGCAAACTAATAATTACCTGCCAAAACTTCAATTTTCACAAACATGGCTTTGAACTTGATTTCAATTCTCAGAACCGGGGCACAAAGTATGACTGGCTTTTCATTTTTTGGAAAACTTAGGATTTACTCGGAATCAAACTATAATGCTTGTGAGTGTGTGCGGAGTTGTGTGCAAGTTGATTTTTCGGATTCTATGCAAACAAGAGGTTTTCAAATTACTTCATTGGGTTCTTTTTAACATGTTTTAACTAGAGCCAGTTTTGGGCACCTCTAGTGTTTTGTTTTTAGTTTTCTTAAGTTAATTAATTTATTCGACTAGAGCCGGTTTCGGGCACCTCTAGCGACCAATTTTTAGCATATACTAGAGCCAGTTTCGGGCACCTCTAGCAATCAATTTTTTTTAGCACATGCTAGAGCCAATTTCGGACACCTCTAGCGATCAATTTTTTAGCACATGCTAGAGCCAATTTTGGGCACCTCTAGCATTCATCCAATTTTTATTCTAATCCCCCAATTTCTTTAATTATCAACCTAAGTTCACTAGAATTCCTTAAATCAATCAAACCACAACAGTGTTTCATCAAATTTAGCATCATAGTAAAATTCTAAATTTTTCCATGGTTATCCTAGAATAAAAATTCTATCAATTAAGTGCATTGGCAAAGTCATCATCGGATATTCATCAAATCTAAGCAATTCTTGTTCCAACTAAAGGCATGGAAAGCAATTTATGTATCCTAAATGTAATACTTAAGATGAATGTAAATAAACATGGTAACTACTAATAACAATCCCCCCAAACTCGAGTGAGGCATTTTCCTCAATGCATGTATTAAATAAAATTAACGAAAAATAAAATGCAAACGAAGACTTACTCCGAGAGTTCGTCATCGTGGATGATTAGTTTCCTTTTGTTCGGTGTCTTGAGTCTCTTGCTTGAATGCGATGGTTGTTTTCTTGTTGCTGGTGGTGGAATCGATCCTCGTATGGAGTTGTCCTCATCGTCCTCTTCATCAATGTCATTGGCTTTTCGCTTGGAGGATTCAATTGATACGGTCTTTTTTGGTGCAATGGAGGACTCGTCCGAATCTGAAAAATCAGAAAATGATTCCGTAGGAGTTGATTCGGGCATATGTCTTTATCTTTGGCTTTTGTAGTGGTTATCGGGATGTCTTTAGCTTTGGTTGCCTGGCATATTCAGGGTTGGTTGCCGGGGCATCTGCTTCTGCAGGCACGATGTAGGTTGTCGCGACATCATCTGTTGTGGTTGTTGTGGCGACTGTTTATTGGTTGTCGGGGCAAGGATCTCGGCAGGAAAGATTGGGAATGGCACGCAATTGTCCGGGTACTTTTCTAGGATGACTTGGGTGATGGCATTGTTTTGCTCCTTCATGTACCGCATGAACATTATTTGCCGGTCTTCAATTTGCCTTAGGTGGCTCACCAATGGTAGCAAGAGTGCTTCAAAGTGTCCCGGGGTTGATGGCCTAGTTGCCCGGGCGTTAGGTGCTTGGGCATTAGGGATTGCTGGGGCGGCAGGAGTTGCCGCGGCAATTGGAGGCCTTGAAGATTTTCCCGGTGCCTCTCCCATTAGCTTTCGGATTTGTGCTTGATTCCAACCGGACTTTTGTAGGGCCTTTTCATCGGTGGACTCACTTGGGACATTCATCTCCTTGCAAAGATTAGAAATTAAGCAAGGGAAGAAAAGAGAACCCTTATCTTTTGAGCTACGTACAAAAATCTCATCACAAATATTTTTTCCAATGTTAATGATGCGATTATGCAAAATAGAATGTATGAGCAAAAGACGTGGTATATCAACGGTAGTATTGTGTGTGGAGGGCATTAAAGAAGTTTTAACAAACTTATTCCATAGTTTTGCCTCGGGTTTAAGCCGAAGTCAATTTACCGTGACCTTGTATTTACCGCCGTTCCAATGAGTTCCCGGTTGAGTGAGTTCTTGAAGCACCTTGTCGAGTTGCTTGGGCGTGATTTAATCAACGAAAGCTTGATGCTCGTCCTTCTCAATGTAAAGCTCGTAAAAGGTGTTGACGTTTTCGGGGCTTATGAGTATGGCCTTGTCACGAACAAAAACATAAGGATTATCTGGGTTAGGTGAGTGAGCATAGAATTCTCTTACCCATGAGATGTTGCCCGGTTCCGATTGATGGCAAAAGATTTGCCACTTTTGATGTGCAATCCTCTCGAAGATGAAAGGTTCAAGGCCGAAATCTTGATGAGAGTTGGAGTATTCAAAGCCTTGTTCTTCATAAATCTTCCAGCTTTCAAACTTGGAGTGAAATCTTTCTTGAACCACCGGTGTAGCAAACTTCTTGTATCTTGGTTCTTTGGAGGAACCTGGATGAACCAAAAATTTAATTTTGGATGCCATGGATGATCTTGGTTGTGAGTTTTGTAAAAACAAATAAAAGAAAATAAAAGAAACTAAATAGTTACAAGATAAAAAGTAGGAATAGGTTAAGGGTTATGGGTTTATAGAAAAGATAGGTGGTAAATATGGTGGGTGGGATTAGGGGAAGACGAAAAAAAGGTTTTGGTTTAGGGGAAGGGTGACGGCAAGGGGTGTTTAATTAGGGTAAGTTGGAGGCTTTATATAAGCCTTAGATTCAGCCCATTAATTTCCTTGTTGAAGATGTTTTCCTTATTGGATTAAAATTCCTCTTTATCTTGAACTATTTTCCTACAATTCAAAGACAAATCAAATAAGGATTAAAATTAAAGATAAACTAATAAAAGAAAATAAATAAAGATGTGTAAAGGGATTCTTAAACTTAAAGAAAGATAAAACAAAAGAAAATCTATCCTAAAAAAACAAATAATCGAAAGTAATAAAAAAATTAAATAGTTCGAAAAAATTAAAAATAAAAAAAAATAATAAAATATCGAAAGGAGAGCATGCTCATGCATTTCCTAAGGTGACCACTTCTTTGTTACGTTCCACATGATACCATTGTAGTGTTTCAATCTTTGTCCATTAACTTTGAATTCATGTTTGTCAGTGATGGACTTGATTATCACGGCACTGTGGGAGAATGGTTTGACAACTTCGAATGGTCCCGACCATCTTGATTTCAGCTTTCCCGGGAAAAGTTTTAGCCGAGAATTGAATAAGAGAACTAGTTTCCCTGGCATAAATTGACGTGGCAATAATTTCTTTTCATGCCATTGCTTTGTTTTTTCCTTGTAGATTTGTGCATTGTTATAGGCGAGTGCACGGAATTCTTCTATCTCATTGAGTTCCAACAAACGCTTTTGTCCAGCACTTTCCCGATCCATATTCACGGTCTTGATTGCCCAGTATGCCTTGTGTTCGATTTCCAGCAGTAGATGGCATGTTTTACCATAGACAAGTCGGAAGGGGGACATACCTAAGGGTGTTTTGAATGCAGTGCGATATGCCCAAAGCGCGTCATCTAGTCTTAATGACCAATCCTTCCTAGAGGGATTTACAACTTTCTCGAGTATACCCTTCAATTCCCGGTTGGAAATTTCTGCTTGCCCATTGGTTTGTGGGTGATATGTCGTGGCAATCTTGTGTGATACGCCGAAGCGTTGCAACATCTTGGCAATAAGTCTGTTGTCAAAATGCTTGCCTTCATCATTGATAATTGCTCTCGGCATCCCAAACCATGTAAATATGTTTTTCTGCAAGAATCGTTGCGCGGTCTTGGAATCATTGTTGGGAACTGCAATCGCCTCAACCCATTTAGACACTTATTCGACGGCAAATAGAATGTAGAGGTTGCCGAATGAGGATGGGAAAGGTCCCATAAAATCGATCCCCCATACATCGAACAATTCCACCTCGATGATGTTCTAGAGCAGCATCTCATGTCGTCTAGAGATATTGCCCGTCCTCTGGCAACGATCACATTGCTTGTAAAAGTCTTGGGCATCTTTGTACAATGTTGGCCAATACAAACCGGATTGCAAAACTTTGGCCGCGGTAGAGTTCCTCCAAAATGTCCTCCATAGGGTGAAGAATGGCATTGCCGGAGTACATTCTGTTGCTCTTCTTCAGGGACACATCGACGTATAACCTGATCTGCACATTGTTTAAACAAAAGAGGCTCGTCCCAAAAGTAATGCTTAGCATCATGGCAGAACCGCTTCTTCCCTTGGTGAGTAAGGCCATAAGGTAAAATACCACAAACAAGGAAATTCACTAAATCCGCGTACCAGGGTATTACCGAGGCATGTGCTGCATTGGCGACTGCTCCCAAAATTGCCGAGACAGGCGCGTCAAGGGCTGCTGTGGCGTCGAGAGTTACCGAGGCGTGCGCGTCAAGGGCTGCTGTGGCGTCGAGAGTTGTCGAGGCGTGCGCATCCATGGTTGTCGAGGAGTGCGCATCAAGGGCTACTGCGGCATCGAGAGTTGCCGAGGCATGCGCGTCCATGGTTGCCGAGGCATGCACATCCATGGTTGCTGAGGCAACTAAAAGTTGTTCATCTGGGAATGCATCACATATCTCTAGATCCGCGTCCTTCTCCCTATTGCCTTCTTGTGTAGCATCAATATTTTGATCAGCTTCTTTTCCTGGTCGATTGACTAGCCAATTTGCCTTTTCTTGATGTTCCTCATTGACCGGTTCTTCATACTCCTCAGGTTCCTCTTGATCGGCAATGTAGTTGCCGAGGCAACTAAATTCCTTGTCGAAGTTAAACTCTGCCGTGGCATGAAGAAGTTGGCATTCTTCTGGATCATCGGCATGCCTTAGTGTTTGGAACACATTTAGTTTAACTTGCTGGTCATTCACCCTCATTGTGAGTTCTCCCTTTTCAACATCGATCAAGGTTCTCCCTGTTGCTAGGAATGGTCTCCCGAGAATGATAGGTGCATGCTCATCTGCTTCACAATCCAAAATAATAAAGTCAGTGGGAAAAATAAATTTATCAACTTTTACCAGTATGTCCTCGATTTTTCCCTCTGGATGCACATAGGATCTGTCGGCTAGCTGTAGCATAACTGTTGTAGGTCCTGCCTTCCCGATTCCTAGTTTCTGGAAAACCGATTTAGGCATCAAGTTTATGCTAGCCCTAAGGTCGCATAATGCTTTCCCGACATAGTGGTTTCCAATGGAACAGGGTATTGTGAAACTTCCGGGATCCTTCAACTTGGGTGGCATACGATTGTGCAACATTGTCATGCATCCCTCTGTTGCGGCAACTGTTTTAAACTCTCCTAGACTTGTTCTCTTGGACACAATGTCTTTAAGAAACTTGGCATAGTTTGGCATTTGTTCAATTGCTTCCACCAATGGCAAGTTTATGTTGACTTGCTTTAGGATATCAAGAAACTTCATGAATTTATATTCTTGCTTTTGCCCCTTCAACCTTTGTTGGAATGGTGGTGGAAGTCGGATATCTTCGATCCTTTCATTGGTTTGGAACCTGATTGATGACATTGCTGGGACAACTGGAATTGCTGAGGCATTATCAATTGGGGTTACCGAGGCATGCTTATCACAAGTTACCGAAGCATCCTTATCGTCGGTTGCCGAGGCATGCTTATTGTCGGTTGCCGCGACAATTCCTGGTTCAGCATCTGAGGCTTTGCCACTAGGTTCATCTTGATCTTTTTGTGGAGTTTTGTTTGATGAGCGGGCTTGAGCCTCTCTAAGTTATTGGCCACTTCTAGTGTTGATCGCCTTACATTGCTCATGGCCAGTTCCTCTTGCGACTTCAGTATCGCTAGGTAAACCTCCTTGCGGTCTAGTAATCAGATTTTGAGCAAACTGTCTGACTTGATTTTCCAATGATTTGATTGCCGCCTCTTAGTTTTGCAATCTCATCTCGGTCCTGTTAATAAAAGCATCAGTTCTTTTTATGAAGTTACTATTCTCAGCCATATAAGATTCAGTTTTCATCATAAAAGCATTTAGAGAATTTTCCAAAGAACTAGATGTTGTCGGTTGTTGCTGCGGCAACTGTTGCCATGGCATATTCTGCTGGAATCCCGATGCTTGTGCATTTTGATTGTTCTGGTTTAGAGCATTGTTGGGATTACTCCATGAAAACTTAGGGTGCTTCTTCCAAGCTGGATTGTATGTATTGGACATCACATTGTTGTTCCGATTGTAATTCCCCACGTAGAAGCTAGATTTCGGATTCTGCATACATTCAAAAGAATCATAGTTATCACCACATAACTCACAAAAAGAATCCATTACCTTGACCTCATTTGTGTTGTTTGGTTTTTACATGTTCTGGACCATCTTGGTTAAAGTGGCCAATTGTGCCAAAATTGAATCTGATGATCCTAGTTCATGTATTGTGGCTTGGCGTCTAACTCCTCCTCTTCTAGTAGAGGGGAATTGAAAATCATTCTTGGCCAGCCTGTTTAGAATTTGCATTGCTTCCTCCGGTGACTTATCTAGGAGTATGCCGTTTGCCGAAGCATCTAGCATCATCCTTGTTGGTGTATTCACGGTGTTGTAAAACATTGTTACTCGAGTCCACACCGGGAATTCGTGTAAGGGGCATTTGTGTAGAAGTTCTCTATATCGCTCCCAAGCCTCGTACATGGATTCATCATCTGCCTGCCGAAAAGAAGTAATGTCATTACGAAGCTTATCAGTCAAATTTGTAGGATTAAACCGAGCAAGGAAATCCCAACAAAGTCAGTCCAAGATGCTATTGATCCGGCAGGAATGCTATTCAACCATGCTTTCGCCCTATCCCTCAGTGAATAGGGGAATAATCTTAATCGTAAGACATCGGGGTTGACTCCGTGTATTTTGAATGAGTTGCAAATCTCGAGGAAAGATTTAAGATGTTTCCGTGCATCTTCAGTTGCTGAGCCGCCAAATTGACCAATTGTGCTGATCATATTAAACATTACCGGTTTCAACTCAAAGTGGTCAGCTTCAATTTCAGGTGCGACAACTCCTGGATTAAGTCCATCAAGATCTTCTTCAAGATAGTCTCGAATAGTTTTGTTTCGTGCAAGAATCACTCCTCCTCCTATTGGAACATCTTGATTCATATTCCGTCTTGATTAGCCATTGCTACTCTTATTCTTCGTCTAAGTCTTTGTAAGGTTCGTTCGATTTCTAGATCAAAGGGATATTCTGATGTAATCGGTCTCGCCTAATCCCCGGCAGCGATGCCAAAAACTTGTTGCGCGTAATAAGTGCTACGCAATTGTGCAAGTATACGCGTTGCAAGTTATAGTATAAACGATATCGTCTCCACAGAGATTGGTGCCACTTCAAGAATCTAGTCTCTTGCACTGTAAAAAGTAAAAACACAAATAGAAGATTATAGGAGTTTTAACTAATAACTAATCTAGAAAGCAATAAAGTAAAAGAATAAATGAGATAAAATGAGAGACATAGGCCAGGTTATCGTGAGTTGAGGTGTGTTAGCCGATTGGATTGTCTTGTTAAAAGAGTGCACCGGCAACTCAGTTGTCGTGGCAACTTGTACAACAGGGATTAATGCATGAATGGAAGGAAACATGGATTAATGCATGAATGACTAATTATGCAACTAATATGAGCCTAAGTATAACAATAATATGAGTAAAAAAGGGTAAGAAAAATAGTACTTTTGAACACTTATCACCATCTTTCAGTTTCAGAATCCTGCCTTCTGTTGCTTCACTTTTAATGGGAAAGATTTGATGCCAACAATCGAGGAATACACAGCCTTTCTTAATTAGAAAAAACATTCATAAGATTGGATCTACACTAAGCCAACAAGATATGAGAATTATCCTTTGAAGCTTAAAACCATAGCTGTGATGAGCGAAGATTGGGTCAAGGGATTGATTCAAGTTCGAGGAGACAGCATCGCTTTTTCATGGGATGAATTTGAGATGTCATACTAGCACACCCAGATGAAGGTGTAAAGGTGGATTTAATCACTTTGGGGGTCTACGGTTTGATCATTCTCCCTAGAGTCTTGGGCAACATTGATGTAGCCATTTTCAACTTGTTCAAGCGGTTGAAGAAGAAGTCTAACCCAGTGTCGGCAATCTTGACTGAAACTTTTATCTCCTTGAAAGCGAGTCGAAAGCATGAAGAGTGACGCTTTAGGGGGTGTGCACAAGTGCTTCAAGTATGGATTCAGAGTCACCTTTGGAAAAAACCGACTAGGGTTCTACCCGAAATACTTTTAGGAAATTTTTCTCCCTTACGAGAGTACCTAGCAAAAGAATGGTGGGAAGAACCAAACAAACAGAAATGGACGACCATTTTTAAAAATATTCAAGACGAGGATATTGTGTAAAGGGTGCCTTGGCCCAGTAGTGTCCTTCATTTCTTGTGTAGTTGTGGAGACTATGATTGGCTAATGATGATTGAATTGTATGATGGGATCGCTTGTGCCCCTTTGTTGCTATCGAAATGATTCGGGACACTACAATATGTGCTTATCACTGTCGGCTTAAGCACCTCTAGGTTTCTATTCAAGAATGAGTTTAGGGCAAAGGTCCAAAATGTTTATAGGGCTTGGGATCATTGCTATCGCCTAAAGGTAGAAAAAGACAACAAGTGTATGTTTACTCCAAACTATGCTTTTTTGGGATACAAGAGAATAAATGACATAACTCCGGAGCCCGACCAAGGGCCGACTATGTCACTTGAAGAACATGTAAGAATGGTTCCTTCCGAGGTCGACATCCTAAGAAGTGAGCCATAAGAGGTTAAGAAGAAGATGGACGCTTTGCAAACCAAGCACACAAGCGGGTTTTATTAGGTCAGTTTAGATATGGATGAGCGAGACGGGACAATTAAACAGTTAATAAAGCTCAGCACAGATTTGGAAGGAAAAAATGCTCTTTACCAAAGTGACACTCTTAAGCAAGGGCTAAACAAGTAATGGATGCTACCCCATGGAAGACAAAGTCCCAAGAAAGCAAGAACTGACTATTTGAGATGCAAGGCCTGTATAACTCTACCCTCTAGAACTTGTCAAAGTCAAGCCCGGAATACCCAACTAGAAGAAAGGGTTAGGGAGCTAAATCGGTCCCTTCATGAATATCGCGCTCAAAATGGCTTTCTTGAGTTTTCAAGTTACCCTGCAATAGAAACAAAACACTCCAAGCTCAAATTGAGCATTAGAGGCCACAATCTAAGATTACATCGAAAGAATTATAGTTCTTGAAGAAGCCGCTGAGGGAGGAGACAATTATTGGTTGAGGCACCTTCACAATGGTACTCGCATGATTCAAGAACGAGATCAGAATTACACCGACCTAATGGTGCAAGTTCAAGAAGTCACCCATCATATGAGGGACCTAGCCAACGAAGCCAAATCCCTTATTTTTGTAGTTTCAGACACGGAGGAGGTGCCCAAGTTCATTCAGTTGCTTGAAACAATCGAAGAGCTAGGAGTTAAGACTGAGGCATATCTGTAGGAGTTTACCTTTCTTTATAATGAGAACCTTTTAATCTTCAATGAAAGTTGTTCGAGGGTGATCACCAACGGAATCAATACCTTTGATGTTGGGGAATTTTGTGACAGTAATTAAAGATTCTACATTCATTTTTCGCTCGACCTCAAAAAAGGGCAAATGGAAGACAATTTTGCTACAATGGAAGCCAGTGTGAGAGAAGCACTCAGAAATTAGAAAGGATAAAGGAATGACTTCCAGCCAGTACAACTCTAGAAGCATAAACGACCTAGTGGCTAGGGTTGATAAGCTCGAACAGCTACACGAACATATGGTTTGGAATCAAAGAGAGATAATAACACATATGAAGAAGGTCCAAGAGGAAACTGGGGGCATATAAATAAATTGATGGGTGTGAAGGTCAAAGGGAAGAGTTTGTCAGAAGACTACTTGGTGCAAAAGGAGGTTAAAGAAACAAGTGAGTTTCGGGATTGTAACTTTACAGTGAAAATATTTTGTCTGATGAAGATCAAGCCATCATCGACCAATACAAGGAGGTCTGCACTGCTTCTGAATGTCCCACCGAGTTAGTGTTAGACAAGATTGAAGACTCTCTCCTGAAAATCTTGTCTTCTTCAATGGATGGAGAATATACTCGCAAGCCATTTAAGTAAGAGGATCATGAGGCCCCGAAGAACCTCACAGCCTCCCAACCTCATGCTACGGACGAAAATGCTCGAAGTTTGAATAAGAAATAAATAATAGGGCCCAAGAGAAAGCGTGAGAAATTCACCCTGCTACCAATTTCATACAAGGAGTTGTATTTACAGTTATACAAGGCAAACTTGGTCTGGCCCTATTATTTGCCTCCCTTTAATAAACCCTGCCCTTCTTGGTATGACGCCAGTGCATGTTGCGAGTATCATGCTGATATTTGGGACATTCAATTGAAAACTGCCAGGCATTCAAGAAATTAGTTCTGAATAAGATAAAGTCTGGGGTATTGCAGGTGGGTGAGCTAAACACAACCACTAACCCACTTCCAAGCCATGAAGTTGAAGGCGTGAATGCTCTTAAAGAAGTAGATGGAAAGAGGTTGAAGATGGATGTGTTGAAAATCAGGTCTCATTTGAGCTGGGTTTTCATGCAGCTTTCTATGGCAAGTTTGGTCAAGCATGGTATGAAGAAAACATGAAAGGGACATGAGGCATTTTATGAGTACCATCAGCAAGAGGGACATGAAATCCACTACTGTCCAGAATTCAAGCGATTGGTTCAGAGAATTATGGACAACAAAGAAATTGAATTCTTCGAGAAGCTAGAAGGGTCAGGGTGAATGACCACTGTTGTGATGGTTGAGGACTTCTAGTGTATCCTATCTGTGTTTTAAGTTTGCCTTATTAGCTTGTTTTACATTTTCCTTACTTCTCTTTATGTGTGTAATCAGCTTTTCTACTATTTGCCCGAAAATAACAATTACCTTTTGAGGGTATATGTTATGTTTGCTTTTTTGTTTCAATGAAAGGATGCATCTTTTGAGCAAAAAATATATGTATACTCTTTCTTGCCCTCAAAGATCCCCAGATATCACATGCATGACGTGGCATTGATTCTAATAAAAGATCAATTAAATGTTGTGGTCACGGTAAAGTATGATTTTTTGCTCAGCCCGCTCTGGTCGATAAAGCATAGGACGTGAGATTACCACTCCTTCGATAATGTTCGATGATAAGGAAATCTCCCAGAAAATATCAATGAGGTTGTTTAAACTTAAGAATTCTTTAAAAAGGAAAAATCTTTCTAGAAATGAACATTTAATGGAGCTGTGCAGAATAACAAATCTAATAAGGAACTAGATTTCACATGTTCAATACCCTAGCAGTAGAGATAAATCTCTAAAATCAATGAACAATCAAATAAGTCTCAGAGCATCCTGATGAAGCTGTGGGGGAGAACAAATCTAATAAAGAGCTATGCTCCACCTGTTCAATACCCTAGCGTCAGAGATGACTCTTTGAAGGCACTGACAAGATATTAAATGTAATTGAAAGAATACACTTGTACTATAATTCTCACATTGCTTTTTTTTTTACACCCTATGTGTTAAACTAAGTCAAAACCATAACATATTTTGGATAAAAATAATGAGAACTAGAAGGAGTAGTTTACGAACAGACAAAGCAGATACCATAATCATGAGGATGAACCGAGTAATCTGGGAGGAATTTCACACCTTTAAATATCGCCACAACATTCAAAGGGAAACTATTGATAATCGGGGGATTGAACCCAAAGCGCTCTTGCATTTGATATCCGGGGCATTGTATTCTTTTTTATTGATTTTGATTTTGTATAGTAACCCACAAAGCATATTTTGTTGAAACGATAGTCAGCAAACTGACATATAAATGAAAAAGAAAGAAGAGAGAGAAAGGAAAAATAAAAGAAAAGAGAGAGATAAAATAAAAAATAAAAGAAAAGAGAAAGAAAAATAGGAAAAAATAGGTTTCTTTGTATTGAATAGAGTTTTAGGTCAAGGATGTACATGGTCGACCTAATACAAAACCTGTCACTGATCCTAAAGAAAATAAAAGCTAGATTCAGTGCGCTGCACAGTTCAAGGACAAAACTTGATTAAGTCTTAGTGAAGGAATGAATGTTTGGAGATTTTGGGGACATCGAAATAGGATAAAGATTGTACTGATGGGTCAAGACAAATAATAGTTAAGCCCAAGGGCAAATATCTAGAAGTGGAAGAATGTGTCTCTGTATGGCTTTAGGGAGGAAGTTTTGGGTCTATATGGTGACCTAGCATGAAAGAATAATTTATCAGTGGTTAGAATGAGAATAATCGGGCAGTTTAGAGATTTGAAGCAAATTTCTACCAAAATCTATCATATGGCTCAAAATATTGAAGATTTGGGACCTTATTGGAAAGAAGGAAAATTTGGGAACTTGGGGGCACAATGTTCACCCCAATGTTGAGATGGAAGAAGGCTCATTATGAAGATTCATAGAAGAGGTGACAATTGAGCCCAAGTTGAGTAAGGGCGATGTCACAAGATAGAAAACGATAACTTTTGTATGGCTCAGAATAATGAAGATTTGGGGACCTTATCAAAAAGAAGGAAGATTTGAAGACTTAGGGGCACGGTGTTTGTAATACCCCAATATTTGCTTAGTGACTAAAATGAAAAAAATGCAAAAGTTAGGATTTTCTCAATTATGGATTGTAGAAAAGAAAATTATGAGGTTTTAAGGTGTTGTGTGATAGAGAGCGAGTAAAATAGATTACTCGCAAAATTTGGTAAAAATCCAAGAAAAAATTGGAATGGGAATTCAAGGTTAAAGTTTAGTGACCAAAATGATAAGTTTTCAAAACTTGTATGGTACAAGTTAAAAAATGAAAAGTCAAAGGACCAGAGTTGTAATTACTTAAAAGTTAGGAATTTTTATCTCGTAAATAAATAGAGAATCTAAGGATGCAAATCGAATGTGGAATTATTGGTTCGATCTGATATTTTGATTATTGGGAAAATTGTAGTTTTAGTTTTAGTAGAATTCGAATACTTGGATCGAACTGGAAAATTATGAAATTATGCCATATGATAGAGAAATGTTATGAAAGTCATTTCCATGTGTTGGAAATATTTTAGTTTGATTCAAGATGAATCCTACAGTTTATTTCTGAGTAAAGGATTGTTTATCAGTATATTGGATCGAATGGAAATTTTGGAGACTAATCCAAAAGACATGAAAAATTCATAAAATATTATTTTATGAATATTTTATTGTATTTGGTTGGATTCTAACTAGATTTGGTTGGAATTTTACAAAATGGCAATTTTGAAATAAACTAGTAAATAAAAACTAGTTGGAGGGCAAATTGGTTATTTTGCCCCAATGGCATTTTTGGAAGAAAAAAATGGAATATTTAATCTTGGCCCTTGATTGATGATAAGATCAATCTCAACCATTGGATTAAAAGGGCATTTTAGTAATTTCACTATCTAAATGAATTTAAAATTCATTTATACAAGACAAGTGGCCAAATTGGATGAAAAACAAAAGATGAAGACCATTCTTCATCCTCAAACTTCTAATTATGAGGGGGATAAAGAAGGAAAAATGGAGAAAATTTTCCAAGTTAGATTCAAGCCCCGAAACTCGATTTTTAGGTAATCTCATCAACTACAAAGTTGTTCTACTCTTCAAGCTCTATCTTTTAATATCAACAATTCATGGAATCCATGCTTTATTGATGAGAATTTACATGAGAAAGAAATTAGGGTTTATGGATTAAATTGGGGCTTTTGAGATTTTATGATTCCATGATTGAATTCAAGTTGAAATCAAGCTAGTATGGTGTTAAAATCATGATATTGAGTTGGGATTTAAGTTCTACATGTTTTGATTATTATGAAGATGATTAGGTTTTATGGATTCAAGTTTAATTTAGGGTTTGTGATGTTGAAATAATGATTTAGAAAGATTGATTTGTTGTTTGGAAGCAAGGCCCTAAGTTAATTTGATAGGGACCAATTCGGCAATCTTAAAAGTTAGAGGACCAAATTTGAATTTGCATGGAATTGGTGTGTATTTATGTTATTAAGGATGTTGGAGATGTGAAATTGATGTTAGAATGCTATACCGATGTTAAATTGAATTAGTGACCATTCAGCAATTTTGAAGAATTTAGGGACTTGATTGTTAAGCCTGTATTTGAGGAATATTATGTTGGAAAATTAATTCAAGTGATTTGAATGTAGATTTTGAAGCTTAAATCAACATTTGGGACTATTATGAATATTCAGCTACTTTAGGGACCAAAGTGCAAATTTTTAAAGTTTGGGCCTAAAGTGTAAAGGTTGAGAAATGTAAGGACTAGACTTGAAAATTTTGGTTGGAAGTTTAAAAGAGTCCTTAGGGACTAAAATGGATATTTTGGGAAAAGTTGGAGATTTAAAGAAAAATATGAGAAGTTGTGATTCGAATATAGAAAGCTTTATCGGATCAATTTTCTATATAATGGATGGTTATTTTATTTACTTTTCATTATTGTATATGGAATGTATATGTATTAACATATACTTTAACTGGTATATGTTATATTAATGTAGATTCCGATATAAATCGAGGTCGTATTAGTAGAAAAGGAAAAGAAAAAGATCGGGAGTGATATTGAATAGTAAAGGCAACCTCATTACAAGGCTAGGGTGAGTGCATACATGTTTTACAGGGAGACTTATGATAAGTCAACCTAAAAGATAAATGTTTTATATAGTATAACATAGTTTTTGCATGATAAATTATATTATATGGCATATTTTTATGTTTACAAATGTTTTATAGCATGATATTCAGATGAAAAGTAATTTGATATAACTTTTAAGTGGCAGTATACCATGAATGTTATAGAGCATATTAGAGTATGAACTGCTTCAGTATGAAGATGTTTTACATGATATGAATTGTATATGGGTTGCTTGCCATTTTGCAGGAATTGATTTTAAAGTTGCCCTTGGTAATATAATATTGAGTTGGACAATATAGCGGTATACCATAAGAGTCACACTGTATCTGACACTTCATTGTGTCGTTAGTATACGACGTCGATAGTTTGCAACACTTTATTGTGTTGGTATGATTGCAACACTTCATTGTGTTGATAGTTCCCGATACTTCATTGTGTCTATAGAAAGGATAGTACTAAAATGTACATGACTCATATATTAGTCACTTGATATTTACCTTCGGCTATATGATTTCACATGATAATTGTATAAATATACAGTACAAATACATGATTTTACAGTACAAGTATATGATTTTACAGTACAAAATTATTATAGTACAGGTACATGATTTTATAGTACAGAAATTCCTGCATTACTGAATATGTAATTTAATGACTATCATGTTTTATAAATTATCATAAATTAGTGTATTATATGTCACTCATCTTATGCCTCACTGAGATATACTCAGCGTGTATTTATGTTATACACGCTGGTGATTGGGATTAGTAGATGACAACTTTTGCATCATCATTATGGATAGATGATAATCGACAGGTATTTCGATAATCATGACATCCATATTTTTTTATATGTTTAATAGTGGCATGTCCTATATAAACCGATCTATTTTATTAAAGTGCCTTAACTAGGTTAGGTAACATTTTATAAATCTGTTATAGACAGTAAGTATGTTTACAATTTAATATTATATGAACTGATTTGGCATATCCTATATGAGGCTAGATCCGATAATATTAAATAGAATCATTTTTAATAAAATGATTTGTCTTAATATGATTGTATTATTTATGTAAAAAGTTATGTATCGGATCTAGATTTAATATTTTATTTCTGAATTGATTAAAGTTAAGTGTGCTTGAGCTAAGGATATTTCAATATGGGTGACCACTGGGAAGTTTTCCAAATTTTTTTAAATTACCCAGGTTTTTGATTAAAAGACTATTTTAAAAGGTCGTGACATTTTCAACTCGTGTCTGGTATACGGTCACGGGAAGGGGGTGTTACATTTATTGGTATTAGAGCTACAAGTTTAGCCAATTCCGGAGTTAAACTGAGCTCGATAAAAGTGATAAAGTGTGTACATGCCACTAGGATGTCATATTTATTGAAAAGAAATACTTGTATGATTGATGCAATTGTTTATTAGTAAAAAATGGGGTTGCTATAAGAATAAATGTCGGAACGAGAATGAAACTCGCCGGACAATTAAAAGAGAGAACAATTGAGGTCCTAGAAATAAGTAAGGAGGTTAACTAAGTCTATTACCTAATTTATACGGGGTAATAGGAAATGGACTTATATAGTAATGAAAGTTGTTTAAAAATGCCAGATACCTCCTTACAAATGGTAACTGCAGTTAGAAATCGAATTTAGGGCCCCTATCAGTAAAGGATTTACGAACTAATGGGTATACAAGAGACACAGATGATGATCAGATGTCGAAAGATTGATGGTTAAGTGATAATGGTTGGAGCAAAGCCCCAAAAATAATTGTTAAAGGAAATATTGAAATAAGTGTTGTGAAGTCTATAAAGTCTTTACTATGAAAAGTTGATAAAGTATTGGACACAGATAACTATCTTGCTCAAAATATTGCAATGAAGTGTCGTTTAAGGTGATTGGTTGAAAAGAAGCACGAGTGGTGTTTAGATCCTTTTATCAAGTAAAAGGGATTTCAAAGTACTGGAGTAGTGACTTTAGTAATAAAATGAAAAGACTGTTAAAGGTAGGGTTGAAGACTTAACTAGTCTTCGTAGTGAATATTAAGATGAATAATGAGGACATAAGTACAATTTCAACAGCTCGGTATTGATGTAATTCCCAGTAATGAACCGAGTATTTCAGCTGTATTTTGATCAGTTTATTGTAGTCTTTATTGATGATATTTTGGTATATTCGAAGACTAAAGAAGATTGTGATGCACATTTGAGAACAGTGTTACAGATTTTAAGAGGAAAGAAGTTATATGTCAAACTCTCAAAATGTGAGTTCTGGTTATCTGAAGTGGCTTTCTTGGGTCACATTGTTTCAGCTGAAAGAATCAAAGTGGATTCTAAAAAGATACAGTTTATTGTTGAATGGAAAATTCCCAAGAATGTTACCGAGGTTTGTAGTTTCTAGGGACTTGTTGATATTATTGTAGGTTTGTGAAAAACTTTTCGATGATAGTTTGATTACATGGAATGTTAATATCTATAGTATCGGATCGAAATCCAAAGTTTATATCAAGATTTTGGAATGCACTGCATAGAGCTTTGGGGACATGATTGAATTTTAGTACTATATTTCATCTTCAAATAGATGGTCAGTCTGAAAGAATAATTCAAGTACTAGAAGATATGTTAAGAGCTAGTATAATCGAATTTGAAGGATCATGGGAAAAGTATTTACCGCTAGCAGAATTTGCTTACAACAACAGTTATCAAGCAAGTATACAGATGGCACCCTATGAAGCCCTATATGGTTGAAAGTGCAGATCGCCATTAAATTGGTTTGAATTACACAATCGCAAGCTGATTAAGCCAAATATGTTACAAGGAAAAAGTAAAGATTGTACAAGAAAATCTTAAAAAGACCGCTGATTGACAAAATTCTTATGCAAACTTGAAAAGAAAGGACATTCAATTTGAAGTTAGAGAAAAAGTATTTTTGAAAGTCTCTCATTGGAAGAAAATAATGCGTTTCAGGCGTAAAGGAAAATTAAGTCCCATGTATATTGGACCATACAAAATCTTAAGGAAAGTTGGGACTGTGGCATATCAGTTAGCTCTTCCACTGGAGATGAGTAAAATTCATGATGTTTTCCATGTTTCGATGGTACGGAGATATAGATCAGATTCATCACATGTGATTGTACCGGAGGAAATTGAGTTGCAATCAGATCTGACATATGAAGAAGAACCAGTAAAGATACTAGCATATGGTGTCAAAGAATTAAGGAACAAGCAAATATCATTGGTGAAAGTCTTGTGGCATAATCACAAAGTAAAAGAAGCAACATGTGAAGCTAAGGATGCAATGGAAAAACAATATCCGTACCTTTTTAAAAATAGGTACGTTTTGAAAATTCGAGGATGAATTTTCTTAAGGGGAGATAATTGTAATATCCCAATATTTGCTTAGTGACTAAAATGACAAAAATACAAAAGTTAGGATTTTCTCAATTATGGACTGTAGAAAAGAAAATTCTGAGGTTTTAAGGTGTTATGTGATAGAGAGCAAGTAAAATAGAGTACTCGCAAAATTTGGTAAAAATCCAAGAAAAAAATGGAATGGGAATTCAAGGTTAAAGTTTAGTGACCAAAATAATAAGTTTTTAAAACTTGTATGGTACAAGTCAAAAAAATGAAAAGTTAAAGGATTAGAGTTGTAATTACTTAAAAGTTAGGAGGTTTTATCTCATAAATAAATAGAGAATCTAAGGATGTGAATCGAATGTGGAATTATTGGTTTGATATGATATTTTGATTATTGGGAAAATCGTAGTTAAAGTTTAAGTGGAATTCGGATACCTGGATCGAACTCGAAAATTATGAAAATTTTTCATATGATAGAGAAAGGTTATAAAAGTCATTTCCAAGGGATGGAAATATTTTTAGTTTCATTAAAGATGAATCCTACAGTTTATTTTTGAGTAAAGGATTATTTAAAAAGTTACAAGGGCATTTTTGGAAGAAGGACATGAAAATTCATAAAATATTATTCTATGAATATTTTAGTGTATTTGGTTGGATTCTAACTAGATTTAGTTAGAATTTTACAAAATGGCAATTTTGAAATAAACTAGTAAATAAAAACTAGTTGGAGGGCAAATTGGTCATTTTACCTCAATGGCAGTTTTGAAATGTTTAAAAAGTTACAAGGGCATTTTTGGAAGAAGGAAATAGAAGATTTAATCTTGGCCCTTGATTGATGATAAGATCAATCTCAACCATTGGAATAAAAGGGCATTTTAATAATTTCACTATCTAAATGAATTTAAAATTCATTATACAAGACAAGTGTCCAAATTGGATGAAAAAAAAAAGATGAAGACCATTCTTCATCCTCAAATTCATGGTAATCTCATCAACTACAAAGTCGTTCTACTCTTCAAGCTCTATCTTTTGATATCAATAATTCATGGAATACATGCTTGATTGATAATAATTTATATGAGAAAGAAATTAGGGTTTATGGACTAAATTGGGGCTTTTGAGATTTTATGATTCCATGATTGAATTCAAGTTGAAATCAAGCTAGTATGATGTTAAAATCATGATATTGAGTTGGGATTTAAGTTCTACATTTTTTGATTATTATGAAGATGATTAGGGTTTATGGATTCAAGTTTAATTTAGGGTTTGTGATGTTGAAATAATCATTTAGTAAGCTTGATTTGCTGTTTAGAAGCAAGACCCTAAGTTAATTTAATAGGGATCAATTCAGCAATCTTAAAAGTTAGAGGACCAAATATGAATTTGTATGGAATTGGTGTGTATTTATGTTATTAAGGATGTTGGAGATGTGAAATTGATGTTAGAATGCTATACCAATGTTAAATTGAATTTGTGACCATTTGGCAATTTTGAAGAATTTAGGGACTTGATTGTTAAGCTTGTATCTGAGGAATATTATGTTGGAAAATCAAGTCAAGTGATTTGAATTTTGATTTTGAGGCTTAAATCAACATTTGGGACTATTATGAATATTCGGCTACTTTAGGGACCAAAGTGCAAATTTTTTAATTTTGGGTCCTAAAGTGTAAAGGATGAGAAATGTAAGGACTAGACTTGCAAATTTTGGTTGGAAGTTTAAAAGATCCCTTAGGGACTAAAATGGATATTTTGGGAAAACTTGGAGATTTAAAGAAAAATATGAGAAGTTGTGATTCGAATATAGAAAGCTTTATCGGATCAATTTTCTATATAATGGATGGTTATTTTATTTACTTTTCACTATTGTATATGGAATGAATATGTACTAACATATACTTTAAATGGTACATGTTATATTAATGTAGATTCCGATATAAATCGAGGTTGTATCAATAGAAAAGAAAAAGAAGAAGATCGGGAGTGATATTGAATAGTAAAGGCAACCTCATTACAAGGCTAAGGTGAGTGCATACATGTTTTACAGGGAGAATTATGATAAGTCAACCTAAAAGATAAATGTTTTATATAGTATAACATAGTTTTTGCAAGATAAATTATATTATATGGCATCTTTTTATGCTTACAAATGTTTTATAGCATGATATTCAGATGAAAAGTTATTTGATATAGTTTTTAAATGGTAGTATACCATAAATGTGATAGAGCATATTAGAGTATGAACTGCTTCAGTATGAAAATGTTTTACATGATATGAATTGTATATGGGTTGCTTGCCATTTTGCATGAATTGATTTTAAAGTTTCCTTTGGTAATATAATATTGAGTTGGACAATATAGTGGTATACCATAAGAGTCACACTGTATTTGACACTTCATTGTGTCGACAGTATACGACGCGATAGTTTTTAACACTTCATTGTGTTGATATTTTGCAACACTTCATTGTGTTGATATGACAACACTTTATTGTGTTGATATGATTGCAACACTTCATTGTGTTGATAGTTCCCGATACTTCATTGTGTCGATAGAAAGGATAGTACTAAAATGTACACGACTTGTATATTAGTCACTTGATATTTACCTTGGGCTATATGATTTCACATGATAACTGTATAATTATACAATACAAATACATGATTTTACAGTACATGTATATGCTTTTGCAGTACAAAATTATTACAATACAGGTACATGATTTTACATTACAGAAATTCCTGCTTTACCGAATATGTAATTTAATGACTATCAGGTTTTATAAATTATCATGCATTAGTGTATTTTATGTCACTCGTCTTATGCCTCACTGAGATATACTCAGCCTGTATATATGTTATACACGCAGGTGATTGGGATTAGTAGATGACAACTTTTGCATCATCATTATGGATAGATGATAATCGACAGGTATTTCGATAATCATGACATCCGTATTTTTTATATATGTTTAATAGTGGCATGTACTATATAAACCGGTCTATTTTATTAAAGTGCCTTAACTAGGTCAGTAAATATTTTATAAATCTTTTATAGACGGTAAGTATGTTTACAATTTAATTATTATATGACCTGATTTGGCATATCCTATATGAGGCTAGATCCGAATAATATTAAATACAATCATTTTTAATAAAATGATTTGTCCTAATATGATTGTATTATTTATTTAAAAAGTTTTATTATCGGATATAGAGTTAATATTTTATTTCTGAATTTATTAAAGTAAAGTGTGCTTGACCTAAAGAAATTTCAAGATGGCTGACCATTGGGAAGTTTTTCAAAAAATTTTAAATTACCCTGATTTTTTATTAAGAGACTGTTTTAAAAGGTTGTGACATTTTCGACTCATGTCTGGTATACAGTCACGGAAGGGGGTGTTACAATGTTCACCCCAACGTCAAGATAGAAGAAGTCTCATAGTGGAGAGTTTTGGAAGGGATAACAGTTGAGCCCAAGCTAAGTATGGGTGATGTCACAGGATGGAAAATGATAGATTTTGGAAGAGATAGCATTTGCCTTTTAGAATGAGACAAAAATTGAAGATTCAGTAAAGAAAGAAGAAATACTTTACTTGGTTCAGAAAATTGGAAATTAGACCCTGTCGAAGTACGAAAAGCTTGGAAGCTTGTGGGGCATGTGTTTATCCCTATGCCAAGGAAGAATGAGGATCATCATAAAGAGTTGTAAACGAAATAATAGTTGAGTAAGGGTGATGTCATGCATTTGGACTTCAGCAAATAATAGATTCGACTATGACCGAAAAAAGTCATCAATACTTTCAAGAGGAAACAAGAGAGAGAGATCCAGTAGAGATAAAAATTGGTTCAGGAAAGTGAAGATTGGACTTCATAGAAGTGGAAAAGTTTTGAGACTTGGGGGCATGGGTTCGCCATAATGTTGAAGACCCCGTCATGAAGAACCATTGAAGAGACAATATTTAATCCCAAGTGGAGTAGCGACAATGATCCAGAATTAGACCTCAAGGAAGTGACAAGTTACGTTCTGACCAATGCAAGTTAGCTACACTCTTTTAAGAAAAGGATAAAAGATGAAGATTCTGCAAAAACAAAGGGTCCATGGAAGCTAAGGGTGACTGGCCAGGAAGCAAGAGTTTTTCTCAACAAATTTTAAAATGACACTATTCATGCATCATTTATAGTTAGACATCCCTATGTTAGGAGCATGCTAACTCATACCATCATAGCATTTTGTTTATTTAAAACAGGTATTTGAAGATTGATAAAAGAACTGATCTATTGCTTCACGAGAAGAGAAGTAGATATCAAAAAAGAATCAAGAGCCCTTTGACTTGCGTAATTAAGATTTCTAATGATCTTCCAACCTCTGGTTATTCTTGAATAGCGTACACCTTTTTTATACCAGGATGATCTAAAATTAGGGCGTAGAAAGATTTCCTTTGGTAGCCATGTTGGCGGGAATCCGTTATTAAAGATTACCTTTTTTAGCCATGTTAGCGTGAATCCAGTTATTGAAGGCTTTTGATAGGAAATTGTGCTGATGTGAATCTCGTTATCTGGTTCGCAGCCTCGTGTAAATAGGACTTTGAAGTAAAAGATTCTATATAGGAGGGACCCATAACTGAAAAGGTTTCACAGCAAATGAAACAGATGCGCATAGCTCGGGGATTTTAGGTGAGGAATTTCAAACTCGCAGCATCAGGATTTCAGAGCAAAGGAGGCAAATAACCATAGCTCAAGAATTTTCAGACAAGAAAGCCTATCCATCCAGGCACATGGGGAATGGACACTTTCATTTAGAGAACATTTAACTAGTCTGTCCATTGCCACTTCGGAAGGATATGCCATTTTGTTTTCGCCACTCTGGGAAAGCAAGGTATCTCTTCTGTCTGCTGCCACTTTGGAAGGGCATGCCATTTTGTTTTCGCCACTCCGAGAAAGCAAGGTATCTCGTCTATCCGCTGCCACTCTGAAAGGACATGACATTTTGTTTTTGCCACTCTGAGAAATCAAGTTATTTGGTATGTCCGTTGCCACTCCCGAAGAACATGCAATTCTGTTTTTGCCACTCTGGAAAGCAATGTATCTAGTATGTACATTGCCACTTCGAAAGGACATGACATTTTATTTTTGCCACTTCGGGAAATCAAGTTATCTGGTATGTCCGCTGCCACTTCGGAAGGACATGACATTTTGTTTTCGCCACTTCGAGAAATCAAGTTATCTTGTTTGTAAGTTGCCATTTCGAAAGGATAAGCCATTCTGTTTTTACCACTCCGGGAAAGCAAGTTATTTGGATTTGTTCACTGCCTCTTCGGAGGAATGAGTCATTTGAAGTTCTGATCTGTCCATTGCCACTCCATAAGGACTTGTCCAGTGCTACCCAATTTGTTTTTGCCACTTCGAGAAAGCAGGTTATTTCGATTTGTTCACTACCACTTCGGAGGAGCAAATCGTCTGATAGGGAAGTTGGATAAAATTAGTGCTTATGGTCTTTGCTTTATTCTTGTTCCAAAAGGATAAGAAAAGAGGGGCAGTTGTAATCACTAATTTTATCCGGGGAGTTAACCCGTTTTTTTTACTTTTTTAGTATTTAAAATAATGGGCTTTAATTGTTCTTACCTTTTTATATATCATTTATTAATGAAGAAAATGCAAAATATTATCATTAAAAAGCCAAAAACATTATAATTTTATAAGTATTATATTACCTTTTTATATATGTTGCTATATGTTATTTTAATTTATAAAGAAAAAAACCAAAAATATTATTGCTATTTGCTTTTGTACTAATTCGGTTTATTGTTATTTTCATTTTATTATTATATTATTATTACTTATATTATTATTACTTATTATATTTTATTACATTGTTATATTATATTATTATTATTATTAAACAAATGTATAAAAAACAAAACAAATAAATAAATAAATGTTAACAATAAAAAGCATAATAAATAATGAAAGCCCAATGTTTGATTTAATATCAGTCCTTTTATAGTCTAAAAAACCCAAAACATTAATTAATCATATACATAGCCTGATAGAGCCCAAAACCTTAGTAACCCTAATTTTTGACATGCCCTAACATGTTTCATCCTTGCGCAGCCAAACATTAGCCGTTAGATCATGTTATGATCTAACGATCCAGATTGCATCCGTGGATAGAAACCTTAATTGAGATCTTCTACTCATGCGCTGCATTGCATAGCAATCGTTAGATCAAGATCCATCTTACAGCCAGGATGAAAGCTAAGGAGACTTCCAGAAACTCCACGCGCTACACGCGCGCCGTGCTGATCACGCGCGACTCTTTGGCCTCATGTGACCTTTCCTCTGCCAGTTCTACACTCAGTCTCAGCAATACTCCAATTCCGTATCTGGTCCCCTTCTCCGGCCAATATACCACATGCAAAAAAGAACAGACATTAGAGCCACATCATACGTGCAAATAAGAAAAAAAAAGTAATAAATGGCGTTAAACATTACAGAGCACAGAACCTGCAAGCCAACATTTTCAGATGATACCAGTTTCTTAGAGCAACCAATGGTTTTTTTCCTTTTATTTTTGTTTTTCTAAAAAAACTTAAAATATTCGGTTTATAAAATCGAAACCCTAGATGTAAAGGAACCCATTCGGGATTTACAGAAATCAAATACAAGAAAAGCAAAAAGTTTTAAGGTATCTTTTATTCTTTTATTTCAAAGCATAAAGTAAAGGAAAAAGAGCTTTAGGGTTAGATTTTACCTCTGTGACCATTAGTCGGTTCATCTTCCCAGGTCGTTCGACCTTCCTATCTGGTAACAAGCCATGGTCCTCCAGTCGTCGTGGTGAACTAGTGGAAAGGGGAGATCGATCTGGTTTTCACAAACGAATAGGGGCTTTATCGTTTTTTAGACCTGGGTTCAGATCTAGGTTTAGAGGTGAAAAAAGGCAGTTTAGGCTAGGTTTTGAGGGTGGTCGGTGCCGACCGGCGATGGCCGACGCGGCTGAGAGACTGTCAGCTTTTGGGTTCAGCGACAGAGAGGAAGAATAGATTTGATCTGTTTAGAGAGTTTGAAAAGGGGGAAAGAAAATACGAGAGAGTTTAAGTCGAAAAGTTTTTTTTCCAAAAATGGAAAAAGGTTCCAAATTTTGGCCGAGATCTGTATTTTATACAATGTTTTATTTTTTATTGGTTTAATTAGGATAGTAAGGACCTCCTTATCCTTGAAATACCATGATAAAGACCTCCGCCTTTTGAAATACCCTTACCAGTCCCTACAAGTTTTCATATTTTCGTAATCTCATCCCTAATTCTACTCAGATTAAACTTTTCAAGATGGTCTTATTCAACCAAGGTCCTTTCGTATTTTTAAAACATCTTTTTAGCCATTCTGTTTTTGTAAATTTGCCCCGTAGTCCTTCAGAGTTTTCAAAACTTTTTATTTTCGCCCTTTTGATTTCTAAATCAGATTTTCGATGGGTTAATCACCCTTTCAGTCCCTGAAATTATGTTCTTGTTTTGATTTCGGTCTAGGTTCTTGTGGTTTAATCCCGAGTGACATCCCTGGTCTTTCTGTTTTGTTCCACTTTCACCCTTGTTTGCATTGCATATTTATTTTTTAGTCTTGCATTTTATTTTTCTTTAAAATTTAGCCCTTTATTATTCATTTTATATAGTTATTATTTGTTGGATTGTATGTTATTTTTTTCCTTCTTATATGTGGATGTTTGTATATACATATAGCATAGTTTATGTTAATTGTAAAGATGTATATTTATGTATTTGATTTTGGTGTTGGTTTTTTTAGTTCAAATAAATGTATACGTAGTATGTGTTTATATGTTTTTATTGTTAATATTTTGTTTACATAGTACTACTTTATAATATATATATATATATATATATATATATATATATATATATATATATATATATGCTACTTTGTAAATAATCACATCTGCATATCTTATTATACTAAATTATATCCATTTACATTGCTTTGTTTTTTATATGGTACATATTTGTTATGTCTCGCTTGTATGTTTTTTTAATATATATGTAAGTTAAATATATGTGTTACTTAGGATACAATAATATATATTTGTATATTAGTATATAACATTAGTTTTGTATATATGTATATATATATGTAGGATGTAAAAGGTGGTATATATTATATATATGTTTTGTAGTATATAACAATATAGTATATATGAGTATATTATATGTTTTTATATAGTTTAAATGCTTTGATATGTGCTTAAAACCTTGTTACATGTATGATATAATGCTCATGACATCGTCGATGTATGATATTTAATATTTTGTATTTATTTATTTATTCATTTTCATTATACTTTTGTTATCATGCCATGTTGTATAAGTTTGCATTCGGATAGTGAATTATGTTAATGCGGTGTCTATTTATTCGAGAGTAAATGCGACCAGTTTCAAATGTAGTGAATGTGGTTTTTGTAACACCCCCTTCTCGTATCCGTACACTGAACACAAGTCGGAAATGTCACAGTGATTTAAAAACATTTTTATGTTCAGAAATAGGGACTAATAAAAAGTTTCATATAACGTATTAATCATCATATTATCATATCAAAATTATACATATAGTATACCATAAATTTTACAAGTACAAAACTTTTGCAAGGCAGGCCGGTTTTAAAACATTTTAAGCAAAATAGATAGATTATCTTATACATGTCACTATTCATACAAAATAAGGAAGTCGCAGATACTGAAATAACCTGTTGATATGATATCTCCCCCAAAAGAGATGTCGATGCAAAAGCTCCGCTATTACTTCCGATTACCTACGTGTATAACCAAAATACATGATAAGAATAACTTAGTGAGGCATAAGATAATTAATATTTATAAACGCTTAATAATGCATGATACTTTCATATGCATGATAATCAATAAATCATATAACTTGTAATGCATGAATATTTATGCAGTAAAGCATATTGTAATTATTCTTTAACATAAAGCATATGTTATCTTGTAAAACCATATAGTTATCATATGACATCATATAGCCCATAGTAATTATCAAGTGACTTGTATTATTCTTTTCTTACTCGTAGACACATTGAAATGTCAAGACACAATGAAGTGTCAATATCATGCTCGTAGACACATTAAATTGGCGAGACACATAGAAGTGTCGAGAACTTACTCGTAGACACAGTAAAGTGCCGAGACACATAAGAGTGTCAATATCTTACTCGTAGACACAAGGAAGTGTCGAGACACAATAAAGTGTCAATAACTTTATAATACAATACTCAACATTATAATTAACAAGGGCACACTTTTAAAGACAATTCCTGCAATTAATGGCAAGTAACCCAAATTCCATACTTCCAAAATTTACAACCTGGTCCCTAATGCAAAATAATTAGGGATTTTCATTCCAAACACCTTATAACATCATTTTAAACCATTCTTCCTTCAACTACACCTTAAAATTCCAAACTTGGTTCAAACCCTAATTTTTCCATAATTCAAGAACATAGGTATTTCTTCAATCTAACAACAAAATCACACTTAAACAACATCATTCTCTTCATTTCCAACATCAAATAAAATTTTGCAAGAATTTCCCCTTATTTTTCCATGGTAGTCGAATGGTCACTAAGCATTTTCCATGGAATTTTTCATCATTTGAACAAAAAGAACAACACCACAAGCATGTTTCCAACATGAAAAACCATTTAAACATAAGATTTCTACATGCTCTTCATCTCACCCAATCTCCAAACTTCACTTAAAGACATGGAAACTTAACAAAATTACACCAAAAGATAGAGAATTTGATGGAGATAAAATCTCTATTTCATGCCTCAAGCCAAAAACCAACCATGGAAGCTTAAAAATTGGATTGAAAATTCTTACCCTTGTTCTTAGTTGAGTTCGGCAGCCTTGGGAGAGCTTGAAGATGAATTTTGCCAAATTTGTTTCTTTAATTATGCCATTTGGCATAATATAAACCAAATTAAATTAAATAAAATCTTTGATAGTCAAAAGAATTATCTACCCTTGAATTATACCCAATAATACACCAATATGTGTACTTTCTTATCTAAAATAATCAATTACTTTAATAAAATAAGGGTGAAAAGTCCCTTTTAACCCCCAACTAATTCTTTATTTACTAGTTTACCATTCTAGTAAAAATCCAACCATACTAGTAATAATCCAAACAAACTAGCTGGAATCCAACCAACTAGAATAAAATATTCCCAAAATAATATTCCATGACTTTTCTATAGCATTTTGAATCAAACTCTAAAATTTTGATTTGATCCGACATACCAATATTCATAAAATTCTTCTACTGCAATATACCCATTTTTCAAACTATCTAATTTATTCCAAAAATTCCATATTTTATATTCAAGAAATAAACTATTTTATTTCATAAAAACTTCCTTTCCAAAAACTTAGACTTAATTTTCCTAAATCAGTCTATTATTCTAATGATTATTGAATATCTCCATAAATTAAAATTCTCTTAAAATTACTTTAACGATAATCTATACGAATATTTTCTACTCCTACTAAGTCCAAAATACTGATCATAAACACTTTTATGGAACCTTCCCATAGGCCACCCATCATAAATTTCCCTGACCTGAGCATGCTTAATAATTTTATTCAACCCAATTTTAGTAACTTTTTCTGGTTCTTAATTCTAAAAACTGACATTAAGGTACTTAATTCGATCTAACCTACACTTATACTAAATAAAATTACTTAATGGGGAAATTACCATCTTGGTCCCTGAACTTTTCCTAACTTTTCACTTTAACCACCAAACTTTGAATTTTTTATGTTTTAGTCACTATATAAATCTTGGGGTATTACAATTCTTCCCCCTTAAGAAAATTCGTCCTCAAATTTTCAATACGTACCTGTAATAATTTCAAGTTCTTCTCTGTCATCTCTATCATCAATTGTCCAAATGTGGTAGACTCTAGCTGAAGCTTGATCATCTCGTCCTGCAGTAGCTTTAGTCTTTTTTCGAGAACCTGTTTTGAACGATATTGCATATCCTCGGCTTCTACTTCTTTGTAGTCCAACTGATCTTTTAGTATGGACTGATCTATCTTCCCATTTTGGGTAATTACATATAAAATGTCCAGTGCTACCACATCGAAAATAGGATCCTGTAATCTTCCAACACTCCCCAAAATGTTTTCGGTCACAATTCTTGCATCGGGGAGGACCTTGTTGATTTCCAAAATTCATTATTTCTGTCGAAGTAATCTTAAACTTTTCATTTTGTTTTGCTTGTCCTCGGGGTACTAAAAATTCAGATCGTTCATGTTGTGGATATCATTTACTCCACTTTGATGATTGCAAAGAAAAATATGTCTTAGCACTCCTTTTTTGGCCTTGAGATTCTTTCTCAGCTTTTCATTTAACATTTTCCATTGCCTTGGCTCGGTTAACAGCATCCTGAAAATCTCTAGGAGTAAAAGCCACTAACACCTCATGATATCGGGTGTCCAATCCCCCTATAAAACTATCCCTAACGGCTTCCTCGTTCGGTAGCAGTTTAGAAGCAAATATGCTCAATCCGTTAAACTCGCATTCGTTCTCATATACTGAGCACTCTTCTTGCTTGAGGTCTATGAACTGCTGCCTCATCTCTAGAACAAGCACGTCTCTGATGTATTTCCTCCTAAACTCTCGAAGAAAAAACTTCCAGTTTACCTCTTCTTGAACACGAGTAGTGACATTATTCCACCAAACTAAGGCTTGTTCCCTCAATAAAGAAACAACTTCTTCCAGCTTTCCTCGATCGTCACAATCGATCTGACTCAATTGGTCTATATATCATTCAACCAAAAATATGCATCCGCCGGATTTGCATCACTATCACCTTTAAAATCGGGAGCTTGCAGCATTTTTAACTCTTTAGGAACTGAAATCCGATGAGGTCTATTTATTTTGGCATCTAAAGCCTGCAGAAAGGTATTTCGATCCTGTACTGGTATCTCCTGTTGTACAGGTTGTTGTACCTCATCCCCGCCTTCTAGGACATTCTCAGGCCCCATTTGCTGAGTAACATGTCGGGATCCTTCTCCTTCCGACATCTGTACTCATAATATTTACTTAAACTAATAAGCAATTGCATCAATCAAACAAGTATCACTTTCAAGTAAATACGACATCCTAGTGGCATGTACACTTTTAAACACTTTCTTTGAGTTCAAATTACTTCAGAACCGGCTAAAACTATAGCTCTGATACCAATAAATGTAACACCACCTTCTCGTATCCGTACACTGAACACGAGTCAGAAATGTCACAGTGATTTAAAAATATTTTTACGCTCAAAAATAGGGACTAACAAAAAATTTCATATAACGTATTAATCATTATATTATCATATCAAAATTATACATACAGTATACCATTAATTTTACAAGTACAAAACTTTTGCAAGGCAGACCGTTTTAAAACATTTTAAACAAAATAAATAGATTATCTTATACATTCCAATATTCATACAAAATAAGGAAGTCGCAGATACTGAAATAACCTGTTGATATGATATCTCCCCCAAAAGAGATATCGATGCAAAAGCTTCGCTATTACTTCCGATTACCTAAGTGCATAACTAAAATACACGCTAAGAATAACTTAGTGAGGCATAAGATAAGTAATATTTATAAACGCTTAATAATGCATGATACTTTCATATGCATGATAATCAATAAATCATATAACTTGTAATGCAAGAATATTTATGCAGTAAAGCATACTGTAATCATTCTTTAACATAAAGCATATGTTATCTTGTAAAACCATATAGTTATCATATGACATCATATAGCCCATAGTAATTATCAAGTGACTTGTATTATTCTTTTCTTACTCGTAGACACATTGAAATGTCAAGACGCAATGAAGTGTCAATATCATGCTCGTAGACACATTAAAGTGCCGAGACACATAGAAGTGTCGATAACTTACTCGTAGACATAGTAAAGTGATGAGACACATAAGAGTGTCAATATCTTACTCGTAGACACAAGGAAGTGCCGAGACACAATAAAGTGTCAATAACTTTATAATACAATACTCAACATTATAATTAACAAGGGCAAACTTTTAAAAACAATTCCTGCAATTAATGGCAAGTAACCAAAATTCCATACTTTCAAACATACATATATACATCATGTAATTTTTTTTTTTTATACTGGAGCAGTTCATATTCTAATATACTTTATAACATTTATGGTATACTGTCACTTAAAAATTTCATCAAATAACTTTGTCATGCATTTGTCATGCTATAAAACATATATAAGCATGAAAATGTATCATAATCTTTAAATCATTAAAATAAAATATCTTGCTAAAATTCGTGTCATGCTTTAGAAAAAATAAATCTTTACCTTTAAAAATGCATGTTAACAAACATACAAGTTAAAACATGTATGCACTCGCATTAGCCTTGCAAAGATTTCTTTCACTATTCGAAATCAATATTTCTCATACTTTTATTTAAAATTTACAATTTTTCCAAAATTCACAATTTAGTCCCTAAGGACTCTTTTAGGCTTCCAAACACCATTTTCAAGCCAATTTCTTACATTTCTCATCATTAACACTTTAGGACCTAAACTTTAAAAAATAACATATATGCCCTTAAACTTTCCAAAAATTGCAAATTGGTCCTAAAGTCACCATAAACCACAAAATTTAACATCCAAAACACTTAATTTGATTTTTCAACCCAATACACTTCAAAAATAAACTTAACAACAAAGTCCCTAAACTTTCCAAATTTTACAACTTGGTCCCTAATGCAAAATAATTAGGGATTTTCATTCCAAACACCTTATAACATCATTTTAAACCATTCTTCCTTCAACTACAACTTAAAATTCCAAACTTGGTCCAAACCCTATTTTTTTCATAATTCAAGAACATAGGTATTTCTTCAATCTAACAACAAAATCACACTTAAACAAAATCATTCTCTTCATTTCCAACATCAAATAAATTTTTGCAAGAATCTCCCCTTATTTTTCCATGGTAGCCGAATGATCACTAAGCATTTTCCATGGAATTTTTCATCATTTGAACAACAAGAACAACACCACAAGCATGTTTCCAAGATGAAAAACCATTTAAACATAAGATTTCTACATGCTCTTCATCTCACCCAATCTCCAAACTTCACTTAAAGACATGGAAACTTAACAAAAATTATACCAAAAGATAGAGAATTTGATGGAGATAAAATCTCTATTGCATGTCTCAAGCCAAAAAACAACCATGGAAGCTTAAAAATTGGATTGAAAATTCTTATCCTTGTTCCTAGTTGAGTTCGACAGCCTTGGGAGAGCTTGAAGATGAATTTTGCCAAAATTTTGTCTTTAATTATGCCATTTGGCATAATATAAACCAAATTAAATTAAATAAAAATCTTTAATAGTCAAAAGACTTATCTACCCTTGAATTATAACCAATAATACACCAGCATGTGTACTTTCTTATCTAAAATAATCAATCACTTTAATAAAATAAGGGTGAAAAGTCCCTTTTAACCCCCAACTAATTCTTTATTTACTAGTTTGCCATTCTAGTAAAAATCCAACCATACTAGTAAAAATCCAACCAAACTAGTTGGAATCCAACCAACTACAATAAAATATTCCCAAAATAATATTCCATGACTTTTCTATGGCATTTTGAATCAACTTCTGATTTATTCCAAAAATTCCTTGTTTTATATTCCAAAAATTCCATATTTTATATTCGATAAATAAACTATTTTATTTCATAAAAACTTCATTTCCAAAAACATAGACTGAATTTTCCTAAATCATTCTATTATTCCGACAATTATCGAATATCTCCATAAATTAAAATTCTCTTAAAATTCCTTTATCGATAATCCATATGAGTATTCTCTACTCCTACTAAGTCCAAAATACCGATCATAAACACCTATCATAAATTTCTCTAACCTGAGCACGCTTAATAATTCTATTCGACCCAATTTCAGTACTTTTTTCCGGTTCTTAATTCTAAAAACCGACATTAAGGTACCTAATCGATCTATCCTACACTTACACTGAATAAAATTACCTAATAGGGAAATTACCATCTTGGTCCCTAAACTTTTCACTTTAACCACCAAACTTTGAATTTTTACGTTTTAGTCACTACACAAATCGTGGGGTATTACAGTTTTGTTGTTTACTTTCGAATAACGAGGCCCTTGAAATAAACTTGCATGTATAACCGAATTTTAAATTAATCGTCACTTTAATTTGGAAAGTTCGATATTAACAAAGCGGTAATTATTTATTTTCTTTTTATGGTACCAATTTTTGGGCAGTATGGGGGTGCTAAAACCTTTCCCATCTATAACTGACTACCGAACCGGCTTTCAAACGAATCTCTGGTTTTATGGTGTCCGGCCTACCTTAGTGGCCGGTGGCGACTTCGAGTTTTATTATTTTTTTTTTCAAAAACATGAATTTTTAAAGAATTTTCCATCTTCCAAATATTTTCAAAAAATAAAAGGAATCCTATTACTCCTTTTTAGTGACCCCATTCAAAACGAAACTTTAAAATTTTGAATTTCAAAAAATTAGGTCGCTACAACGATTTAGTCACCAAAACAGTTTTGAAAACGTTACATTTTAGCCACCAGACCAAAATTTCCATAAATCCAATTTCCTTTCCTCAAATTGAGTTTTCCAAAACCTTTAATATATTAATTAAACATTTTTTAATATTTTTTCATATTTTATTTTAACCAAAAATATTTTGTTATTTATTAATTCCTAAAACTAGCTCGAATCGCCTAATCTAGTTCCCCCAAACCGTCTAATCTAGCTAGCTACCGTCTAGGACCAAATTTGGGGCATTACATGAAACATTTGATTTTAGAGTGGTTCAACCTTCTAACCAAGGTCTACGTCCACTACCTTTGCATCCACACTAAGGATTTCCCAATTCAATAACAATTATTTTTTCCTTTTTACAGGCTAAAGGGCTAACCTTTACATCCCTATCTTTTCATGAACTAAGATAGAACCCTATCCCTATTTTTTATAAGGATCAACTAGAACCTATCCCTCAACAATGAGGTCTTGACATTTTTAAACAAAATACCTCTCTAGGTGGGTGTTTACACATTTTGGCTCGCTAGGATTGTACTTAATTACAAGAGATTACCAAATAGACAATGGAGAACTCTACTCTCTTGATCTTCAAGCTTAGATGCCCATCCTCTTATTCTTCAAGTGTCTCTGGCTTGTATTTATAGTGTGGTATGAAAAACTAGCCATTTATAGCCGTTGGGGATGAAAAATAGCCGTTAAGAACTAGTCGTTGTGGACTCTAAACTATTTTTGCAATTATGTTTAAGTCCAAAAACATTTTTATTGAGTTATATCAAAATAAATATCTCAACAATCTCCCCTTTTTGATATAACGAAATCACATGAAAAATTGTTTTTGAAAATACTCCCTCTTAGAAAAATAAATTTTGAAAAGAGAATATTTTGAAAAACATTTAAGCTCCCCTTTTTTCTTTTTGAAATTGAATTTTTCAAACAAATCTCTCCCATTTTTTGTTATATCAAAAATTATTCAAACAAAGTTTGAAATAACATTTAAGCTGAATACATTAAATGTTGAAAGATAGAAACCAATTGATAGAAAATACCAATTGTTGGTGCAAAATAATAATGGGGAGTAAGAAAAATCTTTTTTAATAAACTTTTTTAAACAAAAAGCTCCCCCTTAATACATGCATTCCATTTTAAATTTTAGCTCAGAATATTGACACTTAAGAAAATTATTGAATTTCAATAAAAATGATCAAGTTTAAAAATCCATGAAGTTCAATTTATCCAAGTCTTTTTGGAGTTTATGCAAAAATAAGAATGGGTATGTTAAACACATTTATGCATAAAAACTCTTTCAATGTCAAGCATTTATAAATTTTTTAACAAGAAAACTATAAATGAACATTCAAAAATCATTAAAATTATGTAACCATGTCAAAGAGATTAAGCTTAGAGGTTACCATCTTTAATTTGTGAGCATGCCACCTTTACAATTGAGAGGATGATTGATGGTTGATCATGAGTCCTTGAGCTTGATGTTGAACAGGATAGCTCTTCAAGGTCGATTGAATGTAGAAATAGATTGAGCACTCCTAAGATCTCCTCAAAGGTTGTTTGACCGTCGATTTGAGTCCGGCTCTAATACCAATTGATAAGTTCGATGTCTTCAACCGAAATTAGTGTCGATGAATGGTGTAGAGGTTTGTTTTGAAATTGGGAAAACAAAAACTGAAAAAGAAGTGGACATTTGACACATTCAATTTTAGAGTGGTTCAACCTTTTGTAATGCCCCGATTTTGGGCCTAGGAGTTTTCTAGGTTGATTAGACAATCCGATGGACCGAATTAGAGTATTCGAGTCAGTTTTGAGACTTAATTTGAAATAAAAATGTATGATTTTGGTAAAGTCAATTTTACAGAAAGAGGTCTCGAAATTGGACATTTTGGTTAGTGACCAAAATGTAAAGTTTTAAAACTGTTTTTGGTGACTTTTTTGTAAAAGGGTCAAAACTTTGAATCTTTAAGGAGCTATTTACCCAAAGTCTAATATCAGTCTTTTCCCCTTAATTGGCTATTTTAAATATTTTAAAATAATATAAATAGGCTTGGAGAATTAATTGGATAATTAAAAATGCTAAAAACAATTTGGCGTAACTAACTTTTCATGAAAAGCTTTTCTCTGCAGCCAAACACTCATTACCACTTCAATTTTCTCAGGTAAACATTTTATTTCAACATTCCTTTGTTTTCAAATTAATCTTTAATGGTTTCCTAATAAAACCTATTTGATTTGATATTCTTTTCTTAAGAAAACGCATCCAATTAAGGGGAAAGACATCCATTAGAGGTGAGGTTCATTATTTTCCTCTAATACGAGGTTCTTTGCTGAAATTCCCAAGTTATTGATCCTTTACATATGATTTCTAACTTGTTTTGATGATTTAATTAGGTAGAATTTTTTAAATCTAGGGTTAATTGATTAGATTGGTGGATTTTCATATAGCCTCTGTTTTACTGAGTTCTTGATTCATTATAATCATGATTTTGATGTTAAATAATGTTAATAAGTGGGTTTTAACATTGGAATCCCGAAACTATGTTAATCTCTAATTTTCTAGGCTGTTAGTTATGAATTTTTGAGGAGTTATAGAGGTTTATTGAATGTGAGAGGTATAAGGATGATGATAATGTGCTTGTAGATGTTAATTGATGTTTATGGATGGGTTAAAATGTTAGGATTTGGCTGGGTTAAGTTTGGAAGATGTTTGATGTTGATTTCGGTTATTGTGGAGTGAAATTGAGTAGAGTACATTGAGGTTTTATGTGAATTGATGTTGTTGGGCTGTTGAATGCATTTTGATGCATTGAGTCCTTTGTTTTGGAAGCTTTGGAGGTGTGTTTAACGAATTGGCAAGCGAGGCTTTGCGTGTCAGTGAGTGAGAACGTGATTTACTGCTTTTCAAAGGTTTGAAAGTTGTGTTTGGGAGTTTAGATCAAGCATAAAATGCTGTTCTAAGCTCTGAAGTAAGTAATGGATGAATTCTCTCTTAAACTCGGTTTGGCAAATGGATTTTATGCACTTGTTTTTATAGATAGATTACACATTGTTTATGCATGATTTGAGCATGGTTTAATGCTGGAAAATGGTTATGAACTGATGTTGATGCATTTGGAAGTAATGCATGATTTGATAATGTTTTTAAACCTTGGTAATGCTTGGTTGAAAGCATTGTGGAAATGGTTTTAATTGATGCATATGAAAACTGTGAGTTAATGTTAATGAAACGGATTATATTGGCAAGTGATGATTTAAAAATATTATAGAAATGTTATCGGATATAATTAGCCGGCCATGGGATTTAAAGTGCACTATAATAAGTCGCCCATGGTTTGTAGAGGTGATGTGTTGAAAGTATTTACTCTGACCATGTGAACCCCAATATTGTTCAGGTAATCCTTCAAGGGCTTTTACTTTGGATGTGACCTTAGAGGTGATGCATTAGAAGCGTTTACTCCAAATTGGAGGATAAGCCTTGGTAGTGTATAGGTAATGCATGTGTTGCATTTACTCCATGCCATTGGGTTGTGAAGTGATTGGGATATCACTTGGGAAATCCGTGTATCTGATGTGGCTTGATGAAAGTAAAGAGGTTTGAGAAAGGATCACTTGTAAGCCAATATAATGAATTGATGTATCATGTTGATGGATTGTTGTATAATGTGATTTATATATATGAATACTCTTTAAGCTTTGGATATGGGATGTTATGCATGGGAAGGCTTAAATTCAGGGTTGTATATAGGATTATGCTGTAGAATCCATGATACATGTTGCATATGGTTTAATATGCATGTTTTGAAAAGGATTAAGTGCATATGTTGAAAGTAAGGCTTGATGGTTTTTGTAATAAAACGTTTAAGAATGGTTTTGGGAATAAACCAATTTTAAAATGCATTGGATGATGTTTTGTGTTTGAGCGCTCCTCACTAAGCATTATGTGCTTATGCTCTCTTATCATCAATGCAGATTAGTGGCTCAAAATACGTCAAGCAAGCAAGGAAGGACATCCAAGGACTTGGTTGCAAAGTATGGTTTGAACTATACATAGTAGTAATAAGGGTAATGTGTCAATTGTTGATTTGGGAGGGTTGTTTGCTAGACTCCCTGTTTGTACAAGTTTCATATGTTGGTTTGAATTTGTAATATGTTTAAAGTGCTTAAGATGTGGATGGATTTATGACTTGGATGTTGCTTAGGGAGCATGCCTATAGACTTTGTGGATGATTGTGTTAGACTTGTTAGGATTGCTTTAATTTCTAGTATGTGGTCTATAAGCATGCTTATGATGTTATATGATGTTTAGATGTTGTATAGATGTTTATAGATTGAGACAAAATGTCATATGTTGGACCTAGAGGTCATTACAGGCTTATGCATATTGGTATAGGTACCCAAGGATCAGTACAGGTACCCAATGATTGGTAAGCAGGGTCTGGCGAGGCTCAAATTATCGAAAAATAACAAAGGGTATTGGTACGCCTAGCCATCGTACCGGTATGCCTAGCCATCGTATCGTTATGCCTTAAGGGAATTTTTGTACTTGTTAGGATTGGTACGCCCCCTTTAATTTTAGAAAACTGTATCGATACGTGGGGTACCGTATTGGTACGAGATTTGGTCACTAGAATTACGAGTTTTGAGAAATTACAAGGGGGATAAGCACGAGATCAAGGCCGTATCGGTACGGGTGGGTCAACACACTGTATCGATATGGTGGTTTGTGTATCAGTACATGTAGTCATTATGGTAGTTGATCCGTATCGATACGGGTGCCCTGTTGATTTTGTGCTAGTCAGTTTGTTAAAGTTTGGAAATCTTGTGATTTAGTCCCTATATGTTGTGTAAGCAATTGAATGAGTTTGAATGATTTTTTTAAGTTAGAATTTAACATGTGAGCATAGAACTGGACTAATAAAGGATCAGTAACCTAAATCTTAACGAAGGCCCTATAATTTGTAGAAATTATGTTTTAGTCCCTAATGTGCGTACTTGAGCAATTGAACCATGTTTCGAAATCTAATTTCAATGTGACGTTTCCTTTGAAGCATGTTCACCATAGGGAATTAATCAAAGCATTTAGATAAGATAAAAGAAAAAATGGACCAGTTTAGGTTATTAGCTCGGCTTTGCTTCAGCAAACCTAATGTTTTCTTTTTAGTTCGATTTTGGCTATGCTGGGCTAAGGGGGTTACATTTGGTAGTATCAGAGCTAGGTTTACAAAAAATTGGGATGTTGTTGATGAATGTACAATGTTGTTTGCTATGCACGATGATTGTTTATATTTACAATGTTTGATATATGTCATGTTAGGGTATTTTTGGGGACACATTGCCTTATTACTACTGTTATAAAATGATTTTGGTTTGAAATGAAAGTCTTGGATCCTTGCTTGAAGCTGGCCTGATTGTTTTTGTTTTGGTGCAATTATCATGCCTTAGATACATTTTTATACGATGCCACCGAGGAGAGAATTGCGATCGAGCAAAAATACTACTACTGGAGGATAGTGAGTTGAGGGTGAGATTGTGCATCCTAAGGGATTGCCACCTCCTCCGCCTAATCTTCCTCAGGGAGTGAAGCACGTACCACCTACACCACCTGGTTTAGTGTTTAGTGATATGACGCCTTTGGTTCAGGCGATGACTGGTGCATTCCAGGCCGCTATGGATGGAGTTCATGTACCCGCACAAGCACCCTCTGTTTCTATTAATATGGGGTTGTCGTTAGAGCATTTGCGTAGTCTTAGAGGTATTGAGTTTAGAGGGTTGGTATTCGAGGCATCCGAAGAGTAGATTGCCAGTACATATCATATTCTAGTTCAGATGGGGTGCAGTGATGATCGTAAGCTGGGATGTGTTGTGTCCCTGTTGTAAGGTGATGCGTATAGTTGGTGGACCACTATGATCACGGGTATAGAACCCAACGATGTGATATGAGAATTCTTCTAGACTGCCTTTAGAAAGAAGTATTAGGGAGTTAGATACTTGGATGAAAAGAAACATGATTTTATGGCCTTGGTTAAGGGCAGTATGACAGTATCAGAGTACAAGGTGTAGTTTGTGAGACTGAGTTAGTATGCACCTGAGTTGGTGCCAGATGAGAGGAATCATTGTGATCAATTTCGTTATGGGCTAGAGCAAGATGTTAAGACATACATGTTGGCTATTGATTATACAAATTTTGACGTGTTGGTTACACGGACGAAGGGTATCAAGCAGAGTTTGGGTTTATGCTTTTGTACAGGAGATTCTGGCTCTGGGAGAGAGCTATAGATTTTGGTTCTAGTAGTGGCCGGTATAAGAGGCACCGTGATCGAAGGCATCATCCTCAGTTGGGCCATGGTAAGAATAGAGTTGGTAAAAGAAAGCTACCCAAGTGTGCACAGTGTGGGAAGTGGCACTCAGGGGTCTGTTGGAGATCATCAAAAGTATGTTGGGGTTTTTGATCGAGATATCATGTTAGACGTTACTGCCCCGCAGGTGGGTCAAGTTGGTTTGGCTCCTATGCCTGTTACAGATAATGCTTGTTAGAGTTATGGGTTCGAGGATCATATAAGGCATGATTGCTCATGTTATCTAAAGATGTACGGGCTCTTGCACCTGCTGTTGCGTCACCGAAAGGCTATGGGCGTGGTCGAGGTAATTTCCAAAAGAAAGAGAATAGACAAAGAACGATAGCGCATACAGTGGTGGTTCAACCCGAGGGTGGTAGACCAGCGAGGATCTATACGCATCGTGAAGGGAAGAATGACATGGATGTGATAGCAGGTACTTTTACTTTGCAATCTATGTCATTACTTTCTTTGGTAGATTCTGGTTGTATGTATTCATATATTTTACATGAGCATGCACATTTGCTTGATATGCCAGTAGAAATGTTATATGTGGGCATGCAAGTAACGAGTTCTTTTGGAGAGACATTTGTTACAAAAATGTTGTATCGGAGATGCCTTTTGATGGTTCAAGGCCATGTGTTTGCTGTTGATTTGATGGAGCTACCATTTCATGGTTTTGATGTGATCATGGGTAAGGATTGGTTGTTGAGCATCGGGCTGTGGTCGATTTTGAGACCAAGCGAGTTTCGTTGAAACTTACTGATGATTATGAAGTGGTGGTTGTGGGTGAGCATGTTAAGTTCTTGTCCAATGTGGTTTCGGTCTTAGAGGCACAGAAGTTGTTAGAATGAGATTGTTAAGCATATCTAGCTTATGTTATGAACCCGAATTTGGAAGAAGTACGGATAAGAGATATTCGTACTGTTTGTGATTTTTTGGGTGTATTTTCAGAAGAGTTGCTTGGATTGCCACCTGATAGAAAAGTTGAGTTTTGTATTGAGACGTATGTTGATATGGCTCTGGTGTTGATTGCACTGTATATCATGGCACTGAAGGAGTTGAAAGACTTAAAGACGCAACTCTAGGAGTTTTTGGATCGTGGTTTTATCCGACCTAGTGTTTCACCGTAGGGAGCACCGGTGTTGTTTGCAAAAAAAAGAATGATGGCACTTTGAGGATGTGCATTGATTATCGGTAACTTAACAAGTTGACGATTAAGGATAAGTATCATTTTCCGTGAATTAATGATGTGTTCGATCAATTCTGGGTGCTACTATGTTTTCCAAGATTGATATGAGATCTGGATACTATCAGTTGAAGGTTAAGGATAAAGATGTGTTGAAGACTGCTTTTTGTACAATGTATGAACAATATGAGTTCTTGGTCATGCCGTTGGGTTGACAAATGCGCATGTTGTATTCATGGATATGATGAATCGGGTGTTCCATGAATTCTTGGATCAATTCGTAGAGGTGTTCATTGATGATATACTTGTGTACTCTCGTACCGAGAATGATCATGATTGACACCTGCGGATTGTGTTGCTAACCTTGTTGGATAATTAGCTTTATGATAAGTTGACCAAATGTTTGGATTAGAGAAGTGGTCTTTCTTGGTCATGTTGTTTTTGCGAAAGGTATCTGAGTGGATCCGAAAAAGGTTGAGGCAGTTGTAAGTTGGAAACAACCTAAGTCAGTAACGGAGGTCCATAGTTTCCTGGGGTTGGCTAGTTATTATCGACGTTTTGTTGATGGGTTTTCAAGGGTTACTACTCCGTTGACTAAGTTGTTGCAAAAGGATGTACGGTTCGAGTGGACGAAAGGTAGGCAACAAGCTTTTGAAAAGTTGAAGGAATCTTTGACACAAGCTCCAATCTTGATTCAACCTGAGTTAGGGAAAAAGTTTGTGGTTTATAGCGATGTATCCTATATTGTTTTGGGGTGTGTATTGATGTAAGGTGGGAAAGTTGTAGCTTATGCATCGAGGCAGTTGAAGGTGCAAGAGCACAACTGTTCTACGCATGATCTCGAGCTTGCTACGGTAGTGTTTGCGTTGAAGATTTGGAGTCCTTACCTTTATGGGGAAAAATGTATAGTATACACGGATCATAAGAGTTTGAAGTATTTGATGTCGCAAAAAAAGTTAAATCTTAGGCAACATAGGTGGTTGGAGTTGCTTAAAGATTATGATTTAACAATCGCGTATCATCCGTGTAAAGCAAATGTTGTGGCTGATGCTTTGAATATGAAAGCTGTTATAGAGTTGAGCATTATGTTTGCGAGGTTGAGTGTGACCTGTGATAGAGGGTTGTTGGCTGATTTGCAAGTAAAGCCATCTTCGTCACAGTTGATTAAGGAAAAGCAACCTTATGATAAGACGTTGGTATTGTATGTTAAAGACATCATGGATGGAAATCTTATAGATTTTCACTTTAATGATGATGAGGTGTTGTGTTTTAAAGATCGTATAGTGGTGCCTAGTGATGTGGAGTTGAGGTGGATGATTTTGACCGAGGCACATGCTAGTCCTTTTGCTGTGCATCCCGGTAGTACCAAGATGTATCGAGATTTGAAGGAAGAGTACTACTGGGTGGGTTAGAAAAATGATGTGGCTGATTTTCTTGCTAGATGTATGGTATGTCAGCGTGTGAAGGCTGAACACTAGTTTTCTTCCGGGTTGTTGCAACCATTGAGGATTTCAGAGAGGAAATAAGAGAGGATCACCATTGATTTTGTGTCGGGGTTACCTTTGACACCGACTAAAAAGGATTCTATTTGGGTGATTTTTGATCGTTTTACGAAGTGTACTCATTTTCTGCTAGTGCATACGACGTATACTTTGGATAAGTTGGAGAATCTTTATGTTACTGAAATTGTAAGGTTTCACGGGGTGCCCAAGTAGATTGTTTCAGATAGGGATCTGTGGTTTATAGCAAGGTTTTGAGGGTGTTTGCATTGAGCTTTGGGTACTCGCTTGAATTTCAGTACTTGGTATCATCCTCAGACGGATGGATAGTCTAAACCTATGATTCAGATTTTGGAGGATATGTTGAGATGTTGCATCATTTAGTTCCAAGGAACTTGGGAAAGGTAGTTTCCTTTGGTAGAGTTTGTGTATAATAATCGCTATCAAGCTAGTATAAAGATGGCACCGTATGAAGCCTTGTATGGTAGGAGATGTCGTATGCCCTTGTGTTGGGCTGAGGCTAGGGAAAAGTATGTTTCCATGCCTGATGTGTTAAAAGACACGGATGATAAAGTGAAGCTTTGATCGTTTGAAAGAGGCCTCGGATAAGAAGAAATCCTACGTGGATTTGAAGCGTAGAGAAGTTGAGTATGCGGTCGACGAAAAGGTTTTCTTGAAAGTCTCACCTTGGAAGAAGGTGTTACTTTTTGGACGCAAAGAAAAGTTGTGTCCGAGGTTTATTGGACCGTATAAGGTGTTGGAACGTATAGGACATGTGACTTATCGGTTGAGTTTGCCTCCTGAGTTGGAGAAGATTCATAATGTGTTTCATGTATCCATGTTGCGGAGGTATCGTTCGGATCCATCACATGTTTTGCCAGATGAGGATGTTGAGCTGCAACCGGATTTGTCTTATGATGAGAAACCAGTGGAGATCCTTGACTCTAGTATTAAAGTTCTTCATGGCAAGATGATTGAGCTTGTTAAGGTGTTATGGTGACATCGCGGTGTTGAGGAGGCCACGTGAGAGAGTAAGACAGACATGTTAGAGCAGTTTCCGCATTTGTTCCCATCAAGTAAATTTCAAGGACGAAATTTCTTAAGGGGAGAGCTGTAATGCCCTTGTTTTGGGCCTAAGAGTTTTCTAGGTTGATTAGACGGCCCGATGGATCGAATTAGAGGATTCGAGTCAGTTTTAGGATTTAATTCAAAATAAATATTTTTGGGTGAGATAAAAATATGGAAAAATGTTCTAAAATAATTATTTAATATATTTATGATTTTGGTAAAGTTAATTTTACAGAAAGAGGTCTCGAAATCGAACATTTTGGTTAGTGACCAAAATGTAAAGTTTTAAAACTATTTTTGGTGATTGTTTTGTAAAAGGGTCAAAACTTTGAATCTTTAAGGAGCTATTTACCCAAAGTCTAATATCAGACTTTTCCCCTTAATTGGCTATTTTAAATGATTTTAAAATAATATAAATAGGCTTGGAGAATTAATTGGAAAATTAAAAGGCTAAAAACATTTTGACGTAACTAACTTTTTATCAAAAGCTTTTCTCTCAAATTCTCTCCAACCAAACACTCTTTTCCACTTCAATTTTCTCAGGTAAGCATTTGATTTCAACATTCTTTTGTTTCCAAATTAATCTTTAATGGTTTCCTAACAAAACCTATTTGATTTGATCTTGTTTTCTCAGGAAAACTCATCCAATTAAGGGGAAAGGCGGCCATTAGAGGTAAGTTTCATTCTTATCCTCTAATACAAGGTTCTTTACTGAAATTCCCAAGTTATTGATCCTTTACATATGATTTCTAACTTGTTTTGATGATTTAATTATGGGGAATTTTTTAAAACATGGGTTAATTAATTAGATTGGTGGATTTTCATATATGCTCTATTTTGCCGAGTTCTTGATTGATTCTAATAATGATTTTGAAGTTAAATAATTTTAATAAGTGGGTTTTAACATTGGAATCCCGAAACTATGTGAATCTCTAATTTTCTAGGTTGCTAGTTATGAGTTTGTAAGGAGTTATGGATGTTTATTGAATGTTGGAGGTATAAGGATGATGTTAATGTGTTTGTAGATGTTAATTGATGTTTATGGATGGGTTAAGTTTGGAAGATGTTTGATGTTGATTTCAGTTGTTGTGGAGTGAAATTGAGTAGAATATGTTGAGGTTTTATGCGAATTGATGTTTCTGGGCTGTTGAATGCATTTTGATGCATTAAGTCCTCTGCTTTTGTGTAGATAAAATAGTGGAAGTTGATCCTCAAGCTTGAATGGACGTTTCAGTAGTTTTAGAGGCGTGTTTAACGAATTTGCAAACGAGGCTTTGCTTGTCGGTGAGTGAGAACATGATTTACAGCTTTTCAAAGTTTTGAAAGTTGTGTTTGGGAGTTTAGATCAAGCTTGAAACGCTGGTCTAAGCTCAGAAGTAAGCAAAGGATGAATTCTCTCTTGAACTCGATTTGGCAAATAGATTTTATGAACTTGTTTTATAGATAGATTACTCACTGTTTATGCATGATTTGAGCATGGTTTAATGCTGGAAAATGGTTATGAAATGATGTTGATGCATTTGGAAGTAATGCATGATTTGATAATGTTTTTGAACATTGGTAATGCTTGGTTGAAAGCGTTGAGGAAATGGTTTTAATTGATGCATATGAAAACAGTGAGTTAATGTTAATGAAACGACTTATATTGGCAAGTGATGGTTTGAAAATGTTATAGAAATGTTACCAGATATAATTGGTCGGCCATAGAATTTAAAGTGCACTATAATAAATTGCATATGGTTCGTAGAGGTGATGTGTTGAAAGTATTTACTCTGACCATATGAACCCTAATATTGTTGAAGTAATGCTTCAAGGGCTTTTACTCTGGCTGTGGACGTAGAGGTGATGCATTGGAAGCGTTTACTCCAAATTGGAGGATGAGCCTTGGTAGTGTAGAGGTAATGCATGTATTGCATTTACTCCATGCCATTGGGCTGTTAAGTATTTGGGATATCACTTGGGAAATTCGTGTATCAGATGTGGTTTGATGAAAGTAAAGAGGTTTGAGAAAGGATCACTTGTAAGACAATATAATGAATTGATGTATCATGTTGATAGATTGTTGTATAATGTGATTTATACATGTGAATACTCTTTAAGCTTAGCATATGGGATGTTATGCATGAGAAGGCTTAAATTGAGGGTTGCATATGGGATTATGTTGTAGAATCCATGATACATGTTGCATATGGTTTAATATGCATGTTTTGAAACGGATTAAGTGCATATGTTGAAAGTAAGGCTTGATGGTTTTTGTAATAAAACGTTTATGAATGGCTTTGGGAATAAACCAGTTTTAAAATGCGTTGGATGATGTTTTGTGTTTGAGCACTTCTCACTAAGAATTATGTGTTTATGCTCTCTTATCATCAATGCAGATTAGTGGTTCAAAAGGCGGCAAGCAAGCAAGGAAGGACATCCAAGGACTTGGTTGCAAAGTATGGTTTGAACTATACATAGTAGTAAGAAGGGCAATGTGTCAATTGTTGATTTGGGAGGGTTGTTTGCTAGACTCCCTATTTGTAAAAGTTTCATATGTTGGTTTGGATTTGTAATAGGTTTAAAGTGATTGAGATGTGGATGGATTTATGATTTTTATGTTGCTTAGCGAGCATGCTTATAGACTTTGTGGATGATTGTCTTAGACTTGTCAAGATTGCTTTAATTCTGGTGTGTGGTCTCTAAGCATCGTATGATGTTATATGATGTTTAGATGTTGTATAAATGTGTTTAGATTGAGCCAAAGTGTCATATGTTGGACCTAGAGGTCATTGCATGCCTCCGTGTACCTGTATGGGTACCCAAAGATCGGTACGCGGTGCCTGGTAAGGCTCAAATCATCGAAAAATAACAAAGGGTATCGGTACGCCTAGCCACCGTACTGGTACGCCTTAAGGGAATTTTTGTACTGGTGTCGGTAGATGGGTTTGAGTACTAATATGCCCCCTTTAATTTTAGAGAACCATATCGATAATCGAGGTATCATATCGGTGCAGGATTTGGTCATTGGAATTGAGAGTTTTGAGAAATTACAAGGGGGATAAGTACAGGGTCAAGGCCGTATTTGTACGGGTGGGTCAATACACCGTATCGATATGTTGGTTTGTGTAATGGTGCAATTAGTCAATATGGTATTTGATCCGTATCGATATGGGCCTGCCCGTATCGGGTCAAGGCCGTATTGGTACGGGTGGGTCAATACACCGTATCGATATGTTGGTTTGTGTAATGGTACAATTAGTCATTATGGTATTTGATCCATATCGAAATGTGTCCGCCCGTATCGGCACGCCCTGTTGATTTTGTGCTTGTCAGTTTACTGAAGTTTGGAAATCTTGCAATTTAGTCCATGAATGTTGTGTCTGCAATTGAATGAGTTCGAATGATTGTTTTGAGTTAGAATTTAACACGTGAGTATGGAATTGGACTAATAAAGGATTTGTAACCTAAATCTTAATGAAGACCCTGTAATTTGTGGAAATTATGTTTTAGTCCCTAATGTGCATACTTGAGCAATTGAACCCTATTTTGAAATCTAATTTCAATGTGACGTTTTCGTTGAAGCATGTTCACCATACGGAATTAATCGAAGCATTTAGACAAGATAATAAGAAAAAATTGATCGATTTAGGTTATTAGCTCGGGTTTGCTTTGGCAAACCTAATGTGATCCTTTTAGTTCGGTTTCGGCTAGGCCGGGCTAAGATTGTTACACCTTCTAACCAAGGTCTACATCCACTACCTTAACATCCACACTAAAGATTTCCCAATTTACTAACAATGAATTCGTCCCTTTTACATGCTAAAGGGTTGACCTTTACATTCCTATCTTTTCACGGGCTAAGATAGAACCTTCTCCCTAGTTTTTATAAGGATCAACTAGAACATATCCCTCAACAATGAGGTCTTGACATTTGTAAACAAAATACCTCTCTAGGTGGGTGTTTACACATTTTGGCTCACTAGGATTGGACTAAATTACAAGAGATTATAAAATAGACAATGAAGAACTCTATTCTCATGATCTTTAAGCTTGAATGCTCATCCTCTTATTCTTCAAGTGTCCTTGGCTTGTATTTAGAGTGTGGAATGAAAAACTAGCCGTTCGAGACTTTGAACTATTTTTGCAATTATGTTTAAGTCCAAAAACATTTTCATTGAGTTATATCAAAATAAATATCTCAACATTTTTCTTGGTTCGATTATGGTTGTTGGATCAGATTTGATCCAACGACTCTGATTCAGCTGATCATGATAAAAAGAGGGTGCATCATATTAGTTTTTAAGGTTTTAATATTGAGCCAAAGACGAGTCAATCATGTAATATTTGGATTTGTAATTAAATGGACTTGGACTATTAATAAATTGAGTTTTTATATATATTTATAGATATTTGTTTTTCTTAAATAACAAAAATAATAAAATCCATAACATAAAGAATAATAATAATAATAAAATAAAGCAGACAAATAGCCTAAAACAAATAAAAAGAAAAAAAATAAATAAATAAATAAAAATAAAAATTCTGGAGAAAATTAGTGGTTATATTCATCAACGTAAATAAAGGAACCCCAAACAATCAATCTGTTGGAAAGTCACAAGGCACCACATATGAAGCGACAAGCCATAAATCGATACCCATACACGACGACTATGAAAACCGGGTAACTCCGCATTCTATGCCTCCACCCTATCAAACCAAGGTTTCAACAAAGTCACATCCTGAAGAAAATCCCCCTCGAATTAGCACCATCAAGCAGAAGTAGAACAACCAGCCCCGAAACTCGCATCATCTTGAAGTTCTGGAACTCAGCTGAATATAAGTCATCCGCCAAAGAACTGAGAGAAAGATGTCGAACGCACCACCCAAGTACGCTATATTGGAGAACATCCTGCGCTTCTGGATCAATATCCCCCGCAACCTGAAATTTCAGAGGATTAGCATTATCGTCTCGAAGACTTCGAGCAGAGATATCAGGAGAATCCTGACACTCGTTCAATTTCCTAGCCAACGGCAATCCCTTTTCCGGCTTAATCTGCTGCGAGCTTCTATGAAAGCGTCGAACCAAAGAACGTCCTCTATCCCGTTCCCCTTGTTCAAACGATCTGCCACAATTCTATCGATCTGCTCTGTCCGATTCACCCCAGGGGATCTCGCGAAAGAAACAAAGATCTGCATCCCACAAAGCCAGGAACCATGCAATCTCTCCACAGCCCGTCGAGCATCCTCCATATTGCACATCCGAATGAAATCAAACCTTCGCCTATTTCTCCCCCTCTTTCGGGAATAAAAACATTCCATACTCGAGTGCGATTATCGAACGCTAGACGCAATCTCGCCCAGTGAATGCCATCAGATAAATTGTCAACAAACAGAGTAATCCCACTTCTCCGACGATGATCTACTGCCAAGTTTGCCGCCGACACTCATTCCACACGATCCATCCCTTATTTAAATTAAATGTTAACCTCTATTAAATATTGAAATTTAATTATATTGTAATGTTGATGTATTTTTTTATGGAAAGCAATGTAAATATATTAAATTTTTAAATGATTAGTAGGTTTTTCTTTTAATTTAAGTGGGTTTTTTTATGTGTGAGTATTTATTTAAAAGATAGTAGTATTTGTTATTTTTAAAAAAAGAAAATTTGACTTTTGCTGAGTTGGATGAGACTCCTTACACTAAATTCAATCCATTTTTTATATAATTATATGTAGGAATTAATTTTAAGATAATATAGAAATTAATTATGGAGACAACTCTTTCAACTCAATTTGGTCAACTTACAGCGTTATAATCTTACTATATTCGCTGACAATTGATAAACGAAACAAGAGATGCAAACCGAATTTAAATCTCTAACCTTTTTGCATCGGTTGGAAATTAATAAACGAAACAAGGAATACAATCAGGTGTTGGGCAAAGAAGAGAGGAGTGACAGCTTCATACATTTCAAGTTTTAATTGACTTCATTAAATTGGGCATTGGCATCCTCACACTCATATTCACACTCGCACGTGCAAAGTGTTGTGGCCATCCCCTGTATAGGGCCACAACCGGGTAGATACATCGTGGTCAGCTATGTATAAGGCCCCATGGTTGGGTAGGTAATAAGTTGTCATCGTTTTAATCATCGTTATGTTTAGGGAAAAGAGTATGTATTTCCATAGTTAGGGAAGAGTGTCCTCTTTTCAAGCATTTCAGTGTCTACTCGGGTCATTTCCATAAAGTTATTTTCGCATATATGTAGGGGGTGGACACTCGGCAGAGTTTGGACTGATCCACTGGTACAAGTACGTATCCTACACACCATCGAGGCAACCCCTACTGCCCAAGTTGATGGTTTGGGTGAGTCTTCTTTTGTAACCCGAATATTTCTTTTATTTAATAAAACCAGTTTTTCCTTCAGGGAAGGTGGGGGTCGACTATGGGCATTCGCTATGTCCTACGATATCGATTCGTGGCTTGAGGGATTATGTTGTGGCTTAAGAACTGATGCGTTGCTTGTTTTATCTTGAGCAGATCTATAGAGAACAAGGTTGACTTGGTCGGGAAGCGTCCCTTTCAAGTGTCGCACGACATACTTACCGAGTGAACCAAGATACACCGAGAACAAGGGCTGACTTGGTCGGGAAACGTCCCTTTCAAGTGTCGCACGACATACTCGTCGAGTGAACGAAGGTATGGCCGTGACACATGGTATCAGAGCAAGGCTTTCGAGCCGGTTTTATGTGAATTTAAACTTTGTATGACGTTAGATTGTTGGACTCCACACCAAGCGCCCTCGTAAAAGGAGTGGGTTGGGTGAGTCAACAATGTTAAACAAATTGAGGGTTGGTTAGTGCACGGAGGTACTTGACTATTGTTTTGGGCACGGAGGTGCTTGCTTATTATCTCCGCGCAGTGGCTCTCATTCCTTTTAGCAAAGTGGTGCTCGGTTATGAATTTGTGGCACAAAGGTGCATGTGAGTTTTATAGTGGAGCCAGCGCACAGAGGTGCCTGTAGGTGACCACTATAGCGATCGAAGCATACGCAGTGCTCGATCTTTATATTAAACAGAGGTGCTAACGAGTTGGACCTAGTGGGATTAGTACACAAGAGGTGACTGACGCTAACCACTATGGTTGTTTCAGTGCAAGCGGCACTTATTTCTTATTATTTATCGCACAGAGGTGCCAATGAGTTCAACATAGTGTCATCAATTCACAGAGGTGATTGACGTTACACACTATGGTTGTTTGGGTGTAGAGGCACTCAATATGTCTTGGAGTCTTAGCTAGGTTGTCATAGTGAAATCAGTACACAAGAGGTGTCTGGCATTAATCACTATGGTTACTTCAGTATTGAGAAGCTGACTACTTGTAAATCGATGATGCATGCCTGGTAATCATATTGAAATCAGTGCACAGAGGTACCTATCATTAACCAAAATGATTATCATAGCATGATGTCGCTCCGGAAGTAACCCAATATGGTGCTCATTTATGTTCAGCGCAGAGGCGCTTGTTGTGTTAAAAAGAAAAGTGTTGTTGGTTTTGTGGCACAATAGTGCCTAACTTGATCATTGGGGATTTGGCAATTATTTTCTTTTCTTGGCACAATGGTTCTTGGATGTGCTTGCAGGATACAGTGGTGCGTACTTTCTTTTCGAAATGGCTAAAAGTCGAAGCAATAGGTCAGGTGATCCTGCTAAATTTGAAGAGCTGAAAGCTGCAGTAGCTGCCATGAGAGCTCATATGGTCACGAGTGACCGTGTTAGGGAAATTGAGGAAGCCCAATAGGAACTAGCGGATGCCATAAAGGAACTCAATAATGAAGCAAAAGAAGCTATGAGTGACCTTAAGAATGAGTTGGCTGAACTCAGATGTCTCATCAACCTAGTCCAAATGGCTGTAGGCAATTCAACTGCAGGTGACAGGGGCCAAAGGGCCAAGATCCCAGATCCCCAACGGTTTGAAGGGAACAGAGATGCCAAAGAACTTGAGAATTTCTCATTTGACATTGAACAATACTTTCAAGTAGTGCATACGACATCAGATGAGGACAAGGTCTCCACTACCTCGATGTATTTGACAAAGGATGCCAAGTTGTGGTGGCGGTTCAAGTTTGATGGCATTATGTGCTCCGTCAAGACTTGGGAGGAGATGAAGAAGGAATTGAAGAATGCATTCCTCCCAGAGAATGTGGACTATAATGCACGGAAGAAGTTGAGAGATCTCTCACACACAGGGGCAATACGTGAGTATGTGAGAGAGTTTGCCGCGTTAATGTTAGACATAAAGGATATGGCCGAACAGGACAAAATGTTATACTTTCTAGATGGACTCAAATTGTTGGCAAGAAAAAAGGTCCAGAGACAAAGACCGCAAAATGTGGCTGAGGTGATGGCTGCTGCCAAATGACTTAGTGATTACAGTGAAGGTTCCACAAAGCATAAGGGTACACCCGCAAGTGGTGATGGCAGTAGTCAGAGCAATGGAAATGGTAACAACGGAGGGAATGGTAATGTCAATGGCAAAGGTACCGGTAATGGCATTGGCCATGGTAATGGCAATGGCAGTGGGATAGCAAGTTACAAAGTGACACGAGTAGAGAAACCTTCAACTTCGTGAAGAGATAGAGGAGAAAATAATGATTCCTCTAGGCGAGGGCTACGTTGCTTTCTTTGTCAAGGTCCCGACCGACTGGCAGAATGTCTACAGAGGAGTGCAATATCGGCACTGAGAACTACTCCAAAAGGTTCGGACCAGGTTGGCCACCAATCGGATGACAAGAGGGATGAACCAGCTAGAATGGGTTCTATCCGTTTCCTATATTCTATGCAAACAGAACAAGCCAAGGCTAGGATAGAACCAATGAGAGGCTTGATGTATGTGAACATAGTTTTGAATGAGAAAGTCACAAAGGCCTTGGTAGACACAAGAGCAACTGACTCTTTCATTTCTCCAGAGGAAGCAGAAAGGTGCAATCTGACTCTGACCAAGGATGTAGGGTGAATAAAAGTTGTGAACTCTGAAGCATCAAGTATATGTGGAAGTGTAAGGAATGTGAAGACCAAGATTAGATCATGGGAGGGAATAGTCCCTATGGATGAATTTGATGTCGTCATAGGTTTGGACTTCATGATATATGCGAAAGTCGTTCCAGTCCCTTCGGCGAGTTGTTTGATCTTCCAAGGGGAGAAACCAAGAGTGGCAGAGGCCAAGATTCTTCCGAGGGCTACTGGAAGATGTTGTCAGCAATGCAATTATATAGGGATGGAGTAGATGTTTCCGGGAAGAGTGGAGCTCAAGTCTGCCAAGTTGACGAGGATGTCGACAAATTAGGTAGGGGAGAATGTTGTGGCCATCCCCTGTATAGGGCCACAACCAGGTAGATACATCGTGTCCAGCTATGTATAAGGCCCCATGGTTGGGTAGGTAATAAGTTGTCCTCGTTTCAATCATCGTTATGTTTAGGGAAAAAAGTCTGTATTTCCATAGTTAGGGAAGAGTGTCCTCGTTTCAAGCATTTTAGTGTCGACTCGGGTCATTTCCATAAAGTTATTTTCGCATATATGTAGTGGGTGGACAGTCGGCAGAGTTTGGACTGATCCACTGGTACAAGTACGTATCCTACACACCATCGAGGCGGCCCCTACCGCCCAAGTCGATGGTGTGGGTGAGTCTTTTTTTGTAACCCGAATATTTCTTTTATTGAATAAAACCACTTTTTCCTTCAGGGAAGGTGGGGGTCGACTATGGGCATCCGCTATGCCCAACGGTATCGACTCGTGGCTTGAGGGATTATGTTGTGGCTTAAGAACTGACGCGTTGCTTGTTTTATCTTGAGCAGATCTACAGAGAACAAGGCTGACTTGGGCGGGAAGCGTCCCTTTCAAGTGCCGCACGGTATACTTACCGAGTGAACCAAGATACACCGAGAACAAGGGCTGACTTGGTCGGGAAACACCCCTTTCAAGTGTCGCAGGACATACTTGTCGAGTGAACGAAGGTATGGCCATGACACAAAGCACATGCCTTTCCTCTACACCCTGTTCTTATTTTGCAGAAAAAAATTAACACCGAAAATGGAAGGGCATCTAGTTCCAACTGAGCCTATTTTTGTTGCTTGTAAAATACCAATAAAAAAAGAGAAAATTTTAATAATAATAATTGTTTGGCTGTATTGACAGGTGTTTGATGAGATACGGTTCTACTTTTTCTTGGTTTGTTTCAAATGAAATTATTAAGTCATTAAAGCTGGAGTGTCCATGTTTTTAGGGATAAATTTAATTTTTAAATTGTAATTGAATTTTGGTTAAATATATAATATATAATTTCAAATTGAATTTTGAAACGCATTCTTCATTTTTGTGGCATGCAACTAATCATACTTTTTAGCTTCCTATCATCCACAACTAGGGTGGAATCGAGTAGGGCGAGGACGGTTTTACATTTTTTACTTTATCCCCAACACTTGTGGTTACGGTTTTAGGTAATCCTTGTTAAGTACTTCAAGAGATTTTTTGTCCCCGTATCCTCCCTGCGCGGATCCCTGCAATTTTCAGAGAATCCTCATCCCAAAAAAAAAATTACTATTTTATTGACCAAAATAAATAACCAATTTATTTAAAAATATAAAGTTTGGATACTTTGACTGGAAATAGTTATGAGATGATGAAGATTGAATGGGTGTTGTGTTAGGGAATATTTAGACGATGGTTTTAGCTTATATCTAAAAACTAAATCCGAAACATGTTGAGAAACTTGAGTGTGGCTAGGTTTGAGAGACGGTTAAAGTGACAATAAAATAGTTAGATTTTTTTATTAAGATATATATTAGGGGTATATAGATAAATAAGTATATATTTTTTAAAAAATCTTGTAAAATATCGGGATCTTTGCATATATTTTTTGGGATTCCCACAGCTACTGTTCGGTTATCCACACGATTCAGATATAGCAATCTCCATCTCCATCCTCATTTGAGTTTCGATGATAAAACTTCCCCGTCCCCGCACATTCCCCATATATTTTATATGCTTTATAATTTTATTTTAAGTAAAATATTCCCCATACATTTTGCATGAGTCTTAAATCAAAAATAGGCTATTTTAAAAAATATTTTTTGTTTCAAAAAATATATTTTGTTTTTATTTTTAATTTCATTTAAAACATTACCTTATAAAATTTGAAGAAACATGTTTGATAAATAGAAGAAAATTTTGTTTCAATCATGAAAACTATGAAAACACATTTAATTGGTACCTATTTCATATAATAGAAATTTGAAAAATGAAATAAAAAAAACATACATTTATATGGATACGAATCATGATAAATTAATTGATATTTAAATATTATTAAAATAAATATTTTGAATTTATATAGATCTAAATCTGAGCCAAATCATTTAGTTAAAAATATCTTATTTTCATCTTTCTTAGTTTTATTTGTTTTAGAATAAAAACGAAAACTGTTATAAATAAAGAGTGATGAGAACAAAAACAAGAGAGAAAAGAGAGAAATTTATATTGTATTCTCATATGAAGTTGTATACAATGCCTTCTCCAAATCCTCTATTTATAGGCATAAGAATGATGATTAAATTCTTAATGATAAAGTAAATTAAATTCCTAGATAGAGTTATAATCATGATGGACATTCACATATATACACATTCATAAAACTCATCCTTGGATGTTTATGAAAATAATGTACCTCGTTAAAACCTTACTAAAATAAAAACTCAGTGGAAAAATCATAGTGAAGGAAAAAGAGTACACATATCTTTGATACGCATAACATATTGTCTCATTAAAAAAATTTCGGAAAAAATCAATGGGAAAAACCATAGATAAAGAAAAAAAAGTATAACACGTATTTATTCCCCTTCATAAATACATCAAATAAGATCTCTGAAACAACACATTCTAATGTTGTAAATTAACTTCTCAAAATGAGCAACATGGAACACCTTCGTAAAAAGATCTGCCAAATTTTCATTCGAACAAATCTATTGGACATCAATGTCTTTATTCTTTTGTAGATCATGAGTAAAAAAAAAATTTAATAAGATGTGTTTTGTTCTATTACCCTTTATGTATTCTTCCTTAAGTTGGGCAATGCATGTTGTATTATCTTCATATAAGACTGTCAGAGCTACTCTTCTAGAGTATAATCCATAATCTACTCAAATGTGATAGATTACAAACCTTAGCGATACACATTCACGACTAGCCTCGTGAATGGCTACCATCTCACCATGATCAGAGGAAGTGGTAGTAATTGTTTGTTTCATAAAGCGCCAAAAAATTGTAGTACCACCATATGTAAATGCATAACCAGTTTGTGATCTAGCATTATGAGGGTCGGATAAGTCACTACATCTACAAAACCAACTAATTCTGTTTTGGATAGATTAGAGAAAAATAATCCATGACTTTCGTACCTTAAAGATAACGAAATATATGTTTAACCTCATTCTAATATCTTTGGGTTGGACGTTAGCTAAATCTTGATTATAAATTGACAACAAATGATACACCAGGTCGTGTGTGACTAGAAAGACACGTCAATGCACCAATGATAATTAAGTATGGTACTTCTAGACCAAGAATATTTTCATATGTTTTTCGAGGACAGAATGGAGCTTTGTTTACATCAAGCAATCTAACAACCATAAGGGTGCTCAACAGACGAGCGTTATGCATGTAAAATTTCTTTAACATTTTTTCTATGTATGTTGATTGATCCACAAGGAATCCATCCTTTAGGTGCTCAACATGTAATTCAAGACAAGATCTTGGATTTCTAAGGTCTTTCATTTCAGACTCCCTCTTTTAATATTTTATTGTCACATAGATCTCTTCAGGAGTCTTAATGATATTCAAATAATCAACATACACAAAAATAATAACAAATTTTGAGCCAAATTTCTTAATGAAAATGCACGGGAAATTGGATTATTCTTATAATCTTCTTCTAATAAGTATTTACCAAGGTGATTATACCACATTCACCCAGATTGTTTTAATCCAATAAGGGTTTTGTTTAATTTAATTGAATAATGTTCTCAAGAACCTAAATTAACTACTTCTGGCAGTTTAAATCCTTCTGGAAGTCTCATGTAAATGTTATTATCAAGAGGACCATACAAATTAGATGTAGCAACATCTATTAGGCGAAAGTAAGTCATTTTATTACCAGACTAATTAGAAATCTAAAAGTACTTGCATCCACCACTAGAGAGTATGTCTCCTCATAAGTGATTCCAGGCCTTTGTGAGAATTCTTGTGCAAATAAACGAGCTTTATATCTCACAATTTCCCATTTTTCATTTCTCTTTCTCACAAAAACTCATTTATATTTCACAGGTTTTACACCTTTCGGCATACGAACTATATGTATGAATAATTCTCTTTTTTAAAGAGATTTTAATTATTCCTCAATTTCCACTTTCCATTTTGTCCAATCATTTCTTTGTTTACATTGTCCAATTGACATTAGTTCATGATCCACATTGTCATCCAAAATCTCTAGTGCTATATTGCATGCAAATGTATTATTGTTGAGATCTTTTCATTATCAGGTACTTGAATCATGTCTAATATCTCTTTTAGAGACCATTTAATCTTTTCTTGGGACCTTTTAATCTCTTATAGAGATCTTTTATAATTTGTTAATTCCTATATCAAATCATCATAAGATATAACCCTTTTTTATTTTTTGAGGATTCTTATCTTCAGAGCCTACTGATTTACCATGCTTCAGATGTGCGTTTAACACATTAGCAACTAGATTTTTTTCCTTCCAGGACATCAATTTTAATCAGATCATTCACAGTTGGTATATGTGACTTAGTCAGTCTTTTAGGGTCAGTAAAAGCATTTAACAATTGAATTGCTAGGTTTTGTAAATGAATTAACATTTGAACTTCTAGTTCGCATTGTTGGGTATGTGGAACAAAATAAGATAATGATAATACATTCTAACTTATTTCTTTTCCCCAACTATTTATTTTCTCCCCCTAATGTTGAGAAAGCTCACTCATTAAAATGATAGTAAGCTAATCGAGTTGTAAATTAATTTCTTGTTAAAGGCTCAAGATATTTAATTATCAAGGGAGATTTGAATATGACATATATTCTCAACCTTCTTTGATGACCCATCTTTGTGCATTGTGTTGGAGCATTCAGAACATATACCACACACCCAAAAAATTCTAAGATGAGAAATATTTGGTTCATGACCAAAAATTATTTGTAAAGGGAAGAACTTATGATAGCTTGTTGGAATGATGTGAATTACTGATGTTGAATGTAAATTGACATGTCCCAAGCAGAAATTGGAAGTTTTGACTTAATAGTCTTGCAATTAATTGAAGTCATTTGATAAATGACTCTACAAGATCATTTCGTGTATGAACATGAGCTACATGATGTTTAACACTTATTCTATTTGACATGCAAAAATCATCAAACATTTGGAAGTAAATTCACCTACATTATCAAGACGAATTGTCTTTATAGGGGAATCTAAAAAATGTGCTCATAATTTTATCAATTGAGTAAGTAACCTTGCAAATGTCAGGTTGTGAGTCGATAACAAAGATACATGTGACTATGTAGTCGATGCATTGATGAAAATCATAAAATATCTACATGGTCCACTAGAAGGGCGTATGGGCCCACATATGTCACCCTGTATTCGTTCCATAAAATTGATATTTTCATAAACCATCTTAGCTGGTGATGGTCGAATAATTAGTTTACCTTGTGATCGGTGTGAAAATGTCACACTATTAGTGCAAGCTACTCTATCGATGCAAGTATAGAAACAAGGTAATCTTGTTTTAATATGGATCCCACGAGGATGGTGTATTACGCTTATACTTATATGACTACAATACAATACTATAATAGTGGTAGTTGTGGATGCAATGGTGGCTGCAATAACAAGATAAAAAGGTGAGAAAATTGATTCAATATGGTAGCAATAACAAAGTGTAGTAAAAGTAGAGAAATATGAGAATAAAGCTTGGATCTCTGTGGTTCAGCTCGGCAAAAAGATCGAGTACAATTCGAGGGAAAATTGGTTTAATCAGTGATAAGGCGGTCAGCTTGAGTATCAACTTCCATTTAACCTTTAACCATTGACTCAGGGGTATAGACCGGCTTCAAATTTTGTCGTAAGTCGAGACTATAGCCCTTCGAACGAGTAGACTAGCTTGCATTGTATCCAACCAACTTTCATTGTAAAAATCATTAATTTGACTTGACACTGCATACGTTGATGTTAGTGGCTAGTTTAACACTCTCATGCAAAACGTAAATCGGATCCAACAATTAAAGCTTACGAAAATGCTAACACAGATATATTAAACTAAGAAAATATTTTAAACAAGTTCAACAAGCCCCAGAAAATTAAACCAACGTCAAGATGGGCACAAATACAAAGTAAATCTAAAAAAAAATCAAAATAAAGTGAAGTTTAAGAAGATAACAATATATTTCCTTAATTCAACACTAGAGTCTTCATTTCCTTGTATAAATCTGCCTCACTTTACCTCAGATCTCTAGAGGTAAGCTTAAGCCGCCATGGATAGAGGAAGAAAGCTCGGAGGTTGAAGATGATATGAAAAATAAGAATAGCGTGACTCTCTCTCTCCTCCGAAATAGTCTTTTTATAGGCCACCCAAGGAAGGACACATGTCTTGCACTTTATTTGTATGCTTAGCGTCGTACAAAATTTGTTGTAACAAACTGGACAGCTAGCATATTCGTCCTTATCCTCAAGCAGACTGGACAATTAGCAGATGCAGTGTCGAACTGGCTGCAGTGGTGAAAACAACCTCTGCAAGGACATTAGCAGTGCAGCGACAACAAGACAAAAATAGGCATAAATATACAAAACACGAGCCATTAGAACTAAGTTAGAAAATATGCATAAATAGACATAAAAATGCAGAAATAGATACAATGGATACCAATATGGGGACAATAAGACCTATAAATCAAGGGAAAATACATGCTCTTTAAAGAACTACCACATCCCCAAACTTGAGTTTATACTTGTCCTCAAGTAAAGATCAAAACAGCAAGGTCCAACAACAGATTAAAAAGCATTCTAGATACTTGATTCATTCTATTCAACCAATAAGTCTTATGCATCGACAAGAGAGATAAATGCATAACCAACTCCACATCAATAGATCAGCTAGAAATTCAAGAATACCTAGCATCATCCCTAACACTTCAGATTTATTCCTCCTATCAACATTTATTTAGCATCTCACATAGTAAAATATAAATATCATAAATATATTTTTTTATAATTTTCTTCTTTTTCTCTTTTTTATGCAGCGATGAATATCGAACAATGAATGCACATTAGACCCCGAGAAGTAAGATGTTGTGCAATGAACCCCCAGGAAGTACTTCATTGTAATGAGACACACTCATACAAAAACAGCCTTTGGCCAAATTCATTTTTCTAACGCATGCAGAGGAGAGTTCTCTCTTAAGGATACTTTATTTTATTGAACTCACATTGGAATGCATTTTATTTATACTTAATAAAATATACATATATAGATATATAACACACATGCTACAATAGGAGAAAGTCATCGAAAAGTCCAATGAACGATGCAAGAAATTCTCTAATCAAACCAACAGATATATCAATGCAGAGTTAAGAAATACAATTATCTATCAAGTATATCCAAAAGACTTATCAATGATTAAGAGAATTCAAGATTTACACATCGAATGCAAGCCGTAGATTTTTAAAATAAAGGGAACCTTGCATTTGTTTAGATTTTTTTTAGAAATTTTTAAAATGAGGGTGCATTTCAACTCCTAGGCGTATACCCCCAAACTTAAAGGTTGCATTGTCCCCAATGCAAAAGAAAATAGGATGGAATAAAGGACTGCAATGACAGAATATAATGACAAAATGCAATAATAGAATGTAGTTACACTGATAAATGCAATGCACTTACAACTAAATGTTGTTACAATGACAATGTAACAGCAATACATAAATATAAAATGAAGTTACACTATATGGAATGCATGCCTACAAAAACTAAAAATAGACTAACTCAATTCTCTGGCTCATGGGAGGAGGTGGAACATCTCTTCTTCTTCTTGCTCTTCTTATCTTCTTTTCTCTTCTTTTTGCCCTTCTTTTTGGACTTGGACTATTTTCTTTTATTTTATTTCTTGGTTTAAAGACTCTTCTTCATCTTGGTTAATTTTTTCTTCTCTTTCAGGATCCTCTTCCACTTCGGCATCATCGGTCGCAACCTCAGATAGGATGAACTACGGTGGTACTTTGTATAGCACCATTTCAAGAGGGTTTTCCTCTAATTCATCCATTGTGGGAGCAACTTCCACCGGTCTCGCCGAGCTGGCTTCATCTCAGGCCCTTCTGTGGTTGCATCCACACTCTTGGATGCAACCAAATCTTTTTCAAAAACTCTTGGATGATATTCATCTCAACATCAAAATCGTCCTTTTCATCTTCATCAACGCCTTCATCAAGAACTTCATCATGCTCATCAGTGGTGGCTATGGCATCACCATCTGTAGGGACATTCAAATCGAACAAATATTCCCTGATAATCTTACTCGATACCTTTTATCTTGGTGGGACACCAGCTTTGCTAACATTGTCAAAGGAATTCACTGACTTTGCTGGTACATCTTTGGTGGCAGCATCAAAGGAAAAATCATAGTCTCGAATGATATGAGGGAAAATAGAAAATTATGGTAGATCAACTGGATTGAATCAGCTCAGTGCAACAAGTGAAGACTTGTGCCACGTCTTCACATAGGCATAGAATAAGTTCTGTGCAAGATCCATGGTTTATATAGTGGCCGCAACAACTTCTAGTTTACTTATCACTCGGTGGGACATCTTCTGGTGCAACGTCCATTTTAGCTTTACCTTATCCTCTCTCATTGCAGTACCCAATCTTTGTGTAGGAACTTCAGAAGTATGAACCATCCTTTCTATGGAAACCTTGTTGATGGGTCTTTTGTTGGCAGTCTTCTCTTCATTTTGCTGGTGTTTTAACCTCTTTAATGCACAGAGCTATTTGATCAGATAATGAAAAGCCAATATACCAATCTTTTTTTCAACAAACCCCTTAATCTCCTTGTGTATTATTGCCCCCACATCAATTTTCCTCCCCTTGATGATAGAATCTATAAGACACATTTTATCAAGAGAAATAGTCATGCTATAGGTGGAGGGCAGCAACCTGGAGTTGATGAACAGAAACCATATCTTAGTAGGTAAAGTTAGAAACTTCCTTAGCATGGTAAAGTTTCCATCATTGGTCCCTGACCATAATGCAGCTGCTACGCATAAATCTTCAACTAAAAAAGTAAGCTTTTCATCAGTCATCTCATCCACAAACAGTGCATGTTCATCCACATTCACAATAATACTAAATAGCTTGTTAACATAAGAAGCACTCTAAGGAATAGAGTGTTCTCTCACAAAAATTAGTTTCAAAGAAGGTTCGTACATATTTATATAAAATTCTTTTACCAAGGCGATGTTGTAGCTGTATGAATGAGTGTAGAATCTACCTTATTTGTGAAGTGTGATGGTGGGGTAAACAGATTTCCTAGGTTCTTCGTTAGTAGAGAGTTTGATTCCTTGCTCGGGATGGATACTTCTCTTTTGGATGTGCTATGTAAAGCGTTTACCCGCAATCCCAGTTTAGAAAGCCTCGTACTTACGAACCTCTTCCAGAGCAATAAGATCTTTGGACTTAGGGTTTGATTCAAATTTTGGAATATCTTGAACAGGGTTTCCATCAAGATTTTTTGGGCTGCTCTTGTCTTAGCCATGATGGACGATAAGAAAAAAAATTAAAAGAAAAGAATTTGTAGAGAAAAATTCAAGCTTTTAATCTTTGAAAACTTAGAGAAAGCAGAGAAATAATGAGGATTCAATGAAAAACCAAGATGCTTAATAAAGAAGAAGAAAAGAGGGAAAATGAAAAAGCATAATTGTTATCGTCTGATGTGATGAGTTTCAACGCTTGATCTCTGTGCAAAAATCACGCTCATTAAATGTGTTTCCCACTCATGTGACAAAATGTTATGATTATTAAGGATAAATCGATGTAATAGAATTACCCAATTTGCCCCAAAAAAAATTCATGCATATCTGATGAGTCCTTCCATCGTACAAGTTGTTAGAGAAGTGACAAAATGAAGAGATTTTGTTTTGCAAGAAAAGAAATAAAGGAAATTAAAAGAAAAAAAAGACAATAAAATCTAAATCTAATAAAGCAATTAAAAAGAGATTTTTTTAAAAAAATCAACCAATTTAATGGTCTTAATATTTCCAGGATCAAAGTCACCATAGTAGAGTTTGAGTCTTTGGCCATTGACTTTGAACGAAATTCCCCTTTTGTATCTTTGATTGTGACAGCACTGTGTGGAAATACTTCCACAACTTTAAAAGGTTCAGACCATCGTGATCTCAGTTTTCCTGGGTGCAATTTCAGTCTAGAGTTGAATAGCAAAACCAACTATCCCACTTCAAATTGTTGATGCAAAATAATCTTATCATGCCAGCGCTCGCTCTTGTGCTTGTAAATAGAGGCATTTTTATAAGCGTTTCGTCAAATTTCCTCTAATTAAGTAATGTCTAGCTAGCACTTCTTTTCTGCTGCCTCATAATCAATGTTGACTTGCTTAAGAGCCCATAAAGCCTGTGTTCAAGTTCTACTGGCAGATGACAAGATTTTCCAAAAACAAATTGATATGGCGACATTCCCAATAGAGTTTTGTTTGCAGTACATGTAGCCCATAATGCATCATCTAATCGAAAGGACCAATATATTCTAGTGGTGTTCACCACTTTTTTCGTAACATTTTTAATTTCTTGATTAGATACCTCTGCCTGTCCATTGGACTGAAGATGATAATTGTGGCCAGTCTATGATTTACTCCATAGCGTTTCAACGCAACAGCCACCTGCTACAGTGGAAATGTTTACCCTGGTCGCTGATTAATGCTTTTGGTGTTCCAAAATAGGTGAGTATATGTTTGTGAAAGAACTTTAGTAATGTCTTTGCATCATCTTTAGACACTACAACGACTTCTATCCACTTTGACACATAGTCAACCACAACCAAAATGTATATATTTCCAAAAGAATTAGAAAACAGCCCATAAAATCCAATCCCCAAACATCGAATAACTCGTTTTCCATTATTGGTTAATGTGGCATCTTATTTCTTCTAGATATGGATCTTATACATTGACATTTATCACAGTATTGAGCAAACTCGTGAACATCTTGAACAAAGACTGCCAATAAAATCTTGATTGGAGGACTTTTACAGTCGTTCTCATTCCACTAAAATGTCATCCATAAGGAGAACTATGACAATGCTGTAGGATAGATTCGTCTCTTCCTCTAGAATGTAGTGTCGAATTATATTGTCATTACAAACCTTGAGCAAGGTTCATTCCAATAATACTTTGTGGCATCTCTAAGGAATCTAGCATTTTTGTGCCCAATAATATCAACAAGAGTCTTTCCACAAACCAAGTGATTCACTATATAAGCATACCACGGTGTTGCATTCACAACAAAAAAATTTTCATCAGGGAATGCGTTGACAATTTGCAAGTTATTGTCAATTTCGCTGCCAGCTTCTAATCTCAAAAGGTGATCGGCAACTTAATTTTTTGGCCCCCTACGGACTTTAATTTCAATATTGAACTCTTACAGTAATAAGATTCAACGGATTAGTCTAGGTTTAACATCTTTCTTTGCAAAGAGGTATCTCAAAGTAGAATGATTAGTAAAAATAGCATAGCATATTGCATGGAATACCTTGTCCTTGCATTGTCCCAAAACTGTGCCTACGGTGAAATTACTGGCGTCACACATAAGTTCAAACAGTTAATCCCAGTTGAGCACAACAACGATTGGTGCTTTCACAAGTTGTGCTTTAATTTTATTGAATGCATCCAAACATGCATCGTCAAAATCAAATTTTGTTTCTTGCTCCAACAATAAGCATAGAGGTTTGGTGATCTTTGAGAAATCACGAATGAATCTCTTATAAAAGCCAGCACGGCCTAAGAAACTGAGGATACCTTTCATATTTGTTGGAGGTGGCAGTTTTTCAATTACATCCACTTTGGCTCTATCAACCTCAATTTTATCTTTTGAAATTTTGTGGCCCAACACAATCCCTTCAGTAACCATGATGTGACATTTTCCCAGTTTAAAACTAGATTAGTGTCTTCATATTGCTACAATACTTTCTCCAAATTATCGATGCAATGGTCAAAATTATTCCCATACACTGAAAAATCATTCATGAAGATTTTAAGGGAATTGTCAATCATATCAAAGAATATTGCCATCATGCACCTTAGAAATGTGGTTGGTGCATTGCAAAGATCGAAAGGCATGCGACGGAAGGAAAATATCCCAAAAGGGCATGTAAAAGTAGCTGTAACCCCCTTGACCCGGCCTAGACGCCCAACCGAACCAAGAAGGCTACATTAGGTTTGCCGTAGCAAACCGAAGAGATACAGCCAAACTCGGTCCATTTTTTATTTCTATCTTATCTAGATGCCAATTATTAACCCTACATGTTCATACAGACATCAGGTGCAACCCCAACTCAATCGGGCATCGATTTGACATCCAATTGATCATATTTGCAATTTAGGGACCAAATTGAAAATGTAGAAAATTTCAAGATTAAAACTCATTTTTAAGTTACCAGTTTTTAAGTAGTCAGGTTCCAAACTTTCATCTCAAATTTCAACTCAAACCAATCATCCTACCATATATAATTACATCAACAAGAATTAGGGACTAAAATGAAAAGAAAACAAAACTGCCCAAAAGTGACATTCACATGAGAAACGGCATCTGTATCGAAACGGGTAAGCTCATACCGATACGGTTTGAAACACCCTGTTTTGGTACACCACCCCACTTTTTCGATACGCCCAACTGAATCACCTAACTTTTGAAATATTTTAGACCGTACCGATACGGTTTCTCAAGTGTTTCGATACGTGGGTTCAAGATGCAAAAGTGATTTCCATAGGCTAAAATGCGTATCGAAATGCCATTTCCGTACCGGTACGCCAGGCCAAATTTGCCTAGGTGTATCAAAACACACCAGACTCGTACTGATCCCACAAGCTTGAAATTACCTAGCCGTACCGATACAGTCACCCGCGTATCGGTATGCTTGGGCCTGAAATGTCACATTTGGCTGATTTTTCATCCTAAAAGCATACTAAAACCACTCCAACATGCTTTAAACACTATACTAACATGTCAAGCACATCACATGCCAACTAGCATCATAATTCTAATGGCACAACAAGGATTCATGCATCAAAGAGGATATCTATAGGCATGCTTCCTAATATGCATCCAACCAACATACCAAAATATAAACCAGCACCAAAAACAATCCTTAAAGGCCATTTACAACCCAATAGCTACTAAAGAAACATGCTCAAACAGGGAGTTTCATAAAACATCTCCCAAACCACAACAAGTACCCCATTGCCCTTATTCATTATAGTATAGTCTCTAACATACTTTGGAAACAAGTCTTGCTAAGACCCCCTTGCTTCTTGCTGCTATCCAAGACCTCAATTATCTGCATTGATGGACAACGAGAGCGTAAGCACACAAGGCTTAGTGAGGAAATCTCTAAAATAAAAACCATCAATGCATTTAAAACCATATACTTAACATCATCATTTAAAACATCATCATGCCCCTTTTAAAACATGCACCTTATATCATTTAAACCAGCATATTAAACCATATGCTACATGTATCATTATTCAACAGCAAGTCACATTGCTAACCCTCCACTTAAGCCTTCCCATGCATTACTACCAAATGCAAAGCTTAAGGAGAAACATGTATAAATCACATTATACAACAAAAACATTTCAATGATATATTAACAATTATATTGGCTTTCAAGTGATCATTAAACAAGTCCATTAACAAAAGAGTTCATCGGATACACGGATTCAACAAGTGTTAATCCAACACTTCAAGCCATCTCAACCGGAATAGCGATACAATCACAATCACGGTACATTAACAACCGGTTACAATAACAACTGGTACCATAACAACCCACGGGGACATCAACCTCAATCATCGGTTAGACGCTTAATCCACTCACGAGAGTATTCAGTACTGTTTAACCCCTCTACCGTTAGGGTACTTGGATGGAGTACTCGATACACCGTATAAAGCCTTCAACATCCAAGGTGACTTATTTACAGTGCACTCAATCCTATGGTCAGCCAACTATATCCGATAACAATTTTAAAACCACATCACTTGCCAATATAATTATCCATTTACCTCATTGTTTTAAAAAGCATTAAACCATGCCATTTCCAAAGCAACTACCATGCTTTAAAATGAAAGTATAAACCATACTTACAAGGATCACTTACCATGTGCATCCTTCAGCATAACATGCTTAAAAAATAGTATATCCAATACTTTAAAACATGCTTAAACAGTAGGTAACACGTAAATTAAAACAAGTGCATAAAACCATTTCAAACTAGCACGACAGAGAGAGAAAACCACTTTTCGAGCCTAGGTAAGCATTTCAAGCTCTACCTTAACTCCCAAAACTCTATTCCCAAAACATTAAAACACTTTAAACCACGTTTCACTCACCGATACGCAAAACCTCAATTTACCGACGCGAAATCGAGAATCCGAAGTCTCTAATGCTTCTCCAATCACTTCTGAATCAACCTTCCTGTTTTTACCACAAAAAAAGTGGATTAATGCATCATAATGCATTCCAAACATAGCAACCACAATCCTTCTTGGATTCTCACAAAACCTCCACAATTAACCCTCCACAACAACCGAAAACATAACCAAAACACTTCGATTCACAACCTAGCCAAAATCTATCAAAATAACATTACTTTCAACATCAAAACACATCTAAAAACAGATTCAAAACAACATACCACCTCCAGCAACTTTACAACCATAAAAAACACCACAAAACCTCAAAACTAACAACCTAAACAAATAGAGATTCTTAAGTTTCAGAATTCCATTGATAAAAATCACTTATCAATATTATTAAACATCCAAAATATGAATCAAAGCAACCTTACTTACTGGATATCAGATCCAATTCGCGAATCAACTCATTTTCCCCAAATAACTCAATTAAACATTAAAAAATCATCAAAATTAGATTAAAAACACAAAAACAATGATCACTTGGGAAATTCAATAAAGAACCATACAATGGAGGAGATCTCGGACCTTACCCCTATTGTGAAGTTTCTCCCTCAATTGATTTGTGAAAAGCTAAGAAAACACAAGATTATTGTAAGATTTTGTATAAACAATCTTTATAAAACAATTTTAAACAATAAAATCAAGTTAGAAACCATCTCACCTCTGGAAATTTGATGAAAAACTGAGTGTTAGGCTGAGGAGATAATGGAGAGAAAAAGTTGAGAGAAAATGACGTGATTTTTGTTTTGGAAAAGATAACAAACTTTTTAATAAAATCCTCTTTAATTATTAATCAAACCACATGTTAAAATAATTCAAATCAAGGGAGAAATCATCAAAAACCAATTGGTAAAATAGCTCCTTAAAGATTCTACGTATTTGACCCTTTTCATTTTAGTCACTAGAAAATCACAATTTTCTAAACTTTCATTTTGGTCACTAACCAAAATGTCCATCTTCCAAAAACCCATTTTTTCAAAATTGATTCCACTATTATTAAATACATAATTAATAATGATTTTTAAGCATTTTCCAAAATTTTCTAACACCAAAAATATACGATCCCGAAACCGACTCGAATCTCTACTCCAATTCACTAGACTGTATAATAAACCACCAAACCGCTAAGCCCTAAAACCGGGGCATTACAGTAGCCTTCTCCTGGTCCTCAAGTGCAGTAGCAATTTGATTGTAGCCAGAATACCCATCTAGGAAGCAATTGTACTCCTTGCTCATGAGTCGATCTAACATTTGATTAATAAAAGAAATAAGAAAATGACCATTCTTTGTGGATGCATTGAGACGCTTGTAGTCCATACAAACGCCAACTAATAGGAATGGGGGTTGGAATCAACTCATTGGCATAATTACAGACTACAGTGATGCCATTTTTCTTAGAGACACAATGTACTGGAATCACCTATGCACTATTAGAAATTGTATAAATAATACCAGTGTCTAACCATTTAAGGATTTCCTTCTTGACCACTTCCTTTATATTTTCATTCAATCTTCTTTGTGGCTCAATGGATTGTTTGTTCTCGTGATCCAACTTAATCTTGTGCATACAAAAGGGTGGACTATTGCCCTTGATATCAGCAATTGTCCAAGAAATAGCACACTTGTGACGCTTAAGAATATTTACCAACTTAGCTTCTTAAATTACGTCCAGAGTTGTAGAGACAATGACTGAGAGTGCTTCTGCATCCCCAAGGAATACATATTTGAGATTAGCTGGAAATAGCTTGAGTTCAAGAGTAGGAGCTTGTTCAATACATGGTTTGAATGTGGGAATTGATCGGTGAGCAATATCTAAAGATTTAACTTGATATTTGTGATAAACTGCTGTAGTGAGAACTTCTACAATATGGTCACAATTTGGGAGATCTTCTCCTACCGTTGTTAGTGCAGTATCTTCAACAATAAGAAGACCACGATGTTGCAGGTCTTCTTGAATAATATGTTCAAGAGTGTCGATATGATGACATTCTTTAGACTTTTTTCCCATATTAACGTTGAGTATCCCAAAAGTAACTTGGTTATTCTTAACCTTCATTGTAAGCTCTCCTTTTGATACATCAATGACTGCCTTCCTAGTAGCTAAGAATGGGTAACCAAGAATTATAGGTACATCTTTGTCAGCTTAGAAATCCAGTATAATAAAAATAGCTGGGAAACAAACTTGTCCAGATGAACGAGCATATATTTGATTTGACCATTTAGATGAGTCAAAGATCTATCAGCCAACTATAACGTGAATGTAGTGATTACCAATCGAGCAAGGTATGATAAAGCTACTTGGATCTATTATCTTTCACAGTAGAGGGGTAGATATTAATGCACTGCACTCCTCCGCGAGCACAATGGTTTCCATTAAATTAAGCTTCTTCTTCTCGGACAAGATATTATTCATGAACTTTGCATAGGTTAGAATTCGCGTGAGAGCATCAATCAAAGGAATTTGAACTGTAAGTTGTTGTAAAGTATCATGAAAAAATTAAAATTGATTATCTGAGCCAATATTCTTAAATCTCTCAGGAAAAGACAGAGATAGATTATCTGACTACTGCGCCAACATTAGGCATTGTGGTGACAACTTCGGTTGTACAATAGATGGAAATAGAGTAATAGTAATATGTATATTACTCGACTTGCCATCTTCTCTCTATCTTTTACTATTTGCCAATGTGAGTAGATATGGGAACTGGTTGCATCGACTCAGTAGTCTGTTTGCCAATGTGAAGAGTAATAACCTTGCAATGCTCTTTACCCTTTCACTAGACTCTCAGTGTTGCTAGGTAATGTGCTTGGCTGTCTAGAATTCATATCAGTAGCTAAATGTCCCAACTGAGCTTCCAAAGTGCGTATTGATGAATAGTGACCTTGTACTATAACTTTGGTGCGAGACAAATGATCATATATCATCTCTTCAAGAAGAGGAAATGGGTCTGAGAAACTTGATGGAGCATAATGACTCATCTGAGACCGAGTCTGCAATGATGCTCCATATTGTGATTGTTGAGATTGTGAAGTAATGTTGTGGTTGCATCAGATTCTGTTGTGGCTGCGATAGAGTCTACAACGTGAATTGTTGATGCGAGTAATCAAAATTTCCTTGATGCACACTATAATTTCCTTGAACGAAATTATTCCTATAGTGAAATGCACCTTGGTGATGTGCATGAGTAGAGTTACTCGATTAGTTGCATTGTAAGATGTACACATATTTTTGCCTTGCATATTGCTGAAATAACTAGCATTTTCTGCATGTTGTGGGCAATCCTCAAAACTATGGTTCTCGCCACAAATTTTACAAGAAAATACAGGGGTCGTTGTTTGTTGAGCTAGCTGGGTAGGAGCAACTTCACTTGTCTCCTCTATATTCTTGATATTGTTCTCCAAAGTAGAAATCTGAGCCTTTAGAGAAAATAAATCATCAATCTAAAACACTCCAGTGCAACTTTGCATGATGCAGCCATTGAGATAGGATATTGTGAATCATTCTAAGCAAATTGCTCCAATACACCAACAACAGCATTATAGGTGCAATCAAGTAATGGACTATTAGATGATCCATTGACAATATGTCTTGTGGCTGCATTCAACCCATTGTAGAAAATTTCAATATGAGTTTCCTATTGAATGTCGTGGTTAGGACATCGTTGCAACAAAGATTTATATATTTCCCATGTAGTGTGAAGAGTTTCGCCATCTAACTGATAGTAGGCTATAATGTTATTCCTAAGGTGCGAGTTCATTGTCGGTGGATTAAAGCATAAAACAAATTGCGTTGCAAGATCATTCCACGGTGTAATAGAGCCAGAAAGTAATCATTTGAACCATCTTTGAGCTTTACCCTATAATGAATAGGGAAAAATGCATTCATAAGGCATCATTAGGTATGCCTTGCCAACTTGAACCATCTTCAAGCTTTACCTAGCAATGAAGCGCAAATTAAAAGAAAATATTGAAGATGCTCTTGAGCGTCTTCATGTGGTAAACCTGCATACTACCCATTGGAGTTGAGCATTTGAAACATAATCGGCTTCAACTCAAAGTTCCCATCCTGATTAGGAGATCTAACAATTCTTGGTTGCAAATCATCCAATTAGGGAACAACAACCTCACAGATTGTTCTGTTCTAGGATTGTGGGTGCAGTGGTGGGTTTTCTTGAGCATGATGAATTCCCTCATTTTTGATAGGATTTCTTTCTATTCCACTATTTTTGCGAATCCTTCTTCAAAAAGTTCTCTCAACTTCTGGATCTGGTATGAAGAGTGGTGTGGTAGCATTTCTAGTCATACAACACCTAAAAAAGTAATGAAAAGAAAAGGGAAAACAAAATTAAAACTATTAGAAACAAATACAAACTTAAATAAAGAAAATTGAATTGCAAGCAGTAACATAAGGACATAATAACACCACCCCCAACAATGGTGCCAAAACTTGATCGGTGTGAAAATGTCACACTATTAGCGCAAGCTACACCATCGATGCAAGTATAGAAACAAGGTAATCTTATTTTAATATCGATGCTACGAGGATGGTGTATTACACTTATATTTATATGACTACAATATAATACTATAATAGCGGTAGTTGTGGATGCAATGGTGGTTGCAATAACAGGATAAAAAGGTGAGAAAATTGATTCATTATGGTAGCAATAACATAGTGTAATAAAAGATACAGAAATATGAGAATAAAGCCTGGATCTCCATGGTTCAGCTCAGCATAAAGATCGAGTACACTTCGAGGGAAAAAATGGTTTAATTAGCGATAAGGTGGTCAGCTTGAGTATCAGCTTCCATTTAACCTTTAACCATTGACTCAGGGATGTAGATCGGCTTCAACTTTCATCTTAAGTCGAGACTATAGCCCTTCGAATGAGTGGACTAAATTGCGTTGCATCCAACCAACTTTCATTGAAAACTCATTAATATGACTTGACACTACATCTGTCGATGTCAATGGCTAGTTTAACACTCTCATGCAAAACGTAAATCAGATCCAACAATTAAAGCTTAAGAAAAAGCTAACACAAATATATATTAAACTAAGAAAATAGTTTAAACAAGCTCAACAAGCTTCAAAAAATTAAACCAACGTCAAGATGAGCACAAATACAAAGTAAAACTCCAAAAAATCGAAATAGAGAGAAGTTTAAGAAGATAGCAATATATTTCCTCGATTCAGCACTATACTCCTCTTTTCCTTGCATAAATCTGCCTCACTTCACCTCAGATCTCCAAAAATAAGCTTAAGTCTCCATGGATAGAGGGAGAAAGCTTAGAGGTTAAAGATGATATAAAAATAGGAATAGCGTGACTCTCTCTCTCCTCCGAAATAGTCCTTTTATAGGCCACCCAATGAAGGACACATGTCTTGCAGTTTATTTGCGTGCTCAACGTCGTGAAAAATTTGTTGTAACAAAGTAGGCCGTTGGCATATTCGTCCTTATCCTCTAGCAGACGGATAACTGGTAGATAAGTGTCAAACTGGCTACAGTGGTGGCAACAACCTCTACAGGGACATTAGCAATGCAGCGACAACAAGGCAAAAATAGGCAGAAATATACAAAACATGAGCCATTTGAATTAAGTTAGAAAATATGCAGAAATGGATGCAATAGATACCAATATAGGGACAATAAAACCTATAAATCAAGGGAAATTACATGCTCTTTAAAGAGCTATCACCTTGAGAGCAGGCATCACATGAAAAACTTTATTTTGAAGAATTTGTTGGTTCTTCAATGAATGACCACATGAACTGTCAATAATTTTTCATAATTGAATCGGGATGGCCTAATCAGTCATGCCAGATAATAAATTTATCAGTAAACTTCTATTTTGCAATAGCACTCATTTCATTTGTATTAATTCTTGTGTAGTACAATCTGGATGAGAGCTGTCATACCCGTATTTTGTCCGGGTTATTATAATATATGTATAAAAAAGGCTGAATAATAAATAAATAATAAATATATAGTAAATAAATAATAAAAATAAATAAATGTCTTTTTTAGTCTAAATGTCATGTCACAAAGCCCAAATACAATTCCCAAGCACATATATCATTTGTTCCTAGCTTTCAACAACCCAAATTTGAATAAACTACAACCCAAACAAACACAATATCTGAAAATCCCAAATTTCTTGCCCAAAAAAAGCCACGTGGCGTCTCTTCATTCGTCCAGACCAAGTTCACCAGGATTTGTATTTCTTTAATCCAGCTGGCATCCGATGATGTCAGCGAGTCTAACCATAATTAAAAGCTATTAAATAATAATAATAATTAAGAGGAGAGAGACGGTTACCGTGGGAAATTGAACAGTCCTAGGAAGCTACACCATCATCGGGAAGAGAAAAGACTACCGGAAGAGCTTGTTTGTCGCCGGGAAAGTCAACCGTCATCAGAATTTTGCCGCCGAGAAGGTAACTCTTTCGAGTCGTGCAAAAATCAAGAAAAAAATATTAGTTTGTTTTAAAGAAAAGCTGAAACAAAAGATGATAAAAATATATAATCTTGAATCATAAAATGAAATTGATTGCCAAAGTTATTTTTTTGAAGGAAGTGACGGAGTTGAAAAGAGGGTTTTGGGTAGTCTAGGCCTAGATCGGGTGAAGTAAGAGAGGATTCAGTCAAATCTGGGTTTAGATCTAGATTTAGGAGAAGAATGATTTTTAGGGTTTTTTTTGGGTTCGAACAGCGACGGAGCACGCGGCCGAATGGTGACCGAAAATCGCCCTAGAGCGGTTGGCGATAATCAGCGGCGGCCAGTATTCGAATCTCGGTGACCGACAAACACCCAAGGGTGATCGGAGTACGACGGTGGAGGATTGAATGGTGGTTGAAGCGGCGGTTGAGGGCGGTGTTCAACCGTGTTCTTCAATTTTATGAAGAACACTTTGGATATTCATCCAGAACTAGGGTGTTTTGATCCGAAATGAAAGGGTTTTCTAGGTTATATGTTTTTGTGTTAGAAGAATTTGAGAGAGTGAGTGTATAGAGAGAGGAGGTTCGGCTGAAAATAAAGCCAAAGGCCCAAATTTGGGCATTTATAGTCCTCCCAAAACGGCACCGTTTTGGTGCCGGGTTTGGAAGACCCGTGAAGTGAACTGGGTCGGGCTGGTAACCCGCGCTTTTTTGACGGGTACCATTTGGTTTTTACCTAAAGTTTTGTTTTTTTAATTTAGTCACTTTCCTTTATAATTGAGCCTCGTATGTTGAAATTCTCTCAATTTAGTCCCTCAGTCTCATAATTGAACCCCGCAGTTTATGTTTTTTTCATTTTAGTCACCTTTGGGTTTTGTAATTGGACATTAGATTTGTGACTGTATCATTTTAGTCCTTATAATAATAGAAGTAAACTTTGTTTCCAATTGTTTTTAATTTAGTCATTTATTTAATTGTTTTAGATGTTATTAATTTATATGTGTGATGCATGCTTTAAATATAGCATATAGTATTTTATTTAGATAATTTAATACACTTAGTTTAATTAATTGTTTAGAGCTTTTAAGTGTAGGTTCTCTAATTAGGAGTAATAATGTTCCTCTAAGAAAATAAATGTCACAAATATATATATATATATATATATATATATATATAACGTAAATAACTATTATGTAAAGTAAATTAATATAAAAAATAAATTAAAAGATCAATTATTCCCTTTAGAAGCTATGAGAAAATAAAAGGTGAATTATTCTCTTCATGAGGAAATCAATGACATCCAAGTGAGTTAGACCAACAATGCCATAATCATTTTTGTCATTTTTACAAACAAAAATTATTTATATTTTCTTTTATTTATCATTCAACGATTGTTGATAAAGATCTAGAAGATGCTTGGACGTATAACAAGTACGAGACCAATGATTTCCATATTAATGACTCAAAGTTTTCACTTGCTTACACTTATTTTTATCACTCTTGTCATTCTTATAATCTCACTTCGGATGGGCATAAGTGTTCTTAATGTGATATCCATCTTGTCCATGTCCTCAACAGTGATAACTATCACTATCGCATCTATAACTACGACCATGATTGTTGGCGTGACTTTTATTTTTTTCTCTATAAAGTGTCGCAAACACTTCAGGGAATAGAGGAAGCCAGTAAGACGAGACTCTGATTTTTTTAAAATATTATGTTTGCAGGACAACATTATTTGCGTAAAAAATAAAGTATATTTTTTAACATATCCTCATTAATGATACTCTGTTCACATAATTTCAAATATCTAAGATATATGCATTAACTGAACAATAATTTATCATGCTTTCAATCACTTTAGGAAATGAAACAAATGCAATAATCTAAAAAAAATATGCGTGAATTTGTTTTATAGTTAAGCTTGATTAGTTTACAAAGTAGTGCATACAAAAATTATACGTGAACAAAGTAGTGCATAAAAAATTGTGAACAAATTATGCGTGGATTTGTTTTACAATAAACTTGATTAGTGGCGTAGAACAAGTTTATTATTGGTTTTGCAGTATACCATTTTTTTAAAGCAAGTTTATTATTAGTTGCGTAGAACAAGGAGGAACGTATAGGAGGAAACGTCTCAGATGTTTATGCGTGGATTTTAACAGATCAAGCTAAGATTCACAATTTCGAGAGTTGGTCTATCATATTCGGAGAAACTTCATTTCAAAAAAAAAAAATCTTCCAAAGGAGTATGTGTTGATAATGTGTTATAAATAAAGGAAAATAAGAACAAGAACAAAAACAAGAGTTAAAAGAGAGATATTTATATTGTATTCTCATATGAAGTTGTATATAATGCTTCTCCAAACCCTTTATTTATAGGCATAAAGCATACATATTATGTGAAATTCTAATTTAATGAAGATTAAACTTTTAATGATAAAATAAATTAAATTCCTAAATAGAGTTATTATCATGATGGAACATTCATAACAAAAATAACTCTTTATTTTTTTAATATTCATTTTTCAAAAACCATTTTTAAAATGTCAATCAAACATGTTTTCTCATTTTTTATTTTTATGAAAATAAAAAAAATAACCTTCATTTTCTCGAACCAAATGTAACCTTAAGAAGTCAAATGAAATAGTTCAAAAATATGGATGATTCTACGATATATGCCATGAACATGTATGTATTATTAATTATGTGTACCGCTATGTACCATTAATTATTTTAAGTATCTTTGAAATCATGGGGACCGAAAGCGTTATTATCCCTTTTTTAGAATAAAATCTAAAAAACAATTTTTACATTGGCTTCGTTTGGCAATTAGCTTATAGCTGATAGCAGATAGCGGATAACATTAGCTGATAGCTTATTGCATTAGCTGGTTTGACTAGCAGATTGTATTAGCTGATTGTGTAAAGTATTTGGTAAAATTAACTAATAGCTAATAGTTGTTTGATTATTTAAACAAGCAAAATGACACATAAGGACATGATTATATTCAATACTTGTTTGAATAGTTTATTAGTTATCAATTGAGTAAAGTACCCAAACAGTCACTAAACTATCCTAGAAAAAACAAAATGGTAGCCAGACTTTCAAGTGTTACAGAATGACGATTAAATTTTATGTTTTGTTACAAAATGGTAACTGTGTCGTTAACCTCCGTTAAACATGTGACGTGGCTGTTAAATTTTTTGTATAATAGCATATTTAGTCCTTCATAGTTACACATTCAATCAATTTAGTCGTAATTCAAAGAAATTCAATAAATTTAACCCTCAATTTTTACACATTGTTATAATTTAATCTTAATTCTAAAAAAGTAATCCTTGATATTTCAAAATTACTTCAATTTAGTCCCTCTTCATCCCTTCATCTTTCCATTATTTCTATTACCCTTTCATCTTTTTCTCCATTTATTTCCATGGTCTCCTTCAAAGGCTTTAAACCTCGTTACCCCCTCCATTTGGGGGCACCAGGTAGCGAAAATCACTTTTATATGTTGGGGCAAGACACTTTATAAGATCTTCTTCTATGCCACCAGTTGTAGTTACAATTACATCTACCTAAAATCATTTCAAAAGCAACACTACTTAAATCGATCGAGGGGCACATGGCATCAAGAACACGATGGCATATTTTTAAATGAAGCCAAAGAATAAAAATATGTATTCTGAAATACCATGTGATGCACAGTAAGATATAGAACAATATCTCTAACACCAAATGAAATAAGAATTGATGTAAAACCCAAAAACACCTTGGATCTCACAGATTCTCTAGAGGTGGGATCCTTCTCTTCACTGCTATCCTCAGTTATAGTCTCATCACAAAGCCTCCAATCTAACTTCATTTTTTTGACATAAAATCTAACTTCATTGATTAAGAATACTTTAACAAATTAAACCAAGAACATAAATTCCAAAACATTAATGCTCATGTGGGAACATAATACTGAATATTCAAATTTGGATTCCATTTTAATATATAAATTGTGAGGATGTAATGTATATACATTACACAAAAACCAGTTGAGTCAATTTGAGTAGATATGTATTCAAAAGGTATAAAACAATGAATTTCAATTACACAAAATATGCATCCAATATATCTATTATTTGGAGAAATAATCATAAACGTTCAATCTATATGTCCTTTTGAAATAACATCTACGCAATCTAAGTTACCAATCACTATTCAAATGAAAAGAGATAAAAAAGACGGATGAATAAATGAAATCAACAATGTCGTTAACAATTTCAATAGCTTCTCCAAGATTGGAAGCTTGAAATCCAGTGGAAAGCATTGATTTGAGAAGTCTACAGTAATTTACACCATGGTTGAAATCATCCATGATATCCTTTTACCGCTTCTCATTCTTTGCCAAGAAAACTTGTAGAAAGTAGTGAAAACATAAGAGAGATTGTTCTGTTATTCAACTTCCAATGGGTTACAACATAGAACTCTTTTATAGAGTCCTTAAGAATTTATCTCTAACTAGGAATCCTAATAATAGAAGACTTCTAATCCTACTAACAGATAACTCTTAGTCTTTATCCTACTAACAGATAACTCTTAGTCTTTTACATAATTTACAAGTCTTTTACATAATATACAAGCCGTATAATTCTACACTCCCCCTCAAGCTGGAGAGTATACATTGTATAGTCCCAGCTTGGATAAGAACTCATCAAAAACTGATTTGGGTAAGGCTTTTGTAAGTACATCAGCTAGCTGTCCTTCTGTAGGGATGTATGACAAAGAAGCTACCCCATTGTTGATTTTTTTCTGAAATAAAATGTTTGTCTATTTCAACATGTTTTGTTCTATCATGTTGAACTGGATTCCTAGCAATTTGAATAGCCTATTGGTTATCACACAAAGCCTCAAAGTTATTTTCTTGGTCTGTGTTTAACTCCTTCAGTAACTTAAGTAACCAAATTCCTTTGCACATTCTGATAAGTGTTCAAAAGTACTATTTTTATTATCTTTTTACTCATATTATTGTTAGACTTAAGCTCATATTAGTTGCATAACTAGTCATTCATGCATTAATTCATGTTTCTTTCCACCGTTGAGCTTGATTACATAACTTGGTGATTTTTGTGGAAAAAGATGCTGCTTTGGTGTGTTTTTTTGTGTGTACAGAATCACTTGCCTAAACAAGGCTAGAACCAGTTGCCAGGGCAGTGCATAAAGGATATGCCGAGCTAGTTGCCAGGGCAATGCATGAAGGAGACGCCGAGCCAATTGCCAGGGCAATTGTCGATAAAGAATAAGGTGATATGGTAGTCGAAATTGATTAGTAGAAAATCCCAAGATGACGTGGAGCAAAGCTAAATCCCAAAGGAGTTTGATTTCCATGAAGAGGTTAAAGAAGAATTAAATTCCAAGAAGATAGGAGAAGTACTAGAAGGAATATAATTATAATAAAGAATTATATTCTTTAAAGATAATTTAATTCCAACTTAACTTCCTCCTCAAAGAAGGACTTTGACCTAGCCCTATAAATAGATCACCAAGCCGTCAACTCCAAGTGAGCAAGAGGAGGGAAAATTTCGACAACCCCATAAGGCAAGAAGAGAGAAATATTGACAAGAGAGCAAGGGGGAGAGAGTTCGATTTCTTCTTCTTCTTCTTTGCTTCCATTAGATTCATGGTTTGGGGATTATTCTTTGTATATCTTTTGAACCCAACCATGAACTAACTTGATTGGTTGGGGTTATTGTGTTTTGTTGTTGTAAGAAACAATTAGATTTTGTTTAGGTAATAAGAGTTTGCACTTTTCTATTCAAGGTTTACTCATTCTTGGCTTTTATTCTTGTTTGCTAGTGAATTGGGAGAAGATCTCGTAACTTCATCTATTTATCTAATATCGGGAGAGTTAGATTCAAGAAACGAATAAGTATGGTCTTTATTCAATCTATTGATGGTGAAGATTAATCTGGCTTAGGAATAAGTTAAGGATTTCAACGGCTAAGAGGAGCGCAAGATAGGTTGTTGTTCACCCTTGATTCACGCAGGGATGTATTATCAAGGCATGCACAAGTAGCTAGAGTTTCGACTTAGGGATAAGAAGAAACCATTGAAGAACGCTCCGTTGAACCTTGAAGTTGCTGCCCAGCCGCCCAAGTAGTTGCCCAGCTAGTCGCCCAGGCAACCATCGATTAGTTTCCAAGGCAACCCCGTTGTGCAAGTTGCCACAGCAACTAAGTTGCCCTTGCACTCTTTTACCAAGATGATCCAATCGGCTATCACACCTCAACTCACGATAACCTGGCCTATTTACTCTATTTTAATTTCATCTATTCTTTTAGTTTATTGCTCTTAGTTTTGTCGTTAATTAAAACCTCTATTATCAATTGTGTTTTTATTTTCACAGTGCAGTAACTTAAGCAAAGTGGCCTAAACCAATCCCTGTGGAGACGATACTCGATACTCGTATCACTTTATTACTTGCGACACGTATACTTGCACATTTTCGTAGCACTTATTACATGCAACAAGTTTTTGGCGCCGTTGCCGGGGATTGGCAATTGGTGTTAGTTGTTTTTGTTATTGCATTTTTTTCTTTTAGTTTTACTAACTTTTCTTTTTGTTTGTTTTATCAAAAAACAATTAGGTGCGCTACAAGTTAAGGGACATCAACATGTCGGGAAATAAAAGCCGATCTATTCGAGAGATGATGTTGGAAGATATGAATCAATCCAATCAAGAGTTTCTTGCACCCTTTGATGATTACCTATACCAACCGAGAAAAGCCCAAAGAACTTATACCGTGGAAAAATCTTGTGCTATGTGTGGAGAACATCATGTGTTTGAAAATTGCCCTCACATTTTCGGTGCATATAACTACATGGAGGACCATAGAGGGAACCATGAGCAAAATTCTTTATGGTATGGTCAGAAAGCTCAAATTTTTTTTACCATAAAAATTTTGCCGCAACAACAGATATGCCATGTCAATGTAGTCCTTTTCAAGAGCATTCCAATTCCTTGGAGGAAACGTTACTAGCTTCCTTGGATAGACTTGGGGGATCAATTGAAGAGATTCGAGAGCTATCAAAATCTATGGATACGAGGATAGCTCAATGGGATGCAACCTTAGGGGATTCAGAAGATCAATTGGGGAGATCCACATATGTCATGGATAACATGCCCCAACAATTCATTCCTAGGGATACTGACGTCCCAAGGCAAGAGGATAAGGAGAAATGCAAAAAAAGCTCTATGATGTGTGGGGAACAACTAAAACCTCAAAGTCAAGAGGATGCCAGTGAGAGAGACTGCCCAACACATGATGAGCCTGAACAACAAATTGCCTCGGCAATGATTGAAGAGCCTGAACAGAGCAATGCCGCAACAACACTCAGTGAAGCTGAGAACAACAATACTACAGCAAATTCTGAGGAACCTGATGCCCATAAGGTTACAACATTGATGTTGAAGAAGGGATTTGTAGATTGCTCTCATCTACAATTGCCACGGCAATTACACGACCACATGCAAGATCAACGACATGATAATACTTTGCCAATGGAATATGAGCAGGTAATGGTTGAACCTTTCAAATTCTTTAAAAACTCACCTCGTCCATTACAGGTATGTATTGAGAAACCGAGGTTGGTAGATTTAAAGCCATCGAAATCTCTACTGATGGAGATGTTTGAGAGGCCAAAAGAAAATGGTGTTTGGATTCGTAATCTTTTTAGAAAATTGGTTCTTCCCTTGACTTACAACAAATTTTGGCAACTGATTGCCACGACAATTGGCTTGAGCAGCAATTGCCACGACAACAAAGGCTACATCCAACCATGATAGAAGTCAACAATAATGAGGCAATTGAATGGTTGAGAATGGATATAATTTTTCCTATTAATATATTTGTGCCTTTAGGAATAGTAGCAAGGTGGAGAGTATACATGGACTACAAGCGAACAAAGAAGAAAGACACCTCCACCATGGTAACGCAAAAGGGAGTAGTGGCAAGCACATTGGCCAAACTCTTTTTGGGAAATATTGTCACCCGATGAAGGGTGCAGATGGACTATAATAAGTATCAAAAACGACCATCCTCAAGTTTTCTTAGATATGCACTAACATTAGAAGATGCATGATGGCACTCTTTTCAGACATGGTCGAAGACTTCTTTGAGATCTTCATGGTTGATTTTTCTGTTTTTTGTAGTGACTTCAACAGTTGCCTCGACAATTTAGAGAATGTGTTGGCAAGATGTGAAGAAACCAATTTAGTCCTTAATTGGGAGAAGTGCCATCTTATGGTAGATGAAGGAATAGTGCTCGGCCACAAGATTTCATCCAAGGGAATTGAAGTAGACAAAGCCAAGGTGGACGTGATCGAGAGATTACCCCCACCAAGATAAAGTCTTCCATTTTGATGATTCTTGCACCCAAGCATTCGAAATCCTAAAGGAAAAGCTTGATTCGGCACTCATTATCGTTCCACCAGATTAGACGCTACCTTTTGAGCTCATGTGTGATGCAAGTGATTTCGCGGTAGGAGCAGTCCTAGGCCAATGCACAGGAAAGGAACAGAAAATCAAGTGGCCGATCACTTATCACGTTTAGAATGCAATAGGGAGGAGCACGCGGATTTAGAGATATGTGATGCATTCCCAGATGAACAACTTTTAGTTGCCTCGGCAACCATGGATGTGCACGCCTCGGCAACCCTTGACGCCTCGGCAACCATGGATGCGCATGCCTCGGTAACCCTCGACACCACAGCAGCTCTTGATGCGCACGCCTCGGCAACTCCAGACGTGCACGCCTCGACAACCATGGATGTGCATGCTTCAACAACCCTCGATGCCACAGTAGCTCTTGATGTGCACGCCTCGGCAAACTCCAGACGCTCACGCCTCGGCAACCCTCGATGCCGCAACAACCCTTGATGCCTCGGCAACCATGGATGCGCATGCCTCGGCAACCCTCGACGCCGTAGCAGCTCTTGACGCGCACGCCTCGGCAACTCTAGACGCGCACGACTCGGTAACCACTGATACGCACGCCTCAGCAACCATGGACGCGTATGCCTCGTCAACTCTAGACACATACGACTCGGCAATCTTGGGAGCAGTCGCCACGACAGCACATACCTCGGCAATACCCTGGTACGCGAATTTAGTTAATTTCCTTGTTTGTGGTATTTTACCTTATGGCCTTACTCACCAAGGGAAGAAGCAGTTCCGCCATGATGCTAAGCATTACTTTTGGGACGAGCCTCTTTTGTTTAAACAATGTACAGATCAGGTTATACGTCGATGTGTCCCTGAAGAGGAGCAATAGAATGTACTCCGACAATGCCATTCTTCACCCTATGGAGGACATTTTGGAGGAGCTCGTACCGCGGCCAAAGTTTTTCAATCCAGTTTGTATTGACCAACACTGTACAAAGATGCCCAAGAGTTTTACAAGCAATCTGATCATTGCCAGAGGACGGGCAATATCACCCACAAACCAATGGGCAAGCAGAAATTTCCAACCGTGAATTGAAGGGTATACTCGAGAAAGTTGTAAATCCCTCTAGGAATGATTGGTCAGTAAGACTAGATGACGCACTTTGGGCATATCGCACTGTATTCAAAACACCCTTAGGTATGTCCCCTTTCCGACTTGTCTATGGCAAAACATGCCATCTACTGGTGGAAATCGAACACAAGACATATTGGGCAATCAAGACCATGAATATGGGTTAGGAAAGTGCCAGACAAAAACGTTTGTTGGACCTTAACGAGATAGAAGAATTTCGTGCACTCGCCTATAACAATGCACAAATCTACAATGAGAAAACAAAGCAATGGCACGACCAGAAACTATTGCCGCGACAATTCATGCCAGGGCAACTAGTTCTCTTATTCAATTCTTGACTAAAACTTTTCTCGGGAAAACTAAAGTCAAGATGGTCGGGACCATTCGAAGTTGTCAAACCATTCTCCCATGGTGCCGTGATAATCAAGTGCATTACCGACGAACATGAATTCAAAGTTAACGGACAGAGATTGAAGCACTACAACGGTGCCCATGTAGAACGAAACAAAGAACTTGACACCTTAGGAGATGCATGAGCATGCTCTCCTTTCGATATTTTCTTTTTATTTTTCTTTTTCTTTTTTTTTTATTTTTTTCTTTCTATTTTTTTTCTTTCTATTGTTTTCGGTTATTTTTTTCTCTCTTTATTTATTTTTGGAATTTTTAGGAGATATTTTATTTTTCTTTATTATCTTTAGTTTTCAGGTTTTCTTTTCCACAACAAGACTCACAACCACCATGCTAAGGAAATTTACTACCGACTACTTGCCATAGCAACCACAACAGAAACTGGCGATGTCCAGGCAACAACAATGGCTTCGGCAACTACTTATGCCCATGCAAGTGAACCTGCATCGGCAAACATGGATCAAATCAAAGCAATGCTATTCACGCGGTACTAGCATTCAACCACCGACTGAAAAATGAATCAAGCAAACGACACGAAAGAAACTTATCACTCGAGGTGACGACCTCTCTGACTAACTCATTTCATTTAGTTTCTTTTAAATTTTGTTTCACTCTTTCATGCATTGAGGACAATGCTTCTCTCGAGTTTGAGGGGGTGTTGGTTTCTAGTTAGTTCCATGTTTAGTTGCATTCATCGTTAGCAATCACATATAGGTTGCATATGTTACTTGCCATGCCTTTCATTGGATTTAATTACTTAAGACTTGTTGAATATCCAATGATGAATTTTTGCCACTGCACTTAATTGAAAGAACCTTTAATTTTAGGATTGCATGAAAAGAACTTAGAATTTTACTATGATGCTGAATTTTTTTTACATGGTTGTGGCTTGTTGATTGAAAGAAACTTAGTGAACTTAGGTTGCTTAAAATTTTGGTAAATTAAAATTTTAAATTTAAATTTTTGCTAGAGGTGCCCGAAACTAGCTCTAGTAGTTAATGCACATTAAAGAATCGCTAGAGGTGCCCAAAATTGGCTCTAGTCGACTAAAATAAAATGAGAAATTGCTTACTTTACTAGAGGTGTCCGAAATTGGCTCTAGTGAAAATAAAAATAAATGCCCCGGTAATTAAATTGATAAAAGTCTATTGTTCACATAGAATCTTGAAAATTAACTTGTACACAACTATGCACACACATTGTCATGAGCATTATAGTTTTGTTCCGGGTAATTTTTGTGCTATCCGAAAAATTAAAAGGTGATCATACTTTGTGCCACGGTTCCGAGGTTTGAATTCAAGTTTGAAGCATGTATTTGATGATTAAAGTCTTGGCAGGTAATTGTTAGTTTGCATTGCTTGAGGACAAGCAATAGTTCAAGTTTGGGGGTGTGATAAGTGTTCAAAAGTACTATTTTTATTACCCTTTTTACTCATATTATTGTTAGACTTAAGCTTATATTAGTTGCATAATTAGTCATTCATGCATTAATTCATGTTTCTTTCCACCGTTGAGCTTGATTACATAACTTACTGATTTTTGTGGAAAAAGATGCTGCTTTGGTGTGTTTTTGTGTGTGTGCAGAATCACTTGCCTAAACAAGGCTAGAAACAGTTGCCAGGGCAGTGCATGAAGGAGATGCCGAGCTAGTTGCCAGGGCAATGCATGAAGGAGACGTCGAGCCAGTTACTAGGGTAATTGTCGACAAAGAATAAGGTGATATGGTAGTCAAAATTGATGACTAGACAATCCCAAGATGACGTGGAGCAAAGCTAAATCCCAAAGGAGTTTGATTTCCATGAAGAGGTTAAAGAAGAATTAAATTCCAAGAAGATAGAAGAAGTTCTAGAATGAATATAATTATAATAAAGATTTATATTCTTTAAAGATAATTTAATTCCAGCTTAACTTTCTCCTCAAAGAATGACTTTAACCTAGCCCTATAAATAGATCACCAAGCCGTCAACTCCAAGTGAGCAAGAGGAGGGAAAATTTTGACAACCCCATAGGTCAAAAAGAGAGAAATTTCGACAAGAGAGCAAGGGGAGAGAGTTCGATTTCTTTTTCTTCTTCTTTGCTTCCATTAGATTCTTGGTTTGGGGATTATTCTTTGTATATCTTTTGAACCCAACCATGAACTAACTTGATTGGTTGGGGTTATTGTGTTTTGTTGTTGTGAGAAACAATTGGATTTTGTTTAGGTAATAAGAGTTTGCACTTTTCTATTCAAGGTTTACTCATTCTTGACTTTTATTCTTGTTTGCTAGTGAATTGGGAGAGGATCTCGTAACTTCATCTATTTATCTAATATCGAGAGAGTAAGATTCAAGAAACGAATAAGTATGGTCTTTATTCAGTCTATTGATGGTGAAGATTAATTCGACTTAGGAATAAGTTAAGGATTTCAACGGCTAAGAGGAGCGCAAGATTGGTTGTTGTTCACTCTTGATTCACGCAGGGATGTATTATCAAGGCATGCACAAGTAGATAGAGTTTTGACTTAGGGATAAGAAGAAACCATTGAGGAACGCTCCGCTGAACCTTGAAGTTGCTGCCCAGCCACCCAAGTAGTTGCCCAGCTAGTCGCCCAGGCAACCATCGATTAGTTGCCAAGGCAACCCCGCTGTGCAAGTTGCCCTTGCACTCTTTTACCAAGACGATCCAATCGACTATCACACCTCAACTCACGATAACCTGGCCTATTTACTCTATTTTAATTTCATCTATTCTTTTAGTTTATTGCTCTTAGTTTTCTAGTTAATTAAAACCTCTATTATCAATTGTGTTTTTATTTTCACAGTGCAGTAACTTAAGCAAAGTGGCCCAAACCAATCCCTGTGGAGATGATACTCGATACACGTATCACTTTATTACTTGCGATGTGTATACTTGCACATTTGCGTAGCACTTATTACACGCAACACATTCCTAGTCCAAAGCTCGGAATTATGCTTCTGCACTGCTTCTGGAGACAACTGATTGCTTCTTACTTCTCCAAGTCACGAGATTTCCCCAAACAAAAGTGCAGTAGCCACTGGTTGATCTCCTTTCAGTGAGTTCTCCAGCCCAGCTAGAGTCAGTGAATACTTTCACATATCTGTCATGTGTCTTTTTAAACAATAAACCATGTCCAGGAGTCTTCTTCAAGTACCTAAGAATTCTGTTTGCTGCTGCCATGTGTTCTCATTGGGAATGGTCATATGCTGATTTATCACATTTACTGAAAAAGCAATGTCTGGCCTGGTTAGTGATAGGTAGATCAATTTTCCCACTAATCTCTGAAATATGTCCTTGACAACTAAAGAGCCTGTTTCATTAGTAAATTTCAAGCCAGCTTCCATTGGTGTATCTGTTGGTTTACACCCTAGCATTCCATCTTCATTTAGTAAATCAAGGACATACTTCCTCTGACTAATCACCAACCCCTTACTTGACCTTGCAACCTTCATGCCCAAAAAGTATCTAAGCTTCCCTAAGTCCTTTGTTTCGAACTCTCTATTCAGAAGATTCTTCAACCAGCTAATATCATCATCATCATCCCCTATCAAGATTATATCATCCACATAAACAATCAAGATAACCCTTTTATTTTTCGAAGTTACCTTAATGAAAGTGTGTGATCGGCTAGTGACTGCCTATATCCATTCTTTAGAGTAACCTTAGTAAACCTGTCAAACCAAGCTTGAGGGGACTGCTTTAGACCATAAAGTGACCTGTTGAGCTTACAAACTTTCTATTTTCCTTCAACTGATTTCAGTCCATGTGGGACCTTCATATAAACTTCCTCCTCTAACTTCCCATTAAGAAATGCATTCTTGACATCAAGTTGGTGCTTCCAATCATTGTTGACAGCAAGACTTAATAGAACTCAAACAGTGTTGAGTTTTGCCACTGGAGCAAAAGTTTCAGTATAATCAATCTCATAGGTCTGTGTATACCCTTTAGCCACGAGCCTTGTTTTATATCTCTGCACACTGCCATCAAAGTTATATTTCACAGAAAAAACCCATTTATAACTGACAGGTTTTTTACCTTGGGGAAGATCCATTATTGTCCAGGTACCATTTTTCTCAAGTGCACTGATCTCTTCTTCAACAACCCTTCTCCACTTAGGAGGCTTTAGTGCCTCATCAACAGTTGTAGGGATTTCTTTTCTATCTAAACTTGATGTAAAATCTTTAAAAGATGGCATCAAAGAACTGTAAGCAACAAATTTCTGGATAAGATGTTTAGTGCACTGTCTAACTCATTTTCTAATAGCAATAGGAAAATCATCCAGATTAGGAGTAGTAGACTCACTGATCAAATTTCCTTCATCCTCCATATTGGCAATTTGACTCAAATCCAATTCTCGGAAAGAGTCAGATTGCAAGATGGCCTCAGGTATAGTTTTCTTTCTCCTTGTATAGGTCAAAAGTTGTTTGGGAGGAGTAGGTGTTTTGAAATGATCTTGAGAAGTTGTTGGTGTTTCTGAATGGATTGGTAAAGAAGATATAGGTGAGAAATCTGAAGGTGTTGTAGGCAACAAGGGTGGATTTGTGGAGTGAGTGAATGAAAAGTTTGGAGGTATAGAAAAACTAGGAGAAGTTAGCTGGTGCTGGTAAGAAGGCTAAAAATCATCCCAAGTCTCTCCCTGAATTGCAGCCTTAGTAAAGTAAGGGTCATGTTCAAAAAAGGTAAGATCCATAGTAACAAAAAAATTTGAGATGGGGGGTGATAGCATTTATAGCCCTTCTTAAGTGAGGAATACCCTACCAACACACACTTTACAGATCTAGGATCTAACTTGGACCTATTAATGGCTGAATTATGAATAAAAATTGTACAACCAAAAATCTAAGGAGGTAATGTACAAGAAAGAGGCTTAAAGTGGGGATATCTTTCCAAGAAAATTGATTGAGGGGTTTCAAATTTCAAAACCTCACTGGGCATGCGATTGATTAAATATGTGGTAGTTAACAAAGCCTCTCTCCACAAGTACTTAGGAACATTACTGGTAAATAAAAGGGATCGAATGACTTCAAGAAGATGTCAGATTTTCCTCTCTTCCACTCTATTCTGGTGTGGATTTTCAACACAGGAACTAATCTAAACTATTCCATTTTTCGAAAAGAATCACCCAAAACCTAGCAAAAAATTCACTGCCATTGTCAGATTTAAACAGGATTTTAGTATGGAATTGGGTAAGAACCATGGTGTAAAATCTCTCAAAAATGCTTTCAGTTTCAGACTTTTCTTTCATCAAATAAGTCCAAGTAGTCCTACTATGATCATCAATAAAAGTAATAAACCATTTACAACCATCAGCATTCTTCACTCTGGAAAGGCCCCAAATATCACTATGGATCAAAGAAAAATGGTGAGATGGTTTATAAGTAGATGGCAAGTAGGATGCTTTGGTTTGTTTAGCAAGAGGACATATATGGTATTTAAATAAACTTGGCTTTTTATTGATGAATAAAAAGGGTACAATTTTGCAAGATATTGAAAACTAGGATGACCTAACCTAAAATGCCACAATAAAACATTATCATTTTGTCCTAAAGGTGTAAATAAACAAGGAGATTAAGAGATAGAAGAGGGTGGAGTGCCATGAAGAACATAGAGGCCATTATGAAAACTAGCATTGCCAATCATTGTCTTCGAGTCCATTGCCTGCAAAACACAACTAGAAGCATTAAAAGTTGTGGAACATTTTAAATCTGTTGAAAGCTTGCTAACAGATATAAGATTGCAGGTAAGATTGGGGAAAAATAAGACATCATGGAGCAACAGATTTTCATTAATACTAATAGAACCACAACCTTGAATTTGATAAAGGGAGCCATCAATAGTTTTAATAGATCTACCAGAAGAAGATGCAGTGTATTTAAGGAACAAATCCATGTTACCAGTCATATGGTCAGACGCCCCAGAGTCGATGATCCAAGTTGGAGTAAGTTGTGCAGATAAAGGGTTGTAGGGAAGGAGGTACCTTTAGTTTCCTTCATAGCCAGTTTCTCCTCACCAGGGCATGCAAATTTCCCAAACAATTTCTGAAGATCTTCAATATGTTCCTTAGTGAAACTTGTAACACTGGAGACAGAAGCTAAATGAGACTGTGCATCTCTAGAAGACCTTGGCTTCTAATCGACTAGTTTGCCATAATGCTTCCAACACTTCTCCTTGGAATGGCCTGGTTTCTTGCAATGATCACGTCAGGGCTGACCTTTTTTAGTAGAAGTTGTCTGAGTTAGAAGAGCAGATCCTTCATGGGAAGAAGATTCAGGAAGCATCACTGTGCACCTGCTCTCCTCCTTCTTAACTGCAGAAAGAACTTCTCTAATCGAAGGAAGAGGGGAGCTACCAAGAATCCTACTATGAACATCATCTAACTCTTTATTCAACCCATGAAGAAATTGGAAAATTCTGCGTTGTGCAGTAATTTTTCTGTAAAAGGTAGCATCGGTTGGTGTCTCTTATTCATTCTGCTCATAAAGGTCTATCTGCTGCCAAAGGGCATTGAGGGTATTATAGTATAGGGTGACTGACATTCCTTCTTGTTTGAGAACCGATGCCTGACCTTCAATCCCATACAACTCTGAGATATTATCTGTACTAGAATAGGTTTCTTGGACAACACTCCAGATTTCAGCCGCTGTTTGGTAAAGGAGAAAATTTCTGCCTACACTGGAAGCCATAGAATTGAGCAACCAAGACATCACAAGGCTATTTCCTGCATCCATTTGGCATATCCAACAGCAGTAGCCGCAAGCTTGTCAACCTCCCCTGTGAGATAGCCCAATTTGCCTCGCCCTGAGATAAAAATCTTGACAGATTGAGATCATTCCAAATAATTATTTCCATTCAATCTATGACAAGTAATAACAATATTGGAAGAGTCATTGAAATCGTCAGAACCATAAATAATTTCTGGTGAAGAAGTGATTTCAGTAGAAGAATTATAAGAAGAAGAGGTGGCCATCGGCTAGGGTTTTATTTAGAATATCGAAACCCAAGCTGATACCATGTAGAAAGTAGTGAAAACAGAAGAGAGATTGTTCTATTATTCAACTTCCAATGGGTTACAACATAGAACTCTTTTATAGAGTCCTTAAGAATTTATCTCTAACTAGGAATCCTAATAATAGAATACTTCTAATCCTACTAACAGATAACTATTAGTCTTTATCCTACTAACAGATAACCCTTAGTCTTTTACATAATTTACAAGTCTTTTACATAATATACAAGCCATATAATCCTACAAAACTGTTGCGCATAATAAGTGCTCCGCAATTGTGTAAGTGTACACGTCGCAAGTTATAGTATAAAAGATATCGTCTCCACAGGGATAGGTGCCACTTCAAGAATATAATCTCTTGCATTGTAAAAAGTAAAAGAACACAAGTAGAAGATTGTAGGAGTTTAACTAACAACTAAACTAGAAAACAAATAAGTAAAAGAAGATGTAATCAAATGAGAGAGAATAGGCCAGGTTATCGTGAGTTGAAGTATGATAGCCGATTGGATCATCTTGGTAAAAGATGCAAGGGCAACTCAGTTGCCGTGGCAACTTGCGCAACAAGGTTGCCTTGGCAACTAATCGATGGTTGCCTAGGCAACTGTTGGGTAACTATTTGGGCGGCTGGGCAGCAACTTCAAGTTTCGGCAGAGCGTTCTTCAATAGTTTCTTTTTATCCCTAAGTCGAAACTCTAGCTATTTGTGCATGCCTTGATAATACATCCCTGCGTGAATCAAGGGTGAACAACAACCAATCTTGCACTCCTCTTAGCCGTTGAAATCCTTAACTTATTCCTAAGCCAGGTTAATCTTCACCATCAATAGATTGAATAAAGACCATACTCATTCATTTCTTGAATCTAACTTTCCCGATATTAGATAAATAGATGAAGTTACGAGATCCTCTCCCAATTTACTCGCAAACAAGAATAAGAACCAAGAATGAGTAAACCTTGAATTGAAAGTGCAAACTCTTATTACCTAAACAAAATCCAATTGTTTCTCACAACCACAAAACACAATAACCTTACCCAAATAGATTTAGTTCATGGCTAGGTTCCAAAGAAACACAAAACAAAGAATTCCTAACATAAACCTAATCGAACAAAGAAGAAAAAGATGAAGAATGGTTGAAGCCTTTGTCGAAATCTCTCCCTCATTCTCTTGTCGAAATCTCTCACTTGCTCTCCCTTGGAGTTGACGACTTGGTCCTCAATTTATAGGGCTAGGTCAAAGTCTTTTTTGAGGAGGAAGTTAAGTTGGAATTAAATACTTTTAAAAGAATAAAATTCTTTATTATATTTAAATTCCTTCTAGATCTTCTCCTATCTTCTTGGGATTTAATTTTTCTTTAACCTCTTCATGGAAATCAAACTCCTTTGGAATTTAACTTTGCTCCATGTCATCTTGGGTTTATCTAGTCATCAATTTTGACTGCCATATCATCTTATCCCTTATCGACAATTGCCCTGGCAACTAGCTCGGCATCTCCTTCATGCATTGCCCTGGCAACTGGTTCTAGCCTTGCTTTGGCAAGTGATTCTGCACACACGCAAAAACACAGCAAAGCAATATCTTTTTCCACAAAATTAAGCAAAATATGAAATCAAGGTTGTCCACCAAGGAAACAATGCAAATATGCATGAATGGCTAATAATGCAACTAATATGAGCCTAAGTCTAGCAATAATAAGAATAAAAAGGGTGACTAAAATCGTACTTTTAGACACTTAACACACCCCCAAACTCAAACTATTGCTTGTCCTCAAGCAATGCAAACTAATAATTACCCGTCAAGACTTCAATTTTCACAAACTTAGCTTTGAACTTGATTTCAATTCTCAGAACCGTGGCACAAAGTATGATTGGCTTTTCATTTTTTGGAAAACTTAGGAGTTACTCAGAATCAAACTATAATGCTTGTGAGCGTGTGCGGAGTTGTGTGCAAGTTGATTTTTCGGATTCTATGTAAACAAGAGATTTTCAAATTACTTCATTGGGATCTTTTAACATGTTTTAACTAGAGCCAGTTTCGGGCACCTCTAGCGATCAATTTTTAGCATATACTAGAGCTAATTTCGGGCACCTCTAGCGATCAATTTTTTTGCACATACTAGAGCCAATTTCGGGCACCTCTAGTATTTATACAATTTTTATTCTAATCCCCCAACTTTTAAACTATCAACCTAAGTTCACTAGAATTCCTTAAATCAATCAAGCCACACAATGTTTCATCAAGTTTAGCATCATAGTATGATTCTAAGTGTTTCCATGTTTATCCTAGAATAAAAAGTTCTATCAATTAAGTACATTGGGAAAGTCATCATCGGATATTCATCAAATCTAGGCAATTCTTGTTCCAACTAAAGGCATGGCAAGCAATTTATGTATCCTAAATGCAATACTTAAGATGAATGCAACTAAACATGGTAACTAACTAGTAACAATCCCCCCCAAACTCGAGTGAGGCATTGTCCTCAATGCATGCAACAAAGAAAAATAAAAATAAAGAAAAGTAAAATGCAAACAAGGACTTAATCGGAGAGTTCGTCATTGTGGATAATTAGTTTTCTTTTGGTCGGTGTCTTGATTCTTTTGCTTGAACGCAGTGGTTGCTTCCTTGTTTTCGATGGTGGAATCGATCCTCATACGGGGTTGTCCTCATCGTCCTCTTCATCAATGTCATTGTCTTTTCGCTTGGGCTTGGAGGATTCGATTGGAGCAGTCTTTGTTGGTGCAATGGAGGACTCGTCCGAATCTGAAAAATTAGAAAATGATTCAGTACGAGTTGATTCGGGCATAGGTGCTTTACCTTTGGCCTTTGCAGTGGTTATTAGGGTGTCTTTAGCTTTGGTTGCCGTGACATCTTCAGTGTTGGTTGTCGTGGCAACTGCTTGGGTAGGCTATTGTAGGTTGTCGCGGCATCATCTGTTGCGGTTGCTGTAGCAACTGCTTCATTGGTTGCCGTTGTAAGGATTTTGGCAAGAAAGATGGGGAATGGCACGCGGCTGTCTGGGTACTTTTCTAGGTGGCTTGGGTGATGGAATTGTTGTGATCCTTCATGTACCACATGAACATTAATTGTCAGTCTTCAATTTGCCTAAGGCGGTTCTCCAACGGTTGTAAGAGTGCTTCAAGTCGTCCTAGGGTTGCTGGCCGAGTTGCTCGGGCGTCAGTTGCTTGGGCATTAAGGTTGCCGAGGTGGCAGGAGTTGCCGCGAAAATTGAAGGCGTTAGGGATTTTACTAGTGCCTCTCCCATTAGCTTTCGGATTTGTGCTCAATTCCAATTGGACTTTGGTAGGGCCTTTTCATAAGTGGACCCACTTGGGACATGCATCTCCTTGCAAAGATTGGAAATTAAGCAAGGGAAGAAAAGAGAACCCTTTTCTTTCGTGCTACATACAAAAAACTCATCACAAATGATTTTTCCAATGCTAATGATGTGATTATGCAAGATAGAATGTATGAGCAAAAGACGAGGTGTATTAACGGTAGTATTATGTGTGGTGGGCATTAAAGAAGTTTTAACAAACTTATTCCATAATTTTGCCTCGGGTTTAAGCCGAAGGCGATTTACCGTCATTCCAATGAGTTCCCGGTAGAGTGAGTTCTTGAAGCACCTTGTCGAGTTGCTTGGGCGTGAGTTGATCAACAAAGGCTTGATGCTCGTCCTTCTCAATGTAGAGCCCGTAAAAGGTGTTGATGTTTTCGGGGCTTATGAGTTTAGCCTTGTCACAAATAAAAACATAAGGATTATCCGGGTTAGGTGAGTGAGCATAGAATTCTCTTACCCATGAGATGTTACCCCGTTTCGATTGATGGCAAAAGATTTGCCACTTTTGATGTGCAATCCTTTCGAAGATGAATGGTTCAAGGCTGAAATCTTGATGAGAGTTGGAGTATTCAAAGCCTTGTTCTTTGCAAATCTTCTGGCTTTCAAACTTGGAGTGAAATCTTTCTTGAACCACCGGTGTAGCAAACTTCTTGTATCTTGGTTATTTGGAGGAACTTGGATGAACCAAAAATTCAATTTTGGATGCTATGGATGATCTTGGTTGTGAGTTTGGTAGAAACAAAGAAAAGAAAGCAAAAGAAACTAAAGAGTTGCAAGATGAAAAGTAGGAATAGGTTTCTTTGAAGTTAAGGGTGATGGGTTAAATAGAAAAGATAGGTAGTAAATATGGTGGGTGGGTTTAATTGGGAAGAAAGAAAACAAGGGTTTTGATTGGGGGAAGGGGATGGCTATGGGGTTTGAGGAATGAAAAGGGTTTGGCCGGCTATGTAGGGTTTATTTAGGGTAAATTGGAGGCTTAATATAAGCCTTAGCTTAGCCCATTAATTTCCTTGTTGAAGAAGTTTCATTCTTGAATCAAATTCCTCTTTACCTTGAACTATTTTCCTACAATTCAAAAACAAATAAAATAAGGATTAAAATTAAAGATAAACTAATAAAAGAAAATAAATAAAGATGTGCAAAGAAATTCTTAAACTTAAAATTTAAAAACAATTAGATAAATATGAAAGGAAGATGTAATCTTAGTCTTAAAGAAAATAAATAAATCTATCCTAAAAAGAAAAAAAAATAACCGAAATTAATAAAAAAATTAAAAATAGTTTGAAAAAAATAAAAATAAAAATAAAATAAAAATAAAATATCAAAAGGAGAGCATGCTCATGCATCTCCTAAGGTGACCACTTCTTTGTTACGTTCCACATGGGCATCGTTGTAGAGCTTCAATCTTTGTCCGTTGACTTTGAATTCATGTTCGTCAGTGATGGACTTGATTATCATGGCACCATGGGAGAACGGTTTGACAACTTCGAATGATCCTGACCATCTTGATTTCAGTTTTCCCTGGAAAAGTTTCAACCGAGAATTGAATAAGAGAACTAGTTGCCCTGGCATGAATTGTTGCGGCAATAGTTTCTTGTCATGCCAATGCTTTGTTTTCTCCTTGTAGATTCGTGCATTGTTATAGGCAAGTGCTTGGAATTCTTCTATCTCGTTGAGGTCCAACAAACGCTTTTGTCCGGCACTTTCCCAATCCATATTCATGGTCTTGATTGCCCAATATGCCTTGTGTTCGATTTCCACCGGTAGATGGCATATTTTTCCATAGACAAGTCGGAAGGGAGACATACCTAAGGGTGTTTTGAATGTAGTGCGATATGCCCAAAGTGCATCATCTAGTCTTATTGACCAATCCTTCCTAGAGGGATTTACAACTTTCTTGAGTATACCCTTCAATTCTCGGTTGGAAATTTCTACTTGCCCATTGGTTTGTGGGTGATATGTCGTGGCAATTTTGTGTGACACGCCGAAGCATTGCAACATCTTGGCAATAAGTCTGTTGTCAAAGTGCTTGCCTTCATCACTGATAATTGCTCTCGGCATCCCAAACCGTGTAAATATATTTTTTTGCAAGAATCGTTGCACGGTCTTGGAATCATTGGTGGGAACTACAGCTGCCTCAACCCATTTAGACACGTAGTCAATGGCAAGTAGAATGTAGAGGTTTCCGAATAAAGATGAGAAAGGTCCCATAAAATTGATCCCCCATACATCGAACAATTCCACCTCGATGATGTTTTGGAGCGACATCTTATGTCGTCTAGAGATATTGCTCATCCTCTGGCAACGATCACATTGCTTGTAAAACTCTTGGGCATCTTTGTATAGTGTTGGCCAATAAAAATCAGATTGCAAAACTTTGGCCGCAATACGTGCTCCTCTAAAATGTCCTCCATAGGGTGAAGAATGGCATTGTCAGAGTACATTCTGCTGCTCCTCTTCAAGGACACATCGGCGTATAACTTGATCTGCATATTGTTTAAACAAAAAAGGCTTATCCCAAAAGTAATGCTTAGCATCATGGCGGAACCGCTTCTTTCCTTGGTGAGTAAGGCCATAAGGTAAAATACCACAAATAAGGAAATTAACTAAATCCGCATACCAGGGTATTTCTGAGGTATGTGTTGCCGTGGCAACTGCTTCCATGGTTGCCGAGGCATACGCGTCTGGTGTTGCCGAGGCGTGCGCGTCAAGGGTTGCCGAGGCGTGCACATCCAGGGTTGCCGAGGCAACTAACAGTTTCTCATATGGGAATGCATCGCATATCTCTAAACCTGTGTCCTCCTCCCTATTGCGTTCTAAGAGTGATAAGTGATCGACCACTTGATTTTCTGTTCCTTTTCTATCCTTAATTTCAATGTCAAACTCTTGTAAAAGTAATATCCAACGAATCAAACGAGGTTTGGCATCCTTTTTAGCAAATAGATACTTAATTGCTAAATGGTCCGTATGAACATTACCTTTGTACCAATCAAATAGGATCGAAACTTGTCAAATGCGAAAACTACAGCTAGTAACTCTTTCTCCGTTGTTGTGTAATTCACTTGAGCATTATTAAGAGTTTTACTAGCGTAGTATATCACATGAAAGGTCTTACCTGTGCGTTGACCTAGGACTGCTCCAACCGCGAAATCACTTGTATCACACACGAGCTCAAAAGGTAACGTCCAATCGGGTGGAACGATAATGGGTGTCGAGGCAAGCTTTTTCTTTAGGGTTTCAAATGCTTGGGCGCAAGAATAATCAAAATTGAAGACTTTATCCTGTTCAAGCAAATTTCCAATGGTTTAGTAATTTTAGAAAAATTATGAATGAACCTCCTATAAAAACCTGCATGTCCAAGAAAGCTTCGGATTCTTTTAACTGAACTTGGTGGGGGTAATCTCTCGATCACGTCCACCTTGGCTTTGTCTACTTCAATTCCCTTGGATGAAATCTTGTGGCCGAGCACTATTCCTTCATATACCATAAAATTGAACTTCTCCCAATTAACGACTAAATCGGTTTCCTCACATCTTGCCAACACCTTCTCTAAATTGCCAAGGCAACTGTCGAAGTCATTGCCAAAAATGGAAAAATCATCCATGAAGATCTCAAGGAAGTCTTCGACCATGTCTGAAAAGAGTGCCATCACGCATCTTTGGAAGGTTGCTGGAGCATTACACAATCCGAACGGCATCATTCAAAAAGCATAAGTACCGTGTGGGCATGTGAAGGTTGTCTTTTCTTGATCTTCTGGTGCTATGGCAATTTGATTGTAACCTGAATAACCATCAAGAAAATAATAAAAGGGTTTACCTACAAGACGGTCAAGCATTTGATCAATAAAAGGTAATGGGAAGTGATCTTTCCTAGTGGCTTTGTTTAGCTTTCGATAATCCATACAAACCCTCCAACAGGTCACAGTCCTGGTTGGAATGAGCTAATTGTTTTCATTACTTACCACCGTTATACCTCCTTTTTTCGGTACACATTGTACCAGACTTACCCATGTACTATCAGAGATAGGGTATATGATGCCGGCGTCAAGCCACTTGATGATTTCTTTCATTACAACCCCTTTCATGGCATGATTCAGTCTCCTCTAGGCCTAAATCGAAGGTTTGTGATCATCTTCCAACAAAATCTTGTGCATGCATACTGTTGGGCTAATTTCCTTCAAGACGGAAATTGTCCACCCTATTGCCTTCTTGTGTAGCATCAACATTTTGATCTGCTTCTTTTCCTACTCAGGTTGTAACTTAGAAGACATAATTACAGGCAATGTATTATCGGTTCCAGGTAAGCATATTTTAGTTGCCCTGGCAACTATTTCAATTCAAGAATCAGTGGTTGTTCAATGGAGGGCTTTTCGAGTTTACCTTCCTTACCTGAGTAATCTAGTGGCTCAAATTGTGTACATGCTCGATTGACTAACCAATTTGCCTCTTCTTGTTGTTCTTCATCGATCGGTTCTTCATACTCCTCAGGTTCCTCTTGATCGGCAATGTAGTTGCCGAGGCAACTAAATTCCTCATCGAAGTCAAACTCTGTCGTGGCATGAAGAAGTTGTCATTCCTCCGGATCATCGGCATGCCTTAGTGTTTGGAACACATTTAGTTTAACTTACTGGTCATTCACCCTCATTGTGAGTTCTCCCTTTTCAACATCGATCAAGGTTCTCCGTGTTGCTAGGAAGAGTCTCCCGAGAATGATAGGTGCATGTTCATCTGCCTCACAATCCAAAACAATAAAGTCAGTGGGAAAAATAAATTTATCAACTTTTAGCAGTATGTCTTCGATTTTTCCCTCTGGATGCACATAGGATCTGTCGACTAGCTGTAGCATAATTGTTGTAGGTCTTGCCTTCCCAAATCCTAGTTTTTGGAAAACCGATTTAGGCATCAAGTTTATGCTTGCTCCAAGGTCACATAATGCTTTCTCGACATAGTGGTTTCTGATGGAACAAGGTATTGTGAAACTTATGGGATCCTTCAACTTGGGTGGCATGCGATTGTGCAACATGGCCATGCATCCCTCTATTGCGGTAATTGTTTCAAACTCTCATAGCCTTGTTCTCTTGGACACAATGTCTTTTATAAACTTGGCATAGTTCGGCATTTGTTCAATCGCCTCAACCAATGGCAAGTTGATGTGGACTTGTTTTAGGATATCAAGAAACTTCTTGAATTGATATTCTTGCTTTTATCGCTTCAACCTTTGTGGGAATAGTGGTGGAAGTCAGATATCTTCGATCCTTTCATTGGTCTGGAACCTGATTGACGGCATTGCCGAGGCAACTACAGTTTCCGAGGCATCATCAACTGGGCTTGCCGTGGCGTGCCTATCGTTGGTTGCCGAGGCATGCTTATCACTGGTTACCGCGGCAATTCCTAGTTCAGAATCTGAGGCTTTGCCACTGAGTTTGTCTTGTTTTTTTTGTGGAGTTTTGTTTGATGAACGCGCTTGAGCCTCTTTAAGTTGTTGGCCACTTCTAGTGGTGATCGCCTTACATTGCTCGTGGCCAGTTCCTCTTGCGACTTCAGTATCGCTAGGTAAACCTCCTTGCGATTTAGTATTCAGGTTTTGAGCAAATTGTCCGACTTGTTTTTCCAATGATTTGATTGCCGCCTCTTGGTTTTGCAATCTCATCTCAGTCCTGTTAATAAAAGCATTAGTTCTTTTTATGAAGTTACTATTCTCAGCCATATAAGATTCAGTTTTCAACATAAAAGCATTGAGAGAATTTTCCAAAGAACTAGATGTTGTCGGTTGTTGCTACGACAACTGTTGTCGTGGCATATTTTGTTGGAATCCAATGCTTGTGCATTCTGATTGTTCTAGTTTATAGCATTGTTGGGATTACTCCATGAAAAATTCGGGTGCTTCTTCCAAGCTAGATTGTATATATTGGACATCACATTATTGTTTCGGTTGTAATTCTCCACATAAAAGTTAGATTTCGGATTCTGCATACATTCAGAAGAATCATGGTTACCACTACATAACTCACAAAAGGAATCCATTATCTTGACCTCTTGTGTGTTGTTTGGTTTCTGCATGTTCTGGACCATCTTAGTTAGAGTGGCCAATTGTGCCGAAATTGAGTTTGATGATCCCAGTTCATGTATTGTGGCTTGGCGTCTAACTCCCCGTCTTCTAGCAGATGGGAATTGATAATCATTCTTGGCAAGCCTGTTTAGAATTTGCATTGCTTCCTCCGGTGACTTATCTATGAGTATGTCGTTTGTTGAGGCATCTAGCATCATCCTTGTTGGTGTATTCACAGCGTTGCAAAACATTGTTACTTGTGTCCACACTGGGAATCCGTGTAGGGGGCATTTGTGTAGAAGTTCTCTATATCGCTCCCAAGCCTCGTACATTGATTCATTATCTGTCTTCCGAAAACAAGAAAGTTCGTTACGAAGCTCATCATTCAAATTTGTAGGATTAAATCGAGCAAGGAAATCATGACAAATATCGGTCCAAGATCCCATTGATCCGGCAGGAATACTATTCAACCATGCTTTCGCCCTATCCCTCAGTGAATAGGGGAATAATCTTAGTCCTAAAACATCAGGGGTGACTTCTTGTATTTTGAATGAATTGCAAATCTCGAGGAAAAATCTAATATGTTGTCGTGCATCTTCAGTTGCTGAGCCTGCAAATTGACCAATTGTGTTGATCATATTGAACGTCACAGGTTTCAACTCAAAGTGGTCGGCTTCAATTTCAGGTGTGACAACTCCTGGATTAAGTCCTTCAAGATCTTCTTCAAGATAGTCTCGAATAGTCCTGTTTCGTGCAAGAATCACTCCTTCTACTGGAACATCATGATTCATCGTGCCGTCTTGATTAGCCATTGCTACTCTTAACCTTCGTCTGAGTCTTTGCAAGGTTCGTTCGATTTCTGGATCAAAGGGATATTATGGTGTAATCGGTCTCGCCCTGGTCATATACCAATGCAAAACCAAGGTTTGTTAACCCTTTGAATCTTAAACAAGAAAAATAAAAAGTGCAAGAAAATAAAAACAAAGTTGCTATTGTCAATCCTCGGCAACGGCGCCAAAAACTTGTTACGCGTAATAAGTGCTCCGCAATTGTGCAAGTGTACACGTCGCAAGTTATAGTATAAAAGATATCGTCTCCACAGGGATTGGTGCGACTTCAAGAATCTAATATCTTGCACTGTAAAAAGTAAAACACAAGTAGAAGATTGTAGGAGTTTAACTAACAACTAAATTAGAAAGCAAATAAGTAAAAGAATATGTAATCAAATGTGAGAGAACAGGCTAGATTATCGTGAGTTGAGGTGTGATAGCCGATTGGATCGTCTTGGTAAAAGAGTGCAAGGGCAACTCAGTTGTTGTGGCAACTTACGCAGCGGGGTTGCCTTGGCAACTAATTGACGGTTGCCTGGGTAACTGGCTGGGCAACTGTTTGGGTGGCTGGGCAGCAACTTCAAGGTTCGGCGGAGCGTTCTTCAATGGTTTCTTTTTATCCCTAAGTCGAAACTCTAGCTATTTGTGCATGCCTTGGTAATACATCCTTGCGTGAATCAAGGGTGAACAACAACCAATCTTGCGCTCCTCTTATCCGTTGAAATCCTTAACTTATTCCTAAGATGGATTAATCTTCACCATCAATAGATTGAATAAAGACCATACGCATTCGTTTCTTGAGTCTAACTCTCCCGATATTAGATAAATAGATGAAGTTATGAGATCCTCTCCCAATTCATTCGCAAACAATAATAAGAACCAAGAATGAGTAAACCTTGAATTGAAAGTGCAAACTCTTATTACCTAAACAAAATCCAATTGTTTCTCACAACCACAAAACACAATAACCTTAGCCAAATAGATTTAGTTCATGGCTAAGTTCTAAAGAAACACAAAACAAAGAATTCCTAACATAAACCTAATCTAACAAAGAACAAAAAGATAAAGAATGGTTGAAGCCTTTGTCGAAATCTCTCCTTCCTTCTTTTGTCGAAATCTCTCACTTGCTCTCCCCTGGAGTTGACGGCTTGGTCCTCAATTTATAGGGCTAGGTCAAAGTCTTTTTTAAGGAGGAAGTTAAGTTGGAATTAAATACTTTTAAAGAATATAATTCTTTATTATATTTAAAGTCCTTCTAGATCTTCTCCTATCTTCTTGGGATTTAATTTATCTTTAACTTCTTCATGGAAATCAAACTTCTTTGGGATTTAACTTTGCTCCACATCATCTAGGGTTTATCTAGTCATCAATTTTGACTGTCATATCATCTTATCCCTTATCGACAATTGCCCTGGCAACTAGCTCGACATCTCCTTCATGCATTGCCCTGGCAACTGGTTCCAGCCTTGCTTTGGCAAGTGATTCTGCACACACACAAAAACACACCAAAGCAATATCCTTTTTCCACAAAATTAAGCAAAATATGAAATCAAGCTTATCCACCAAGGAAACAATGAAAATATGCATGAATGGCTAATAATGCAACTAATATGAGCCTAAGTCTAGCAATAATAAGAATAAAAAGGGTGACTAAAATAGTACTTTTAGACACTTAACAAAAACTACCACTAGAAAGGAGAAAAAAAGACAGAAAAGCTCCATAGGATTAAAAGGTATGAGAGATAATGGAAAGATGAAGGGATGAGGAGGGATTACACTGAAGTAATTTTGAACTATCAATGGTTAATTTTTTAGAATTAGAACTAAATTATAACAATCTGTAAAAAATGAGGGTTAAATTTATTGAATTTATTCGCATTATGATTAAATTGATTGAATGTGTAACTATAGAAGACTAAATGTGCTATTAAACAAAACATTTTAACAGCCATGCCACATCTTTAAGGGGGTTAACGGCACAGTTACCATTTTATAACAAAACATAAAATTTAATTACCATTTGTAACTTTTGAAAGTTTGGTTACTATTTTGTTTTTTCGAAGATAATTTAATGGTCATTTGGGTACTTTACCCATCAATATTTTGTATCTATTAATATTAATTGGATTATGGAAAATAATTTTTTAATATAACATTACTAATCATATTTGAAGGATATATATATATATTAATTTATTATTTTTATAATTATTTTTAATACAATTTAATTCATTATTAAATTTAAATACAAATATAAATGTGCGAGAATTAAAAAAAACAAAAAATATTAATTTTAAAATGTCACAATGTAAATATGTAAGGGTGAAGAATAAAAATAAAAAAAGGTTAAATTTAAGTTATTTGGTGATTTTTTATAACGATTAAGGGTAAAAGGATCTTTATAACACTTATGTCAAAACCTCTAATTTCAAAAAAATCATATAAGCAGGTTTTTCAAAATTAGAGGTTTCACCTCAATCCGCTATTCACCAAGCATCCAAATTAGCAGATTTGACCGATCAAACCTCTAATTTTGGCTAAAACCGTTGTTTACCAAACATGGCCATTGCTTTTTAAGATATTTTCTTTTTGGGTAAAGTACACAAATGGCAATTAAACTTTGATAAATTATTCAATTTGGTAACCAAACTTCCAATTGCTTCAACGGTTGTTAACGGATCAGTGGCCAAATTGGAGTAAAACTAAAAGTTTAATGGTAATATTGAAGCAATTGGAAGTTTGGTTACCAAATTGAATAATTTACTAAAGTTTAGTTATCATTTGTGTACTTTACCCAAAAAGAAAAATATCCTAAAAAGTAATATAAAAATTATTTTTTTAGATTTTATTCTAAAAAGGGATAATAACACTTTAGGTCCCATGATTTTTGAAATAGTTAACGGTACATAGCACACATAATTAATAGTACATAGCGATATATAAATCGTAGAATAATCCAAAAAAATATTAAACTAAAACGAAACTATAATTAAAGCGATATCATGTTATAAAGAGGTTTATATATATATAAACTATTTCATAGAAAAATAAGACAAAATTAAGTTATTTTAGTACGGTAAACTTTATCATTTATTTTTTAAGCCCTAAATTTATCATTTTGAAAGAAAAAATATATGATCTAACTTTTTATTGAATTTTGAAGAAATATAGATTTATATTTAATTTCTTAATTTTATATTTTTAATATGTTTTTTGGAAAAATAAGTTTTCTTATTTGTTGTAATTTTGTTGAAAAGAGCCAATTTTCATATTTTTAAAACTATTAAGGACCAAGAGGTTTTTACACCAATTTGCTCTTTACTTGATTTGGTTTATTTGATTTGTAAAATTCAAATTCAATTGAACTCAAAAAACCAAATAACTCTATTCAAAATTTTAATAACTCGGAATTGAAATAAAATTTCAAAGTCATAAAATTTTGCTCACCTTATAACATCAAAGTTCTTCTTCTTCTTCTTCTTCTTCTTCTTCTCAATTAATGTCACATATTTCATCATTTTTAATTGTAGTTAAAAATGGAGATCCTTAGATGGGATGAGAAACACATTTCGACCTATGAACCAACTATGGTAATGAAACTAGTTTTTCATTATTTTTTTTCATAATTTATTAAAAACAAGAGAAGAATCGTATAGCAGAGACATTTATTCATAAAGTGAAGTTAGCTCCCCCAAACCCATTCAACCTTACATACATCAAGCTAGGTTGGAACACATTTCTCGAATGCTCCGTGGTTGGAAGATTGAATCAACCCTTATTTCTGTATTGATCGAGAGGTGGATACCATAGACACAAACCTTCCATCTACCGTGTGGGGAGGCTACAATCACCTTGGATGATGTTTCACTCCAATTGGGTTTTCCGATTGATGGTTGTGTGTTGGTCGAAAACGGCGTAAAAGATGGGCCTGGCATCTTCTTTTATTATCTTGAAGACAACTTTAATGGAGGCTAAATCTCATGGAGTGGTTGGAGCAAAACTTCAAAAATATTCCCAAACGCGCATCTGAGGAGAAGGTGAAGACATGCACATGTGCATATATTTTGAGGCTTATCGGGGGATTATGATGCCGGATAAATCTCGCAACCAAGTGCATATTATCTTTACTTTATGAAGATATTTAGATGATTTAGGATTAGATTTATTATTTATTTATTAGTTTTTTATTTATTTTATTATTATCTTTAATTTTTCTAATTTATGTTGAACTCTTTATTTGTAGCCTATTTAAAGGCATATTTGCTTCATTAATAAAAACAACATCATGAATTTTTGAGTTACAAAAAAACTTTGGCCATGGGTCATTTTCTTTTCAAGGTTGACATATTAACCTTGTTAATTTTTCTATCGAAACTTTCTTCAACACAAATCTTCTAGTTTCATTGAGGGAGATTGTCTTCACACTCCCGGTTGCCTAATCAATTGTGGTTAGAAGGGTGGCTTATAGCATATTATGGTTTTTGTCTAGTCAATTGCGATTAGGAGGGTGCCTAGGACAACAACATCTATTTCGCCATCATCCATTCATTGGAGAGATTCGTACCATTTACAGGTGTATGCCTATTCAATTGCGATTAAAAGGCTGCCAAGGACAAATCTATCCAACATCACACCACCACCATCAACTATCTCGTTTTCTACATCAAGATCATGTTTTCTTACCGATTTGCTGAACTTGGAGTTTTGAGATTTTCTCGGATCATATTAGTGAGTTTTCTAGATTAATTATGATCTAGATGGTTCCTAGATTTGACGAAATTTTTGGATCTTGTCTTCCATATCAATTGGTATCAGATTGGGTCGATTCATTGGGAAAATTTTGACCTTTTTGGGTGAAATTCAAAAAAAGAGAGAAAATTCGCAAAAACTAAAAGAAAGAATTTTAAGCCAAAAATTTTCATATTAGATCTAAACCATTAGAGGAGTCACCATAAAAAAATTTAGAATTTTTTGACATCGGTAACACCTCGAACGAAGTGTATCAAGTTGCTGCTCGATTCTAGGGTTTTTCAAGTTTTTTGGGGTTTTTTTTCATTCCTAACTATTTGTTTTCATTTGTTTTACCTTTTTATTGTTCCTATACATCATCTAACACTTTCTAGTTTCTGCGTGTTAGTGGGATTAAAATATGCATACCTTTATTTCTCCTTGCAACTATATATTCGATTGGTATCTTACCTTTTCTTTAGATTCCTAAAGCACGTTAGGATTCATTTGTAGGACCTTCAACATAACTTTCTTGGACTGAATAACGTGAGGATTTGCTTCGGGTTTTTTTCTCTCTTTATGATTTTTCAAGATGTCACATAAAAGACCACCAAATAATACGTTGTAATATATTTCCAAAGAGCAATTGCATAATGCGTTACATGTATCGAAGCTATGTCGAGGGTATTCTAGTTTTGATCAAGATGATATATGGGATGAACTTCGACGATGATCTACTCATGCCATATATGATGACTATTATGTTGAGTAGCCTCAACGACGTTCTGCTTATACTCGATACGATTGTGATGAGGATGAGTATGAAGAGCTGTGTTCGAGACATATTACAACTTTGAAGAAAAGAAAATCAACAAAACCGTGACCCATGAATATTTGGCTGATTCCTTATACAAACTAGCACAACAAATGGAACATATGGTTGAGAATTTGGAGAGGGATATCCCACAACAACCAGTGCGTGCAAGATCCAAGGATGATGAAGAAATTTGTTATCCGCCGAAACATGGGGAAGACATCACCATTGAGATTTTGAACTTGTCCAATAATAAAGAGATACTTTTAAAAGATGACGTCTTAGAAGAATAAAACTTGAACTCGTCAATCAAGAAAATGTTTTCAATCTTTTATGCTTCATAATGAGTTTCGTTGGTTCATCAACACCTCCCACAAAAGTAAGTGTGAATCCGATCTTTCATTTGATTCTTGCCATACCATTGATATTGATTTTATCAAAGAATCATAACATGATGACAACACATGCGATCAACAAAAAGAATCGGATGTTGTTGAATCCTTGAGGAAAGATCAAATAGATCACTCCACCATTGATACGGACTTGTTCTTCCGCGAGCTTGTTGGTCATGCTTCATTTACCAGTTTAGATTTGAGGATGAATCTTTTTTAGCAGAGGGGAATGATACATGTATGAGAGGGGTCAAATCACTCATATTGGATAAGAAGTTGAGGTTGTTTGATGAAAACAATAAGGTCCAAAATGATGCTCTCATAGGAGGTCTAAAACAATACATTTTAGACAAGAAACATAAGTTGTTTTGCAAGGTTGGAGCATCATCTACAAGCATCCACCAACGCCTTTGCCATCCAATTCAAAGTTGAATTTTTCATATTTGAATTCTCTATCCTTTTTACAATTCTTTATTTATCTTTTCATTATTTTCTTATTGTTCTCCATTAATTCTATCACCTTCACCTTCTTTCTTTAACGTTTTTTTGCTTTTTTTAGAAAAATCAAGAAACACCTAACCTATTGTTCTTAAAATCCCAATAACAATTCACCCTTTTCTTGAATCTAGTCTATCGCATAAGATTGCTTCTGAATAACTTGATTCGTGATTCTATATCCATGACAAGAACTCCTATCATGGGGGAGAACTTTTGGTTCTGACTCATCATCATCAGCACCGTCAAGACCACCATATCCGTCTTTTGTCCTATCAATGCAATATTTACCCTACCTTGCTCTGCATATATAAAGTTTCGAGCCCATCACACGAGTATTATATGTCAGTCGCACCAGACCCGCCATTTGCTATCTATACATTGTATTTGATGGGTTATACTCCCTCACCAATCCTGCCATAATCTTCATAACCAGTCCCACTATTGTAATTGTTTTCACCATTCACATATAGCGGTGGGATTGTTGATCAAACCCATCTGCAATCGTTATTCTTCACAGGTCATCCATTAACGTATGGTTGTGGGCATTGATGAGTCAATCTATCCATCAACATGTGTTGATATGGACAATGTTGCCAGTCAACATAACGAAGACACTGACAATGATGATCTTGTTGAGGAGTAGATAATTCAAAGAAGTCTCGATCGTAACCGACGACCACCGCATTATGGGGCATATTCACATAAACGTCATCAGTGATATGATTAATTTTCTCTTTTTATCAATATTGTAATTTTTTCATTTAAATATGTAATATTCTTCCATATTTATGAATATTATATTTCTATTTTTTTATTTTTAGGTAAACTACTGAAATAGTCACTTACGTTTAGTAATTGTACACTTTTGGTCACCAATTTCAAAAAAATGAACGTTATGGTCACTTACGTTTCCGTTGTGTAAACGTATGGTCACTCAAATGTTTCTTGCCGTTAAACGTTAACAAGAAGCTGGTCTAGTAGAGGTAAAAAGTAAGGTAAACATTGAAATGGTCACTTATGTTTAGTAAATGTATACTTTCAGTCACCTATTTCAAAAAAGAACTTTATGGTTATGTTTTCATTGTGTAAACTTATGGTCTTTCAAATGTTTATTGTCGTTAAATGTTAACCCCGTCTTCATAAGCCACGTTTGCTAGCATAGTGCTCTGATCACCTTCCCCGAGAAACGCCATTATCAAACAAACCCTTTTATCATATTTTCAAATAAACCAATGTATTTTAGTCAACACCCACAGCCCCTTTGTGCACTTGCACCACAAGACCAAAGCCTTTTCACACCCAGCGATTATCGCCACACCCACTACCGAGCCACTTCACACACGTACCTATTGCATTACCTTAGCTCATTGTCGCAAGTCCATCCCCCATGATTCGACTAGCGATTCCTTAAATCGTCACTTGATTGAACCCAATATTGATGTGGGTGTTGAGCTTTGATTCAGCATCAATATTGACTGAAATATAGTGAATATTAAGTGGCGCAAGAGCTTTTGTTCGTTTGGGTAGATTCAACCCAATGAAGAAGATGAACATGATAAAAGGGTTTGTTTGGGACCGATATTACTCGGAGAAGGAGACCAGAGCACTATGGCAGCAAAAGTGGCTCACGAAGACATGGGTTAAAGGCTTTAAGAGTATTTTCTTGACGATTTTGGACCGATACAATGGTTACGCGTTGCTCATGAAGACGGGGTTAACATTTAAGGACAAGAAACATTCAAGTGACCATAAGTTTACACAACGAAAACGTATGTGATCATAACGTTCATTTTTTGATATCGGTGACCAAAAGTGTACACTTACTAAATTTAAGTGACCATTTTAGTAGCTTATCCTAGTTTTTACCCCTGCCAGACCAGCTTCCCGTTAACATTTAACGATAAGAAACGTTCGAGTGACCATAAGTTTACCCAACGAAAACGTAAGGAACCATAATTCTCATTTTTTGAAATCGATGACCAAAAGGGTACACTTATTAAATGTAAGTGACCATTTCAGTAGTTTGCCCTTTATTTTTTATCTTTTTTTTAAAAAAAATTTAGATTAAAGCTTGAAACTTTAAAAAGGAAAGAACGCCAGACGAAACACACTTTTCTAAATTCAAATGCAAAGCACGTTTGACGAAACACGTTTTTGCCTTCGGCGCTTACAAGGCAACCACATCGAGAAAAAGTGTTTTCTTACCAACTACGCTTTTGCCTAACTTGGTAGAAAAGGGTGCTAGATCGGAAATTAATTTTTTATAGGTATTAATTTCATAAATGATTTTTTAATTCAAAATATTTAAGTAAAATTGAATGTATACTTGTACTTTATTTGTAATAATTATATACTCATACAAATTGATATATTAAAAAAATACACAAAAAATTAAATTAAGTTTATATATATGCACAAATTTTCAGTAAATTAAAAATTTTAATGATTTGTTTATTGCAAAAAATGTCAACCATTATATTTTAAAAAGTAGTATGCTCAATCAATATAATAAAAAAATAGTTTAACTCAATTTTGAAATGTATAACAAATATAATTATTTCATTAAATTCAACAATCAGTTTGTTAAAATATAAATTTTATAAAAAAAATATAAAATGTAAAAAAACAAATTTTTAGATTTATATTGTTTTTATATGATATAGTTGTGTTTTATATAAAATTTAAGGTAAAGTGCTTATTTGGTACTCCATCTATTCTCGTGTTTGTATTTTGGTCACCTAGCAAATATTTTTACCAAAATAGAAATAAAACGTAACGTTAGACATCGTCTTACTAAAAGTTTAGTTAGATGACCAAAACAAAAACATAAAAATAGATAAGGTACCAAATAGATAATTTACCAAAAAGTTTACCTATCATGATGATGACCCATACAATAATTGAACATGCAACCAATCCATTAGATGCTCTCTTTTTTTTCTTCAAAAAAAAAAAACGGCCCATTGTCCTTGTGGCTTTATGTGTGTCCCTAACACATCATGTGAACATATGTCACCTGCTAAGCAGGGGTGTATATTTTGGATACTCGATTTGATCTTATCTGAAATTTCGGATATCCAAAATTTTTAGATACCCGATCTGATCTGAAATTTCGAATATCTAAAATTTTTGGATAGGTAAATTAGCGATCCGTATTTGATTCGAAAAAATAGGATACCCGATTTTTGAATATCCGAAATTTCGGATCGGATATTCAGATATCCGAGTATCCAAATTTATGACTTAATTTAATTATTTTTTTTTAAATTTAGAGGTTCTATCCATAAAATTTTTTGATTTTCGAGTATAATATCAATAAATTATTGAATATAACAAATTTTTATCTATAAAAATTTCAATTTTTCATATATAACAAGTAAAAATATTAAATATAACAAGATTTATATATATAAAAAAGTTGAATTTTGGGATATCGGATATCCGATCCGAATGTAAAACAATTATCCGTATCTGATCCGAAATTTTCGGATATAATTATCCAAAAAATAAAAAAATAGATCGGATATCCGAAATTTCGGATCGGATCAACGGATCAGATCAATCGGATCGAATTTTTTTGCACACCCTCAAGTGCCAACCTTATTTAAAACTATGATGAATTGTCATTCATGCCCCCACACACGGACGCCATTCGCGATCTAAAGGCCGTCTCTATCTCTCTTTGCCATGTTGGCCGTTTCTAGATTATGTATCTCACTGCCATTCTAATCAACAATGAGGGTATTAACGTCAATTCGCAAAATTGTCCCATTTTTCTTCGGAAAATTCTGTTGAATTGATTGCATTAGAATTTGCTTTTCCAGTCGTTATCTCTTGTAGTTTTTCGTTGAAAGTTATGTTCAAGAAAATGAAATTAATAAATGAATAAGATTAAGTAAATTCTATGAAATTTCATGAAGTTTATTACAGAAATTCTGCCAAATTATATGGAATGATATTATTTTCGCGTTGAAAAAAATTGTTATTCAGTACATTTAAAAACGTTACCATTTAAAACTTAAAAACATATCGCATGCTCCTTTTATACAATTATACTGGATATTATTCATTTATTAATTTCATTTCAAGAGGTTTTTCTTTTTTGAACATAACTTTTAAAGAAAAACTACAATTAATAAATTTATATAATCTTTTTTGAAATTATGTAATAATTTTACATCTATTATAAAATTTTAAAAATTTATCTATCATGTGTAAAATAACTAACTCTTAATATTAATAGAATAATAGCTATGATTATCCTTTAAAAATGTTAATTGAGTATAGTTCTATTGATATTGTGTTTATACATGTACGGGGACGTGAGATTGACATGTACTAAAATTATATTGAATTCAGTTCAATATCCTTCTATTGGGTGAAAGGGATCCAAAAAATATAAACATAGTACTAAATTATATGTTTAGAAAATAAATGTTATTTTTCTCAAAGTTTCCTTACATTTAAGTGCTATTTTTCTCTTACAGTAGTGAAAAGATAAAACCTGAAAATTCTACCAATATTTTTTATTTTTGAAACTCTAAATCCCTTTCTTTGGGCAGTTGGCCTCCGTCTGATTTTCTTCTTTAATTTTTTTCGTCAATCATTAGTCGTCGGTGATCTGGTCTGTCTCTCCTTCGACTGAATAACCTCATTTCATTTTTGTTTGTGTTTTTTGCTTTTCTGGGTGGTTTGATAGTTTAGCCCTTTTGGCTCTCTTCTACACTTGCATGATCTGAGTTTTGAGGGGAGCATTCTTCATGGACATGTTTGGGTGGTTTTGCTCGGCGGTGGTCCAGGGGTCTAGTGGTACCTAGGGGTGTGCATTATTCTGTTTTAACCGAATTAAACGACCAAACATAATTTTTTTTCGGTTAATTCGGTTGGTTAATTTTAGGTAAATTCAGTTAACGGTTATTTTTTTTTGGAAAATTCGGTTATCGGTTAATTCGATTCTAAATCGGTTAATTAACCGAAATTATTATATATTAAATATTATATATATCACATATATTTATTTTTGGTCATCGAACTTTTAAAAATTATAAAATGATCAGTAAATTTTTTGATATATTATAAAATGTTCATTAAACTTTTATTAAATTAGTATAAAATGAAAGTTTAGTGACTAAAAAAGCCATTTTACTATATTTTAGTGACCAATTGTGTAATTTACCCAAAATTTTATAATAAATTTCGGTTAAATCGAAAACCAACCGAATTAACCGAAATAATTTCGGTTCGGTTAAAGCTAATTCGATTCGGTTAACGGTTAAAGTTCTAAAAATTTTGGTTAATTCAATATGACTAATTCAGTTCGGCCACCGACCGAATTAACCGACTGCACACCCCTAATACTACCTCCACCACGGTTATTTTGTCTTCCGTTTTTGTTTTTGTTTTTGTTTCGTGTTTTCTTTTTCTTATGCAGGTGTAGTCTTGGGTTGTGGGTTGACCTTTTTCATTTTGTTATCTATCAACGGTGGCTGTGGGCTATGCTTCTGCCTCTCTTTTAGACGTCATCGACTCCAGATCTGACGCGACGGTTTGTTGGACAACTTCCTATGTATTTCTTTTAACAGTTCATACCCTCTAGTGCTTCTCGGAGCGACATGTAGCTGGTAACCATGAATTTGCTGACTTCGTTATCACCTTTGCTTTGGCCGATGACGGTTGCTTCTGTTCTCGTTGCTTTGTTTCGGTCTTGTTGTGACCGTCCGTTTTGTTTCTTTTTCTTCTTTTGTTCTGGCTGTTTTTTCGATTTGCTTCTCGATATTGTTGTTTCGGTTCTTTTGATCGGTGTTTTATTTTTCTGTTTGCTTTTGTTTCCGTTTGTTTTTTTTAGTTCGCGTATGTTAGTTTCTTTTTATCTATTGTTCAAAAAAAGAAAAGAAATGTTATAGAAATATATTAATGAAATTTATATGTTTTATCTATCAATGAAAATAATGTAAAATTAATTCGTTACACCAAATCTAAAAAAAAATATATATATACTAACATTATAACTAACAAAGACATCCTGATAGCTATATCTGAGACAAAGCATAATTCTATATATGTAGGAAAAATAAGTTACAGTTAAACTAGAACGCGTCTTTGGATTTGTCCTCCCTGTATTTGCTATAAATATATATATTAGAAGAACAGGGGAAGCGATCTGTCTAAACCAAGGTTTTTCTTGTTTGTTTGGTGAAGAAGTGGATCAGCTCATTAAACAATTTCGTCGTCCATTTGATTTTAGAACCATATTCAGTAAGTAAATTGCCAGTTTACTTTTTTATTTCCTCTACTTTTTAATTCCTAGTAATATTTTTACTATATTTTTTTCATTGATAAACTCAACAAGTTTGGTGCTTTGAAAAAAAAAACTTTTTATTGTAATATGCTATGTCTTCGCCTTTGTTGATTCTTGGGTGTTTCGAATAAAGAAAATATTCCACTGTTCTTCCTTGGTGGTGAAAAGAAGAGGTTTTTTATTTGCAGATGCCAGAGAAAGGAGGGAGCTTTGTTCCGGTGCATCCATGGCGTTTTGGGTTGTTAACAACTTTGGTTCTGGTTGGGATGGTGGTAGTTTGGAGCATAGATGGATGCACTATCAAGGAATTTACCCAATCATGGCAGTTTAAACAATATTACTCTTTCCGTCCTAAAAGTAATGTCTATTGTTGACTTTTTACGTAATTTTAAGAAGAAAAAATTTGTGTAAGTGGTGTGTTGTAAAGTAATTAAAATGATAATTTTATCCTTAAAAAAATAAAGTTTACTTTATTAGAAAATTAAAAAGAGGGTAGAAAAAAATATGTTCAATAAAAGTTGTTAAATTTTTCAAGAAGACAATTTAAATTAAAAAGTTTTAAAACATAAAAAAGACATTATTTTTTGAATAGAGGGTATATTACCTTGAAAGTGAACTCCTTGGCTAATATCAATCAAACTTACCAAAAACCCCTCACATTCTCTTCGAAATCTTACTTTAACACCTCCCATTCCCCCCTTTTTAGTGTTGAAAACTCGACGAAATCCAATGATTTGTTCTGGGTTTCAGCCCAGCTTGACAACAACTTTACTGCAAATCTATTGAGTAGATGGTTGGCTAAAGGAGGAGTGCCCTGTAAAGACTCTCAGACTGTGGAAATCAAGATTCCTGGTTAGGACAAACAAAAATTGGTCGAATTATCAGCTGGTGAAATCCATGATTTCATGTTTCAAGTTGTTGATGTATCCGGGAATGCTCGTTGTTCAGGTGGGGATTACTTTGAAGTTGATCTTTCAGGAGATTCATGGAAATCAAGGCCTCCGGTGAAAGATTTTGGCAATGGTTCTTACTCAGTTTCCCTTCAGGTTCATCTTGATTTTGCTGGTGATTACAATCTCACTATTATTTTCCTTTTTAGACATTTCCAGGGTCTTAAATTTTCACCTGCAAGATTTGCATATGATACACAATTACGCCATGTAGGGATTAGGTTCTTTAAGACTAAAGATCAACTGCCTCAACTGCAAATTTGCCAAAAATCTAATTTCAATAGAGATGTTTGGTCTGGTAGATGGACAAGACATAGAAAGAATGATGATTGTCAAATTAGTAACGATGGCCGATTTCGATGCTTGGCACCGGATTTTCCATGTCGCGATCCATGGTGCAGTGGTTCATTAGGGTTTTTAGAGAGTAATGGTTTGGTATATTCGAGCCATTGATCATTTCGGTTGTTTTTTGTTGATTCTGGTTGGGATTGCTTGCAAAACAGGTGGATTTTCTTCTGGGGCGATTCGAATCATGTCGATATGATCAGGACTATGCTTAATTTTGTGTTAGGTTTACCTGAGATCAAGTCAGTACCTAGAAGGTTTGATATGAACTTTTCAAACCCGAAAGATCGGTCTCAAACAGTTCAGATCACTAGCATTTCCAATGGTCATTGGAATGGTACACAAAATTACTTGGGTTTGGATTCTTTGAAAGATAAAGGGTTTCAGAATTTGTTAAAGAAGTACTTCTCGGAGGACACGGTCCCATACACCATCATCATGAATTCTGGCTTGCATGATGGTGTTCACTGGTCGAATAGAGCATTTTCTCATGGGACAGAGTATGCAACATCGTTCTGGAAAGACATTATGGAATTAGTGAGGCGGAGAGGGTTATCAGTGCCACGACTTGTTTTCCGGTCCACAATCGCAATCGGTGGGTATGCAAGATCACTGCATTTAATCCTAATAAGATTGAGGCATTCAACGGAGTTTTTTGGAGAAATTAAGGCAAGCTGGGCTAATTTCTGGTGTGATTGATAACATCGATATGACTTATTCATGGCATTATGATAATAGGTGCAACAATGGCGTTCATTACGGAAGGGCTCCCCTAAAGATGAAGTGGAGAGACGGTGAGATCGGACACCAATACTTTGTCGACCTCATGTTATGTCATGTGCTGCTTAATGTTCTATGTGTAAGGTAGTAGAGCAAGTGCTAGGATGTTTGATCCCTCAACCATCCGGCCTTTACAACACCAGAGAGTCATCGAAACTACCGGCAGTGTTTGACCGCAGGTAGCTACAGCTTACGTGGTGCTTGGAGGCTAATTAGGAAGTGTTTTTCAGTAGAGACGGTGTTACGCGTAATAAGTGCTACGCAGTTGTGCAAGTATACACGTCGCAAGTAATAAAGTGATATGATAAGTATCGAGTATCGTCTCCACAAGGATTGATTTGGGCCACTTTGCCTTAGTTATCGCATTGTAAAAGTAAAAACACAATTGATAATTGTAGAAGTTCTAACTAACGAATAAAATAAAAAAACAAGTAAATAAAATAAAGATGTGTAGCGATGTTAGTTTCGCTAAAAAAAATAGGTTTTCGAAGTGTTTGTGGTTTTTCGGGTATTAAAATATTTATTCCGTGAGGTTTTAAAAAAAACCGCGTTTTATTTAGAAATTGGAGTCGCCACCGGCCACTTAGGTAGGCCGGACACCATAAAACCAGAGATTTGAAAACTATTGGATTCGGGAGTCGGTTACGGATGGGGAAGGATTAGCACCCCACACCGCCCAAAATTGGTACTTTAATAATTACTGATTTATTAATTTAGACCTTCCGGATTAAAGTGACGATTAATTTAAAATTTGGTTATAAGTGCAGGTAAATTTTAAAGGCCCCGTTATTCGAGAGTAAACGCCAAACCACTATCACTACGCCTGATACTGGCCCCGTTTACGCTCGGATAAAAGGACACCACATTGACATTATATATTTCGATATGCAAACTTAGTGAGCAAAATATAAAATATGTCAAATAATTTAAATACAATACAAATGAATAATAACATAATAGAATACTAATCTAAAACATACATACATAAATATTAATCTAACTCATAAATAAAAACAAATTTAACATAAATAAAATGCTATCATTCATAAATATTAATCTAAAACACAAAAATAAAAAACTAATCTAACATAAATAAAATACTAATCTAAAACATAAATAAAAACTAATCTAACATAAATAAAATACTAATCTAAAACATTCATAATTATTAATCTAACACATAAATAAAAAAACTAATCTAACATAAATATAACATTAATTTAAAACACAAATAAATATTAATCTAACACATAAATAAAAACCAATCTAACATAAATAAAATAATTATATAAAACATAAATTTAAAATAATAAATACTAATCTAAAACATAAATAAACATACAAAATAAAAAAGAGTACAATTTTAAATTAACTACTACTTCATTAAATCATAAAAATTACAACACAAATAAAAAAGGAAAGAAAATATACCTAACTAGGAGCTCGAATGACGAACCCTGACTAAACCCCACCGAGATTTACCTCGACCTCTCCAAAAATTAACTAGATCGGTATCCAAAATAGTACCCCGATCAAACCGGTTAGGACCGAAGGCACTGCCCTCGGTCCTTGGCTACCCGAGAGCCAAGCTCTCTTATTTGAGGATTGCCACTGCCAATCCCATTTCTCCCTTTCAATTGCCCCTCCCCTCCACATTCCTCTATTTATAGGCAATTGGGGAGGCCTAAGGGGTGACGTGGACCACCCAAAAACTACGTAATTTCTTTCTTTTTTTTGCTTTTTTTTATTTAATTAATTTTTATTATTATTTTATTATTATTATTTTTTATTTTTATATTAATAATATTACTATTAAAATAACACTAATAACACAAAAACCCGGTCAAAAATGAGTGATTACAGTTGCCCCTCTTTGCTTGTTCTTGTGAAACGAGGACAAAGCAAAGATCAAAAGCACTCATTTTTTACCTACTTCCTCGTCTTTGGCTTCAGAATCACGTGTTCTTCTGGAACTCGTCGCTCTTCCTTAGCTGAATCTTCAGGCTCATAAGTCTTTCCTATATAAAACTTATTCGCCTTCCGATCTTGGAGCTACAGGCTCTTCCTATATAGAACCTTTCGCTTTCTCAGGTGGATCCTTCGGACTAAAAGTTCTTCCTATATAGAACTCTTTGCCTTCAACGCGGATTTTTCCTATATAAAACCTTCCGCGTCACAGACGGATTCTTTCGACTGGGAGTTCTTCCTATATAGAACTACTAGTCTTCAAACCCTGGAGCCGCCAGTCCTTCCTATATAGAACTTTTAGCTTCTGAAATATCGGAGCTACGGGTTCTTCCTATATAGAACCTCTCACTCTAAGACAGTAAAGCTCGAAGCCCTTTCTATATAGAAATCTTCGCCTTCAACACAACGGGTTTTCCCTATATAAAACCTTCTGTGTCATGGGTGAATTCCTTTGGCTGGGAGTTCTTCCTATATAGAACTGCTAGTCTTCACCCTAGAGCTGCAAGCCTTTCCTATATAAAACTTTTGGCTCTTGAAGCTTCGAAGCGGTGAATTCTTCCTATATAGAACCTTTATCTTCACATTTGGGATTCACGCCAAAATGGCTACCGATCTTTCTGGACTCACGCTGCTAAGGCCGCCAAAATCTTTCTTCAAATTTTGGGATTCACGCCGAAAATGGCTACCGACCTTTCTTTAGATTTGGGGATTCACGCTGAAAATGGCTATCGATCTTTCTGGACTCACGCTGCTAAGGTTGCCGAAATCTTTTTTCAATTTGGGGTTCACGCTGAAAATGGCTACTGATCTTTCTGGACTCACGCTGCTAAGGCTCCTAAAATATTTTTTTAATTTGGGGATTTACGCCAAAAATGGCTACCGATCTTCTAGGACTCACGCTACTATAGATGCTAAAATTTTTCTTCAATTTGGGGATTCACGCCAAAAATGGCTACCGATCTTCTAGGACTCACGCTACTATAGCTGCCGAAATCTTTCTTCAATTTTGGGGATTCACGCCGAAAATGGCTACTGATCTTTCTAGACTCGCGCTACTGAGGTTGCCAAAATCTTTCTTCAATTTAGGGATTCACGCCGAAAGTGGCTACCGATCTTCTAGGACTCACGCTACTATAGCTGCCGAAATCTTTCTTCACTTTAGTAAATTCTTTGACAATTCTTCAAATGCCTGTCTAAAAACAAGCAAAAATTGACATGTCTCTATCTATATGATGCATGCAATGTCGTGCTTTCTTTTCTTCTTCTCTTTTCCTTCTTTTTCTTTTCTTTTTTTCTATTATTTTTTTTCTCTTTTCTCTATTTTACCTCTTTCTTCTTCTCTTTTTATCATCGTTTTTCTCTCTCTCTTTTCTTTCTCTTTTTTTCTTCTCTTTTTCTGTTTGCTCTCTTTTTGTTCTAAAGTCTTGCACCCTAAAAGGTCGTTCCTCAGATTTCTTCATCTCTTTACTTCTTCACTGTATACTCTTAAATCCTCATTTGATCAATCACTTCGAATCTAGATTAACATGCTTTCAAACCTTTTATGCGGAAGACTTTCTTATTTTCGGGGTTATCACTCGTCTTCATAAATGATCTTCTGGTTCTTATATTATTCTTATAAGAACCCTTGTCATCTTCTTCGCTTGGCGTTGCCCCATTCAACCACGGGCTCCACTGCTTTGAATTTTCTGACCCATCATACAGAGCCTTGATCTATTTCTAGTCACCAGGGTGAGCCAAAATGCTTTCATCCCCTGAGCTCATCCTTGATCTTCTCGTAGCATTTCGACGGGAACTAACTCTCGGTCCCTATACTTTAAATCTTATCATCATTCATTTTTAAAGTAATGCAAAAGGTAATTTACTTGTGTATATTTCAAAAAAAATAATAATTGTTTGAAAAGATAACAGTCATTTCGAAAATCACAACTTGGAGGGGATACCAAACATTTTGACAACATTGTTTGGGACAAATGGTAAACATCATTTTTCCTTTTTTAAGGACCAACCATTTTTTTTGAAAAAAATTAATGTTTGAAGAGTGTTAAACAAAATTCGAAGTATATTGCCAAACATTTTAAAAACTAATGTTTGGGGGAAATGGTAAACATCAAAACTTTAGGAGAAAATGTCAAACCTTTTAAAACATGTTTGCCCCCAAAATATCAAACACCATAGCACATCTGCTTCAAATTTCCAGAGATCAACTATGATGAAGCGCATATTTAGAAGATCTTGGCCGTTGTGGAGATATATGCAAATGTATAGTTTCTTCTGGTCTAATGGGCTTTTGAGAGGAACAACCCTACCTAGTTTCTACCTCGTTTAAGGTGGCTCTCTTAATCTCACTATCTTACCATGCCCCATCCTTCCCTCATTTGGGTGTCGATCAAGCACTTCGAAGTTTGACGTTCCTTGAAGCAAAGTTAACCTTTATAGGCGGAATGAAATCTGAAGACATTCTCATTCAACTTGGATATCTATGGATGACCAGAATGGTCTTTGGGGGCTTGTAATGTAGGCCTTTGGTTTATGGTTAAATGAAACAGTATTTCTGTACTCGTGTAACTTGGATATGCCCATTATTCCTTCCCTTTTTTGGATCACTCTAGACTGCCTGTTTTCGGTTTTTCACCCTAGAGTTCATTTCCTTTCTTTTTACTGTAGGTTGCGTTGCATTCTGGCTATATACTGATGTTCGTTTTCTGTTCAAGAATGTTTGATCCTCCAAAACTCCTTGAAACTGAGATTTCTTGAATGAAGGACTACGAATACATTTATGGGAATTCTTGTGATTGACACGCCCAGATGAAATGTTATTCTTTCTTTCTTCTTTTCTATTTTATTTCTTTTCTTCTTTTTCTCTTGGATCGCTCTAGACTGCCCATTTTTAGGTTTTCACCCTAGAGGTCACTTCCTTCAGTGTATTTTGGTTGGATATTGATGCCAGCATGCTCAGGCAGACTACTTTTTTTCTTCATTTTTAGGATCACTCTAGAATGCCCATTTTTGGGTTTTCACTCTAGAGGTCATTTTCTTTTTCGAAATTGGCAATCTTCGGGCCGACTTGTCTTGACTTGGCTTCAATTCGAGCTTCTATATTAATTTTCAAAATTGATATTTACTTGAAATGTGGATTCCTTATGTTTCTTGCTCATAGTTGCAGTCTCGTTCTTGTATTGTTTGATCTGTGTGTGAAGCATATACATTATTTTTTCTTTTTTTTCTTTTTTCCCTTTTTTTTCTTCCTTTTTCTCTCTCTCTCTCTTTTTCTTTTTGTTCTTTTATTTTTTTTATTTTTTTCTTTTTCTCGTTTTTCTTTTTTGTTTTAGATTGCCCATTTTGGGTTTTTAGCCTTGAATCTCTTTCTTCTTATTCGAGTCTATAAATGTATCCTCGAATCAACACGTATCTATACTGGGTATTGATGCTATCTTCCGCTCTAAGTCAATTGCCTCTCTGCAGCACTTCTGATATTTACTCGATCTGGGTTGCTTCGGCCTTCTGATTGCCATTTCTCTTCTTTTCTTTGGTTTTTCATTTGGGCATATCTTTACTTTCAACCACTTTTTTCTGATGATTTTCTTATCTTCGTATCCAATCTGTCTGGTCTCATCTCTGTCTTCTGGTAAAGTAAAATAATATCATTCATTGTCAAATTCACAGATGTTCTGAGAATGCCTTTAGGGGGTAGAGGTTTAGGGTCAACTCTCGTGTCAAGGATCTTAAACGACAAGCGCCTGAGAAGATAGATTCCTAAAATGGGAACTGCCTATTGTCTAAACGCTCACTTTGTTCCTCTATTGGCCTAAGTAGACTAGCATATACTCACATTTACAGTATCCCCACAACATTCAATCTCTTCTAAATATATGCCACTTAGAGTTGATCTTTGGATGTGAAGCAAATGTACTGTTGCATTCAAAATTCGAGGACCTGGTATAGAAATGATATATACATGTCCATTAAAAAATGTGTGTATATGCATATGGGAAAACTACACCATAAAAATAAAATGTTTAAAGAATCAGGAATGTAAAAACGCTTTCTAAATGGAAATATGATTTTTAATTCTAAAAAATATCTGTTTGAGAGTTTTTTTTCGAAGCATTGAGAATTTCTTTGCGAACTGATGGGAAAACCATAGGGACCTCCGGACTGCCTCCCGAGTACTAACTCATTCTGGTCCTTTGTAGTGTAGGCTTGCCTCTTCTCTTGTTTTCCACCGCTAGATCATCTCTCTCGTCGACCAGCTTCTTAATTTTTTCTATTAACAACCCCAAATTTTTTAGTGTCATGCCCCGACGCCTTAATGTGGAACTCACATATACTGTATGGATAAAAAATGTGAGCATATGAGCTTGGCGTAATCTTTATCAGCCTTGAGGTAAGGTACTAACCCTTGACCAAATAAGGCCATATGTTCGAGATGGAATAATCCGAATATCTCTAAATATGTACTTGTTCGAGGAATTTTTCTTAGTGATTCGGGGGAATCTGCCCGTCTTCTTCTCTTACGAACACGAGAACCTTCAAAAGTGGTACCCGTTTATCTCTTTCTCCCTTCTGCTCCTAGGCATGTCTGGTCTTTTAAACTTAGGTTCCGGAGTGCATGTTTGATTCTCTCTCCAACTGTCATGAAGTCCTCAAAGCTGGCATTCATTTTCCCGTGCACCTTATCAAAGAAGAAATAAGAAAGGTGGCATGTAAGTCACTTTCCTCTTCATCTACGGGAGGCTGCGTCTGGGTCGCTAAACACATACACCTCAAAGCACATTCCTTGAAGCTTTCATCAGGTTTTATATTCGTAACCTGGAGATACCGATGACTTGGTGCTAGGTCCAAAGCATATCATATCACGGTAGGTCCTACTAGACTGTCGGGGAAGTAGTGGATCGACAAATTTTCAATGCAGCCCTCAATCTTTTTGCAAAATATGGTCACGTGAATCTTGGGGCATATTGTTCCGTTATCATGCGCAAATCTAGGAATCTTTGGAATCCGGAGGAATGACCAAATCAGGGTTCAAACAGAACTTTCTTACATCAAAGGCATCAAACTTCTTTTTTCTCTCTCTTTTTCTCTCGGGCCCATCTTCTAACTGCTCGAATCTTGATTTTTGAGTGTGTTCAATTCTTTTACTCACGATAAAACTCTAATTGTTCTTTGGATTACCCCAAAAAATTTTATGCAAGGTAATGATAATGTTATGTAAAATATGCCATAACTGTACAACGTAATGCAATGCAATCCTGAAATATAAACATGAATGCAATAAGGTATTGATTCCAAAAGTGATCCCCATAGAACGAAGTTCAATGAGGCCAAAAGGTTTCATTATATCAGATATTAGATATTTACAGTTACTAATAAGCTTTAGTGCCTACTTTCTTAACTTCATCCAGTAGTTCGGTCAGCTTGATTCCGTGGTCCAACACTTGGTCCATGTTCTGACTAAGCCTGCCACCTTGTTGACCCGTCTTACCTGCTCGGGTAATATCGATCTTCGGGTCTTCATCTATCCTCTGCTTAGTCTTTCGCAGCTTGGAAGTTGTCCTACTTACTTCCCAACTGAAGAGTGTTGGATTGTCATTGTTCTGTCGTAAACTTGTTCCCCAAACTCTTGTTAATGGCTAAGTTATTTTATAGCTCATCTCTGGAGACTGTCGTACCTATTCCCAATTTCCTCAAACTTATCTGATAACAGCCTAACTTGATTCTTGCTTGATTAGTTTCTCTTCTTCCAATATTCTAAGTCGTCTTTCAACTGAACAACACCGTTCATTTACTCTTTAAAGGTGATCCAATATGATATTCTTAAACACTCAGTAGAGCTTCGGGATATCATTCTGAAAATTCAATTTTATCAAAGTTATCTCTCTCTTATCTGAGCTGGCTGAACTCGAAAGAATACCCCTCTCCTGGGATGCCCCTATCTCCGATCTTCAAATTTAACTTGCTTGAGTGACCCACTTCAACATTACTTGAACTTTGTCCTGGATATCGATTCTTTCTCGACTTTGCCCCTCGAGTGATTGTTAGCTTTCTATAGAATTGGGGAACTCCGTCTTTGAAACCTAAAATTCTTATCGCGATAAGATCTTGAACTCGTTCTTCAGGGCCCCGCAATCCTCGATACCGTGACTCAAACTTCCTAAACGGTAACTGCCTCTAGCACGTGTGTCGTAAACTCTCGGAGAAGATGGTCTCTTCGTTATAGACTTCACCGAGGTAATAAGGCTCTTCTTGATGAATATTAGGAGTAGTTCGGTGTACCTCACAGGAATCGAGATGTAATTTTTTTCATTACTTACTTCTCGGGTTTCTTCTAGACCGATCTCTACTTTTTGAAAGCCTGACTCAGACATACCTTCCGCCTGTTTATTGATGCGGATCACAAAATGGTTCAATTTGTCGTATTTGGCTGGCTTGGAGGTAGAATTCTGACTATCCCGCTCTCTATTCTGATCCTTAATCGATTCTTTTTTCGGTTCGATGGATCGCTTACCTTCTGTCAAAGTATTCATCTGATTTATCACTTATTCCCTCTGCTTCTTTCAACTCTTGCACTTTACTTTGCTCAATACCAGTACCGTGTCTCCTTACCGCGTCTGACCTGAAGTCTTCAGATGGTTCCTCTTCTATTGTCTCCGATCTTATTCTGGGACAAAACCTGGATCCGTGCCCTCTAATATCTGACCAGACGACCATTTGCCAATTATGAACGATTTTTGAGATTTGAGAAACCACTTCGGGAATCAATACCCTATAAATGTGAGATTGCATGCAAATGCGGTGTTGATTCTTGAACAGTCTTTGAAAAACTTTCAATAGAGAAAATGTATGTTTGTAAGAAATTAATAATGAATTACAGGCAATAGTTGGATTTATTCTGGAGACCTTGACTTCGGGAAGCAAAACCTGTGCTCCATGTCTCAACGTCATCTTCAGGATGATGGATGATTCCGTCTTCTCCTCTTATTCTATTCTATGGACTCGTGACGTCATGATCTTTATTTTTGTGGCTTCTGAAAAGGACATTAGACAATATATTTTCTACTGTAGATCTGGGTACGTCTAAACAGGGATGGATTCTATCGATCCTAGGGGAGTACTTTAAAACTTTTTGGGGTTTAAATTAAAATTTGCAAGGATCATTTGGTTTAAAAATTCCCCCTTTTTATTATCAAAAAGTTTTAACTTACTTTAAAAAAACTTTTAGGTTTCTTTTTGTTATTATTATTATTCTGAAAGTTTTTGGAGGAAAAAGATTCAAAGCAAAATAATATTTTCAAATTTTTAAAGGAGTTAAATTAAAATCTTTGAGATTTTTACAAAAGGGTTAAATGTGAAGATTTAAAATTGGGGTTTTGCGACCTTGACTGAATCTTTTGCGTCGCACGTGCCTTACTATCGTACCGTCTTCCTTCTCGACTGGTCTTTGCTCGGCCTAACTTGATACTATAATATTACCGTTTCAGGCAAAACAAACTTTTTCTATTTTGAAAGCCTTTTAATGAACTGTTCTTGAATCAACACCATGTCATGATATGCAACATGAATACAAATAAAGGCGTTGATTCCGCTGGTAATCACCCTTTCGAACGACTTTCATGGGAATTAAAGGGTCCAAATTACAAAAAGAGTCCACGTTACAAAAGGAGTCCCTATTACAAAAAGAGTCTCTATTACAAAAAGTCTTAATTAAAAAACAAAGTTCTACACATAAGCCCTAGCTCTACCTCCTAGCTCATTGATAGCTCTGGGCAACTTGATAAGTCTTGGTGCTTCTTCCATGTCCGGGGTTACGAAAGGTCGGAGAGCCGCAGCTTCGGTAGCTAAGTCATTCACACGCCTTGCAAATGTCCACCATCAGGGTCTCGTGTGTATATTTTGGCACTACACGCTTGCTTGATAAATTGTTACCTCAGATATGTTGATTAATCTCTGACCAATGTCGTACAACTGGATCGGCGTCGTCCTTCTTAAGACACATTTTTCCATGATGAAGGATTTTCTAATCGGGCAAACCACTTGAATCAACGCCTCTATGTAAAGTGGATGCAATGATAATGCAACAAAAGTATGTGTAAAATAAAAATAAAACACAAAAAATGAGTTAGTACCGGCTAAAAATAATAAATACATAAATAAACGGAAAATTAAACAAACAAAACAACCCTATTTATCCTGTCTAAAACACCTAGGTTATCCGCATGGCTCTAACAGGGTGGGTTTCTATGTTCTCTATATGCAGTTTTGGTTCTAGGAGGTACTCGAACTGTCCTTACTATCCTCTACTAAGAGTAGCAAGGCCCCCGATCATCACCCATTATAGGCTCCTTTCAACCGGGTTCAATTCAGGAGGACCCATTTGCTTATGCCTGCACGAAGGAACGATATCCTTACGAAAGCATAAGGTACTTGAGCCCCGAAGGTACTTGCTAGGCCTACACGGGAGAACGATATCTCCACGAAAGCATTAGCGTTTTCCCCCACTTAAAAAATAGGTTTATATGCCAAATTTTAAATGCGTTAAAATAAACGCGTAATTACAACTGAATATTAATTTAATAGTCACTTTAATCCGAAACTTCTAATATTATTAACGCGGTAATTATTTAAAAAAAGCTCGACTCTCTTTATTTTGTTAAAAAACAAAAATATCCCCAACGAAGTCGCCATCTGTAGCGAAGTCCGTTTCGCTAAAAAAATAGGTTTTCGAAGTGTTTGTGGTTTTTTGGGTATTAAAATATTTATTCTGCGGGGTTTTAAAAAACCGCGTTTTATTTAGAAATTGGAGTCGCCACCGGCCACTTAGGTAGGCTGGACACCATAAAACCAGAGATTTAAAAACTATTGGGTTCGGGAGTCGGTTACGGATGGGGAAGGATTAGCACCCCCACACTGCCCAAAATTGGTACTTTAATAATTACCGATTTATTAATTTAGACCTTCTGGATTAAAGTGACGATTAATTTAAAATTTGGTTATAAGTGCGGGTAAATTTTAAAGGCCCCGTTATCCGAGAGTAAAAGCCCAACCACTATCACTACGCCTGATACTGGCCCCGTTTATGCTCGGATAAAAGGACACCACATTGACATTATATATTTCGATATCCAAACTTAGTGAGCAAAATATAAAATATGGCAAATAATTTAAATACAATACAAATAAATAATAACATAATATAATACTAATAAAATACTAATCTAAAACATACATACATAAATATTAATCTAACTCATAAATAAAAACAAATTTAACATAAATAAAATGCTAACATTCATAAATATTAATCTAAAACACAAAACTAAAAAACTAATCTAACATAAATAAAATACTAATCTAAAACATTCATAAATATTAATCTAACACATAAATAAAAACTAATCTAACATAAATAAAATACTAATCTAAAACATTCATAATTATTAATCTAACACGTAAATAAAAAACTAATTTAACATAAATATAACATTAATTTAAAACACAAATAAATATTAATCTAACACATAAATAAAAACGAATCTAACATAAATAAATTATTAATATAAAACATAAATTTAAAACATAATAAATATTAATCTAAAACATAAATAAACATACAAAATAAAAAAGAGTACAATTTTAAATTAACTACTACTTCATTAAATCATAAAAATTACAACACAAATAAGAAGGAAATAAAATATACCTAACTAGGAGCTCGAATGACGATCTCCGACTGAACCCCACCGAGATTTACCTCGACCTCTCCAAAAATTAACTAGATCGGTATCCAAAATAGGACCCCGATCAAACCGGTTAGGACTGACGGCACTGCCCTCGGTCCTTGGCTACCCAAGAGCCAAGCTCTCTTATTTGGGGTTTGCCACTGCCGATCCCATTTCTCCCCTTCAATTGCCCCTCCCCGTGCCTCTATTTATAGGCAATTGGGGAGGCCTAAGGGGTGACGTGGACCACCCAAAAACCACATAATTTCTTTTTTTTTTGCTTTTTTTTATTTAATTAATTTATTATTATTATTATTATTTTTTATATTAATAATATTAATATTAAAATAACACTAATAACACTAAAACCCGGTCAAAAACGAGTGATTACAAGATGTAATCAAATAAGAGGGAATAGGCAAGGTTATCTTGAGTTGATGTGTGATAGCCGATTGGATTGTCTTGGTAAAAGAGTGCAAGGGCAACTCAGTTGCCGTGGCAACTTGCGCAGCGGGGTTGCCTTGGCAACTAATCGACGGTTGCCTGGGCAACTGGCTAGGCAACTGTTTGGGCGGCTGGGCAGCAGCTTCAAGGTTCGGCGGAGCGTTCTTCAATGGTTTCTTCTTATCCCTAAGTCGAAACTCTAGCTATTTGCGCATGTCTTGATAATACATCCCTACGTGAATCAAGGGTGAACAACAACCAATCTTGTGCTCCTCTTAGCCGTTGAAATCCTTAACTTATTCCTAAGCCAGTTTAATCTTCACCATTAATAGATTGAATAAGGACCATACTCATTCGTTTCTTGAATCTAACTCTCCCGATATTAGATAAATAGATGAAGTTACGAGATCCTCTCCCAATTCACTCGCAAACAAGAATAAAAACCAAGAATGAGTAAACCTTGAATTGAAAATGCAAACTCTTATTACCTAAACAAAATCCAATTGTTTCTCACAACCACAAAACACAATAATCCTAACCAATCAAGTTAGTTCATGGTTGGGTTCAAAAGATATACAAAGAATGATCCCCAAACCATGAATCTAATGGAAGCAAAGAAGAAGAAGAAGAAGAAATCGACCATCCCTCTTTGGAAAATCTCTCCCAATCGAACTCTCATCTCTTAAACTATCTTGTCGAAATATCTCCCTTCTTGCTCTCCTTGGAGTTGTCAGCTTGGTCCTCAATTTATAGGGCTAGGTCAAAATCCTTCTTGAGGAGGAAGTTAAGTTGGAATTAAATACTTTTAAAGAATATAATTCTTTATTATATTTAAATTCCTTCTAAATCTTCTCCTATCTTCTTGGGATTTAGTTTCTCTTTAACCTCTTCATGGAAATCAAACTCCTTTGGGATTTAACTTTGCTCCACGTCATCTTGGGCTTATCTAGTCATCAATTTCGACTGCCATATCATCTTATCCCTTATCGACAATTGCCCTGGCAACTAGCTCGGCATCTCCTTCATGCATTGCCTTGGCAACTGTGTCGGCATCTCCTTCATGCACTGCCCTGGCAACTAGTTCCAGCCTTGTTTAGGCAAGTGATTCTACACACACAAAAACATACCAAAACAATATCTTTTTCCACAAAAAATCACCAAGTTATGTAATCAAGCTCAACGGTGGAAAGAAACATGAATTAATGGATGAATGACTAATTATGCAACTAATATGAGCTTAAGTCTAACAATAATATGAGTAAAAAGGTAATAAAAATAGTACTTTTGAACACTTAACACCCCCCAAACTCGAACTATTGCTTGTCCTCAAGTAATGCAAACTAAAAATTACCTTCCAAGACTTTAATCATCAAAGACATGCTTCAAACTTGAATTCAAACCTCGAAACCGTGCCACAAAGTATGATCACCTTTTAATTTTTCGGATAGCACAAAATTACCCAGAATCAAACTATAATGCTCATGACAAGTGTACGTAGTTGTGTACAGGTTGATTTTCAAGATTCTATATGAACAATAGGATTTTATCAATTTAATTATCGGGGCATTTATTTTTATTTTCACTAGAGTCAATTTCGGGCACCTCTAGCGATTCTTTAATGTGCATTAACTACTAGAGCCAGTTTTGGGCACCTCTAGCAAGAAATTAACTTTTAATTTTCAATTTTAAATTTACCCAAATTTTAAGCAACCTAAATTTACTAAGTTTCTTTCAATCAACAAGCCACAACCGTGTAAAAAAATTAGTGTCATAGTAAAATTCTAAGTTCTCTTCATGCAATCCTAAAATTAAGGTTCTTTCAATTCAGTGCAGTGGAAAAAATTCATCATTGGATATTCAACAAGTATTAAGCAATTAAATCCAATCAAAGGCATGGCAAGTAACATATGCAACATATATGTGATTGCTAAAGATGAATGCAACTAAACATGAAACTAACTAGAAACCAACACCTCCCCCAAACTCGAGAGAAGCATTGTCCTCAATGCATGTAAAAGTGAATTTTTTTTAAAAGAAACTAAATGAAATGAGTTAGTCGGAGAGGTCGTCACCTCGAGTGATAAGTTTTCTTTGTGCCGTTTGCTTGATTCATGTTTCGGTCGGTGATTGAATGCTTGTGGCTGGTACCGCATGAATAGCATTGCTTTGATTTGATCCATGTTTGCCGAGGCAGGTTCACTTGCCTGGGCATCAGTAGTTGCCAAAGCCATTGTTGTTGCCTGGGCATCGCCAGTTTTCTGTTGTCGTGGAAACTGCTGAAGTAGTTGCCGGGGCATCCTCTGTTGTGGTTGTCGTGGCAAGTAGTCAACAGTGAATTTCCTTAGCATGGTGGTTGTGAGTCTTGTTGTGGAAAAGAAAAGAAAACCTGAAAACTAAAGATATTGAAGAAAAATAAAATAAAATGTCTCCTAAAAATTCCAAAAATAAATAAAGAAAAAAAACGAAAATAAAATAAAGTTCCAAAAATTAAAAACAAAAATGAAAAATTCTTAGAAAGAGCATTTTTCATGCATCTTCTAATGTTACTGCATATCTGAGAAAACTTGAGGAGGTTCGTTTTCGATACTTCTTATAGTCCATCCGCACCCTCCATTGAGTGATAATATTGCCAAAAAAGAATTGGGCCAATGTGCTCCTAGCTACTCCCCTTTGTGTTACCATGGTGGAGGTGTCTTTCTTTCGTGTTCCCTTGTAGTCCATTCATACCTTCCACCTTGCTACTATTCCTAAAGACACAAATATATTAATAGGAAAAATTATATCCATTCCCAACCATTCAATTACCTCATTCTTGTCTACTTCTATCATGGTTGGATGTATCCTTTGTTGTCGTGGCAATTGCTGCTCAAGCCAATTTCCGTGGAAATCAGTTGCCAAAATTTGCTATAAGTCAAGGGAATAACCAATTTTCTAAAAAGCTTTACGAATCCAAACAACTTTTTCTTTTGACCTCTCAAACATCTCCATCAGTAGAGATTTCGATGGCTTCAAATCTACCAACATCAGTTTCTCAAGACATACCTGCAATGGACGAGGTGAGTTTTTAAAGAATTCGAAAGGTTCAACCATTACCTGCTCATATTCCATTGGCAAAGTATTATCATCTCGTTGATCTTGCATGTGGTCGTGTAATTGCCGTGGAAACTGTAGATGAGAGCAATCTACAGATTCCTGCTTCAACATCAACGTTGTAACCTTCTGGGCATCAGGTTCCTCGGAATTTGCTGTAGTATTATTGTTCTCAGCTTCATTGAGTGTTGTCGCGGCATTGCTCTGTTCAGGCTCCTCAATCATTGCCGAGGCAATTTGTTGCTCAGGCTTATCATGTTTTGGGAAGTCTCTCTCATTGGCATCCTCTTGACTTGGAGGTTCTAGTTGTTCCCCATACATTGGAGAGCTTTCTTTGCATTGCTCCTTATCCTCTTGCCTTGGGACGTCAGTATCCCCAAGAATGGATTGTTGGTGCATGTTATCCAAGGCATATGTGGATCTCCTCAATTGATCTTCTGAATCCCCCAAGGTTGCATCCCACTGACCTATCCTCGCATCTATGGACTTTGATAGCTCTCGAATCTCTTCAATTGATCCATCAAGTCTAGCTAATGAAGCTAGCAACGTTTCCTCCAAGGAATTTGAATGCTTTTGAAAATGACTATATTGCCATGGCATATCTATTGTTGCGGCAAAATTGTCATGGTAAAAAAAATTTGAGCTTTTTGACCATACCATGAAGAATTTTGCCGTTGGCTCCATCTATGGTCCTCCATGTAGTCATATGCACCGAAAATGTGAGGGAAATTTTCAAACACATGATGTTCTTCACAACAAGTGCATGAGTTTTCCACGATATATGATTTTCTCGGTTGGTATAGGTAATCATCGAAGGGTGCAAGAAACTCTTGATTGGATTGATTCATATCTTCCAACATCAACTCTCGAACAGATCGGCTTTTATTTCCCGACATGTTGATGTTCCTTAACTTGTAGCGCACCTGAATTTTTTTAATAAAACAAACAAAAAGAAAAGTTAGTAAAACTAAAAAAATGCAATAACAAAAACAATTAATACCAATTGCCAATCCCCGGCAACGACGCCAAAAACTTGTTGCACGTAATAAGTGCTACACAATTGTGCAAGTATACACGTCGTAAGTAATAAAGTGATATGATAAGTATCGAGTATCGTCTCCACAAGGATTGGTTTGGGCCACTTTGCCTTAGTTATCACACTGTAAAAGTAAAAACACAATTGATAATTGTAGGAGTTCTAACTAACGAATAAAATAAAAGAGCAAGTAAATAAAATAAAGATGTAATCAAATAAGAGGGAATAGGATAGGTTATCATGAGTTGAGGTGTGATAGCCGATTGGATCGTCTTGGTAAAAGAGTGCAAGCGCAACTCAGTTTTCGTGGCAACTTGCACAGCGGGGTTGCCTTGGCAACTAATCGACGGTTGCCTGGGCAACTGAATAGGCAAATGTTTAGACGGTTGGGCAGCAGCTTCAAGGTTTGACGGAGAGTTCTTCAATGGTTTTTTCTTATCCCTAAGTCGAAACACTAGCTATTTGTACATGCCTTGATAATACATCCCTGTGTGAATCAAGGGTGAACAATGTTGCGCGTAATAAGTGCTATGCAATTGTTCAAGTATACACGTTGCAAGTTATAGTGTAAAAGATATCGTCTCCACAGGGATTGGTGCCACTTCAAGAATCTAGTCTCTTGCACTGTAAAAAGTAAAAACACAAATAGAAGATTATAGGAGTTTTAACTAATAACTAATCTAGAAAGCAATAAAGTAAAAGAATAAATGAGATCAAATGACAGAGATAGGCTAGGTTATCGTGAGTTGAGGTGTGATAGCCGATTGGATCGTCTTGGTAAAAGAGTGCATGGGCAACTCAGTTGCCGTGGCAACTTGCACAACGGGGTTTCCTTGGCAACTAATCGATGGTTGCCTGGGCGACTAGTTGGGCAACTACTTGGGCGTCTGGGCAGCAACCTTCAAGGTTCGACAGAGCATTCTTCAATGGTTTCTTCTTATCCCTAAGTCGAAACTCTAGCTACTTGTGCATGCCTTGATAATACATCCCTGCGTGAATCAAGGGTGAACAACAACCAATCTTGCGCTCCTCTTAGCCGTTGAAATCCTTGACTTATTCCTAAGATGGATTAATCTTTACCATCAATAGATTGAATAAAGATCATATTCATTCGTTTCTTGAATGTAACTCTCCCGATATTAGATAAATAGATGAAGTTACGAGATCCTCTCCCAATTCACTCGTAAACAAGAATAAAAACCAAGAATGAATAAACCTTGAATAGAAAAGTGCAAACTCTTATTACCTAAACAAAATCCAATAGTTTCTCACAACCACAAAACACAATAACCATAGCCAAATAGATTTAGTTCATGGCTAGGTTCCAAAGAAACACAAGATAAATAAACCCTAGCATGAACCTAATTGAACAAGAAAGAAAAAGATGAAGGATGAAGCTTGTCGAAATCCTCCTTGCCCTAGATGCTTGTCAAAAATTCTCTCTTCTTGCTCTCCTCCTCAAGTTGACGATATGGCCTCTAATTTATAGGGCTAGGTCAAAGTCCTTCTTTGAGGAGGAAGTTAAGTTGGAATTAAATTATCTTTAAAGAATATAATTATTTATTATAATTATATTCCTTCTAGAACTTCTCCCATCTTCTTGGAATTTAATTCTTCTTTAATCTCTTCATAGAAATCAAATTGCTTTGGGATTTAGCTTTGCTCCACGTCATCTTTGGCTTGTCTAGTCATCAATTTTGACTACCATATCACCTTGTTCTTTGTCGACAATTGCCCTGGCAATTGGCTCGGCGTCTTCTTCATGCATTGCCCTGGCAACTAGCTCGGCATCTCCTTCATGTATTGCCTGGCAACTAGCTCTAGCCTTGCTTTGGCAAGTGATCCTGTACATACACACAAAACACACCAAAGCAACATCTTTTCCCACAAAAACTACCAAGTTATGTAATCAAGCTCAATGATGGAAGGAAACATGGATTAATGCATGAATGGCTAATTATGCAACTAATATGAGCCTAAGTCTAACAATAATATGAGTAAAAAGGGTACGAAAAATAGTACTTTTGAACACTTATCACACCCCCAAACTCAAACTATTGCTTTTCCTCAAGCAATGCAAACTAATAATTACCTGCCAAGACTTCAATTTTTACAAACTTAGCTTTGAACTTGATTTCAATTCTCAGAACCAGGGCACAAAGTATGATTGGCTTTTCATTTTTCGAAAAACTTAGGAGTAACTCGGAATCAAACTATAATGCTTGTGAGTGTGTGCAGAGTTGTGTGCAAGTTGATTTTTCGGATTCTATGCAAACAAGAGGTTTTCAAATTACTTCATTGGGTTCTTTTTAACATGTTTTAACTAGAGCCAGTTTTGGACACCTCTAGTGTTTTGTTTTTAGTTTTATTCGACTAGAGCCGGTTTCGGGCACCTCTAGCGATCAATTTTTTTAGCACATACTAGAGCCAGTTTCGGGCACCTCTAGTGATCAATTTTTTTAGCACATGCTAGAGCCAATTTCGGGCACCTCTAGCATTCATCAAATTTTTATTCTAATCCCCCAATTTGTTAATTATCAACCTAAGTTCACTAGAATTCCTTAAATCAATCAAACCACAACAGTGTTTCATCAAATTTAGCATCATAGTAAAATTCTAAGTTTTTCCATGGTTATCCTAGAATAAAAATTCTATCAATTAAGTGCATTGGCAAAGTCATCATCGGATATTCATCAAATCTAAGCAATTCTTGTTCCAACTAAATTCTATCCTAAATGTAATACTTAAGATGAATGTAATTAAACATGGTAACTACTAATAAAAATCCCCCCAAACTCGAGTGAGGCATTGTCCTCAATGCATGCATTAAAGAGAAATAAAAATAAAGAAAAGTAAAATGCAAATGAGGACTTACTTCGAGAGTTCGTCTTCGTGGATGATTAGTTTTCTTTTGGTCGGTGTCTTGATTCTCTTGCTTGAACGCGATGGTTGTTTCCTTGTTGCCGATGGTAGAATCGATCCTCGTACGGGGTTGTCCTCATCGTCCTCTTTATCCATGTTGTTGGCTTTTCGCTTGGAGGATTCAATTTGCTGGCATTCAATTTGCCTTAGGTGGCTCACCAATGGTTGCAAGAGTGCTTCAAAGTGTCTCGGGGTTGATGGCCGAGTTGCCCGGGCGTTAGGTGCTTGGGCATTAGGGATTGCCGGGGCGGCAGGAGTTGCCGCAGGAATTGGAGGCCTTGAAGATTTTCTCGGTTCCTCTCCCATTAGCTTTCGGATTTGTGCTTGATTCCAACCAAACTTTGGTAGGGCCTTTTCATCGGTGGACTCACTTGGGACATGCATCTCCCATGAGATGTTGCCCGGTTCCGATTGATGGCAAAAGATTTGGCACTTTTGATGTGCAATCCTCTCGAAGATGAATGGTTCAAGGCCGAAATCTTGATGAGAGTTGGAGTATTCAAAGCCTTGTTCTTCATAAATCTTCTGGCTTTCAAACTTGGAGTGAAATCTTTCTTGAACCACCGATGTAGCAAACTTCTTGTATCTTGGTTCTTTGGAGGAACTTGGATGAACCAAAAATTTAATTTTGGATGCCATGAATGATCTTGGTTGTGAGTTTTGTAAAAACAAATAAAAGAAAATAAAAGAAACTAAAGAGTTACAAGATAAAAAGTAGGAATAGGTTAAGGGTGACGGGTTTTATAGAAAAGATAGGTGGTAAATATGGTGGGTGGGATTAGGGGAAGACGAAAAAAGGGTTTTGGTTTAGGGGAAGGGTGACGACAAGGGGTGTTTAATTAGGGTAAGTTGGAGGCATTATATAAGCCTTAGATTGAGCCCATTAATTTCCTTGTTGAAGATGTTTTCCTTCTTGGATTGAAATTCCTCTTTATCTTGAACTCTTTTCCTACAATTCAAAGACAAATCAAATAAGGATTAAAATTAAAGATAAACTAATAAAAGAAAATAAATAAAGATGTGTAAAGGGATTCTTAAACTTAAAGAAAGATAAAACAAAAGAAAATCTATCCTAAAAAAACAAATAAAATAAAAAAAATAAAAATTAAATAGTTCGAAAAAATTAAAAATAAAATAAAATATCGAAAGGAGAGCATGCTCATGCATCTCCTAAGGTGACCACTTCTTTGTTACGTTCCACATGGGCACCATTGTAGTGTTTCAATCTTTGTCCATTAACTTTGAATTCATGTTTGTTAGTGATAGACTTGATTATCACGGCACCATGGGAGAATGGTTTGACAACTTCGAATGATCCCGACCATCTTGATTTTAGCTTTCTCGGGAAAAGTTTTAGCCGAGAATTGAATAGGAGAACTAGTTGCCCTGGCGTGAATTGCCGAGGCAATAGCTTCTTGTCATGCCATTGCTTTGTTTCCTCCATGTAGATTCGTTAATTGTTATAGGCGAGTGCACATAATTCTTCTATCTCATTGAGGTCCAACAAACGCTTTTGTCCGGCACTTTCCCAATCTATATTCACGGTCTTGATTGCCCAGAATACCTTGTGTTCGATTTCCACCGGTAGATGGCATGTTTTGCCATAGACAAGTCGGAAGGGGGACATACCTAAGGGTGTTTTGAATGCAGTGCGATATGCCCAAAGCGCGTCATCTAGTCTTAATGACCAATCCTTCCTAGAGGGATTTACAACTTTCTCAAGTATACCCTTCAATTCCCAGTTGGAAATTTTTGCTTGCCTATTAGTTTGTGGGTGATATGCCGTGGCAAGCTTGTGTGATACGCCAAAGTGTTGCAACATCTTGGCAATAAGTCTGTTGTCAAAATGCTTGCCTTCGTCACTAATAATTGCTCTCGGCATCCCAAACTGTGTAAATATATTTTTCTGCAAGAATCGTTGCACGGTCTTGGAATCGTTGTTGGGAACTGCAGCTGCCTCAACCCATTTAGACATGTAGTCGACGACAAGTAGAATGTAGAGGTTTCTGAATGAAGATGGGAAAGGTCCCATAAAATCGATCCCCCATACATCGAACAATTCCACCTCGATGATGTTCTGGAGCGGCATCTCATGTCGTCTAGAGATATTGCCCGTCCTCTGGCAACGATCACATTGCTTGTAAAAGTCTTGGGCATCTTTGTACAATGTTGGCCAATACAAACTGGATTGCAAAACTTTGGTCACGGTACGAGTTCCTCCAAAATGTCCTCCATAGGGTGAAGAATGGCATTGCCGGAGTACATTATGTTGCTCTTCTTCAGGTACACATCGATGTATAACCTGATCTGCACATTGTTTAAACAAAAGAGGCTCGTCCCAAAAGTAATGCTTAGCATCATGGCGGAACCGCTTCTTCCCTTGGTGAGTAAGGCCATAAGGTAAAATACCATAAACAAGGATATTAACTAAATCCTCGTACCAGGGTATTGCCAAGGCATGTGCTGTCGTGGCGACTGCTCCCAAAATTGTCGAGGCGTGCGCGTAAAGGGCTGCTGCGACATCGAGAGTTGCCGAGGCGTGCGCGTCCATGGTTGCCGAGGCATGCACGTCCATGGTTGCCGAGGCAACTAAAATTTGTTCATTCGGGAATGCATCGCATATCTCTAGATCCGCGTCCTCCTCCCTGTTGCCTTCTTGTGTAGCATCAACATTTTGATCAGCTCCTTTTCCTGGTCGATTGACTAGCCAATATGCCTTTTCTTGTTATTCCTCAATGACCGGTTCTTCATACTCCTCAGGTTCCTCTTGATCGGCAATGTAGTTGCCGAGGTGAATAATTCCTCGTCGAAGTTAAACTCTGTCGTGGCATGAAGAAGTTGGCATTCTTCTGGATCATCGGCATGCCTTAGTGTTTGGAACACATTTAGTTTAACTTGCTGGTCATTCACCCTCATTGTGAGTTCTCCCTTTTCAACATCCATCAAGGTTCTCCCTGTTGCTAGGAATGGTCTCCCGAGAATGATAGGTGCATGCTCATCTGCTTCACAATCCAAAGCAATAAAGTCAGTGGGAAAATTTTTTTTATCAACTTTTACCAGTATGTCCTCGATTTTTCCCTCTGGATGCACATAGGATCTGTCGGCTACCTGTAGCATAACCGTTGTAGGTCTTGCCTTCCCGATTCCTAGTTTTTGGAAAACCGATTTAGGCATCAAGTTTATGCTAGCCCCAAGGTCACATAATGCTTTCCCGACATAGTGGTTTCCAATGGAACAGGGTATTGTGAAACTTCCGGGATCCTTCAACTTGGGTGGCATACGATTGTGCAACATTGCCATGCATCCCTCTGTTGCGGCAACTGTTTCAAACTCTCCTAGCCTGGTTCTCTTGGACACAAAGTCTTTAAGAAACTTGGCATAGTTTGGCATTTGTTCAATTGCTTCCACCAATGTCAAGTTGATGTGGACTTGCTTTAGGATATCAAGAAACTTCTTGAATTGATATTCTTGCTTTTGTCGCTTCAACCTTTGTGGGAATGGTGGTGGAAGTCAGATATCTTTGATCCTTTCATTGGTTTAGAACCTGATAAACGGCATTGCCGGGACAACTGGAGTTGCCGAGGCATTATCAATTGGGGTTGCCGAGGCATGCTTATCACAAGTTTCTGAAGCATCCTTATCGTCGATTGCCGAGGCATGCTTATTGCCGGTTGCCGCGACAATTCCTGGTTCAGCATTTGAGGCTTTGCCGCTAGGTTCGTCTTGATCTTTTTGTGGAGTTTTATTTGATGAGCGGGCTTGAGCCTCTCTAAGTTGTTGGCCATTTCTAGTGGTGATCGCCTTACATTGCTCATGGCCAGTTCCTATTGCGACTTCAGTATCGCTAGGTAAACCTCCTTGCGGTCTAGTATTCAGATTTTGAGCAAACTGTCCGACTTGATTTTCCAATGATTTGATTGCCGCCTCTTGGTTTTGCAATCTCATCTTGGTCCTGTTAATAAAAGCATTAGTTCTTTTTATGAAGTTACTATTCCCAGCCATACAGGATTCAGTTTTCATCATAAAAGCATTTAGAGAATTTTCTAAAGAACTAGATGTTGTCGGTTGTTGCTGTGGTAACTGTTGCCTTGGAATATTCTGCTGGAATCCCGATGCTTGTGCATTCTGATTGTTCTGGTTTAGAGCATTGCTGGGATTACTCCATGAAAAATTAGGGTGCTTCTTCCAAGCTGGATTGTATGTAATGGACATCACATTGTTGTTCCGATTGTAATTCCCCACGTAGAAGCTGGATTTCAGATTCTGCATATATTAAGAAGAATCATGATTATCACCACATAACTCACAAAAAGAATCCATTACCTTGACCTCATGTGTGTTGTTTGGTTTTTGCATGTTCTGGATCATCTTGGTTAAAGTGGCCAATTGTGCCGAAATTGAATCTGATGATCCTAGTTCATGTATTGTGGCTTGGCATCTAATTCCTCCTCTTCTAGTAGAGGGGAATTAATAATCATTCTTGGCCAGCCTGTTTAGAATTTGCATTGCTTCCTCCGGTGACTTATCTAGGAGTATGCCGTTTGCCGAGGCATCTAGCATCATCCTTGTTGGTGTATTCACGGCGTTGTAAAACATTGTTACTTGAGACCACACCGGGAATCCGTATAGGGGGCATTTGTGTAGAAGTTCTCTATATCACTCACAAGCCTCGTACATGGATTCATTATCTGCCTACCGAAAAGAAGTAATGTCATTACGAAGCTTATCAGTCAAATTTGTAGGATTAAACTGAGCAAGGAAATCATGACAAAGATCGGTCCAAGATGCTATTGATCCGACAGGAATGCTATTCAACCATGCTTTCGCCCTATCCCTCAGTGAATAGGGGAAAAATATTAATCGTAAGACATTGGGGGTGACTCCGTGTATTTTGAAGGAGTTGCAAATCTTGAGGAAAGATTTAAGATGTTGCTGTGCTTCTTCAGTTGCTGAGCCGCCAAATTGACCAATTGTGTTGATCATATTAAACATTACCAGTTTCAACTCAAAGTGGCCGGCTTCAATTTCAGGTGCGACAACTCCTGGATTAAGTCCATCAAGATCTTCTTCAAGATAGTCTCGAATAGTTTTGTTTCATGCAAGAATCACTCCTCCTCCTGCTGGAACATCTTGATTCATATTGCCGTCTTGATTAGCCATTGCTACTCTTATCCTTCGTCTAAGTCTTTTTAAGGTTCGTTAGATTTCTGGATCAAAGGGATATTCTGATGTAATCGGTCTCGCCCTGGTCATATACCAATTCAAAATCAAAGTTTGTTAGCTCTTTGAATCTTAAACAAGAAAAGTAAAAAGAAAGTGCAAGAAAATAAAAACAAAGTCGCTATTGCCAATCCCTGGAAACGGCGCCAAAAACTTGTTGCGCGTAATAAGTGGTACGCAATTGTGCAAGTATACACGTTGCAAGTTATAGTATAAAAGATATCATCTCCACAGGGATTGGTGCCACTTCAAGAATCTAGTCTCTTGCACTGTAAAAAGTAAAAACACAAATAGAAGATTATAGGAGTTTTAACTAATAACTAATCTAGAAAGCAGTAAAGTAAAAGAATAAATGAGATCAAATGTGAGAGATAGGCCAGGTTATCGTGAGTTGAGGTACGATAGCCGATTAGATCGTCTTGGTAAAAGAGTGCACGGGCAACTCATTTGCCGTGGCAACTTGCACAACGGGGTTGCCTTGGCAACTAATCGATGGTTGCCTAGGCGACTAGTTGGGCAACTACTTGGGCATCTGGGCAGCAACCTTCAAGGTTCGGCAGAGCGTTCTTCAATGGTTTCTTCTTATCCCTAAGTCAAAACTCCAGCTACTTGTGCATGCCTTGATAATACATCCCTGCGTGAATCAAGGGTGAACAACAACCAATCTTGCGCTTCTCTTAGCCGTTGAAATCCTTGACTTATTCCTAAGCTGGATTAATCTTTACCATCAATAGATTGAATAAAGATCATATTCATTCGTTTCTTGAATCTAACTCTCCTGATATTAGATAAATAGACGAAGTTACGAGATCCTCTCCCAATTCACTCGCAAACAAGAATAAGAACCAAGAATGAATAAACCTTGAATAGAAAAGTGCAAACTCTTATTACCTAAACAAAATCCAATAGTTTCTCACAACCACAAAACACAATAACCATAGCCAAATAGATTTAGTTCATGGCTAGGTTCCAAAGAAACACAAGATAAATAATCCCTAGCATGAACCTAATTAAACGAGAAAGAAAAAGATGAAGGATGAAGCTTGTCGAAATCCTCCTTGCCCTAGATGCTTGTCGAAAATTCTCTCTTCTTGCTGTCATCCTCAAGTTGACGATATGGCCTCTAATTTATAGGGCTAGATCAAAGTCCTTTTTTGAGGAGGAAGTTAAGTTGGAATTAAATTATCTTTAAAGAATATAATTCTTTATTATAATTATATTCCTTCTAGAACTTCTTCTATCTTCTTGGAATTTAATTCTTCTTTAATCTCTTCATGGAAATCAAATTCCTTTGGGATTTAGCTTTGCTCCACGTCATATTGTGCTTGTCTAGTCATCAATTTCGACTACCATATCACCTTGTTCTTTTTCGACAATTGCCCTGGCAACTGGCTCGGCGTCTCCTTCATGCATTGCCTTGGCAACTAGCTCGGCATCTCCTTCATGTATTGCCCTGGCAACAAGCTCTAGCCTTGCTTTGGCAAGTGATCCTGTACATACACACAAAACACACCAAAGCAGCATCTTTTCCCACAAAACTACCAAGTTATGTAATCAAGCTCAACGATGGAAGGAAACTTGGATTAATGCATGAATGACTAATTATGCAACTAATATGAACCTAAGTCTAACAATAATATGAGTAAAAAGGGTAAGAAAAATAGTACTTTTGAACACTTATCAAACAACAACCAATCTTGCGCTCCTCTTAGCCGTTGAAATCCTTAACTTATTCCTAAGTCGGATTAATCTTCGCAATCAATAGATTGATAAAGTCCATACTCATTCGTTTCTTGAATCCAACTCTCCCGACATTAGATAAATAGATGAAGTTACGAGATCCTCTCCCAATTCACTCGCAAATAAGAATAAAAACCAAGAATGAGTAAACCTTGAATTGAAAGTGCAAACTCTTATTACCTAAACAAAATCCAATTGTTTCTCACAACCACAAAACACAATAGCCCCAACCAATCAAGTTAGTTCATGGTTGGGTTCAAAAGATATACAAAGAATGATCCCCAAACCATGAATCTAATAGAAGCAAAGAAGAAGAAGAAATCGATCAGCCCTCTTTGGAAAATCTCTCATAATCGAACTCTCCTCTCTTGAACTCTCTTGTCAAAATATCTCCTTTCTTGCTCTCCTTGGAGTTGACGGCTTGGTCCTCAATTTATAGGGCCAGGTCAAAGTCTTTTTTGAGGTGGAAGTTAAGTTGGAATTAAATACTTTTAAAGAATATAATTCTTTATTATATTTAAATTCGTTCTAGATCTTCTCCTATCATCTTGGGATTTAATTTCTCTTTAACCTCTTCACGGAAATCAAACTCCTTTGGGATTTAACTTTGCTCCACGTCATCTTGGGCTTATCTAGTCATCAATTTTGACTACCATATCATCTTATCCCTTATCGACAATTGTCCTGGCAACTGTGTCGGCATCTCCTTCATGCACTACCCTGGCAACTAGTTCCAGCCTTGTTTAGGCAAGTGATTCTGCACACACACAAAAACACACCAAAACAATATCTTATTCCACAAAAATCACCAAGTTATGTAATCAAGCTCAACGGTGGAATGAAACATGAATGACTAATTATGCAACTAATATGAGCCTAAGTCTAACAATAATATGAGTAAAAGGGGTAATAAAAATATTACTTTTGAACACTTAACAGTCGACATTCATTATTTGTATATTGATTTATTACCTTACATAGTTATAAATATATAGTTATCCTTTTCACTTGTACAACATTGGAAGGGGTTTTCATATATTGATTATCATATGGAATTGGTTACTGTCGTTGCTCATGTCTAGTTCACTTGTAGATCATTAGAAGCCCTTGAGTTTATATAAGATAGATTATCTTAGGGCATTGTTGTCTTTGTTCGAGTCGTCAAACATTCACTTGCAGCTGCATTGGCCATTTATATATTTATAGTGTTTCATATTAAGGAGTTGTCTTTCCTTTTAAATTTAATTGGCTCCTGTGAAAAAAAGACATGTTCATCCTAGGAGATCTGGGTTCAAACACATGTACGTGCAAGATGTGTGTGTCTTATGAAATGATTAAGATCGAGTTCAAGCACATGTGTGTGCAAGGTGTACTCAGATGAATTTAGGTCGGGTAAGATCGAATTTGGGTTATGTTGGATCAAGTCAATGGTTCGACTCAAGTCATTTAAGTTCAGATCGAATCGGGTCTGGGTCAATGCCAAGTTGATTCCAATTCAGACTCGCTTGAGTTGATTGGGTCAATTTCAAGTCGGTTAATACTAGGTTTGGGTCAAAATTGTTCGAGTCTGAGTTGGTTAATTATCAAGTTAATTCGAATTTGGGTAAACTTTGAGTCGAGTCATTTTGGGTATGGGGTCAAGGTCAGGTCGAGTCACATCAATTTTGGATCAAATTCAAATTGAGTTATATTGGTTTTGGGTGAAGTTCAGGTCGGGTCAAGTCTCTACTCTCTCAAGTCACTACCCTCACAAGTTACAAGTATATATTAAAACTTCATTTGAATCTTTAAAATAATCACAACTCTCTCAAGTCTTAAGTATACATTTAAGTAATTCAACCAATTTAGAACATAAGGAATGTAAGGAGTTATATTTTCATGAAGAAAATAATTGTCACATTAGGTGAAGCCTAAGGCTAAGGACCAAAAAAAGAAAGGTAAAGGAAAAGGGGGTGGAAAGCAAGGGCAAGGTAAAGTCTGTTGTCAAAATGCTTGCCTTCGTCACTGATAATTGCTCTCGGCATCCCAAACTGTGTAAATATATTTTTCTGCAAGAATCGTTGCACGTTCTTGGAATCGTTGTTGGGAACTGCAGCTGCCTCAACCCATTTAGACACGTAGTCGACGACAAGTAGAATGTAGAGGTTTCTGAATGAAGATGGGAAAGGTCCCATAAAATCGATCCCCCATACATCGAACAATTCCACCTCGATGATGTTCTGGAGCGGCATCTCATGTCGTCAGAGATATTGCCCGTCCTCTGGCAACGATCACATTGCTTGTAAAAGTCTTGGGCATCTTTGTACAATGTTGGCCAATACAAACCGGATTGCAAAACTTTGGTCACGGTACAAGTTCCTCCAAAATGTCCTCCATAGGGTGAAGAATGGCATTGCCGGAGTACATTCTATTGCTCTTCTTCTGGTACACATCGGTGTATAACCTGATCTGTACATTGTTTAAAAGTAATGCTTAGCATCATGGCAGAACCGCTTCTTCCCTTGGTGAGTAAGGCCATAAGGTAAAATACCATAAACAAGGATATTAACTAAATCCGCGTACCAGGGTATTGCCAAGGCATGTGCTGCCGTGGCGACTGCTCCCAAAATTGTCGAGGCGTGCGCGTAAAGGGCTGCTGCGGCATCGAGAGTTGCCGAGGCGTGCGCGTCCATGGTTGCCGAGGCATGCACGTCCATGGTTGCCGAGGCAACTAAAATTTGTTCATCCGGGAATGCATCGCATATCTCTAGATCCGCGTCCTCCTCCCTGTTGCCTTCTTGTGTAGCATCAACATTTTGATCAGCTCATTTTCCTGGTCGATTGACTAGCCAATTTGCCTTTTCTTGTTATTCCTCATTGACCGGTTCTTCATACTCCTCAGGTTCCTCTTGATCGGCAATGTAGTTGCCGAGGTAAATAATTCCTCGTCGAAGTTAAACTATGTCGTGGCATGAAGAAGTTGGCATTCTTCTGGATCATCGGCATGCCTTAGTGTTTGGAACACATTTAGTTTAACTTGCTGGTCATTCACCCTCATTGTGAGTTCTCCCTTTTCAACATCGATCAAGGTTCTCCCTGTTGCTAGGAATGGTCTCCCGAGAATGATAGGTGCATGCTCATCTGCTTCACAATCCAAAACAATAAAGTCAGTGGGAAATTTGTTTTATCAACTTTTACCAGTATGTCCTCGATTTTTCCTTCTGGATGCACATAGGATCTGTTGGCTAGCTGTAGCATAACTGCTATAGGTCTTACCTTCCCGATTCCTAGTTTTTGGAAAACCGATTTAGGCATCAAGTTTATGCTAGCCCCAAGGTCACATAATGCTTTCCCGACATAGTGGTTTCCAATGGAACAGGGTATTGTGAAACTTCCGGGATCCTTCAACTTGGGTGGCATACGATTGTGCAACATTGCCATGCATCCCTCTGTTATGCAATCTGTTTCAAACTCTCCTAGCCTTGTTCTCTTGGACACAATGTCTTTAAGAAACTTGGCATAGTTTGGCATTTGTTCAATTGCTTCCACCAATGGCAAGTTGATGTGGACTTGCTTTAGGCAAGAAACTTCTTGAATTGATATTCTTGCTTTTGTCGCTTCAACCTTTGTGGGAATGGTGGTGGAAGTCAGATATCTTTGATCCTTTCATTGGTTTGGAACCTGATAGACGGCATTGCCGGGACAACTGGAGTTGCTGAGGCATTATCAATTGGGGTTGCCGAGGCATGCTTATCACAAGTTTCTGAAGCATCCTTATCATCGATTGCCGAGGCATGCTTATTGCCGGTTGCCGCGACAATTCCTGGTTCAGCATTTGAGGCTTTGCCGCTAGGTTCGTCTTGATCTTTTTGTGGAGTTTTATTTGATGAGTGGGCTTGAGCCTCTCTAAGTTGTTGGCCACTTCTAGTGGTGATCGCCTTACATTGCTCATGGCCAGTTCCTATTGCGACTTCAGTATCGCTAGGTAAACCTCCTCGCGGTCTAGTATTCAGATTTTGAGCAAACTGTCCGACTTGATTTTCCAATGATTTGATTGCCGCCTCTTGGTTTTGCAATCTCATCTTGGTCCTGTTAATAAAAGCATTAGTTCTTTTTATGAAGTTACTATTCCCAGCCATATAGGATTCAGTTTTCATCATAAAAGCATTTAGAGAATTTTCTAAAGAACTAGATGTTGTCGGTTGTTGCTGTGGTAACTGTTGCCGTGGAATATTCTGCTAGAATCCCGATGCTTGTGCATTCTGATTGTTCTGGTTTAGAGCATTGTTGGGATTACTCCATGAAAAATTAGGGTGCTTCTTCCAAGCTGGATTGTATGTATTGGACATCACATTGTTGTTCCGATTGTAATTCCCCACGTAGAAGCTGGATTCCGGATTCTGCATACATTCAGAAGAATCATGATTATCACCACATAACTCACAAAAAGAATCCATTACCTTGACCTCATGTGTGTTGTTTGGTTTTTGCATGTTCTGGACCATCTTGGTTAAAGTGGCCAATTGTGCCGAAATTGAATCTGATGATCCTAGTTCATGTATTGTGGCTTGGCATCTAATTCCTCCTCTTCTAGTAGAGGGGAATTAATAATCATTCTTGGCCAGCCTGTTTAGAATTTGCATTGCTTCCTCCGGTGACTTATCTAGGAGTATGCCGTTTGCCGAGGCATCTAGCATCATCCTTGTTGGTGTATTCACGGCGTTGTAAAACATTGTTACTTGAGTCCACACCGGGAATCCGTGTAGGGGGAATTTGTGTATAAGTTCTCTATATCACTCCCAAGCCTCGTACATGGATTCATCATCTGCCTGCCGAAAAGAAGTAATGTCATTACGAAGCTTATCAGTCAAATTTGTAGGATTAAACTGAGCAAGGAAATCATGACAAAGATCGGTCCAAGATGCTATTGATCCGGCAGGAATGTTATTCAACCATGCTTTCGCCCTATCCCTCAGTGAATAGGGGAAAAATATTAATCGTAAGACATTGGGGGTGACTCCGTGTATTTTGAAAGAGTTGCAAATCTCGAGGAAAGATTTAAGATGTTGCCGTGCTTCTTCAGTTGCTGAGCCGCCAAATTGACCAATTATGTTGATCATATTAAACATTACCAGTTTCAACTCAAAGTGGCCGGCTTCAATTTCAGGTGCGACAACTCCTGGATTAAGTCCATCAAGATCTTCTTCAAGATAGTCTCGAATAGTTTTGTTTCATGCAAGAATCACTCCTCCTGCTGCTGGAACATCTTGATTCATATTGCCATCTTGATTAGCCATTGCTACTCTTATCCTTCGTCTAAGTCTTTGTAAGGTTCGTTAGATTTCTGGATCAAAGGGATATTCTGATGTAATCGGTCTCGCCCTGGTCATATACCAATGCAAAATCAAAGTTTGTTAGCTCTTTGAATCTTAAATAAGAAAAGTAAAAAGAAAGTGCAAGAAAATAAAAACAAAGTCGCTATTGCCAATCCCTGGAAACGGCGCCAAAAACTTGTTGCGCGTAATAAGTGGTACGCAATTGTGCAAGTATACACGTTGCAAGTTATAGTATAAAAGATATCATCTCCACAGGGATTGGTGCCACTTCAAGAATCTAGTCTCTTGCACTGTAAAAAGTAAAAACACAAATAGAAGATTATAGGAGTTTTAACTAATAACTAATCTAGAAAGCAATAAAGTAAAAGAATAAATGAGATCAAATGAGAGAGATAGGCCAGGTTATCGTGAGTTGAGGTACGATAGCCGATTAGATCGTCTTGGTAAAAGAGTGCACGGTCAACTCATTTGCCGTGGCAACTTGCAAACGGGGTTGCCTTGGCAACTAATCGATGGTTGCCTAGGCGACTAGTTGGGCAACTACTTGGGCGTCTGGGCAGCAACCTTCAAGGTTCGGCAGAGCGTTCTTCAATGGTTTCTTCTTATCCCTAAGTCAAAACTCCAGCTACTTGTGCATGCCTTGATAATACATCCCTGCGTGAATCAAGGGTGAACAACAACCAATCTTGCGCTCCACTTAGCCGTTGAAATCCTTGACTTATTCCTAAGCTGGATTAATCTTTACCATCAATAGATTGAATAAAGATCATATTCATTCGTTTCTTGAATCTAACTCTCCTGATATTAGATAAATAGATGAAGTTACGAGATCCTCTCCCAATTCACTCGCAAACAAGAATAAGAACCAAGAATAATAAACCTTGAATAGAAAAGTGCAAACTCTTATTACCTAAACAAAATCCAATAGTTTCTCACAACCACAAAACACAATAACCATAGCCAAATAGATTTAGTTCATGGCTAGGTTCCAAAGAAACACAAGATAAATAATCCCTAGCATGAACCTAATTAAACAAGAAAGAAAAAGATGAAGGATGAAGCTTGTCGAAATCCTCCTTGCCCTAGATGCTTGTCGAAAATTCTCTCTTCTTGCTCTCATCCTCAAGTTGACGATATGGCCTCTAATTTATAGGGCTAGATCAAAGTCCTTCTTTGAGGAGGAAGTTAAGTTGGAATTAAATTATCTTTAAAGAATATAATTCTTTATTATAATTATATTCCTTCTAGAACTTCTTCTATCTTCTTGGAATTTAATTCTTCTTTAATCTCTTCATGGAAATCAAATTCCTTTGGGATTTAGCTTTGCTCCACGTCATCTTGGGCTTGTCTAGTCATCAATTTCAACTACCATATCACCTTGTTCTTTGTCGACAATTGCCCTGGCAACTGGCTCGGCGTCTCCTTCATGCATTGCCTTGGCAACTAGCTCGGCATCTCCTTCATGTATTGCCCTGGCAACTAGCTCTAGCCTTGCTTTGGCAAGTGATCCTGTACATACACACAAAACACACCAAAGCAGCATCTTTTCCCACAAAACTACCAAGTTATGTAATCAAGCTCAACGATGGAAGGAAACATGGATTAATGCATGAATGACTAATTATGCAACTAATATGAACCTAAGTCTAACAATAATATGAGTAAAAAGGGTAAGAAAAATAGTACTTTTGAACACTTATCAAACAACAACCAATCTTGCGCTCCTCTTAGCCGTTGAAATCCTTAACTTATTCCTAAGTCGGATTAATCTTCGCCATCAATAGATTGATAAAGTCCATACTCATTCGTTTCTTGAATCCAACTCTCCCGACATTAGATAAATAGATGAAGTTACGAGATCCTCTCCCAATTCACTCGCAAATAAGAATAAAAACCAAGAATGAGTAAACCTTGAATTGAAAGTGCAAACTCTTATTACCTAAACAAAATCCAATTGTTTCTCACAACCACAAAACACAATAGCCCCAACCAATCAAGTTAGTTCATGGTTGGGTTCAAAAGATATACAAAGAATGATCCCCAAACCATGAATCTAATGGAAGCAAAGAAGAAGAAGAAATCGATCAGCCCTCTTTGGAAAATCTCTCCTAATCGAACTCTCCTCTCTTGAAATCTCTTGTCAAAATATCTCCTTTCTTGCTCTCCTTGGAGTTGACGGCTTGGTCCTCAATTTATAGGGCCAAGTCAAAGTCTTTTTTGAGGAGGAAGTTAAGTTGGAATTAAATACTTTTAAAGAATATAATTCTTTATTATATTTAAATTCGTTCTAGATCTTCTCCTATCTTCTTGGGATTTAATTTCTCTTTAACCTCTTCATGGAAATCAAACTCCTTTGGGATTTAACTTTGCTCCACGTCATCTTGGGCTTATCTAGTCATCAATTTCAACTACCATATCATCTTATCCCTTATCGACAATTGTCCTGGCAACTAGTTCGGCATCTCCTTCATGCATTGCCCTGGCAACTGTGTCGGCATCTCCTTCATGCACTACCCTGGCAACTAGTTCTAGCCTTGTTTAGGCAAGTGATTCTGCACACACACAAAAACACACCAAAACAATATCTTATTCCACAAAAATTACCAAGTTATGTAATCAAGCTCAACGGTGGAAAGAAACATGAATGACTAATTATGCAACTAATATGAGCCTAAGTCTAACAATAATATGAGTAAAAAGGGCAATAAAAATATTACTTTTGAACACTTAACAGTCGACATTCATTATTTGTATATTGATTTATTACCTTACATAGTTATAAATATATAGTTATCCTTTTCACTTGTACAACATTGGAAGGGGTTTTCATATATTGATTATCATATGGAATTGGTTACTGTCGTTGCTTATGTCTAGTTCACTTGTAGATCATTAGAAGCCCTTGAGTTTATATAGGATAGATTATCTTAGGGCATTGTTGTCTTTGTTCGATTCGTCAAACATTCACTTGCAGCTGCATTGGCCATTTATATATTTATAGTGTTTCATATTAAGGAGTTGTCTTTCCTTTTAAATTTAATTGGCTCCTGTGAAAAAAAGACATGTTCATCCTAGGAGATCTGGGTTCAAACACATGTACGTGCAAGATGTGTGTGTCTTATGAAATGATTAAGATCGAGTTCAAGCACATGTGTGTGCAAGGTGTACTCAGATGAATTTAGGTCGGGTAAGATCGAATTTGGGTTATGTTGGATCAAGTCAATGGTTCGACTCAAGTCATTTAAGTTCAGATCGACTCGGGTCTGGGTCAACGCCAAGTTGATTCCAATTCAGACTCGCTTCAGGTTCAGATTGGGTCAATTTCAAGTCGGTTAATACTAGGTTTGGGTCAAAATTGTTCGAGTCTGAGTTGGTTAATTATCAAGTTAATTCGAATTTGGGTAAACTTTGAGTCGAGTCATTTTGGGTATGGGGTCAAGGTCAGGTCGAGTCACATCAATTTTGGATCAAATTCAAATTGAGTTATATTGGTTTTGGGTGAAGTTCAGGTCGGGTCAAGTCTCTACTCTCTCAAGTCACAACCCTCACAAGTTACAAGTATATATTAAAACTTCATTTGAATCTTTAAAATAATCACAACTCTCTCAAGTCTTAAGTATACATTTAAGTAATTCAACCAATTTAGAACATAAGGAATGTAAGGAGTTATATTTTCATGAAGAAAATAATTGTCACATTAGGTGAAGCCTAAGTCTAAGGACCAAAAAAAGAAAGGTAAAGGAAAAGGGGGTGGAAAGCAAGGGCAAGGTAAAGTCGGGGTGGTTCTCCTTCTGTGTAATGGCTCTTTTAGTTTGGAATGTTCGGGGTCTAAAGACCCTTTAAAGCAAATTTGTATTCTTAAGGTGGTTCGAAAGCATGATGTTGAGATTCTATGTTTGTTAGAGACTCGTGTTAGGGAGCATAACGTAACCCGCTTGACCCAGCCTGGACGTCTGACCGAACCGAACGAGCTACAATGGGTTTGCTGAGACAAACCCGAACGATTTAAAAGAAACGATCCATTTTTTCCTTTTCACAAATCATTTGCCACACTCAAAGGTCATCAATATAAGATCATTTGCATCATATTCCATTTCTCAAAACATGCATAAACAATAGGTATCAAAATATAAACATAGGCATGAGAAAATCAACTTTGCCAAACCGAAATTGAGAGCGAAATCGTCTAAACTTTCGAGCTTAGACAAGCTTTTCAAGCTTAATCTAAACTCCCAAAATCACTTTCAAACCTTTTCAAAGCTATAAATCACGTTTCCACTCACAAACAACACAAAGCTCAACTTGCCGATACGAAATCAAACTTCCGATGCCTCCAAAACTTCTCTAATTGCTAAAGGATCCATCTCCCTTGTTTTACCCACACAAAAAGGATTAATGCATTACACTACATCTCTAATCCCACCAACATCTATTCTCAACTTCGCCACACTAAAAGCCATCAAACGCCTTCCAAGAACAACCGAAAACATCACTAAACTCAACCTAAACGAAGCTCAACCATAAATCAACAATTTCAACATCTTAAAAACATTAATTAACATCTAAAAACACTAATAATACCTTCTTATATCTCCAGCAACCTTTTAACACCAAGAACACTTTAAAATCTAACTATTTACCCCCTAGAAAAATAGCAATTCAATTAGATTAGGGATTCTTTTGATTAATCTCTTTTCATAAAATTAAAATATATCTCAAATGTGATCTATATCAATTAGAATCAACACAAATAATATCTATTATAAAGATCTACCAAATTCTTTATTAAAACTCAAGTAAAAGCTTTTAATCATGATTTATCCACTAAAACATAAAAAAATCAATTGTAAAGGATCAAAACTTGTGAATTTCAGTAAAAAAAACCTTTGATTAGAGGAGAGAAACAAAAATCACCTCGAATTGCTGACTTCTCCCTTAATTGACATGATTTGAATGAAATATCCAAGAAAACAAATAGGATTTGATGTAGAAATCAAAGGAATCAATTAAGAAATCAAAATGAAATAAAAAAGAGATGATTCCTGATCATTTTAGAGTGAAATTGGTAGTTTGGCTGCTAGAAAAAATTGAAAGAAAAGTTGATAGCAAAAGTAGTTACGTGAGAAAAGTAAATCACCTTTTTAAAATCCTTTTAACTAAATCTATTTTATTTTTATTAAATAAACATTTTAAAACCATTTAAAATAGCCTAAAATAAGGGAAAATTCTAATTAAAAATATTGGTAAGGATTATAAGTTTTGACCCTTTTACAATTTAGTCACCAAAACAGTTTTGAAAACTTTATATTTTAGTCACCAGACCAAAATGTCATTTAATTAAAACTTATTTCATTAAATTGAGTTCACCAAAACCCTCAATATATTAAATAAACATTTACACTATTTTTCCATATTTTATTTTGTGTTAAAAGTATTTTTCCATATTTTATTTCGCGTTAAAAGTATTTACACTAATCTGGTTCATCCGAACCGTCTAATCCATCTAGCTAACTTCTAGGCCCAAATTCGTGGCGTTACACATAATGTCAATGAGATGTTTTGTGGTAAATTTAGGGGTTGGAATGTTATTCACAATTATAGCCATACTTCTAATGGTCGAATCTGGATCCTTAGCAGGGGCCACTAGAAGTGGAGGAGGTTTGTAAGTCTGCTCAGGTAATTAATTGCTCTGTGAAATGGGTGGATATTTATTTCTTTTAGTTGTATGTGCTAGCAATGGTAGGGAAGAAAGAACAGATCTGTGGAGAGATTTAGTTAAGTTTCGAAGCGGGGTAGGGGATAATCCTTGGGCCATTGCTGGTGATTTCAATATCATCTCTTGTCTACAGTAGAGTTCTGATTTCAATGGTGTCTAGGGTATTATAAGGTCAATGCATGAGTTTAAGGATTGTTTAGAGACTCTTAATATGCTTGATCACCATTTCACTAGTCTAGTGTTCACTTGGTGTAATTTTTGAGATAAAAGTCCCTTATCCAAAAAGTTAGATAGATTCCTGGTCAACTAAGTTTGGTTAAATACATTCCCCAGTTATGTTGTGGAGTTTCTTGTTCCTGGATGCTCAGATCATTGCCCAAGTTACATAGTTCTAAAATGTCTTTTGTTCAAGCCTCCTAAGTCGTTTAAGTTCTTTAATTTTTAGGTGGGACATCTTGATTTTTTGAAAGTTGTAGAGGATTCTTGGTGTTTACCTATAAGGGGTGAATCCTTTACATAATCTTTTCTCTAAGTTGAAAAGGTTGAAAGTACTTTTGAGGAAGTTAAATAAAGAGGTTTATGGTGACATTTCTAATAAGGTGCTTGCCAAGCAGTTTCAGCTTGAGCATTTACAGTCTTATTTGATGGGGAATCCTTATGCTGAGAACATTAGGAATGTGAGAACTACTACAATTGATTTAAGGGATTTGCTTAGGGCTGAGGAACTATTTTTCAGGCAAAAGTCTAGGATTCAATATATAAAGGAAGGGGATCAAAACTCTGCATTCTTCTTTAGGCAGGTTACTACGAGAAACAAAGCTAATACTATAAATGTTTTGCTTGATGATCAAGGGCAGAGGCTAGAGAATTTTGAGGATATCTCAAGGGAATTGGTTTAATTTTTTTCTAACTCTATGGGGAAAGCTGACTCTAATGTTGATGAGATATCTGATGAGTTGTTAAATGATGTTTTGAGTGTTGAATTGTCTGAGGATATGTGTGAGAGTTTAACTACTCTAATTTTTTTGGGAAGGAGATAAATGATGTTTTTTTTGTCATGAATGGAACAAGGCCCCTGGGCCATATGGTTACATTACTAAGTTCTTCCAGGTAGCATGGGGAGTTGTTGGTGCTGATGTTGTCAGGGGAGTTTAATTATTTTTTGCTACTTGCATATTCCTTGCTGCTTTTAATTCTAAAGTCATCACTGTAGTCCATAAGGTGCTCGCCCCTATGAAAGCAACAGACTTCAGGCCAATTTCCTTATGCAACACCGTTCACAAATTTATTACAAAAATACTTACAAATAGGATGAAGCAGTGGCTGACGGTTCTCATAGATATTATTGACAATGTCTTATTGGCCCAAAAGTTGGTCAATGGCTATGGGAGGAAGCACATGTCTCCAAGGAGTGCTCTCAAAATTGATTTAAGGAAGGCCTTCGATTATGTGAACTAGAGATTTGTGCTACATGTCTTTAGAATTCTAAGTTTTCCTGTGTTATTTAGAAAGTGGATTGAAGCTTGTGTAATGCACTCTAGGTTTTCTATAAACTTGAATGATGGTTTAGTTGGTTACTTTGTTGGGGTTAAAGGTGTAAAACAGGGAGATCCATTATCTCCATACCTTTTTATATTAGTTTTGAATGTTTTGTCTTCCTTATTGAACTGAGCGGGAAGTTTTAAAGTTTTTGAGTATCATCCAAAATGCAAGGGGATTCAGCTCACTGATGTTTGCTTTGCTGATGATTTATTAGTGTTTACTAAGGGGACTCTAGAATCTATCTTGGTTGTTAAGAAAGTTCTGAGGGAGTTCTATAAAAAGTATGGTTTGCAAATTAATAATTCCAAGTGTGAGATGTTTGTGGCAGGGGTAGGTGATGATGATCTGCATATGTTGAAGTTTCATACTGGGTTTCAGGCGGGAGTCCCGCCAGTTCGATATTTGGGAGTGCCATTGGTTACCGAGAGTTTCTCCACTAATGACTATGACGGGTTGGTAAGCAAAATTTTGCGCAAGATCCACAGCTGGCCCGCTAAATGTTTATCATTTACAAGGAGATTGCAACTCCTACAAGCAGTGGTTTTTAGTTTGTAAAACTTTTGGTGTCGAGTTTTCTTGATCCCTTTGAAATTCTTGAAGAAAATTTTTCAAATGTGCAATGCCTTTTTGTGGAAGGGTTGGATTGCAATGCTAAGGGGGCTCGAGTTAGCGGGGATGTAATATGTCACCCTAGATGTGAAGGAGGATTAGGGGTGAAGAATATTATTGCTTGGAATAGGGCATGCATGATGAAGTGCCTATGGTTACTACTTACCCAAGCAGGATCTTTGTGGGTCTCCTAGATGAACAAGTATTTACTAAAAAGAATCTCTGTGTGGAATGCTCATGCAAAGATAAATCATAGTTGGGCATGAAAGAAGCTTTTGAAGCTCAGGGATGAGCTTTCTTCCAATGGGAATATACGAGGAGAATACAAAGCCAAGATGGTGTGGGAGATTATAAGGCATAAGCAACCTAAGGTCATGTGGCATCGAGTTGTTTGGGGTAATTTCTCCACCCCTAGACAGCCTTTCATTTCCTGGCTTGTAGTGCTTGATAGATTACCAACTAGAAATAGGATGTTGAGATAGGGTTGTCAAGTTGATCCCTTGTGCCTGCTCTGTAGAACTAAACCAAAAACAAGGGACCATTTGTTTGGAGAGTGTGGTTATTCGAGACAAGTTTAGATGCTAATCTTGCAGGCTTGTGGGGTGCAAATGGTCAAGGAAGTTGGAATGAGATGCTTAGTTGGGTTCAGAGTGCTGGGAAGATGGATTTAACTATTACATCTAGATGGAGCGTAATGGAAGATTGCATGAAAAGGGACTGAAGCTGGAAACTGGTATCTTTGCACTGATAAAAGACGATGTGAAATGGAGACTTACTGTTGTAGTAAGTTTGTTTTTTCAAGTAATTGTATAGATGCTGGGTGAGATCTTAGTTAGATGAGTTTTTTTTTTTAATTTGGTTGTATAGATTAGGCCGGGTTGGTCCTACTATTTTTGCTGGTTTATTTTGAGGTTCTTGGATGAGTAAAGTGCCATTTACCCAAAAAGAAAATGTTGATTTTTTTGTTAAAACGAATACTTAGTAAAAATTAAACAAAGATACATTAGATCAATTTGTCAATCACTTTAAATCAATTAATTATAGGTCGTGTCATTATTAGTTCGAGTCAATTACAAGTTAGGTCAATTAACAAGTCGGGTGTTGAAATAAATATTTTGATATAACAATTTAAGAGAAAAATGTTTTTGGACTTATTCAAATATTGCAAAAATAATTCAAAGTCCAAAAAACTTGAAAATATGTTTTAAAGTTTTTAAACCTAAAAAATATATGTTATTACTTATTTATAATTATAAAATATTTTTGAGATGATTAAAATATTTTTAGAAGTATTTATAATTGTTTTAAAAGCTTTTAAAACATGAAACACTATTCAATCACTATTTGGCACTATTCATGATACTGTTCATGCACGGGCACTGTTCATGAATCGTGAGTACCGATACACAATGTTCACGTACCGATATCGAGATGCCAAAAACTTGAATTTGAGCTTATAACGGTTATATTTTGAAGGAGTATTGATACTTATACTTGAGTATCGGTACCATTGACTGCTTGGGCCTAAAATTACTCAAAAATTCATCTCCAAGCGGCCATAATTCATCCCCAACGGCTACAAACTCATTCCTCCTTATAAATACACATTTAGGACACTTCAAGAAGGTAGAGATGGACATCCAAGCTTAAAGATCAAGAGAGAAGAGTTTTTCATTGTTTATTTCTTTATTATCTCTTGTAAATATTTAGAGTCCATTCTTGTGAGCTTAAATTTGTAAGCACCCACCTAGAAAGGTTCTAGTTTAGCCTTATAAAAACTAGAGTGGTTTTATCTTAGACATTTAAAAGAGTGGGATGTATGATTATCTCTTTGTCCTCAACAGAACGAATTCCTAGTGAATTGAGAAATCCTTAGTGTCGATAACTAAGGTAGTGGATGTAGATCTTGGTTGAGAAGGTCAAACCACTTTAAATCAATCATGCACAAATTGTCATCTTTTTATTTCGATTGCTTCCCAAATTCTTCAAGAGATCATTACACCCTTCATTTGGCGAGATTCAGTTGATCATATTCATGTCCAACAATTGGTATCAGAGAGAGGCTCAATCAAAGGTTTAACCACCATTGAGAAGATCCTTGGAATGCTTGATTATTTTCTACATCAATCGTCCTTGAAGAGAGCTAACATTATCAACATCAAGCTCAAGGAATCATTGATGAACCATCAAACCTCATTTCAAATCCAAAGGAGGCATGCTCACATAATTAAAGATGATAACCTCTAAACTTAATCTCTTTGATTATTTGGTTGCCTATTTTTAATGATTTTAAATGATCATGCATATTTATTTGTTAAATATTTTGTAATGCATGACATTGTATGTGTAACACCCCTTCCCTGGTCTAGTTGGAATCCGGGTCAGAAAGTGTTACCGGTAAACAAAATGATATTCGATACAATATTTTATTCGATAATCAATAATTGAATGAGATTTGATGTTCAATGCGATAAGATATTCAGTACATTAAGATCGGTAGTCCGGTATAATACATAAATTATCTATTTGGACCAATTTTAAACTTTTACAAGTTTTTGGGACTGGTTGTAATTTCGATAAATTAAGGGTCCATTTCAGAAACTAATCTTACCACAGTGTAATTTGAGCTACGACCAATGAAACTGCAAATTTTCAAATCGTTTGGAGTTTGTTTAGTAGTTCAATTTAGCCTTATAAAATTTAGTGACCAAACTGTAAAATTCTAGAATTAGTTTTAACACTTATTAACAGAATTAACGATTTGGGTATCAGTGCATGTTGGGCCGTACCGATACGCCTTTGTTGAGTTTGATAAGTTAGTTGTTGCAATATAGGACCGTACTGATATGAGTCATGTCGTATCGATACGTTATGTTTAATATGACTTAACCATTTTATAGATTCAAAAGGTCGTACCAATACAGGTCTTAATGTATCAATATGCTATTAACCGTTAATACGGTTATAAAATACTGTATACGTACCGATATAGGGCATCGGTACATAAGGCCTTAATTCAAAAACCAGGTTTCAATAACGTAAAGGAGTACCGATACACATATAGCCGTATCAGTACGAAGCTATCGACACAAGAAGGGGACGGTATGCCCTATACCCGTACAGCCAGATGCAACCAAGTTTCTAGATTCTAAAACTTGTACCAATATGGATCAATCTGTATCAGTACAACCTTTAACCTGGGTCAAAATATGCAAGCTCGTACCGATACGCTTCCACTCGTATTGGTACGACAGGGTTTGTAATGTCAATTTTTATCTGGTTTAATGGTCATTTACCCAATCAAACCTCGTCCAAATCCTAAGAAATTTTACCAGCAAGTTTATTTACCTTAAATCTAATAGCATGTCAAATTTTAGGGTCAATTGAATCCGTTTACTATGTTTTCCCTAATTTAGGCCAAGTATGCATTTTTGTCCACTTTTTACTACTTTCAAAAGTTTCATTTTAGCTTCTTATGCATACCAAAAGCATATACAAAATACATGCACCCACGTGGTCAAAAGTGACCTATACAATCATTATGCCACCATTCTAGGAGTTTGTAGGATGGACATACTTTACTTTAACGACTTAGGTGACTTGCCAAAACTCCAACTTGCCCGATCTTGACAATAATAACATGTACATATACTTTAATGGCAATTTCAACACAATATTGATGGTCAATGCAATAAAAATAATTGATGCAATAATCAATGACAATACATAATATGTATCAATAGGTTTCCTTGGATTGATGTAAGGAGTATGGATACACATATTCCTACGCCACACCAAAATCAATAGTGGTTTAGTCCCTCCGCCGCACCAATATGACCAATACACATCATACCTTTGTCGCACCACAATAAAGGCCGAATCCTAAGGACCGTAGTCCACCCGTACCAATGAGCTCATGAATTTTATGGAATGCCAATTGTATACAATTCTACTCGAATCCAAGGTTAGATAACAATAGTCCGGTAACAATAATTTCAATAGCAATGATTCGGTATAATGATTCAGTAACAATATTTCCATAACAATGGATCAATAGCCATGTCTTAATGTTGATAAGAAATAGCAATGATTCAATACAATATCCAATGACAATAAATCAATACCAATATTCCAATAGCAGAATTCAATGCTCAATGATCAATGCTTCTATATGTTAATGCTTCAATGATTCCGTAACAATAACAACAATGCTACAGACAATGATTCAATGTAATACTTACCCATGCTTACCAATATAGCCTTCAACAATGCTCTATGCAATATCCTTAATACACAAGGTTAGCGATATAATAATCAATATCAAATAAGTCAGGAAAGACACCTAGCCCATTCCTGAGACTCCGACTACACTCACCTTAGCTTCCGAAGCTCTCAAGGCTCTCAGATGACAATGTCTTTGCTCATAGCCTTTGAAGGAGATGATGGTCCCTCTTTCTCCAACTCTTGAGAGAGGTGAAACAATAGGGAGATGTTAGAATCAATGCTATGAACTCAAAATCAATGTCTAAACTTACAATAGCTATTTGCCAATAATTTTCCATGGATTTTAAGATTGAAGAACATGGTTTAGCCATAGAGCTCGGTAGCTTTAATTCAAAATTAAACCTAAACTTCCTATGGATTCATGAAATTGTTTGGGGCTTTTATCTTACCGAATCAAAAGCTATCCAGCGATGTTTAGAAATCAAAGAAAACTTGAGCAATCAAGGGATGTGGTGAGATTGAAAAAGGAAAGTTTTGGTGGATTCTATATGCAAGAAGAATAGTTTTAAGCTTTCAAAACACTCTTCCTTCACTTAATTAACTAGATGGAGGTTACCCTCAATGAAGCAAAACTTTAAAATAATATTTCCTATCTTTTCTACCTTTTTTATTTTAAAGCTATCATAATTAGCCACCAAAACTATCAATTCTCATGAACTTCACATGAACTTGTCCTAAGCAAGGAGGTGAATCCTCCTCAAAATGGTATAATTACATGGTGTTCCCTCAACTTTCCAAACTTTGTACTTTTGATCCTAAACTTTCAAATTTCACAATTTAATCACTAAATTATTTTCAAGGAATTCAATTAGGTCTAAAGTCTATAAATTGGACTCAATTAGAGTCCAATATGGTATAATTGATTACACAATTAGAGTCGATACAATATTTAGACCTTCTCAATATAGGTTTTTTGATCACCAGAACCTAACCTAACTAGACCGATTTTGGGGTGTTACAGTATGAGTCTTTATGCACAAGTGTTTTTAACATGTTCATTCTTGTTTTTGCATAAAGTCTAAAATGTCTTGGATTTATTGAATTTCATGATTGTTTAAACTCGATTATCTATATTGAAATTTAATAATTTTCTTAAGTTTCAAAGTGTTTTGAGCTAAATCTAAATGGAATGCTTTATTAAGGGAGAGTTTTAATTTTTAGATTTTCATGTGTTTAAGCTCCTTGTTTTTACTCATGCTCCATTGTTATTTTGTACTAACAAAGTTTGAATTATTGTTTATGTAACAAAGAAGGGAGAGATAAGTGAAAAATTCAATTTCAAAAAGAAAAAGAGAGAGCTTAAATATTTTTCCAATAAATTATCTTTTTCAAATATTATTTTTCTAAGGGGAAGCATTTTCAAAAACAATTTTCAAGGTGTTTTGTTATATCAAAAAGGGAAGATTATCGAGATAAATATTTTGATATAACAATTTAAGAGAATTTTTTTTGGACTTACTCAAATATTGCAAAAATAATTCAAGTCCAATTGTAAAATGTATAATTGATTTTGATTTAACAAGGACTTGATTGCAAATAAATAAACATATAATTGAATTTACTCACAAATTGACAAGCTTTTGAACTTAAATAATTTTCTAAGTCAACATTTTCAATCCCTAAGTTTTTCTAAGTGTTTTATGTACTCATCCAGCCATTTTGGTAAGTGAGTACCGGTATGACTACATGTTTACCGGTACAGGTTTTCGTTACTGGAAACCAATTCTTTTTAAATGGGTAACTGAGTACTGGTACGGACTTTGGCGTACCGGTACAACTTTTTAACACTATAAAAACAAAGTGTGCCTAAGTACCTGTACGACCTATGGTGTACCAATACGAGGATTAATATTTTCAAATATATTTTGACCGTTAGACTTGTCAGATTTTTGGAGCCAAACTTTAAATATTTTGGTATGTGTACCGGTACAGCTATACGAGTACCGATACTCTATGTCCATTAAAATTTCCAAGGATTCTAGTGAGTAAAATGAGTACGAGTACGGTGTGGCCCGTACTGGAATCCTTTTTAATTTCTTCACTCTGTACCGATACGCCTGCCAATGTACCGATACCCCTTTGTTGCAACGACTATTTTTATTTTGAGCAGGTATCTGGTAACTCCTTAAAAGTACTATTTTCATATATATTAACATGCTTTTGCTTTACTTTGAGTACATATTTGTGCATTTAGCTAGTAGAATCATGCATATGCATATAGGAGTTAGAGAATGTTATTTTTGCTAGAGTAAAGGTGTATTTCCTTGCTTTGGTAAGTATGTTAAGAGCGTGACAGCATTGGCAGGAGCAGGACAGAAGCAATATGCAAGAGGAATATAAGAGAAATGCTGAGTAGTGATTGGCAAAAGCATGACGATGATTGCCAAACTTGGTTGGAAAAAGAAGGATGACGATGCTAGGTCAGTTAGTCGTTGATCAAAGATCCAGTCAGCCTTAATTTCAAAAGATAGTATAAGAGGATAAAGAGATAACGTGCGTATCTTTGTGCACAACAAACTTTTAATTCAAAACCCAACTATTTTCAAGCATGCCTATATAAAAGAGGCCTATGATTGATCAAAGAGAGCTACAACATGGTGAAGAAAGAAGAGGGCAAACTGTGGTTCAACCAGGCTGAGACCGAAAGTTGTAGATCCATTAAAGGGCTGCATCGGCGGATCTCCTTCTTTGTCCATTTCTCTTTATCTTAATTCTGATTTTATTATGGGGATGCTATTCGAAAATGATGATGTGTTGATAGTTCCCCCAACCATGAACTATTTTTTTGAGTTAGTTGGGGATGTTTTTGAGATGAACGCTTAGCTATTCTATAGTTTTTAATAATTGAATGCTTTGGCAATTTTATGTCTACCTTGCTAGTACTTATTTTCATATATTCTTTGCCATACATCATTTGGCATTGCATGCTTATTATCCTTTAATATCTTAATAGACTTAGGAGATAACGATTAATTGCACGTACTAAGGAAATAAGCATCGACAGAAGATGTTCAAGTAGATGAGCTTACTTCGAAAGTGAATCTACCCCTTAGGAGTAAAGATTAAAACTTTGTGAAGTTAATTATTGAAAAACATCACTATAGACATATAGGAGTTAATCGTAATTAACTTAGGGTATTGCCATCGACAATGGCAATACTATCTTAAAATCTGCTCGACAATAAAACCAAAGCTGAAAGTTATTATTTGCTACCATAGCTAGCGTGAAATCCAAACATCCATTGCCAACGCCAATAATCCATTTGAATACATTTGTTTGCCAAACTCATTTGTTCCAATTCACAAGTAAAATCGTGGCATTTAATTCCTAGACAATCTCTATGGATATGATACTTTGCTCATTGCTGTATTACTTGCTGACCGTGTATTATTGCACGCAAAAAGATCTAAACTTGGCATTATTTTCTGGCATATTTACATTAATTCTTCAATTGTTTGCCAAACATTAGTCAGTCGACAAGTTTTGGCACCGTTGTAGGGGATTGCAATAGAAACTATTATTTTGATTTTTACTTGTGTTTGTTTATTTTACTTATTTTGTTTTGCTTGGTGTATGACCAGAACCCGCACTACGAAGGAGGATTGGCCATACGAATTAGAAATTGAAAGAACCCTACGCAGATTGAAAATAAAACTTAGAGAAATGACTCTTAATGGTAATAGTGGAATAAAAAATAATGCCAACAATGAGTAGAATCCGGCAATACAAGAAGAAATACCACCCACTCTTGATGTTGTTGTGGAAGAAGAACGACCTATCAAAGAACACTTAGCACCAACCATGGACAATTTGATGCTAGGACTGATTGGTCTAGAGGTAAATACAGTTAGTTTTGAACTTAAATCGATAATGATATAGACACTTTTGAATGTAGGTCAATTTGATGGATCACCTATTGGAGACCCCAAACAACACTTGAAGCAATTCATGGAGGTTTGCCAACTATTTCAGCAACCCAGTGTAGCTGAAGAGGTAGTGAAGTTAAGACTATTCTTATTTTCTCTAAGAGATAGAGGAAAAACGTGGCTGAGTTCTTTGCCACCTTGTTCAGTTACTTCATGGGCATGATTATGCCAGAAAATCCTTTTGAGATTTCAGTCACCTAAACTCAATGCCAAGCTGCAAAGTGAGATCATTACTTCTAGGCAGGCTGATCATGAGACTTTATATGATGCATGAGAGTATCTTAAGGACCTGTTGAGGAGGTGCCCCATGTATGGATTCCCCACTTGGACCTAAATGTACAATTTTTATAACAGACTCAATGCTCATGCCAAGACTATGGTTGATGCTTCGGCAAGCGGTTCATTGCTAGACAAGAATTATACGGAGGCATTTGACATCCTAGAAAGGATTACCCCAAATGACCTCCAGTATCCTACAGCTAGACTGGGGACATAAACAAAAGTTGCTATAAGATTGAAGCTTGATGCCTTATCATCTATTAATGCTCAAATTGCCAATCTTACCATATAGTGAAGATTATGCAAAGGCCTACTAAGTTCGAGAAGTAAAGGCACTAGATCCATTCTGCACTATTTGTAGAGAGGATCATCATGTGGATGAATGGCCATCTAATCCCGAATCGGTAAATTTTATTGGAAACTTCAATCGTAACTTTAACCCACACTCCAATACTTATAATGTAGGTTGGAAGCAGCATCCCAACTTTTCATGGGTAGATCAGGGAGGTAACCAATTTAATGCCCAATCTGAGAACAATAATTCATCTCTAGGCTTAAACCAGAATGTAATGCCACAAAGAGCACAAAAAATTCCAATAAGGGTAGAGATCTACCCAAGGGAACACTTTAACTGATTACATGAAGCGTAATGATACAACTGTCCATAGTAGTAGTGTCTATACAAAACTTGGAGATTCAGCTAGGGCAGATTGCAGTGCACTCAGTAACAGATCCCAGGGAAATTTGCCAAGCGATACTGAGGATGCTCGGCAAAAGGCTGAGAACAATGCAAAGCAGTTACTCTTCAGAGTAGAAGACAATGTGAGATTGAGACACCTATCAAACAATCAACTACTTGCCAAGACGAGAAGATGGTACCGGCAGATAAACCTGAAGAATCAGAGAAAAAAGAGGCAAGCACTGATAATGCTAGACCTTAATCTGATGCCAGCATCACTTTGGCAAAACTAGTGAAGCCAACATTTACTTACCCACTACTACATTTTCCATAAAGACTCTAAAATCACAAGCAAGACCAATAGTTTAAGTGCTTTTTAGAAGTCCTTAAACAACTACAGATCAACATACCATTGGTAGAAGCTCTCAAACAAATGCCCAACTACGTTAAATTCATGAAAGACATCTTGTCCAAAAAGAGGAAGGTATGTGATTTCGAGACTGTTGCTCTTACTGAGGGATGCAGTGGAATGATAACCAATAGATTACCCCCAAAACTGAAAGATCCAGGAAGTTTCACCATTCCCTGCACGATTGGCAATAGATTCATGGGTAAAACATTGTGTGACCTAAGAGCCAACATCAATTTGATGCCAATGTCAGTATTCAAAAAGCTTAGAATTGAAGCAAGACCTACCACAGTAACACTTCAGCTAGTAGATTGATCTTATGAACATCCCAAGGGTAAGATTAAGGATGTGTTAGTAAAGGTAGATAAATTCATATTCCCTATTGATTTTATTATTTTAGAATATGAGGCTGATGATAATGTCCTAATAATTTTGGGAAGACCATTCATTGCCATATGTAGGACTTTAATTGATGTTCAAAAAGGTGATCTTATTATGCATATGAATGGCCAACAAGTTACGTTTAACATTTTTCAAGCTCTTAAGTGTGTAGATGAACCTGAAGAATGCCAAGCTGTTGAGATGATGAAATCTATTTTCACTATGGACATGGAACAGATTTGCCAAGATACTGATGATGATGCCGTAGAACTGGATGATAGAGATATGATGAGTGAAGAATCTAAAGAACCGACCATGTTGAACGAAGTAATGAGTTATTTCAGTAGACCTGAGCCACTTGATTTGGTTGGCAGAGAAATCAAGGCACCTAAACCATCCATTGAGGAGCCACCAAAACTGGAATTGAAACCTTTTCCAAGCCGCCTAAAATATGCTTACCTAGGAGACAATTTCACTTTGCCAGTGATTATTGCCACTGATTTTACTAATGACCAATAGGAGAGATTGTTGATGACATTGGGCAATCACAAATAAGCTTTGAGATGGACCTTGGCTGATATTCAAGGGATAATCCCAATAATATGCATGCACAAAATTATTTTGGAGGATTACCATGGCAAAATAATTGAGGCATAGAGGAGACTAAACTCAAGCATGAAAGAGGTGGTCAAGAAAGAAGTCATAAAGTAGCTAGATGCCGAAATAATTTATCCTATTTTTGATAGCTCGTAGGTTATCTCGGTGCAATGTGTTCCAAAGAAGGGTGGAATGACCGTGGTCCAAAACAACAAAGATAAACTGATCCCTTCGAGAATCGTGACGGACTGAAAGGTGTGCATGGATTACATGAAGCTAAATAATGCTACGTGAAATGACCACTTTCCAATGCTCTTCATCGATCAGATATTGGATAGGTAGGCAAGTAAGGAATTTTATTTTTTTTTGGATGGCTACTCGGGTTACAATCAGATTGCCATCACTCAAGAAGATTAGGAAAAAACTCTATTCACTTGTCCATATGGGATATTCGCTTTTAGAAGAACTCTTTTTGGATTGTGTAACGCCCTTGCAACGTTTCAACATTGCATGATGTCAATTTTTCGGACATGATAAAGATCAACTTAGAAGTATTCATGGATGACTTATCGGTGTTTGGAAAAACATTCAAGGAATGTCTTCAAAGTTTGAAACTTGTTCTACAGAGATGTATTAAAATTAACCTAGTCCTGAATTGGAAAAAATGGCACTTCATGGTGAATGAAGGCATAGTTCTCGGACACAAAGTGACCAAGAAGAGACTGGAAGTAGACAAAGCAAAGTAGAGGTGATCAAACAATTGCCACCACCCACATGTGTCAAAGGTATTAGAAGTTTCTTGGGACATGCAAGTTTTTACCGTCGTTTTATTAAAGATTTCTTGAAAATTTCTAAACCTTTATGCTTACTTTTGGAACAAAATACCCTTTTTGCGTTTAATGATTCTTGTTTGAAAGCTTTTTAGGAATTAAAAGACAGGTTGATTAATGCCCCTAATGTCGTGGCACTAGATTGGAATGAGCCATTTGAGCTCATGTGTGATGACAGTGACTATGCCATTGGAGATGTGTTAGGACAGAGGCATGGAAAAATTTTCCATACCATTTATTATGCCAGACACACATTGAATGAAGCCCAGCTTAACTACACAACAACTGGGAAGGATTTCCTTGCAGTTGTCTTTGCATTTGACAAATTCATATCTTATTTAGTAGGTAGCAAATTTGTGGTATACATAGACCATTCGCACTCAAATACCTTTTAGCAAAAAGGGATGCCAAGCCCAGACTAATCTGATGGACACTTTTGTAGCAAGAGTTTGACCTAGAGATTCGAGATAAGAAGGAGAGTGAAAATTAAGTAGCTGATCATTTGTCTCGGTTAGAGCACCACCATGAGGATGGTAACACGGATACCATTAAAGATGATTTCCTTGATGAATATTTGCTTGCGATCACCACTATTCCATGGTATGCTGACATACTCAACTACAAGGTCAACAAAATATTGCCACCAGACTTGGCAAGCAATACCATGAAGTGATTTTTGAGAGATATCTGGCAATATTATTGGGATGAGCCGTTCTTATTCAAGCAATGTGCCGATCAAGTCATTCGTCGTTGTGTGCTACAGGATGAACAATGAAATATTCTTCAACTTTGTCTTGCAACACTATATGGAGGACACTTTGCTGGAATAAAGACAGCGACCAAGGTGTTGCAGTTAGGATTTTTCTGGCGCAAATTGTTCAAAGACGCTCATTATTTTGACAAGGCATACGACCGATGGCAGTGTAACCCCCTCGACCCGGCCTAGATGCCCAACCGAATCGAGTGAGCTATATTAGGTTTGCCGAAGCAAACTGGAGAAAGGTTACGAAAAGTTAGTCCATTTTTTTCCTTTTATCTTGTCTAGATGCAAATTATTAATCTTACATGAACCTACTCGCAACAGGTGAATTTTTGAAGAAAATGAATCACAGAAAGGCAACCAATCACATCACAATCATTTCGAGGACTAAAACGTAAATAATTTAAATTATAGGACCAATATTGAAATTAAGGTTACCAATCTTCAATTAGCCAGGTTCCTTTCTCACATGACAAAAATCAGCTCAAATATATCATCCATACTCATTCAATTGTATCATTAACATTCAGTGACTAAAATGGAAGAAAACAGAACTGCATATCCATGACATTAATCAAAATAACGGCCACATGTATCGATACTCTACCAACCGTATCGATATGGTACCCTAAAACAACAACCCTCATTTCCGTACACTAAGAACCGTACCGATATGCCTAAATGAAATTATCGACTAGTTTTAAAATCACCTAGCAACAGTACCGGTACGCCTTATGGGTGTTTCGGTACACAAGTTTTGATCCAAAAGGCAATTTCCAGTAGCAATGAACCGTACCGATACACCGTGCCCGTACCGAAATTCCTGGTCTATTTTTTCCTAGCTGTGCTGATACGGTCCTCAGCGTATCGATACGCCTGGGCCTGTAATGTCATTTTTAGCTGGTTTGACACACAAATCTAGACGCATTTAGGTCCTAGCAACTTTCATGCATGCATATAAATATCCAACAATATATTTATCAACACTTGTACCAAGATTTAGCTACCATACAAGCTTAGGCCACCAAAAAGATTAATCTAGAGGCATGCTCCCTAAAACACTCCACCAAACATACCAAGTTGCTCAAATAAACATTTACCAGCACAAACACCATACCAACATCACTTTAATACAATATTCAACATGTTAAGCTCATCAAAGCTTGCCATCCAAGCAAAACCATCTAGATGCTTACCTAGGCAAGCACATAACATCAACCATAGGTAACGATGCACAACATGCTTAACAACATCAATCAAACTCCAAAATCACAGTATTACACGAGCTCAAACTAGGGAAAACTGAATTACATATCCCAAAATCCATGGTATTAACTGAAAACATAAACCAAGTTAATACTCAAAATTGCTTTGCCTCTTGGATCACTACGACTTTGCCTTTGCTGTCCCAAGCCTTAATTCTCTGCATCATTAGGAAAAAAGAGAGCGTAAGCACACTTGCTTAGTGAGGATGCTCTTAAAACAATGATGCATTATAACCCTTAAAAACTAACACTTGTTTTCAAACCATGCTTACGACCTAAGCAAGTTCCAATGATTCTAATTCAAACACGCATATCGACCATATGCAAAACGATATATTCTACATGCTTAAATCCCCAAAACATTTTATACAAAACCATGCTTGAATTCCAAAGCATTAAATACAAAACCATGCTTAAATCCCAAACATCAAATCATATACCATGCTTAAATCCCAAAGCATTAAAAATAGGTTCAACATAAGAACTCTCATATATTGGCAATTATAGTGACCCTGGATAGTCGACTACTATCCTTGATTTGCCGATCACTAATCTTTAGTTAACCGACTGTTAACTTTACACATCAGATACACATATCTCCCTTAAAGACTGACCATCATTAAAACAACCCCATACCGACATCATGAGTTAACAACCTTGCCGAACGCAAGTTTTACATCAACAAGGGGAACCAAACGCTCAACCCTAGTGATAACAACATAGTTCGAGTAGTCGACCGCTATACCTCAAGGACCTTTAACCATGATCGATTTTTAAACATATTATAGTGCACTTTATCCTATGGCATGCCAACTATATCTGATTGTTTTCTCACCCTATCACATAGGCAATATATCATTTACAAAACCATTTACTCACTGTTTTACAGTGCATTACACAAAATCCCCACATATGCAAATCACATTGCCATAGCAATATCAAATTCCCTACCGGAATAAAAACCAATGCTCACTAGCATTTAATATACTTTTAAACCACTGCATATGTACTTAAAAATCATGCATTTACAGTAAGTAAAACCAACCATGTTTACGACTAAAACATAAATTACACATGCTCATATCCGAACTAATATTAAATAGCAAAGGAGGGAAACTTACTTCCAAGCTTAGGTAAGTGTTTCAAACTTAACCTAAACTTCCAAACCACTTTCGAACCTCGAAAGACTTTTAAAACCGTTTCCACTCGCCGATTTCACTTAACCTTGCTTGCTAACGCGAAACAAGCTCCCGACAAGCCTCAAACCACCTCAAGATGCTACGCCTTGATTATCCCTTGTTTTGGCCACACAAAACTTACCAAAAAGCATCCAACTCTCTGTTTCAAACCAAAATCCCGCAGCTCTCAAGATTCCCACTCAAGACTCATTCAAAACTTACCGAAATAAACCTCAAACACTTCTCAATCTTAACCTAGCCATAATATAACGATTCAATACATCAAACTTCATCAAATAACATCTAAAAACCCTTTTACAACATCCTTTTACTTCTAGCAAAGATTAAACTCCAAAAACCATTAACTAATAACCTAAATAATTAGGGATTCAACCAATTCCAGGACTCCATTTATAAAATCAACTTATCCACATTATAATACACCCAAAATAAGATTGAAATCAATCCTCAACACTGAAAAAATAGATCCAATTCAAAAATACATGATTCCAACAAATAAACCTCAATTAAGCAAAATTCCTTAATTAATTAATTAAAACCCATTAGAAAACATATATAAAGAGTCAAGAACATGAGAATTTTAGTAAAGAACCTTTCATTAGAGAAGAAGAACAAAACCTACCTCTATTGAGCGAGTTTCCCCTTTATTGGATGTTTTCCTCTTGAAAAACAATGAGATTCAATAAGATTTTTGAGAAAACAAGTTAAAGAATCATTTGGCAAATTAAAGAACTAAGAAACAAGATCATTACCTTGAATCTTTGATAGGAAAAATAGTGTTTGGCTGAGAGTATTTTGAGGGAAAATATGAGAGGAAGAAAGTTACGTCAAATTGTGATTTGGAAAAATAACTACCTTTTAACTAAATCCTTTTTAATTTCCCTTAATTAAAACCCTTTTAAAAATAATCAATTAAAAGAAAACTCAGATTAGACCAAATGGTAAAATAGCTCCTTAAAGATTCAAAGTTTTGACTCTTTACAAAAAGTCACCTTTAAAAATAGTTTTTCAAAAATTATATTTTGGTCACTAGCCAAAATGTCACCCTTCCAAAGCTCATTTTCCAAAATTGCTTTCACCAATATTTTTAATATATTAAAACATGATTTTTAAACTTTTTCCATATTATTATCTTTCAAAAAAATATTTGATCCCGTGTCCGACTCAAATTTCTAACCCAGTCCATCGGACCATCTAACTAGCCTTAAAACCGCTAGGCCCAAAACCAGGGCATTACAACTCTCCCCTCTTAAGAAGTTTCATCCTCGAAATTTACCTGGAGAAAAAAGATGCAAAAATTGCTCCAACATATACGCCTTGCTTTCCCAAGTGGCTTCCTCGACACCTCGATGTCACCACAAGACTTTAACCAGTTCTATCGTCTTACCACGTAGAACCTTGTTGTTGGAATCAGGGATTTCCATCGGCTCCTCATAAAAGGATAAATCTGGTCTCAACTCAATATGCTCCACCAGCATAACATGCGAAGGATCCGATCGATACCTCCGTAACATAGATACATGGAACATATCATGTATTTTCTCAAGCTCGGCAGGCAACCCCAACTGATAAGCCACATGACCAACACGCTCCACGATCTCATATGGTTCAATAAACCTCGGACTAAGCTTACCCTTAAATCCAAACTGTATCACCTTCTTCCACGGTTACACTTTCAAGAACACACGATCGCCCACCGCATATTCAATTTCCTACGCTTCAAATCTGCGTAAGATTTCTGCCGATCCGCAGCCGCTTTCAAGCGTTCACACACAAGCTTAACTTTCTTATCTGTGTCTTTCAACACATGTGGCAAGGAAACATGCTTTTCCCCTACATCAGCCCAACACAAGGGCGTACGACACCTCCGACCATACAATGCCTCATACGGTGTCATCTGAATACTCGCTTGATAGCTGTTATTATAAGCAAATTCAACCAAAGGTAAATGCCTCTCCCAGGTTCCTTAGAACTCAATAATACAACACCTCAACATATCCTCCAAGACCTGGATAACAAGCTCAAACTGTCCATCCGTCTGAGGATGATATGCGGTGCTGAAATTCAACCTCGAACCCAAAGCCTAATGTAAACATCTCCAAAATCTTGTTGTGAGCCTCGGATCTCTATCCAAAACAATAAACTTTGGTACCCCATGCAGACGCACAATCTCAGCTACACACAAAACCGCCAGCTTGTCCACGGTATACATCGTATGCACTAGCAAAAATGTGCACACTTTATAAGTCGATCAACAATCACCCAAATAGAATCCTTTTTAACCGGTGTCAACGATAACCCTGCCACGAAGTCCATGGTGATTCTCTCCTATTTCCATTATGGAATTCTCAACGGTTGCAACAACTCGGATGGAAACTGATGTTTAGCTTTAACCCGCTAACACACCATACATTTGGACACAAACTCTGCCACATCCTTTTTCAAACCAACCCAATAGTACTTTTCCTTCAAATCACGATACATCTTGGTACTACCCGGATGCATAGCAATATGACTAGAATGTGCCTCCGTCAAAATAGTGTGCCTGATCTTTGGGACTTTCGGCACCACTATTCAGCCCTTAAAACACATAACACTATCCTCATCAAAATGAAAATGGATTACCATCCACTATGTCCTTAACATGAGGAACCAAAAAATCATCAAACGGTTGTTTAGCCTTAATTATTTGTGACAACGGTAGGCTTAACTTGCAATTCAACCAACAACCCTCCTTCCCGCGTCACACTCAATCTCGCAAACATCGCTCTAAGCTTGAATTAGTATTGTTTTTCATATATATATATACATACATATTAACATGCTTTTGATTGAATTAGTAGAATCATAGATTTGCATATAGGAGTTAGCGAATGTTCTTTTTGCTAGAGTAAAGGTGTATTTCCTTGCTATGGTAGGCAGGTTAGGAGCGCGACAGCATTGGCAAGAGCAGGACATAAGCAGTATGCCAGAAGAGTAGAAGAGAAACAAAGATTGGCAAAACTAGGAAGATGATTGCCAAACTTGGTTGGCAAAAGAAGGATGATGATGCCAATTCTTTTAACCATTGATCGTATATCCAGTCAAACCTAATTTCAAAAGAGAGGATAAAGAGATAAAGTGCCTATCTTTGTGCGCAACAAACTTTCAATTCAAAACCAAACCTAGGGTTTTCACGCGTGTTTATATAAAGGAGGACTATGATCAATCAAAGAGAGCTGCACCGTGGTGAAGAAAGAAGAGGGAAAATTGTGGTTTGACCAGGCTAAGACCGAGAGTTCTGGATCCATTGAAAGGCTGCATCGACGGATCTCCTTCTTTGTCTATTTCTCTTTATCTTAATTCTAATTTTATGATGGTGTTGTTATTCGAAAATGATGATATGTTGATGGTTCCCCCAACCATGAACTAATTTTTTTAAGTTGGTTGGAGATATTTTTACGATGAACTCTTAGCTATTCTGCAGTTTTTAATAATTGAATGTTTTAGCATTTTTGTCTACCTTGATAGTACTTATTTTCATATATTCTTTTCCATACGACAATTGACATTTCATTCTTATTATCCCTTAATATCTTAACTGTAACTCCATCGACTCGGCCTAGACTCCCGATTGAACCGAGAGTGCTACATTAGGTTTGCCGAAGCAAACTGGAGAAAGGTTACGAAAAGTCGGCCCATTTTTTCCTTTATCTTGTCTAAATGCAAATTATTATTCCTACATGTTCATACTCGTAGCGGGTAAGTTCTCAAATGAAACGAGTCACAAAAGACAATCATTTTCATCATATTCAAAATTGAGGACTAAAACGTAAATACTTTAAAATACAAGACCAAAATTGAATTTAAGGTTACCAATCCTCAATTAGTCCATTTACATGCCAACATGATAAATTCTAGGTCAATTTAATCATCCTAACTCATACAATTGCATTCCCAATACTCAAAAACCAAAATGAAAGAACCAGAAACCTTCAAGATTCCAAAATAACCAATTTAACGGTACCCGACCGGTACGCGTACTAGTATTTCGATACGCCCTTAAGTTTCCATAAACTCAAAATCCAGTAGCTAAAACTCGTACCAAAATGCTTGATCGCGTATCGAAATGCTAGCAAAATGCCTATGGCCGTATCGAAACACTTGTTCGAGTACCAAAACGTTAAGCCTAGAAAGGCAGGCCCGTATTGAAACACCCTCCCGCATATCGAAATGCTATGCCTGAAATGGCCTAGCCGTATCGGTACGGGGACACCTATTTCGATAAGCCTAGACCTATAATGACATTTTTAGTTGGTTTTCAGACAAAACTAGATTCATTTAGGTCCTAGCATCTTGCATACATACATATAAGCATCCAACATCACATTTAACAACACTTGTACCAAGGTTTAACCACAACACAATATTATGCCACCAAAAGATTGATCTAGAGGCATGCTCCCTATAACTCACCACCAAACATACCAAGATGCTCAATAAAGCATTTAAGAGAAAGAACACCATACCAACAACACATCAATACCATATTCAACAGGATTAGCTTATCAAAGCATGTCATCCAAGCAAAACCATCTAGATGCATACCTAAGTAACCATATAACATCAACCATAGGTAACGATGCACGATATACGAAACATCAACAATCAAGCTCCAAAATCATAGCATTATACATGCTCAAAACCAGGGAAAACTGAAGTAAAAATCCCAAAAAGCCATGGTGAACACATTGCCTTATTAACTGAAAACTAAAACCGAGTTCATACTCAAATAGACTTGTCTTTGGATCACTTAATCCTTGCCTTTGCTGCCTCCAAGCTTTAATGCTCTGAATCATTAGAGAAAAGAGAGCGTAAGCACACATGCTTAGTGAGGATGCTCTTAAACGATGATGCATTTAAAACCCTTGAAAACCAACACTTATTTTCAAACCATGCTTTCGACATAATCAATTTCCAATAGTTTCAAATCAAAACATGCATATCATCCATATGCAAAACAATATATATTCCACATGATTAATCCCAAAGCATCAAACACAAAACCATGTTTAAATCCCAAAGCATTATATACAAAACCATGCTTAAATCACAAAGCATTAAAAATAGATTCAACATTAGAGTTCTCATATATTGGCAATTATAGTGACCCCGGATAGTCGACCACTATCCTTGATTAGCCGACCGCTAATCTTTAGTTAACTGACCGTTAACTTTACATATTGGATACACAGATCTCCCTTAATGACCGAACATAATCAATACTACCTCATGCCAACCGCAAGCTTTACAACAAAAAGGGGAACCAACCGCTCAACCCAAGTGATAACAACATAGTATGGGTAGCCGACCGCTATACCTCAAGGACTCTTAACCCACGATCGATTTTTAACCATATTATAGTGCACTTTATCCTATGGCATGCCAACTATATCCAAATGTTTTCTCACCTTGTCACATAGCCAATATATCATTTACAAAACCATTTACTCACTATTTTACAAAGCATTACACAAAATCCCCACATATGCAAATCACTTTGCCATAGCAATATCACATTCCCGACCGGAATAAAAACCAATGCTCACTAGCATTCAATATACTTTTAAGCCACTGCATATGTACTCAAAATCATGCATTTATAGTAAGTAAAAACAAACCATGTTTACTACCAAAACATGAATTACACATGCTCATATCCGAACCGATATTAAAGAACAAAAGAGGGAAACTTACTTCTGAGCTTAGGTAAGTGTTTCAAACTTATCATAAACTCCCAAAACCACTTTCAAACCTTTGAAAGACTTCTAAGACCATTTCCACTCACCGATTTCACTTCGCCCGACAAGTCTAGAACCACCTCAAGATGCTACGCCTTGATTATCCCCTATTTTGGCCACACAAAACCAGAGGAAACATGCATTAAAATGCATCCAAAACTTTATTTCAACCCAAAATCCCGTAGCTCTCAAGATGCCCACTCAAAACTCATCCGAAACTTACCGAAATCAACCTCAAACACTACTCAATCTTAACCCAGCCATATTATAACGATTCAAAACATCAAGCTTTATCAATTGATATCTAAAAACTCATTCACAACATCATTTTACTTCCAGCAATGATTAAACACCTTAAACAACCCAAAAACCCTTAACTAACAGCCTAAACAATTATAGATTCAACCAATTTCGAGATTCCATTATTAAAAATAACTTATCCACATTATAATACATCCAAAATAAGATTGAAATCAATCCACAAAACTGGAAAAACAGATCCAAATCGAAAATCACAAGATACTTCAATTAAACCTCAATTAAGCTAAAATCCCTAATTAATTAATCAAAACCTATTAGAAAACATATGTAAAGAGCCAAGAACTTGGAAATTTCAATAAAAACGTTTAATTAGAGGAGAAGAACGAAACTTACCTCCAATGAATGAGTTTACCCATAATTGGTGGTTTTTCCTCTTAAAAAAAACAAAGAAATTCAATGAGATTTTTGGAAAACAAATTGAGAAATCATTTAGCAAATCAATGAGTTAAGAAATTAAGATCATTACCTTAAATCTCTAATGGAAAATGAGTGTTTGGCTGAGAGTATTTTGAGAGAAAATGTGAGAGAAGAAAAGTTACATCAAATTGTATTTTAGAAAAATAACCACCTTATAACTAAATCTTCCTTTAATTCTTTTTAATTAAAACCTTTTTAAAATAATCCTAATTAAGAGAAAACTCAGATTAGACCAAATGGTAAAATAGCTCCTTAAAGATTCAAAGTTTTGACTCTTTGCAAAACAGTCCCCTTTTAAAAATTATTTTCAAAAATTACATTTTGGTCACTAGCAAAATGTCACCCTTCCAAAGTTCATTTTCCAAAATTGCTTTCATCGATATTTTTAATATAATAAAATATGATTTTGAAACATTTTTCATATTTTTATCTTTCGGAAAATATTCGCTCCCGAATCTGACTCGAATCTCTAACCTGGTCCACTAGACCGTCTAACCAGCCCCAAAACTGCTAGGCCCAAAACCGGGGCGTTACATTAACAAAATTTGAAGATAATGATTAATTGCCAAGTACTAAGGAGAGAAGTTTCGACAAAAGATGTTCAAGTAGATGAGCTTACTTCGGAAGTGAATCTACCCCTTAGGAGTAACGATTGAACTTTGCCAAGTTAATTATTGAAAAACATCACTCTAGATATATAGGAGTTAATCGTAATTAACTTGGAGTATTGCCATCTACAGAGGAAATACCATCTTAAAATTTGCTCGGCAATAAAACTAAGGCTGAAAGTTATTATTTGTTGCCATAGCTAGCGTGAAATCCAAGCATCCCTTGCCAACGCCAATCATCTATTTGAAAACATTTGTTTGCCAAACTATTTGAACTTTTGTTGAAATTTTCCTTAGTCATTTTTCTAAATTAAAAACTCAAATTTAAATTCAAACTAATTTGTTCCAATTCACAAGTAAAATTGTGGCATTTAATTCCTGGACAATCCCCGTATATACAATACTCAGCTCACTGTTGTATACTTGCTAACCGTGTATACTTGCACGCAAAAAAAAAATTGGCATTATCTTTTGGCATATTGACATTAATTCTTCAATTGTTTGCCAAGCGTTAGTCAGTCGATAGTACCAATACAGATACTCGTGTATTAATACCCCCTGTTGCCAAACAACATTTAATACGGGAAAATTGTAGCCCAATGACTCTATTCAATTTCCCAACAACCCAAACGGCTAGAAATCAATGAGGGTATATAAAAACAAGTCTACAAAGCTTCTTCAACAACAAGACAACTATTCTAAAGCATTCAAGCACACATCCAACATCTTTGAGCTCAAATTGTCAAATTCTTGGAACCCACTTTAGTGTTCTTCATTGTAATTTCTTTTCATTCAAATATTGGGTTTTAGTGAACTTCATTTGTGCAAACAAACTACCTTGTGAGTTTTTTCATAGTTTGCTTCTTTGTATTCATCTTTTAGGGAAATGGATCACTAGACTTTGGGATATAAGTCTAGGTTTTGTGAGGTTATCTCCTTTAGCCAAAAAGGAAAGATAAATTAGTGAATTTGTGGAAATCCTTAGTGTGGATAGATAAGGTAGTGGATGTAGACCTTGTTGTGAAGTTTGAAACACTATAAATCACTTGTGTCATTTTTGTTGCTTTTACAATTTGCTTCCACCAATTTTTTAATTTCCAATTCACCCCCTCTTGGTCATATCCATTGATTGATCAACTCAACAATTGGTATTAGAGCTATACTCATTGGAGGGCTTCACATCCTCTTGGGTAGATCCAACCGTTGCTCAATCAATTTTCAATTTATTACATGGCCTCTACTTCTAGCAACTTTTTATGGCGAAAGCTCAATCCATTTCCAAGCCACCGCACTTCAATGGAGCAAATTCTCCATATTGTAAGAATAGGATAAGATTATTCATCCAATCCAAATGACTACCTTCTTTGGGATGTAGTGATGGATAGGCCTTCTATCCCTATGAAGAGAGAAAGAGTCAAACTCGTCGAGAAGGCAAGACAAGAATATACCGATGTTGATCGAAGAAAGTTACAGTAAAATGCCAAAGCTATGCATATCTTGTTTTGTTCTCTTGGACCTAACAATTATACCGAGATGTCTTATTGTACGATTGCCAAGGAGATTTGGGACAAGCTAGAAGTTACTCATGAAGGTACTAATGAAGTAAAAGAGACCAAGATTGAGCTCCTCAATCTAAGGTATAAGAACTTCAAGATGGAACCAGATGAAGACATCAAAAAGATGTTTGATCGATTCTTTGTCATTGTGAATGGGCTCAAAGGCTATGAAGAAATCATTTTAGAGGACAAGCTTGTTCAAAAGCTTATCTATTCTCTTCCAAAATCATGGGATTCAAAGAAGACCGCCATCATCATAGTCAAGGATCTCAATACCTTAAAGCTTGATGCTCTCATGGGGTCTTTTCTTACTCATGAGATAATGAAACAAGGAAAGAACGATGGGGAGAAAAAGATGGAAGAAAAAAAGGAAGCGGAGGGGAAGAAAGTTAGGATTGATCTCAAAGCTTCACAAGAAGAGAGTAATTATAGCGAGGAAGAAGATGAAGAAATGACTATGCTAGCCAAGAGATTCACGAGGTTCATGAAATCTAATAGAAGAAGAAAGTTCCATCGAAGAGAGGGTTTTAAGAACAAATCGAAGGAAGAAGATAATGACCAAATAATTTGTTATGAGTGAAAAAATTTGGGACACATCAAGTTCGAGTGTCCTTAACTAAGAAATAAGAGCTTCGAGAAGAAGAAGAAGCTCAAGGCTCGTATGGCTACTTGGAGCGATGAAGACTCATCCGATGAGGAAGAGCAAGAGATAGCCAACCTATGTCTCATGCCGCTTGAAGATGATCCTAAGGCAACCTCTAATTCATCTACTTTTGAATATGATAAGCTTAAAGAATCATATAATAAATTGCAAGAGATTTATGATGATTTTTTTTAATTCAAAGGGTCAACTTTGAAAAACAAAAGTGTTATTTAAATTTTGAAAACTGAAAATGACTATTTCTAAAAGTAATTTGGAGCTTTAAAGTAAAGTAAAAGAAATGCAAGCAAAAATAAACAATCTTGAAAAAAAATCAAGACTTTCATGGATTACTTTCAAGAGTCCATGATGATCACCAAAAAGAAATAGGTGATCTTAAAGCTTCCTTGAACAAATTCGGGACATCTCGTTTTGGAAAATGAAATCATTCAAAACCCAACTATGTGAAGAGAAACTTTAATTGGTACAAACATAGAGGCTTCAAAACGCCCTCTAAAAGTAAGAATATTAGGAGTTTTTAGGATTCTAAGGAACTCTTAGCTTCTAATAATGTTGATGTTATTGCTTCTTGGATTCCCAAAGAACCAAGATCTTGGAAGCTAATATTCATGGACCCAAAAGAATTTGGGTACCAAAAATCAAGACTTGACTCTGTGTTTGTAGGGATAGCATTGCTACAAGGCTCAAACTTGAAGTTCAAACTCTTGGTACCTTGATAGTAGATACTCAAGACACATGACCGGTGACAAGAGTTGGTTCTTGGAGCTAAAACTGAAAAGCGGAGGAGTAGCGACATTTGGTGACAACTCCAAATGTCATACTGAAAGAATTGGTTCCATTAGTAATCACTCTTCTGTACTTATTAATAATGTTTTGTATGTCAATGGTCTAAAACATAATTTGTTAAGCATAAGCCAATAGTGCGATAAAGGATTCAATGCCATGTTTGATTCCAATGGCTGCAAAATAATTGACATTGCATCTAATAAAATTGTGCTTATTGGTCATAGAATAGGAAATATTTTTAAGGTGCATCTAGATGACATTCATATTGCCAATGCATGTTTTTTTGCTGAAAATGAGCATGATTCCTGATTGTGGTATAGAAAATTAGGACATGCTAGCATGAGTGCTTTGAAAAAAAATTAATTTCTAAAGATCTAGTAAGTGATTTGCCTAAAATCAAGTTTTCTCTTGATAAAATTTGTGATGCATATACTAAAGGCAAACATAAAAGAGTTTCTTTTAAATCCATTAATGATGTATCAACAAGTAGGATATTACAATTAATCCATATATATCTTTTTGCCCTATTAGAACTATGAGCTTGGGTAGAAAACAATATGCTTTTGCGCTTGTTGATGATTACTCTATATTTACTTGGGGTTCTATTTTTAAGTACAAAAGATGAGGCTTTAGAAAAATTTATCGCATTTCCAAAAGCAAACCAAAATGATGTTGGTTACTCTATTTCTCATGTTAGGAGTGACCATGGAACGAAATTTCAAAATCTTGGTGTTGAAGAGTTTTGTAACTCTAATGGTATTAGACACAATTTTTGGCTTCTCGCAGCCCTAAACAAAATAGGGTTGTAGAAAGGAAAAAGAGAACTTTAGAAGAAATGGCTAGAACCATGCCTTGTGAAAATAATTTGCCAAAGTATTTTTGGGCAGAAACCACAAATACCGCTTGCTATATTGTTAATGGAGTAATGATTAGGCCACTTTTAAAGAAAACCCTTACGAGTTTTTCAAAAATGAAAAGCCTAACATGTAACACCCCGGCTTTGGGCCTAGAGATTTTAAGGCTAGTTAGACGGTCCGATGGACTAGGTTAGAGATTTGAGTCAGATTCGGGAGTAAATATTTTTTCTAAAAGATAAAAATATGGAAAAATGTTTAAATATCATATTTTAATATATTAAAAATACTGGAAAAAGCAATTTTGGAAAATGAACTTTGGAAGGGTGACATTTTGGTTAGTGACCAAAATGTAATTTTTGAAAACTATTTTTAAAGGTGATTGTTTTGTAAAGAGTCAAAACTTTGAATCTTTAAGGAGCTATTTTACCATTTGGTCTAATCTGAGTTTTCTCTTAATTAGGATTATTTTTAAAAGAGTTTTAATTGAAGGAATTAATAAGGATTTAGTTAAAAAGGTAGTTATTGTTCCAAATCACAATTTGACTTAACTTTCTTTCTCTCACATTTTCTCTCAAAATGCTCTTAGCTAAACACTCTTTTTCCTATCAAAGATTCAAGGTAATGATCTTGTTTCTTAATCCTTTGATTTTCTAAATGACTCTTTTACTTGTTTTCTTAAAAATCTTATCGAATCTCATTGTTTTTCAAGAGGAAAACATCCAATTAAGGGGAAACTCACTCATTGGAGGTAAGTTTCATTCTTATCCTCTAATGAAAGGTTCTTTACTGCAATTCCCAATATCTTGACTCTGTATATATGTTTTCTAATGGATTTTAATTGATTAATTATGGAATTTTGCTTAATTGAGGGTTAATTGATGGAATCTTGTGATTTTCGATTTGGATCTATTTTTCCAGTGTTAAGGATTGATTTCAATCTTATTTTTGATGCATTACAATATGTATAAGATGTTTTTAATAATGGAATCCCGAAATTGGTTGAATCTTTAATTATTTAGGTTGTTAGTTAATGGCTTTTGTGTTGTTTTTAGAGTTTAATCATTGCTGGAAGTAAAAGGATGCTGTAAAAGGGTTTTTAGATGTTATTTGATGAAGTTTGATGTATTGAATCATTATATCATGGATGGGTTAAGATTGATAAGTGTTTGAGGTTGATTTTGGTAAGTTTCGGATGAGTTTTGAGTGGGCATCTTAAGAGCTGCGGGATTTTGGTTTGAAATAGAGAGTTGGATGCATTTTAATGCATGTTTCCTCTGGTTTTGTGTGGCCAAAATAGGGGATAATCAAGGCGTAGCATCTTGAGGTGGTTTGAGGCTTTTCGGGAGCTTGTTTCGCGGTAGCAAGCGAGGCGAAGTGAAATCGGTGAGTGGAAATGGTCTTAAAAGTCTTTCAAAGGTTTGCAAGTGAGTTTGGAAGTTTAGGTTAAGTTTGGAACACTTACCTAAGCTTGGAAGTAAGTTTCCCTCCTTTGCTCTTAAATATCGATTCGGATATGAGCATGTGTGATTCATGTTTTAGTTGTAAACATGGTTGGTTTTACTTACTGTAAAGGCAAGATTTTAAGTACATATGCAGTGTTTGAAAAGTATGTTAAATGCTAGTGAGCATTGGTTTTTATTTCGTTGCATATGTGGGGATTTTATGTAATGCATTTTAAAACAGTGAGTAAATGGTTTTCTAAATGATATATTGGCTATGTGACAAGGTGAGAAAGCATTCGGATATAGTTGGCATGCCATACGATAAAGTGCACTATAATATGTTTAAAAATCGATCGTGGTTAAAGGGTCCTTGAGGTGCAGCTGTCAGCTACTAGGACTATGTTGTTATCACTTGGGTTGAGCGGTCAATTCCCCTTGTTGATGTAAAAATTGCGGTCGACATGGTGGTTAACTCGCGGTCGGCAAGGTGATTAACTTGCGGTCGGCAAGGTAGTTAACTTGCGATCGGCAAGGTGGTTAACTCATACGGTCGGCATGGTGTAGTCTTGATGATGGTCGGTCATTAAGGGAGATCCATGTATCTGATATATAAAGTTAACGGTCGGTTAACTAAAGATTAGCGGTCGGCTAATCAAGGATAGCGGTCGACTATCCGGGGTCACTATAATTGCCAATATATGAGAATTCTAATGTTGAATCTATTCTTAATGCTTTGGGATTCAAGCATGGTTTAGTATAAAATGCTTTGGGCTTTTAAGCATGTGGTATATATATATTGTTTTGCATATGTTCGATATGCCCATTTTGAATTGGAGTCATTGGAACTTGCTTAGGTCGTAAGCATGGTTTGAAAACAAGTGTTGGTTTTCAAGGGTTTTAATGCATCATTTTTACTAAGAGCATCCTCACTAAGAAAGTGTGCTTACGCTCTCTCTTTTTCCTAATGACGTAGAGCACTAAGGCTTGGGGCAGCAAAGGCAAAGTCGTAATGTTTCCGGTTAATAAGGCAATGTGTTCGCCATGAATTTTGGGATATATAATTCTATTTTTCCCTAGTTTTGAGCATGTGTAATGTTGTGATTTTGGAGTTTGATTGATGTTGCTAAGCTTGTTGTGCGTCGTTACCTATGGTTGATGTTATGAGATTGCCTAGGTATGCATCTAGATGGCTAGTTTGGATGGCATACTTTGATGAGCTTAAAATGTTGAATATGGTATTTAAGTGATGTTGGTATGGTGTTTATGCTGGTAAATGTTTATTTGAGCAACTTGGTATGTTTAGTAGAGTGTTTTTAGGGAGCATGCCTCTAGATTAATCCTTTTGGTAACATAAGCTTGTATTGTGGCTAAACCATGGTGCAAGTATGGATATATGTATTGTTGAATGTTTACATTCATGCATGGAAGTTGCTAGGATCTAAATGCATCTAGATTTGAGTGAAAAACTAGAGAAAAATGACATTACAGGCCTAAGCGTACCGATACACAGGGGACTATCTCGGTACGACTAGGCAAAATAGGGAATTCAGGATCGGTACGGGTATTTGCGTACCGGTATGGATAAGCAAATTAAGCTTGGCGTACCGGTACGGGATAGGGTGTATCGGTACGAAACTCGTTACTAGAAAGTTGATTTTTGGGGAAAAACCTGTGTACCGGAATGCCAAGGGCTCGTACCGGTACACCTTTAATATTTTGCAAGCTGACGTGGCATACCGATACAGTACAATGTGTACCGATACATGTGGTTGCTCCGTATCGGTACAGTTTTGTTTGTATCGTTATGGGAGGCAGTTTTTACAGCTAATGTCATGGAATCCAATTTTTGATTTCTTGTGTTTTAGTCCCTAAGTATTGCAAATGTAATTGTATGCACATGGATGATCAGTTTGACTTGAAATTTGAGATATGGGCATGTAAATGGACTAATTGAGGATTGGTAACCTCAATTCCAATTTTGATCCTATAATTTAAAGTATTTACATTTTAGTCCTCGAAATGAGTGTGATACAATTGGTTGTATTTTTATGATTCGTTTCTTCTAAAAATTCACCGTTGCAAATATGTATATGTAAGGTTAATAAATTGCATCTAGACAAGATAAAATGAAAAAAAATGGACTGACTTTTCGTAACCTTTCTCTGGTTTGCCTCGACAAACCTAATGTAGCTCACTCGGCTCGGTCGGGCGTCTAGGCTGGGTCGAGGGGGTTATATTTGTTGGTGTCAGAGCAAAGTTACGAATGGTTGGGATGTTGCTATTTGATTAAATATCATTGGTTGTTATGCACGATGCTTGTGTACGTGTACGGTGTTTGATTTATATCATGTTGGGGTATGAATTGGGAACACATTGCCTATTACCGAGGTTTTAAAATGTTTTATAAGATGGTCTTGGATCCTTTGCCTTATGTTAGCCTAACTTTAATGTGTTTTGATGCTTTTGCTAGCATGGCTCGACGTGAGACACGTTCAATAGCTGGTAATGCCGGATTTGGGCAGAATAATGTTGAGGAAGAGAATCCTTCTAGTGTTTTACCTCATCCTCATTTGGTTCCGCCTACTAATTTTGGGTTGGTGGTGTACCCCAGGCTCAACAAGTGTTGATATTTGGTGATTTGACTCCGTTAGTCCAAGCAACGATGGCAGCTTTTCGAGCAGCGATGGCTATAGTGCAAGTGCAAGCCCCAGCACCTGTTGTGGTGGCTGAATAAGGCTTGTCCTTGGGTACATCAGTTCAGGCTGCAAGTGCGAGCTTGGGTAAGAGAGTGGTCGATTCGAGTTGTGCGGGGAGGTAGGGTAGAAGGCCTTGTGGCAAGAGGCATAAGTTGGGTCACAAGTGTGGTGGCGATGATGGCCAGGGTAACCAGGGAGTTCATCTTAAAACTATGTGTGAGTGTTGCGGTAGATGCCACACGGGTGCATATTGGGGTAATACCATGAGTTGCTGGAGATGTGGATCTTCTAATCACTTGAAGCCTGATTGTCCTCGTGTTATGAGAGGTACACCAAAACACGCTGTTGTTGTACGATCAAAGAATGATGGCCTGGCACAAATCTATGTTTATTGGGAGGATTACAAAGACACGGATGTGAATGAAGGTACCTTCACTTTGCAATCCTTGTCATTGTTATCCTTGGTTGATTCGGGGGCCTACGCCTTCATTTGTCTCAAGTGAGCTTATGCATTTAATGAATTCTCTAGTTGTGATCTTAGAAGTTGGCATGTTAGTTACCATGTAGGAGGTGACGGTTGTTCACCTGAGAGTTCTTTTTTGAGGTTCTAGCGTGGTTAGTGCTAGTTGGGTTTTAGACCGCTAGTTGTTATGGCTATTTGTGGAAGCGTCGAATATGCTAGTGAAATTCGAGATATTGTGTTGGAAGGAATATTGGTGCCAGAAATGTTATAAGTAAGTGTGGAAATTGATCATGCACAGTGCAAAAATGCTTATATGTATATATTTATATATGAGGGTACATGCATACATTTTTGGGCATGACATTAGAGGTTCTGCATACATATGCATAGACATCTAGGATAACATATAAGGAATCATGAATACATATGTCCACACTTACGGATAACTTCTCGGAGGCTGATGTGGTGTTAGCAAGTAGTTTCTTTGGTAAGATAGTTCGACTAGAAGGTTGTTTAGGCAGTGTCTTTGGATAGTGTAAGGTTATAGGTTTGTCGTGGATCTAATGGAGTTACCATTCCATGTTTTTGTTGTCATCTTGGGTATGGATTGGTTAAGTGAGCACTAGACGGTGGTGGATTGTGAGTCCAAAAGGATTTCTCTGAAGTTGGCCGATGATTATGAAGTTGTGGTGGTTGGTGAGAATATGAGATTCTTGTCCAATGTTGTGTCGACTTCTCGAGCGGAGAGAATGATGTTTGATGGTTGCCAAGCTTATTTGGCTATTGTTATGAATCCGGAAGCCAAGGGTGTTCGGGTGCAGAACATTCAGGTTGTATGTGATTATCCAAAAGTTTTTCCTAAAGACTTTTCGGGTTTACCTTCGGATAGAGAGGTGGACTTTCGTATTGAGATGTATGAAGGTACAACTCTGGTGTCTATTGCTCCATATCGGATGGCACCGAAGGAATTAAAATAGTTGAAATTACAGCTCCCGGAGTTGTTAGATCATGGGTTCATTCGACCAAGTGTTTCTCCTTGGGGTGCTCCAGTTCTTTTTGTGAAGAAGAAGGATGGATCGATGCGTATGTGTATTGATTGTCGCCAGTTGAATAAGTTGATGGTGAAGAACAAATATTAATTGCCACAGATGGATGACTTGTTCGATCAGTTTTGCAGAGCAACGATGTTTTTAAAGATTGATTTAAGGTTGAGGTGTTACCAGTTGAAGGTAAAGGATGTGGTTGTGAATAAGACGGCGTTTCGTACCAGGTACGGGCATTATGAGTTTTTGGTGATACCGTTTGGTTTGATGAATGCTCAAGCGGCTTTTATGGACATGATGAACAGGGTGTTCCATGAGTACCTTGATCGATTTGTGGTGGTTTCTATCGATGATATACTCATGTACTCTCTTACCGAGAAGCATGATCAGCATTTGAGGATTGTTTTGCAAGTCTTGAAGGATAACCAGTTGTATGCCAAGTTAAGCAAGCGCGAGTTTTGGCTCAATGAGGTGATGTTCCTTGGACATATGGTATCCGTGGAGGGTATTCGTGTCAATCCATAAAAAATTGAGGCTATTCTCAATTGGAAACAACCTAAGACTGTCTCTGAGGTGCGTAGTCTTCTTGGGTTAGCTGGTTATTATTGCCGTTTTGTGAAGGGGTTTTCTAGTATTAAGGCCCCATTGAAGAAGTTGCTACAGAAGAGTGTTCCTTTTGTGTGGACGGAGAAGAAACAACACAGTTTTGAGAAGTTGAAGAAAGTTTTGACACATGCTCCTGTGTTGATTCAACCTGAGTCAGGAAAGGAGTTTGTGGTTTAGAGTGATGCATCGTATGTTGGCATGGGTTGTGTGCTGATGCAGGACGGAAAGGTTGCGGCCTATGAATCGAGGTAGTTAAAGGTTCATGAGAACAATTATCCAACTCATGATTTGGAGCTTGCAGCTGTGGTGTTTGCTTTGAAGATTTGACGACACTACCCTTATGGTGAAAAGTGTGTGGTGTTTACGGATCACAAGAGTTTGAAATATTTGATGTCTCAAAAGGATTTGAACCTTAGGCAACGAAGGTGTTGGAGTTTCTTAAGGATTACGACTTTACAATTGAGTATCATCCTGGAAAGGCCAATGTTGTTACGGATGCGTTGAGTCGTAAGGTTATGGTTGAGCTTAGAGCGGTGTTTGTGAGGTTGAGTGTGACGTGGGAAAGTAGGTTGTTGGCTGAATTGCAAGTTAAGCCTATGTTGTCACAGATGATTAAGGCTAAGCAACCGTTTGATGATTCTTTGGTTTCTCATGTTAAGGACATAGCAGATGGTAATCCGACGGATTTTCATTTTGATAATGATGGTGTTTTGTGCATTAAAGAACGAGTAGTGGTGCCGAAAGTCACGGAACTTAGGCATACTATTTTTTTGAAAGCAAATTCTAGTCCTTTTGCTATGCATCCAGGTAGTACCAATATGTATCGTGATTTGAAGGAAAGATACTATTGGGTTGGTTTGAAAAAGGATGTGGCGGAGTTTGTGTCCAAGTGTATGGTGTGTCAGCGGGTTAAGGCTGAACATCAGTTTCCATCCGGGTTGTTGCAGCCGTTAAGAATTCCAGAATGTGAGTGGGAGAGAATCACCATGGACTTCATGGCAGGGTTGCCGTTGACATCGGCTAAAAAGGATTCCATTTAGGTGATTGTTGATCAGTTTACAAAGTGTGCGCATTTTCTGCTAGTGCATACGATGTACACCTTGGACAAGCTAGCAGATTTGTATATAGCTAAGATTGTGCGTTTGCACGGGGTACCTAAGTCTATTGTTTCGGATAGAGATCTGAGGTTCACATGAAGGTTTTGGAGATGTTTACATCAGGCTTTGGGTTCGGCGTTGAGTTTTAGTACTGCGTATCATCCTCAGACGGATGAACAGTCTGAGCGTGTTATCCAGGTCTTGGAGGATATGCTGAGGTGTTGTATTATTAAGTTCCAAGGAACCTGGGAGAAGCATTTACCTTTGGTTGAATTTCTTATAATAGCAGCTATCATGCGAGTATTCAGATGGCACCGTATGAGGCATTATATGGCTGGAGGTGTCGTACGCTCTTGTGTTGGGCTGAGGTAGGGGAAAAGCATGTTTCCTTGCCACATATACTGGAATACACAGATGAGAAAGTTAAACTTGTGTGTGAACGCTTGAAAGCGATTGCAGATCGACAGAAATCTTAGGCGAATTTAAAGTGTAGGGAAATTGAATATATGGTGGGTGATCGTGTGTTCTTAAAAGTATCACCGTGGAAGAGGGTAATGCAGTTCGAACGTAAGGGTAAGCTTAGTCCGAGATTTATTGGACCATATGAGATCATGGAGCATGTTGGTCATGTGGCTTATCGGTTGAGGTTGCCTCCCAGGCTTGAGAAAATTAATGATGTGTTCTATGTATCTATGGTACGGAGGTATCAGTCGGATCCTTCGCACATTATGCCAGTGGAGCATATTGATTTAAGACCGGATTTATCCTTTGATGAGGAGCCAGCGGAAATCCTTGACTCTAGTAGCAAGTTTCTACGTGGTAAGACGATAGAACTGGTTAAAGTCTTGTAGCGACATCGAGGTATCGAGGAAGCCACTTGGGAAAGTAGGGCATATATGTTGGAGGAATTTCCGCATCTTTTTCCTCTAGGTAAATTTTGAGGATGAAATTTCTTAATAGGGGAAGAATTTTAATGCCCCATTTTTGGTCCTAGTGGTTTTAAGGCTAGTTAGACGATCCGGTGGACCGGGTTAGAGGTTCGAGTCAGATTCGGGAGCAAATATTTTTTTGAAAGATAAAAATATGGAAAAATGTTTAAAAATCATATTTTAATATATTAAAAATATTGGTGAATGCAATTTTGGAAAATGATCTTTGGAAGGGTGATATTTTGGTTAGTGACCAAAATGCAATTTTTGAAAACTATTTTTAAAGGTGGCTATTTTGTAAAGAGTCAAAACTTTGAATCTTTAGGATGCTATTTTACCATTTGGTCTAATCTGAGTTTTCTCTTACTTGGGATTATTTTTAAAAGAGTTTTAATTGAAGGAAATAATAAGGATTCAGTTAAAAGGTAGTTATTTTTCCAAATCACAATTTGACGTAACATTCTTTCTCTCATATTTTCTCTCAAAATACTCTCAGACAAACACTCTTTTTCCTATTAGAGATTCAAGTTAATGATCTTGTTTCTTAATCCTTTGGTTTTCTAAATGATTCTCTAACTTGTTTTCTCAAAAATCTTATTGAATCTCATTGTTTTTCAAGAGGAAAACATCCAATTAAAGGGAAACTCACTCATTGGAGGTAAGTTTCGTTCTTTTACTCTAATGAAAGGTTCTTTACTGCAATTCCCAAGTTCTTGACTCTTTATATATGTTTTCTAATGGGTTTTAATTGATTGATTATGGAATTTTGCTTAATTGAGGGTTAATTGATGGAATCTTGTGATCTTCGATTTGGATCTATTTTCCCAGTGTTAAGGATTCATTTCAATCTTATTTTGGATGTATTATAATATGGATAAGTTGTTTTTAACAATGGAATCCCGAAATTGGTTGAATCTCTAATTGTTTAGGTTGTTAGTTAATGGTTTTTGGGTTGTTTTTTGAGTTTAATCATTGCTGGAAGTAAAAAGATGTTGTAAAAGGGTTTTTAGATGTTATTTGATGAAGTTTGATTTATTGAATCTTTATATTATGGCTGGGTTAAGATTGAGAAGTTTTTGAGGTTGATTTCGGTAAGTTTCAGATGAGTTTTGAGTGGGCATCTTAAGAGCTGAGGGATTTTGGTTTGAATAAAGAGTTGGATGCATTTTAATGCATGTTTCCTCTGGTTTTGTGTGGACAAAATATGGGATAATCAAGGCGTAGCATCTTGAGGTGGTTTGAGGCTTGCAGGGAGCTTGTTTCGCTATAACAAGCGAGGTGAAGTGAAATCAGTGAATGGAAACGGTCTTAAAAGTCTTTCAAAGGTTTGAAAGTGGGTTTGGAAGTTTAGGTTAATTTTGAAACACATACCTAAGCTTGGAAGTAAGTTTCCCTACTTTGCTCTTAAATATCGGTTCAGATATGAGCATGTGTGATTCATGTTTTAGTTGTAAACATGGTTGGTTTTACCTACTGTAAATGCATGATTTTAAGTACATATGCAGTGTTTGAAAAGTATGTTAAATTCTAGTGAACATTGGTTTTTAAGTACATATTGCTATGTCAATGTGATTTGCATCTGTGGGGATTTTGAGTAATACATTGTAAAATAGTGAGTAAATGGTTTTGTAAATGACATATTGGCTATGTGACAAGGTGAGAAAACATTCAGATATAGTTGGCATGCCATAGGATAAAGTGCAGTATAATATGTTTAAAAATCGATCATGGTTAAAGGGTCATTGAGGTGTAGCGGTCGGCTACTAGGACTATGTTGTTATCACTTGGGTTGAGCGGTCAGTTCCCCTTGTTGATGTAAAACTTGCGGTCGGCAAGGTGGTTAACTCATGCAGTCGACATGGTAGTTAACTTGCGGTCGGCAAGGTGGTTAACTCATGCAGTCGACATGGTGTAGTCTTGATGATGGTCGGTCATTAAGGGAGATTCGTGTATCCGATGTGTAAAGTTAATAGTCGGTTAATTAAAGATTAGCGTTCAGCTAATCAAGGATAGTGGTCGACTATCCGGGGTCACTATAATTGCCAATATATGAGAATTATAATGTTGAATCTATTCTTAATGCTTTGGGATTCAAGCATAGTTTAGTATAAAATGCTTTGGGGGTTTAAGCATGTGGGATATATATATTGTTTTGCATATGGTTGATATGCATGTTTTGAATTAGAGTCATTGGAACTTGCTTAGGTCGTAAGCATGGTTTGAAAACAAGTGTTGGTTTTCAAGGGTTTTAATGCATCGTTGTTTTAAGAGCATCCTCACTAAGCAAGTGTGCTTACGCTCTCTCTTTTTCCTAATGATGCAGAGCATTAAGGTTTGGGGCAGCAAAGGCAAAGTCTTATGATCCAAGAGGCAAAGCAATTTTGAGTTTGATTGATGTTGTTAAATTTGTTGTGCATCGTTACCTATGGTTGATGTTATGAGATTGCCTAGGTATGCATCTTGATGGTCTAGTTTGGATGGCGTGCTATGATTAGCTTAACGTGTTGAATATGGTATTTATGTGATCTTGGCATGGTGTTTATGCTGGTAAACGTTTATTTGAGCAACTTGGTATGTTTGGTGGAGTGTTTTTAGGGAGCATGCCTCTAGATTAATCCTTTTGGTAGCATAAGCTTGAATTGTGGCTAAACCATGGTGCAAGTATGGATATATGTATTGTTGAATGTTTACATTCATGCATGCAAGTTTCTAGGATCTAAATGCATCTAGATTTGATTGAAAAACCAGAGAAAAATGACATTTCAGGCCTAAGCGTACCGATACGTAGAGGACCATATCGGTACGGCTAGGCAAAACAGGGCATTCAGGATCAGTACGAGTATTTGCGTACCGGTACGGATAAGCAAATTAAGCTTGGCATACCGGTATGGGATAGGGTGTATCGGTATGGGAACTAGTTACTAAAAAGTTGCTTTTTGGGGAAAAAACCCATCTACCGGAACACCAAGGACTCGTACCGGTACACTTTAATATTTTGTAAGCTGACGTGGTGTACTGATACGGTACGTTGTGTACCGATATGTGTGGTTGCTCTGTATCGGTATGGTTGTGTTCGTAACGGTATGGGAGGCAGTTTTTATAGGTAATGTCATGGAATCCAATTTCCGATTTCTTGCATTTTAGTCCCTAAGTATTGCAAATGTAATTGTATGCAAATGGATGATCATTTTGACCTAAAATTTGAGATATGGGCATGTAAATGGACTAATTGAGGATTGGTAACCTTAATTCCAATTTTGATCCTATAATTTAAAGTATTTACGTTTTAGTCCTCAAAATGAGTATGGTGCAATTAGTTTTTTTTTATGATACGTTTCTTCCGAAAATTCACCGCTGCAAATATGTACATGTAAGGTTAATAAATTACATCTAGACAAGATAAAATGAAAAAAAAATGGACCGACTTTTCGTAACCATTCTATGGTTTGCCTCGGCAAGCCTAATATAGCTCACTCGGCTAGGTCGGGCGTCTAGGCCGGGTCGAGGGGGTTACATAACATTAGCTATTTTCATCATTTTGGATGTAAATGTTTTGTTTTAAACAATAAAAAGTACAATTTAGGCAAGTTTGATGCAAAAAGTGATGAAGGTATTTTTCTTGGTTACTCTTTAAACTCTAAAGCCTATTGTGTATTTAACAAAAGAACTTTAGTGGTTGAAAAGTCTATACATGTTGTTTTTGATGATAACCTCCTTTCGAGGAAGGGTACTTGTGGTGATGATATAGGAATTTTGGATGCCAATGATGGTGGACAATCTTCAAAGGTAAATGAAGTTCAATAAAAAAAAGAACCACAAGATCCACCTCTAGAAGCCTTAAAGGACATGTCTCTAGAGGAAAGGGAGGTCACCTACCCATAGGAGTTTAACTATGTCAAAGGTGGTGAGATTTTGGGTGATCGATCCAAAGGGGTAGCAACTAGATCCTCTCTTAGAAATACTTGTAATTATGTTGCATTTATCTCATGCACAGAGCCTAAAAATATCAAAGAATCATTATATGGTGATTATTGGATTTGGCTATGCAAGAAGAGTTCAATAAATTTAAGAGGAGTCAAGTTTAGACATTAGTTGATAGGCCGAGCAAAAAATCTACAATAAGTACTAAATGGGTTTTTAGAAACAAACTAGATGAGAATGGTAACACAATGAGAAACAAGGCTAGACTTGTTGCTCAAGGTTACACTCAAGAAGAATGAATTGATTTTGATAAAACCTATGAAACCGTTGCTAGAATGGAAGCTATTAGGATGTTTCTTGCATTTGCATGTTTTCATGAATTCAAGCTTTTTCAAATGGATGTTAAAACTGCTTTCCTAAATGGTTTTATAATTGAAGAAGTGTATGTGGAACAACCTCCCAGTTTTGAAGATCCAAAATATCCAAACCATGTTTTCAAACTTTTAAAAGCTTTATATGGTTTGAAACAAGCTCTTAGAGCTTGGTATGAAAGATTGTCAAATTTTGTAGTTGAAAAAGGTTTTGACAAATGAAAGGTTGACACGACACTTTTATTAAGAAAAGGCAAGGATATTTTAGTAGTTCAAATATATGTTGATGATATTATTTTTGGTTCTACTAATGAATCTCTTTGCTAAGAATTTGCTAAGGTAATGCAAGTGAGTTCAAAATTAGCATGATGGGGGAGCTCTCATTCTTCTTGGGACTCCAAATCAAACAAAAAAAGGATGACATCTTCATCAATCAAGCAAAGTACATCAAATATATGATCAAGAAGTTTGGCTTAGAGAATGTGAAGCCTCAAGCCACACCAATGAGCTCTTCTACAAAGCTTTGACAAAGATGAATAAGGTAAATGTGTCGATCTTAATCTTTATAGATCTATGATAGGATATTTTCTTTATCTTACAGCAAGTAGACCAGTTATCATGTTTAGTGTTTACTTGTGAGCTAGATTTCAAGCTAGTCCTAGAGAATCGCATTTACAAGCCATTAAGAGAATATTTAGATACCTTAGAGATACAAATAGTTTAGGTCTTTGGTATCCTAGAGACTCATCCTTTAGTTTGCATACTTATTCGAATGCGAATTATAGAGGTTTTAAAATAGATAGAAAGTGCACCTCATGTACTTGTCAATTCCTAGGTAACAGGCTCATATCATGGTTTTCTAAGAAAAAAAATAGCGTTACGCTATCTACCACCGAGGCAAAACTTATTCTGGCATGTAGTTGTTGTGCTCAAGTCTTATGGATGAAACAACAACTCTTAGATTATGGAATTGATGTAGGTACCATTCCTACAAAGTGTGAAAATACTAGTGATATTTGTCTCACTAAAAATCTCATCCAACATTCTAGAACCAAGTATGCAGAAACAATATATCATTTCATTATAGATCATGTCTTAAAGAAGATGTAGTTCTAGAGTATGTAGATACCTTGCATCAGGTAGCATATATCTTTACCAAACCTTTAGATAAAGAGTTTTTTTGGACTCTTAGGAGAGAGTTAAGGCCTACAAGCCTTTCTTAAACCTTAGAGCCTTTGGTTTTTCTTAAAATTACTTGAATTTGTATGAATTTCATGTTTATGTGATCTTCTCCTTGAAAGCATCTATTCATGTTGTTAGGGTGAGAATGTATCTTTGTTTGCCTATACATTCATTCATCATATTCATGCATTTCGATTCGAGTAAAATTGAATTTTTGGGTCCTTTGCAACCAAAATTGAACAATATGCACAAAGGGTACCGGTATAGAGGTTACAGTACCAATACGGGTTTTTTAGGGGCAATATTTTGATATAGATTTATCCATACCAGTATGTGTCGAGGATTGGTACGGGCTTGTTCTGTACTGATACACAGCATTTTGGTACGCTTTTTAGCTGTATCGGTGCATGTCTGAACTTTAAAAGGGGCTTTCCTATTTTAAATCAAGCACCAACTCTTTTTACTTCAAAACCCTAGCAAAAATCCTTATATAAACCCTTTAAATCTCTCTATTTTTCATCAAAAATCATGAAATCTTTTTGGGGGATTTTGTTTTCAACATCAAACCCAAGCTATAATCATCAAGTTTTGTGCGAATCATCTCCTCATTCATCCATTCATCCATATCTCAAGGTAAAAACCCTATTTTATACTATTTCAAATTTCTCTATACTTGTATAGTTTTTAGGTTCAAATTTAGTATATTTAGGATGTATAAATCCACAGTTTCAAAGTTTTTACAAAATATTTTTAAAACTAAATTTTTTTTATTCGAATGTATTTATACTCGTATAAATTATTTTACAATTTTCAAGTTTTAAACTTATCAAAAAATTGTCTTTATACGTATATGATTTTAACCTATAAATTATAAATTTTTACACTACCTTGATTATTGGTTGATCTATTGGATTGAATTTGATGTATTTTCATACATATGTTTTTGTAGTTTGAATTTTGCAAGTTTTATCCAAACCCTTTTACCATGCCTCCTAGAAAACGTCCTAGAAACGATCCCAGTGCTTGTTCTTCCAATCCAGATAATGGTACCAAACCTAATCTTTCCCAACTTTATATCAATTGTAACCCCCTTAGCCCAGCCTAGCCGAAACCGAACCAAAAAGATCACATTAGGTTTGCCAAAGCAAACCTAAACCGGTCTATTTTTTCCTTTTATATTGTCTAAATTCATTTAATTAATTCCTATGGTGAATATGTCTCAGCGGAAATGTTACATTAAATCAGACTGCAAAACAGGGTCCGACTGCCCAACGATTCATATTAAGGACCAAAATGTAAATATCACAAATTGTAGGGCATATGACTCAATTAAGATTACCAACCCTTAATTATTCCAATTCCATGCTCACATGTTTGTTTCCATTCCAAAACAATCACCCAATCTCAAACAATTGCATTCATGACAATCAGAGACCAAATTGCAAGATTTTTAAACATCAGCAACACTAGATTGGATAAAATCAGCATAGCGTACCGATACAGACAAGCTCGTACCGATACAGATTAACAGACATAACAATTCAACATTCTCCTCAAGGCATACCGATACAGTGGTTAAGCGTATCGCTACCTGTAGCTTTAAAACAACAATCTGAGCCTTATACAGACCTCACGTACCGATTCTGAGGTACCCATACTGGTACATAGAGGCCTGTAATGACCTCTAGTTCCAACATATGACATTTTGGCTCACTTTAAACAACCTTAACACTTAACTAATCAACATATAACATCATCAACATACTTGAACACCAACTTATCAGCATTTTAAGCAAACCAAATAAGACTAACACATTCATCCACAACATCTAGAGGCATGCTTCCTACTCAACATTCAAAACATAAAACCATCAATATATCTAGCATATTAACCCTCTTACAAGTCCAAACCAGCATATAAAACTTGTACAAATATGGAGTCTAGCAAACAACCCTCCCAAATAACAAACGACCCCATTGCCTTTATTACTACAAGTCTATTTTGAATTCGTACTTTGCAAACTCAAGTCCTTGGACGTCCCTTAGCTTGCTCGCTGCCTCCGAACTTTAATTCTCTACATTGATGGAAAAATAGAGCGTAAGCAAACTAGGCTTAGTGAGGAGTGCTCTAAAACAAAATACCATCAATGCATTTAAAACCATTTACAACCTTTTTCACAAACCACTTTCCAAAACTCTTTTAAAGCATCATTTCAACATAATGCCTTGGCAAAACCTTGCACTTAACATTTCCAAAACATCCACATTAAAATGTATGCAACTCATCTCATGAATTAACAGCAATATTCCAATTGCTAACCTCGATTTAAGATTTCCCAAACATACTACCAGTGCTAGGCTTAAAGAGTAAAACATGTTAAACTAACATTAAATCATATCATCCATCTCATGACACATTATCAATTATATTGGCTTACAAATGATCATTCCCTACAACTCCACTTTACAAAATATTCCTCCATAACTCCACTTTACAAGAAATTCCTCTACAACTCCATTTTTTAAATCATAACACAACATCACATAACATCGGATACACGGATTTAATAAGTGTTCACCCAACACTTAACATACACACTACCGGTATCTAAAAGGCCCACCAACGGGAATTTTTGGTACACATAAACCCCTCCACTGTTGTGATACCCATGATGGAGTTTTTGGTACACCTTATCAACCCATAAACACCACTTATTAGTAGATGTATAGCCCACTAACGGGAGTATTTGGTACACCGTATAAACCCCTCGACATCCAAGATAACTTTTTATAGTGCACTATTAAATCTTATGGCCGGCCAATTATATTCGATACCCTTCCCAAACCTTATCATACTACCACTTTCCAATATAATTCATTTCATTATCATTTACTCACTATTTTCATATGCATAATCAAAATCATTAAACCAATGCAATCAACCTTGCACTAAACAATGCTCAAAAACATTAACAACACCAGCCATACCTCACAAAGCAACGTCACATTTCTATAAACAATTTTCAGCATTAAACCATGCTCAAAACATGCATATACATTGAGTAATTTAAATCTTCTAAGCAAGTGCATAAAAATCAATTGCCAAACCGAGTTCCAGAGAGAATTTATCCTTTACTTACTTTCGAGCTTAGACCAGCGTTTTGACACGATAAACACGCTTCAAAGGCTTCCGAAACATTCGTTCAAGCTTGAGGACCAACCCCCTATTTTAACCATCACCAAAAAAGGTTCTAACACATCAAAATACATTCACAACCCATGAACATCAAATTGTTATAAACTTCATCAAATCTTAACAATTACCATTCAATACTAACCGAAAACATCACCAAACAACGCACAAACTTTACCCAGCAAAAAACTATGGATCTCAACTATCAATTAACATCAATTACCATCCAAAAACACATTAATATCATCACTATGCCTCCAGCAAACATTTAACACCCACAACTCCTCAGAAACTTATAACTAACAACCTAGAAAATTAGAGATTCATATAGTTTCGGGATTCCATTGCCAAAACCTAATTATTAACATAATAAAACATCAAAATCATGTTCCGATTCAATCAAGAACACAACAAATCAGATTCAATTTGATATCTCATCAATTTCCACAATTAAACCTCAATTAAACCAATTAATTCCATTATAACTATAAAATCTCACTAGAAAACACATGTAAAGGTCCAAAAACTTGGGAATTTCAGTAAAGAACCTTGTATTAGAGGAGAATGATGAACCTCACCTCTAATTGATGGCTTTCTCCCTTAGTTGGATGAATTTGCATAAGAAAATAATGAGAAAACAATAGTATTTGATAAGAAAATCATCATTTAATCACTTGAAATCAAAAGATCGATTAAAATAAGATTTTACCTAAAGGTTTTGAATAAGGAAATAGTTTTTGGCTAGAGAGAATTGGAGAGAAAATCTTTTGGAGAAAAGTTTGTTACGTCAAATTTGTTTTAAACCTTAATTATCCAATTAATTCTCCAAGCCTATTTATTACATTTTAAAATCACTTAAAATAGCCAAATTAAGGGAGAAAGTCTGATATTAGACTTTAGGTAAATAGCTTCTTAAAGATTCAAAGTTCTAACCCTTTACATTTTAGTCACTAGAAAAATAGATTTTACAAACATTACATTTTGGTCACTGCCATAAAATGTCGCACTTCCAAAACCCATTTTCCAAAATTGATCTCACTATTTATCTTTATTTATTAAATAAAGATTTTAAAATATTTTCCCTTATTTTTAACTCCTTTAAAAATATTTATTATGAATTAATCCTGAAATCGACTCGAATCCTCTAATCTGGTTCCTCGAACCGTCTATTTGACCTAATTAACATCTAGGACCAAAACCGGGGCATTACATCTATTGTTTTAATAAATTGGGTAATCCTCACCAAATGGAATTTTACAAACAATTTCAAAACTTTTCTGGTTGTCGAGAGCGAATCATTGACTATGCTTATATGTGCTCCGATGAATTTGGTTTTAAATATCTTGATTTGATGAGGGAATTGAAATTTATGAATTTTCTTAACATCCCCGACATTGTTTACAAAAACCTTGTCCGTATTTTCTACTCCAATGCTAGGTGTGCTTTGAACCAAGAGAAAATCGAAACTATTGCTATTGAATATTATGATATGGGTAAAACTTTTTCTCTTGATTCCCAAAGGATAGCCAACCTCCTACGTATGGAGAACATATGTACAGATGATGAAAATTCTTTTGCTTAAACCTATAGTGGCTTAGTTAAAGTTCCCGAAGCTCATGAATGTTTCCTTCACCTTCTCATTACTTGGTGGTTTAGACCATCATGTGGTAAGTGGTCCACTATTCGTATGGTGGATGACTTTTTGCTTCGTTGCTTTTGTGAAGGTAAAAGCCCTAACATATCCTAAATTATCTTTGTCGAGATGGTTCACAACGTCAACAATCGTCACACTACCCTTGTGAAGTTTTTCACCTATGGAACCATCATTAGCCGTATCTTCCACAGGCTCAACATAGATTGTTCCCTTGATCTAGGGGTTCCCCTTACCGAGCCTATAGATGCTAGATCCCTTAGAAAAGCCAAGTTTCACTTTTTAAATGGTGAATGGGTTTGGGATCCTAATGCTCGTGATGAAGTTCCCGAAGATGTTACTCCAATCAAGGATGTTCCCGAGGCTCCAATTGTTCCACCATCCATTGACGCTCTTATGACCTATCTTGATAAGAAGTTTGCTCCATGGATACAAGGTTCGGCCCTATTGACACAAGATTGACTTCTATGGATGCGAGTTTATCTATTGTTGAGCATCGTGTGTCTTCTATGGACATCTCTCTTATCGCCTTTCATCATGAGTGGCGTGGTCATGTTCATAGAGATAACAATGATGAAGAAGAGGAAGGCGACGATGATGAGGTCTCTTAGGCTTAGTCTTTTGCATCTCATCTCATATCATATCTATTAAACTTATTTGAGTTTTATGCACCTATGTTCCTTTGAAATTTCCTATAACTTTATGTTTCGTTTATGTTTTTGATATTTTGGATATTGTTGGATTTTTATCCTTTGGATATTATGCTTTGAATTTATAATATTTTAGTTTATTATGTTTTGGAGTTATTTTGAATTATATTGTTATATTTGTTTTATTTTGTCCTATTGATTTTGATCTAACAAAAAGGAGGAGAAGTGAGGTATAATTTTTTAAAAAAGTTTTTGAAAGACAAATAGCCTTTTTGTCTTAAAGATATAGATTTTTAAACCTATATTTGATTTTGATATAACAAGGACTTGATTGCAAATAAATAAAATTTTAAGGTACTTGAATTTACTCACAAATTGATAGACTTTCGAAATTAAATAATTTTCTAAGTCAACATTTTCAATCCCTAAGTTTTTCTAAGTGTTTAGGTACTCATCCAGCCATTTTGGTAAGTGAGTATCGATACGGCTACATTCGTACAGGTATGTGTTTTTGTTACTGGAAACCAATTCTTTTTAAATGGGTAACTAAGTACCGATACGGACTTTGGCATACAGGTACAGTCTTTCAACACTGTAAAACCAAAGTGCGCCTGAGTACCGATACGACCTATGGTGTATCGGTACGGGGATTAATATTTTTCAAATATGTTTTGATCATTAGCCTTGTCATATTTTTGGAACCAAACTTTAAATACTTTGGTATGTGTACCGGTACAGCTTTACGTGTATCGATACTCTATTACAATTTCCAAGGATTCTAGTGAGTAAAATCAGTACCGGTACGGTACGGCCCATATCGAAACCCTTTGTAGTTTCTTCACTTTGTACCGATACGCCTGCCCGGGTACCAGTACCCCTTTTTTGTAATGGCTATTTCTATTTTGAGCAGGTATCGGCACGGATACTCGTGTATCGATACCCCTATGGCCAAACAACATTTAATGCAGGAAAATTGTAGCCCAACGGCTCTATTCAATTTCCCAACAACCCAAACGACTAGAAATCAATGAGGGAATATAAAAACAAGTCTCCAAAGCTTATTCAACAACAAGAAAACTATTCTAAAGAATTCGAGCACACGTCCAATATCTTTAAGCTCAAATTGTCAAATTCTTGTAACCTACTTCAGTGTTCTTCATTGTAATTTCTTTTTATTCAAGTATTGGGGTTTAGTGAACTTTATTTGTGCAAAAAATACTACCTTGTGAGGTTTTTCATAGTCTACTTCTTTGTATTCTTCCTTTAAGGAAAGTGATCACTAGACTTTGGGGTATAAGTCTAGGTTTTGTGAGGTCCTTTAGCCGAAAAGGAAAGACAAATTAGTAAATTTGTGGAAATACTTAGTGTGGATAGCTAAGGTAGTGTATGTAGACCTTGTTGAGAAGGTTGAACCACTATAAATCACTTGTTTCATTTTTATTTCTTTTGCAATTTGCTTCCACCAATTTTTTAATTGCCAATTCACCTTTTCTTGGCCATCACCATTGATTGATCAACTCAACAATTGGTATTAGAGATAAACTCATTGGAAGGCTTCACATCCTCTTAAGTAGATACAAAGTTTCTCAATCAATTTTCAAGTCAATTCATGGCATCTACTTTCGTAAACTTCTTCATGGAGGAGGCTCAATCCATTTCCAAGCCAAAGTACTTCAATGGAGCAAATTATCCATATTGGAAGAATTTGTTGAGATTATTCATCCAATCCAATGACTACCTTCTTTGGGATGTAGTGATGGATGGGACTTCTATCCTTATGAAGAGAGAAGGAAATCAGCTCATCGGGAAAAGAATAGACCGATGAAGATCGGAGAAAGTTACAACACAATGCACATCTTGTTTTGTGCTCTCGGACCTGACGAGTATGTTAAGATGTCTTATTGTACGAGTGCCAAGGAGATTTGGGACAAGCTAGAGGTTACTCATGAAGTTACTAATGAAGTGAAGGAGACAAAGATCGGGCTTCTCAATCTAAGCAATGACAACTTCAAGATGGAACCAGATAAAGACATCAAGAAGATGTTCGATCGATTCTCTATCATTGTGAATAGACTCAAGGGGTATGGAGAAATTATTCTAGAGGACAAGCTTGTTCGAAAGCTCATCTGTTCTCTTCCCCAAAAATAAGATTCAAAGAAGACCACCATCATTGAAGCCAAAGATCTCAAGACCTTGAATATTGATGCTCTCATGGGGTATTTTCTCATTCATCAGCAAATGATGCAGGGAAAGAAGGGTGAGGGCAAGAAGAAAAGGGAAGAAAAAAGTGGAGAGAAAGAAAGTTGGGATTCCTCTCAAAGCTTCACAAGAAGAGAGTGATTCTAATGAAGAAGAAGATGAAGAAATGGCTATGCTAGCCAAGAGATTCATGAGGTTCATGAAATCTAGCTGAGGAAGAAAGTTCTATAAAAAAAGGGTTTCAAGAACAACCCGATGGAAGAATAAAAGGACCAAGTTATTTGCTATGGCTGCAAAAAGCTAGGACATATCAAGTTCGATTATCCCTAACTAAAGAAGAAGAGCTTCAGGAAGAAGAAGAAGCTCAAGGCTCATGTGGCTACTTGGAGCGTTAAAGATTCATCCAATAAGGAGGAGCAAGAGGTAGCCAACCTATGTCTCATGGAACTTGAAGGGGATCCTAAAGTAACCTCTAATTTATATACTTTTGAATTTGATGAACTTGAAGAAGCATATGATGAATCGCAAGAGGTTTATGATGAATTGGTTTTAGAATTCAAAGGGTCAATTTTGAAGAAAAAAAATGTTATTTCTAATTTGAAAAATGAAAATGACTCTATTTCTAACACTAATTTGGAGCTTGAAAGTAAAGTAAAAGACATACAAGCAAAAATAAATGATCTTGAAAAGAAAAAAATCAAGACTTGCATAGATTACTTTCAAGAGTCTGTGATGATCAACAAAAGGAAGTGGGTGATCTTAAAGCTTCCTTGAACAAAGTTGGGACATCTCATTTTGAAAAATGAAATCATTCAAAACCCAACTATTTGAAGAGGAGCTTTAATAGGTACATACATAGAGGCTTCCAAAGCCCCTCTAAAAGTAAAAATGCTATGAGTGTTTGGGTTCCTAAGGAACTCCTAGCTTCTAATAATGTTGATGTATTTCTTCTTGGATTCCCAAGGGAACCAAGATTTTGGGAGCTAATACTCATGGACCCAAAATAACTTGGGTACCAAAAATCAAGACTTGACTCTATGTTTGTAGGGGAGCATTGCTACAAGGCCCAAACTTTAAGTTCAAACTCATGGTACCTTGATAGTGGATGCTTGAGACATATGATCGGTGATAAGAGTTAGTTCTTGGAGCTAAAATCGATAACTAGAGGAGTAGTGACATTTGGTGACAACTCCAAGGCCACATTGAAGGAATTGGTTCCATTGGTAATCACCCTTCTATACTTATTGATAATGTTTTGTATGTCAATGGTCTAAAACATAATTTGTTAAGCATAAGCCAAATGTGTGATAAAGGATTCAATGTCATGTTTGGTTCTAATGGTTGCAAAATAATTGACATTGCATCTAATAATTTTTTTCTTATTGGTCATAGAATATGAAATATTTTTAAGGAGCATCTAGATGAAATTCATATTGCCAATGCGTGTTTTCTTGCTAAAGATAAGCATGATTCCTGGTAGTGGCATAGAAAACTAGGACATGTTAGCATGAGTGTTTTTGAAAAATTAATTTCTAATGATCTAGTAAGAGGTTTGCCTAAAATTAGATTTTCTCTTGATAAAATTTGTGATGCATGTGCCAAAGACAAACATAAAAGAGTTTCTTTTAAATCCATTAATGATTTATAAACAAGTAAGATATTACAATTGATCCATATAGATCTTTTTGGCTCTATTAGAACTATGAGCTTGGGTGGAAAACAATATACTTTTGTGCTTGTTGATGATTACTCTAGATTTACTTGGGTTCTATTTTTAAGTACAAAAGATGAGGCTTTAAAAAAAATCATCACATTTTCAAAAGCAAACCAAATGATGTTAGTTACTCTATTTCTCATGTTAGGAGTGACCATGGAACAAAATTTCAAAATCTTGGTTTTGAAGAGTTTTGTAAATCTAATGGTATTAGCCACAATTTTTTGGCTCCTCGCATCCCTCAACAAATGGGGTTATAGAAAGGAAAAATAGAACTTTAGAAGAAATGGCTAGAATCATGCTTTTTGAAAATTAATTTACCAAAGTATTTTTGGGCAGAATCCACAAATACCGCTTGCTATATTGTTAATAGAGTAATGATTATGCCACTTTTAAAGAAAACCCCTTAGGATCTTTTCAAAAATAAAAATCCTAACATTAGCTATTTTCATCCTTTTGGATATAAATGTTTTGTTTTAAACAATGCAAAAGACAATTTAGGAAAGTTTTATGCAAAAAGCGATGAAGGTATTTTTCTTGGTTACTCTTTAAACTCTAAAGCCTGTCGTGTATTTACAAAAAAATTAGTGGTTGAAGAGTGTATACATGTTGTTTTTTATGATAACCTCCTTCTGAGGAAGGATAATTGTGATGATGATGTAGGAATATTGGATGCCAATGATGGTGAACGAAAATCATCAAAGGTAAATGAAGTTCCATCAAAAGAAGAATCACAAGATTCAGCTCTAGAAGCCTTGAAGGACATGTCTCTAGAGGGAAGGAGGTCACTTACCCCAAGGGAGTTCAACTAGGTCACCTACCTCGGTATCACTATGAAGTGTGCCTGGTTGTCCGGAATTAATATTAGATGCTAACTATCCAAGTTGAGATTCCAAAGCACAAATTGAAGAATTATGTCCTTGCGTTATTGCTTCGGTTCGAGAAATATGCTCTCACTCAAAGCTTCAAAAAAAGCAAAAGGATTAGATGTAGATGCCTGAGTGTATTATTGTCGACTCAGTTGTGACTGCATTGGAGCCTGTGCACATTATTGTTGTTGTTGACCTTGCATTAGAGAATATTGTTGCTATACTTTATTCTTTTATGGCTGCAACAAAACTTGTTGATTATATTGTTGCTAGTGTTGATTGAAATTACATTGCCTTGTATAGGAATTTCCTCGGAAAGCATTGTTCCCAAATTTGAATGCTCTAGCATTTTGTCCAAAATTTGAATTTCCCCAAGTCTGACGTGTGGTGGTATTGTAAGAATTTCCATATGTCCATATATTATTTACATAAATTGCATTCTCTGCATGTTGAGGACAATCTTCATAGCCATGATTTCCACCACAGATCTCACAAGAAAATATAGGGACATTTTGATGTTGCACAAGTTGAATAGGTACAAATTCATTAGTACCCTACATGTTCTTGATATTGTTCTCCAAAGAAGAAATTTGAGACTTATCAGCAGATGTATCATCCAAATCTATAACTCTTGGCATAAACTTGCACTTGGTAGCTCTCAAAATAGGATATTGGTAATCATTCTGAGCAAATTGCTCTAGAACTCCAATAGCGTTATAATAAGTGCAATCAATCAAAGGTCCATTTGATTATCTGTCGACAAGATTTCTTGTGTCTGCATTTAACCCATTGTATAAAATCCCAATTTGAGTTTTCTTTTGAATACCATGATTGGGACACCGTTGCAATATGACTTGTAACGTTCCCAGGTGGTATGAAGATTTTCATCATCCAGCTGATAATAGGCAATAATATCGTTCCTCGGACGAGAATTCAATGTCGGTGGGTTAAAGTGCTGGACAAACTGCATTGCTAACTCATTCTATAAAGTGATAGATCCAGCAAGAAGTCCACAAAACCATGTGCGAGCTCTTCCCTGCAAAGAATAAGGAAATAATTGCATTCGTATAGTATCATTAGGAACACCTTGTTCACTAAAAGATGCGCAAATAAAAAAAATGATTGAAGATGCTTCTTACCATCTTCATACGGCAATCCAGGATATTGCCCTTTATAGTTTAGCATTTGGAACATGACTGGTTTTAGTTTAAAGTTTCCAACTTGAATTTGTGGTCTAACAACTATAGGTTGTAAGTTATCCAAAATAGGAACAACAACATCTCTGATTATTCTGTTTTGAACTGGAACACCCTGATGCAACGGTGGGTCATTGGGGTTTTGTGGTGGCACTGGCAGTATGGGTGCATTGTTACCCTTTCCTTCCATTTCTCATTTTTCTCGAAGTCTTTTTCTAACACTCCTTTTTATTACTGCATCAAGATTGAGAATTTATTCCGAAGAACTCCTGGTCATAAAACACAGAAAACAAACAAGGAAAAATAATAGCAAAAAGAAACTATGTTAGTAACAACTAAAAACTAAAAAAATGAAATAATTTTGCAAAAACGAAAACATAAACACCAAAATAACGCCATCCCCGGCAATAATGCCAAAACTTGATCGCACATATAACATCACTGCGACTGTGCAAGTGTACTCACGTCGATGAAGTATATTTGATAGGTTACCCCTATCGAATATCGATCCCATGAGGATGTGACTCTGGTTATTTATGATTTTTGATGTAGTGAACCCAAAGATAAAATGGATTGTGAGCATAGTTGTCAGTGCAAATATATAAACAAATAAGGATTTTAGAATATAAAGTAGAAGCGATAATAACAATTAAAGTACAGGAGAAAATGTAGATGATAAGTTGGATCCCCTTGGTGGTTCTTAGTGGACTACCAAGTATGGCAATGTCAAGGCATAGATGGTTTAACAACAATGAATATCGAGCTTATCTTACTCACTCTTTTCCGAATCTCCACTAAAGACTCATACATACACATTCATTGTATCTTCCAATGTCAAAAAAATAATGCATGCACTTGAACAGGTGAACCGTATTCCTTCGTGTTTTCACCCAACTTCCATTGTGATGCCCGTTAACATGAACTGTCACTGCACCTTCCAGTGTCATTGACTGTATTTAACACTTCCGTACAAAATAGCATTCAAACCCCATAGTTTAAACAAAGAAGAAAGATAGATAAAATAATTTGAAGTTCAAGATCCAAAAGTAACTTCCGTTCTTAGGGAAAGAAAACAATAAACCATCATTCGATTTATACAAAAAAACAAGGAAAATAAATGGAAACCTCTATTCCTATCTATTTTGAAGTATTTTCACGAAGTTTCCCTTGCCTTAGCATCCAGCTCCTCTCTTTCTGGAGTCGTCATGCCTTGATTTACCTCGGTTCACTAACTAGAAGCTGATGATGCCATGAAAAAGCTTCAAAGAAAAAAGGAAATGGGTTGTCCGGATCTTCCTTTTTTCTTTCTCTTCCCAAAGGTCCTTTAATAGGCTGATCTAAAGAGGAAACCTATCTTTCACGATGAAATTGTCATCAAAATACCGTACACAATATGTTATGATAGATATTACAGCGGCATCTTTCATCCTTATCTTTAGAAACTTCTATACAACTGGCAACTGTGGTGACATGTCTGGCCGCAATAAGGAGATTCTTTTACAATGACATTAGCGATACAACGGCAAGGCAGCAAAATGGCAAAATTCAAAATAAATCACGCAAAGATAACTGAGCTATAAAAAATGCAAATACTAAGCTAAAAATGAAAATTTGTATGTATGAGACATCAAAGTGGGGACAATTTAATCGATTAATAGGGAGGAAACACATTCTCTTTAGAGATCAATCAACGACCCAATATTCAAGGTCAATGGAAATTAACTGAAGTCTTACTCTTGTGCACCAATCCATCGTGACAAGACTGTTGTCACCCTTCGAGATGCCTAGGAATTCACCATTTCTTCCTTTTATGTTTAAGCATTGTTTTTCCTTTTTACTTTTATGCTTTACCATTTCGATTGTCCATAAATAATATTTTTATTTTCTTTTGTGTTTTTTCTTTCTTTGTGCAGATGCTACATGTGGTGAGTATTAAATTTGTATGTTAGCAATTTAGAAGAAAACTGTGAAATCGAAATACGAAAGGCCCACTCAGTCCATGAATATTCTTGGACATTTAAATTATAAAAGTGGTAGGTTCTTTTTTAATTTCAAAAAGAAACCCTGCCCGTAATCATTACCTTTATCCCACTGTTCAGAATCTTTCTCTTCCCAAGTCGCCACCTGCCTTTGTTCACCACTTTCCTACATTTCCATCCAGTCTTCTTTCTTTCTCCATAAAGACTTCCCTTCCAAATCCCCAACCATTCCATCTTCTGCTCAAAAATTAAACCCTAAAATAAAATACGCACACTCCTCTTAAATTCCTCTCCACATTACCTTTATCGTTTCACATTTTTCTTCAAATCTTCAACCCTTTAAGTTTAAAAATCTCTTCATCTTCCTTACCACTTTCTTTTTTGTTTAAGCATCTTCTAAGAACCAACCAACAATGGTGCGTTACAAGAATGACTCTCGCGGTGTTGGTACCTCTCAGTTACCCCCACTACAACATGTCCTCATTGAGAAGTTTCAAGAAGAGGAGGCACGTGTGAGGTACCCATTCTTTCAAAATAGGATCATTATCCTTGAGCAAGGATTTAAGTTCTTGCCTCCGTCATAGCCTACTTTTGATGAAGACACCATGGCCATCATAACTAAACATAATTGGGAGGAGTTCTCTAACCAACCAGGTGTCATTGTTGTTACGCTAGTCAAGGAATTTCACACCCATCTGATCGATCCCACTGCCTCAGTAATTTTTGTTCAGAGTGAATTTTTGCAATTCTCTACCGACGTAATCAACGATTTCTTTGGGCTAGTGTAATACCCCAAAATTTGCTATGTTAATTTAGGGTCATTTAGTACTAAGATAAGGACTTAAAAGCTTACTTAGTGACTAAAATGACCAAAATGCAAAAGTTAGGATTTTCTCAATTATGGACTGTAGAAAAGAAGTTTTTTGAGGTTTTAAGGTGTCATGTGATAAAGAACAAGTAAAATAGAATACTCCCAAAATTTGGTTAAAATCCAAGGAAAATTTGAATGGGAATTCAAGGTTAAAGTTTAGTGACCAAAATGATAAGTTTTAAAACTTGGGTGATAGAAGTGGAAATATGAAAAGTTGAAGGACTAAAGTTGTAATTTCCCAAAAGTTAGGTGTTTTATTTTATAAATAGATAGAACACCTATATGTGTGGATCGAATGAGGAATTAATGGTTTGATCTGATATTTCGATTATTGGGAAAATCGTAGTCAAAGTTTAAGTAGAATTTGGATGCCCAGATCGAACTGAAAAATTATGAAATTTTACCATATGATAGAAAAAGGTTATAAAAGTCATTTCCAAGTGTTGAAGAATTTATCAGTAATTATTTTATCCTGTACATAGATTAAACAGATCATGGAGAAAAATCTAATATAGATTACGGGAATAAAAATGCGGTATAAGATATTGAATTTAGATCAAACTGCAAAGTTAAGCGTACTCAGGACATAGGATGGGTGACCTGTTGGGAAGGTCTCATGTCAGTAATTGAGACTGAAAAAAAGAAATCAGCTCGAGTTAATATTATTCGTATGGATATCAGATAAAGGATTTTTAAGAGAATTTTATCCGATAAAGATTTCGGATAAATTTTCAGTATATTGGACCGAGTCAAAATTTCAACATTTTGATTTTTACAAAATTATGGAATGTTTTGTAGGTTAACAATATTCATTTATGGAAGTCGTAATTATGAGAATTTTAGATTTTACCCGATAGTTTGAAAAAAAAATTAGAAAATCGTAGTAGGTGATTATCGGGTAATCGAGTCGAATTGAAATTTTAAAGACAGTTTCATAAGCCATGGAAAATTCATAAAATATTATTTTTATGAATATTTTAATATTTCTAGTTGGATTCTAACTGGATTTGGTTCTATTTTTACATAATGGCAAATTAGAAAATAAGTTTTAGTTGGAGGGTTATTTGGAATCAAGAAATTAAATGAATTTAAAATTCATTTAATTAATATACATGGCATAAATAAGGAAAAAGATGAACAAAAATTTGTTCATCTTCTTCCTACATTTCGAAAGGCAAGAGAGAAAGCATTTTGAAGGCTTTAAAGCAAAATTCAAGGTATGATCTTTTAGAATAATTTGTTATACATTCAATTCTCTACATTTTGGTAGAAATATTGCATGGTGTTGTGAAGAACTACTTGAATTATTGATGAGAAAGAATTAGGGAATTGATGTGCTAAGTTGAAATTAGGACTTGAATTACACGAATTCAATGTTGTTTTGATGAAATTAAGCTTGGATTGTATTTAATTTCATGATGAAGTTAAGAACTCTAACCCTAAAAATTTGGGATTTTATTTAGGTTTTTGAAATTTATGATGAAAATGAAAGATTGATGATATTGGAAGTTTGATTTTGATGTTAGAATGAAAAATCCTTAACTAGTCTTCTAAGTGACTATTTTGGCATGTTTGATAAATTAGGGAAAATATTGTGGAAATTATCCTAGTGATGGATTTGAAGAGATTATGAATTTAGAAGCTTAATTATGGCATTAGGACTAAAATAAAGTCCTTGAAAAGTTTAAACACGCAATTTGCCATATAGGAAGAATTTGGGGTTTTAAGTGTAAATTCTTGGAAATGAAGAATATATGTTGGAAAAATTAATCTGAGCTTGTTAGAATTTTGTTTGGATGAAAAGTGAGCCTAGAGAAGCTAAGGGACCAATTTAGCAAGCTTCAAAGTTAAGGGACCAAATTTGAATTTTATGAAAATTTGAGTGTATTTATGTAATTAATGATGTTGGAAATGAATTATGGGATGGGCATTAAATCTGATTTTTTTTGTTAAAATAATAGAATTAAGGTAGTAATGTTGATTTGATGACTAAATTGCAAAGTTAAGAAGTTTTAATCCTTACCTTTGCATTTTAGTGACTATTTTGGCAAAGAAAGAAAATTTGAGGGAATTATTTTGAATAATTATTTGATGAAGAAGATGATGAATTGGTGGTTTGAAGTAAGTGATGGGACTAAACTGACAAGTAGAAAAATAAGAAGAAGTTAGTATAAAGTAGAAGTTAATTATGGAAAGCTATGTAGAAGATTGAATTTTGGCAGTGACTTCGAAAATTCACCATAAATTCTACAAAAATGTTTAGATGATGAATTTTATATCGATGTAAATATTTGTTCGTCTATTTTCTCCTCCAACAAACAAAAACTGATTTCGAGTTCCGAGTTAAAATATATGAATTTTTAATCGAATAAAGGTCAGAAAATTTACAGAGCAGTTTTTGGTCATGGCAGCTCTGTGACGGGAGTTTGAAGAATTTTCATATTTTTTGTAGGTTTTATTAATTTATGTGGATCATACCGTTAGAACCGTTATTGAATCTAGTTTCTTCAGAATAAAGGGAATTAAGATCCAGTATGTATTCTGCCCGATATAAGTAAATCTTTGAAGGCAACGCAAGCTGTCTGTCCCTTTGTCGCTCTGGGCCTAGGAGGCACCTAGGTTCATTCAGCTGCTTGAAGCTATCGAAGAGTTAGGAGTTAGGGCCGAAACATATCTGTAGAAGTTTATTTTCATCACTTTGTAATGAAAACCTTTTTAATCTTCAATGAAAGTTATTCAAGGGTGATCACCAACGGAATCAATGCCTTTATTTGCATACATTCTTGCATTTTATTTGTCCCATGCATCATATAACACATATAGTTTGCATTAATTGGTTATACGATGAAATTAATAATGAGAATGTTGTGACAGAATTTAAGAGATAAATTGCAATCATTCTACATCTATATCGTACCCGTTTACAAACAAGGATAATGGAGGAAAGCTTTGCAAAATTGGAATCCGGTCTTAGAGGTCAGTTGGAACGAACACAACCAGAATTGAGGGACACCATCATCAAATCTCAACAAGACATGATGAAGGAAATATCTCAGATGCTACAACTTAGTCGCGGAGAAAACCCAAGAGGAAAAGGTGTTATCGAGAATCCTACTCAAAACTCGGAAGACCCTTCATACTCCCCGATCTTTAAAAACCCTCTCTTCACCAACCCTACACCAAACCCTCCACAAGGGGTATCCTCATCTCATCAGGTCGGCGCCTCTGCCCAAGCTCAACCAGGCGTGGCCTTTGGAAACATCAAAATTGTCGGGGATAGCATCCCGAATTTTGATGAGTTGGAAAAACTAAATCAAGTGAAGGTAGAATTCTCTAAACAATTAGAAGAAACTACGAAAGATCTCAAAGAGAAATTCCGATTAAAGGAAGAGGAGGAAGGTTCATATGGGCTAAACGTTAGAGATCTCAGTTTGGTCCTAGATGTGGAAATTACGTACAAGTTCAAGACCCCATAATTTGAGAAGTTCGATGGGACGACTTGCCCTACTGCTCACATATCCATATTTTGCCACAAGATGGCGAGATTTATTGACAATGAGAAGTTGTTAATCCACTATTTCTAAGACAGTTTGATAGGGTCTGCCTCGAGGTGGTACAATCAGCTAACAAGGGCTCAAATCAAGTCGTAGAAGGATTTAGCTAAAGCTTTCACCGACCAATACAAGCACATAACGGATATGGTCCCTAACTGACTTCTATTGCAAGGGATGGAGCAAAAGTGAAATGAAAGCCTCCGTGAGTATGCCCAAAGATGGCGTGATGTGGCGGCGTAAGTTTAACCTTCGCTTCATGAAAATGATATCTCTCTTATGTTCATAGACACGCTAAAAGAGAAACTCTATGATCGTTTGATCAGTAATCCTATTAGCAATTTTGCGGACATGGTAATGACCGACGAACGCATCGAAGCAGCCATTAAGAGTGGGAGGATTGACGAAGGAGAGACATAACGAAAGAAGTATAAGAAAAAAGATCATGAGGTTAATAATGCAAGCACTTAATGAGGCCATCAAGAACCTTATCATATCTCAGCCCCAAGCTACAACCGGGAATGCCCAAAACTTCAACAAAAGAGAAGATAGGGGACCCAAGACAGAAGGCGATAGTAGATATTTCACTCCACTGCCGATTTCCTACAAAGAACTCTACCCGTAGCTATACAAGGCATATTTAGTTTGCCCTTATCATTTTACCCCTTTTAACCTGCCTTATCTAGCATGCTATGACCCCAAGGCACATTGCGAGTACCATGCTGATGTTTTGGGGTATTCGATTGAGAATTGTATGGTGTTCAAGAAGTTCATCCAAAATTTAATCAGGATCGGAGTACTACAGTTGAGGGAGCCAACCCCCTACCAAATCATAGAGGTCAAGGTGTAAATGTTGTTGAGGAAGAGTATGCCAGAAAAGTTAGGGTGAGTGTGTCCGAAGTCAAGTCCCCCTCTGAGGTGGGTCTTTCAGCAATTGTGCATGGCACGCCTCATCGACCGAGGAATGATAATCATCAAAAAGAGACATGGCCCATATTACGAGTATCACCAGTCAAAGGATCACAAGATTCAAGGTTGCAAAGAATTCTGTCAATTAATTCAGAATATGATAAACAATAAAAAGATTGAGTTTTTTGAAAAAGAAGAAGGAAAGAAGGAATCAGAAGACAGTGCGTCAGATAGTAGAGATGCCAGGTTTAGTGCAAGAAGACCGTTTGTCCTTGGTCTCAAGCCAAGTGAAGGTAGTGCACCCCGAGAAGAAAATCCTAGGGTGGCCCCCAAGATTATAATTTTTGCCCTAACATCGTTTCCTTTCAAGGATACACGAATGGTCCCGTAGAATTACATCGTGAGTGTATTAATACCAGGTTGCTCCAGTTCATAAGAACGTAAGAAGCTAGTGACGGGAATAAAGCCCTTTCAAGAAGGGCCAATGGAGCCATGTCCCAAAGGGATAAACGATGTGGGGCATTTTATAAGGAGTGGTCAGTGTTACACTCCAGCAAGTCTTAAGGTGGCAGAAGAACAAAAAGGAAAAAGCAAAGTGACCAAGTCTGAACTTGTGAAGATATTTGAAGAGGAGCCGCCTCTAAAAATTAATGAGCCAGTAACTGAGGCTCAAGCTTAAGAATTCCTGAGATTCTTAAAGCACGGTGAGTACAGTATTATGGAACAACACCAGAAATAGCTAGCCCGAATTTCAATACTCGATCTCTTATTGAATTTAAAAAACATCGCAAAGCACTGTTGAAGGTTTTAAATCAAACTTTTGTCGAAAGTGATATTTTGGTCAAAAAGTTAGACTGGATCGTCGGCCATATCAACGCTGACAATTATATCACCTTTAGTGTCAACGAAATACCAAAAGGAGGTATGGGGTCAACTAAGGCCCTGAACATTGCCACCCACTATAAGGGACATGTACTGCCAGGAGTGCCTTTGGCAACTCTACAATGTCTACCAATCGACAGATTTCACATGAAACCTTGTCAGAATATTGTGCAAGCATTTGATAGGACACAACAAGATGTGGTCGAGAAAATTGAAGTACCCCTGCTCATTGGTCCGAGTGAGTATGTTGTTGACTTTGTGGTGATGGACATCTGGCCCTCTTATAATTGTCTGTTCGGGAGGCCATGGATACACTATGTTGGTGTTGTTCCGTCATCTTTACACCAAAAATTAAAGTTTGTTATTGAAGGAAAGCTAGTGACAGTTAACGCGGAGCAAGACATTGTGGCTTCGGCAACTTTTGATGCACCATACATTCTGACCGATGAAGAGGCAACTGAATGTGCCTTTACGGCTTTGGAATTCGTCAATGATACTTTTGTCTTCGAGTGAAGCTGAATTCCTTGTCCTAAACTATCAAGTTGTACCAAGATGGTGGTGTCAAAAACTCTAGGAAGAGGAGAGAAGAAGAAAAGAGGCTTGGAAGGAATCTACAATGACGTCTGTGACCTACGAGCGTTATCCACAAGAATGATCATTTTGGGCTCAGCTACAAGCCCAATTTTTTTGCAAAAGAAATAAAAGTGGAAGAAAATAGAAGAACAACGAAAGGCCCGACTCATAGGAGAGGATATTCTGTGGGAGCCCATCACTTATGCGGTCTCAAGAATGTTTTCGTATTCAGTAGAATAGTGAACCCCGAGCTGGAAGTCCAAGAAGCAGGCCGAGAAAGTGAGAAATGCCTCAATCAATAGTTGATCTGTGAAGCTTTGGAAGGGATGGATGTAAACATGATCTTCGAGGGTGACAACTTTGTCCATCCTTTGGCCGAGATTCACCCATGTCTCCCGAGAGAGAAGCTCAACAACTGGACCAATGTGGATATGCATGTAGTTTTTAGGTTCAAGTCAAAGTCATGCTTAAAACAACCTTGTTGCTTTTGCCCGAGGGCAACATAGATCCTTTGTAAAAGGGCGGGTATGTCAACATCTATTTGCTTTCAATGAAAAAGGATGCTTTATAAATATTTCTCTCAAATGGAAAACATAACATTCAGATTATTCATTGTTTATTCATTTATTTATACATTTCATAAACTATTCATTTCTATTCCCAATACATATTTTCAAACTCGTGTAGGCCCCTTAATATTGATTGTGTGAATGATTCTAAATCTAATCCTGGGGTAGATTTCGAACAACCCATGTGCTCAGCCAAAATCGAGGAGGGAGATGGTAAAGTAGAGTATGAGGTCCCAGATATGTCGAGGAAGAAAGGAGAGAGGTGAAGGTCGGCACCACCCTATCATCGAAAGTGAGACAAGATTTGGTGAAACTGCTTCTAGAATTCAAAGACGGATTTGCATGGACATACCAGGAAATGTTGGGTTTAAACATGGATATTGTGGTGCACCAGCTTCCTATAAGGCTAGAATACAAGCCCGTCCTGCAAAAGTTTCAGAGAATGAGACCTGATATGCTACTAAAGGTTAGAGAAGAAGTAAAGAATCAGTTTGAGCCCGATTTTCTAAAAGTTGCCAAATACCCATAATGGGTTGCCAACATAGTCCTAGTGCCAAAAAAGGACGGGAAAGTACGTATGTGCGTGGATTATAGGAACCTCAATAAGGCAAGTCCCAAAGACAATTTCCCTTTGCCTCACATTGATACCCTAGTTGACAATACTGTGGGGGTATTCTTGGTTCTCCTTTATGGATGGATTTTCAGGGATACTCAAATTAAAATGCATCCCGAAGAAATGGAGAAAACCACCTTTGTGACCATGTAGGGCACGTTTTGCAATAAGGTAATGCCTTCCGGGTTAAAGAACGCCAGGGCAACTTATCAAAGAGCCATGGTGACTTTGTTCCATGACATGATGCATAAGGAGATTGAAGTATGCATGGACGATATGATAGCCAAGGCTCGGACCGAAGAGGAGCACATTCAAAATTTGCGAAAGCTGTTGAAAAGGTTGAGAAAGTACCAGTTAAAGCTCAACCCAGCCAAGTGTACCTTTGCAGTTACATCTAAAAAACTCTTAGGTTTTGTGGTTAGCCGAAAGGGGATCGAGATCGAACCCGACAAGGTGAAATAAATTCAAGATCTCTTGCCACCCCGAACACAAAAGGAAGTCTGAAGATTCTTGGGAAGACTAAATTAAATCTCTCGGTTCATCTCTTAGTTGACCGATAAATGTGATCCCGTCTTCAGGCTTCTCTAAAAGAATAACCCAGGGATATGGAATGAAGATTGCCAAGAGGCCCTAGAGAAGATCAAGAAATATTTAAACCAATGCCCTAATCTTAGGGGCGTCGGTGCCTGATTGGCCATTAATTTTGTACTTAATAGTTTTTGAGAATTCGAAGGGTTGCGTGTAAGGATAACATGATGAGTCTGGCAAGAAGGAAAGGGCTATTTATTACTTGAGCAAGAAGTTCACCGAGTGTAAAATGCGGTACCCATTAATCCATAAGCTATGTTGTACCCTGGTATGGGCTACCAAGTGACTCAGGCAATATATGTTGTACCACACCACTTGTTTGATTTCTCGATTAGACCCACTAAAATTTTTGATGGAAGCACCTGCACTAATCGGGAAAATGGCTCACTGGAAAATGCTGTTGTCAGAATTTAATATAGTTTATGTGAGCCAGAAAGCGGTAAAGGGAAGTGTGGTGGCAGATTTCTTGGCAAGCCGCGCTTCAAACGACTACGAGCCGTTGGATTTTAGTTTCCCGAATGAAGATTTGATCTGTGCTTTATTTGAAAGGAGGGAAAATGAGCCTTGGAGGCTTTATTTTGATAGGGCATTCAATGCCCTAGGCCATGGAATTGGGGCAATGTTAATCTCTCCCGAAGAGGTCTAATACCCTTTTACAAGTAGGTTGGAATTCTATTGTACCAAAAATATAGATGAATATGAGGCTTGTGTCACAGGGCTTCATGCAGCCATTGAAAAAAAATCAAGGTGTTTCAGGTCTTCGGGGATTCGGCTTTGGTGGTCTACCAGCTCCAAAAAGAATGAGAGACGAGAGATTCGAAGTTGATCAAGTACTATGATTTGATTCAAGAGTTGGTTAAAGACTTTGAGGAAATCAATTTTGCTTATTTGCCGAGAGAGGATAATTAGAAGGCTGACGCCCTGGCAACTTTGGCCACCATGTTCGAAGCAAGCCTGAATGCCAAAATGAAGCCAATTGAGATGCCAATTTTTGAGGTACCAGCCCATTGCTATAATTTGGAAGAGGCGGAAGATGGAAATCCATGGTACTATGATATCCTTCAGTACATCAAGTTCCAAGTTTACCCGAATGAGGCCAACGATAACGATAAAAGGACTATTAGAAGGTTGGCATCGGGGTATGTCCTTAACGGAGAGGTTTTGTACAATAAGAGCAAAGACTAGATATTGTTAAGGTGTGTCAATGCTTATGAGGCAAAACCATTTTAGCCAAAGTGTATGATGGTTTGTGCGGGACCCATGCTGATGGTTTCTCAATGGCCAGAAAGATCATGCGATACGGGTATTTCTGGTCAACCATGGAGGGAGATTGTATTGAATATGCAAAGAAATGTAACAAATTTCAGATCTATGCTGACAAGATACATTCTTCGCCAGTGCCACTTCACACCATGAATTTACCATGGCCTTTTACGGCATAGGTGATGGACCGTCATTGGTCAGATACATCTAAAAGCTTCAAATGGTAATCGTTTCATTCTAGTGGGTATTGATTACTTTACCAAGTGAGTGGAAGCTGCTCCTTATACTAACATCACCAGAACAACAGTATGCAAGTTCCTAAAGAAAAAAATTATATATCGCTATGGTCTGCCAAAAAGAATCATTACCGACAATGCTTCCAATTTGAATAACAAGATGATGACTGAAGTGTGCGGACAATGCAAGATTGTGCACCATAATTCTAGTATTTATCGTCCCAAGATGAACGGGTCAGTGGAAGGGACAAACAAGAATATCAAGAAGATCGTAGCAAAGACTACCGACACTTTCAAGGATTGACATGATAAGCTACCCTTCGTATACCGAACATCTGTAAGAACATCCACATGAGTAATACGATATTCCTTGGTCTGTGGAATGGAGGCAGTGTTGCCTGTTGAGGTAGAGATTTCAATACTTCGAAATTTGAATGAGGTGAAGTTGGATGAGGCTGAATGGATGAAAACAAGAATCGATTAGTTGATCCTCATCGAAGAGAAAAGGTTGAGGGCCATCTGTCACGGCCATATGTATTAGAAGAGGATGATGCAAGCTTATAACAAAAAGGTTCGTCCGAGGGATTTTTAAGAGGGGGATTTGGTACTTAAGAAGATCCTGCCAAATCAAAAAGACTTCCGAGGAAAGTGGATGCCTAATTGGAAAGGGCCTTATGTTGTTAAAAAGGCCTTCTCCGGGGGAGCATTAATTCTAGAGAAGATGGATGGGAAAAAATTGAGCAATATTATAAATTCGAACTCCATCAAGAAGTATTACGCTTAAAAAAAGGAAGAATGAAAACCAGTAAAGGGTGCTTCGCAAAATGAAAATACCTGTGGTGAAAACCTGAAAGGGCGCCTCAAGTATATATATAAGAAGAAAAAGAAAAAAGGAGGGCTTAAGATGAAAATCCGGAAATGGGCGTCTTAAAACCAAAGTAGGATCTGAATTGAAAATCCAAAAATGACGATTCAGATAAACTTAATATCTAGCATCCGATTGGCAAACTCTGTTTCAGTTGAGGGGCTCTACTTTAGTTTATGGGTCATCAGGAAATTTCAGGCAAGGATAGCGGGTTAGAGGTTTACCGCGGTCGATGGGCTTTTGCATCATTCATGCAGTTAATGTTTGGGGGTGTTGCGCCATATACTATTTATTTTTTTATCTTCTCATGTTTGCCATAACTTTCAAATTTTCCCAACATCTCTTCAAATATTAATGAAATTTTATCCTCTCCCTCCCTTTATCTGTTTCATGAGCATCCTGCAAATAGATTGACGTAGATTATTGAAAAACAAAGGATATTTTAGTAATTACTATGATTTAACCTATTAAGTGTAAGCTATTCCAAGCTAGAAATTGATTCCATCAAAAGGAATCTGCCAAAGTCAAGGATAGAGGACATTGGATACAAAGTTGATAGAATTTACCAAAAAAGGATGGCGAATGCCTTATATGTCGAAGTACAAAGCGAAAGAGCCAGAGGCAAAGACCCAAAAGGGCGCCCGAGAAAAATAAAAGAAAATAAAAATAGGAAAAAAAGGGAAAAAAAGAGAGAAAAAAAAGAAAAAGGAAACCAAAGTGAAAACCTAAAAAGAGGGCTTTGAGAAAAGCAAATCTAAAGTGAAAACCCTAAAAGGGCACTTTAGAGCAAAAGTTTTGGGAGAATTTAAAGGGTTGAACGGACTGAGTCCTGACGTAAGAAGAGATAACAAGGGAGCAAAGACGGAGAAGAGGGCAAAGAGAAGTTGAAACAAGAAGCCAAGAAAGAAGTCGTCCGAGCATTGACGAAATTTTATTTGGCATGCATCATGAATAGTTAGGCATCCTTAAGATAGGGGCATGCTAACTAGCATCATCAAATAAACATGTCGGTTTTTTAAGGTATTAGAAGAACGACAAAAATTGGGTCATATGTTTCAGGAAAGAAGAAGAGGATCCCAACAAAGAGACAAGAATCCTTTAGATGTTTTCCAATCTCCAACTATTTGAGAGCGACAAACATTTTATGCCAAAACGGAAAGAAATCGGGGCATTCCGGTAGTCTCTCGGCGAGATATCATTTGGTGTTCAAATGACCAAAAAGTGGGACATAATATTGAGGTTTTTAGCCTTCAAAAGGAAAATCTTTCGGTAGCCTCAAGGCGATGAGAGATTAGGGCATTCCGATAGTCTCTAAGCGATATATCATTCAGTTTTCAAACGACAAGAAATCGGGACATCATGATAAGATTTTTAACCTCCAGAAATATTGTGAAAATTTGCGGTAGCCTCAAGGCGAGGTACCACCCCATACCAAGGCGATCAAAGATCAGTGCATAATTTCAAAGGCTTCTTTTCTTCAGGCCTTATGTAGGAAGAATTTGAAGTTCTAGAATTCCAGGAAGATAAAGGTCAAATGGTTTTATACAGGAGGAACTCGTAGCCCATAATATTCAGACATGGAAGTCATATAAAATTAGTGTTTATGGTCTTTGCTTTATTCTTGTTCCACTAGGATAAGCAAAGATAGGCAGCTGTAATCACTAATTTTATTCGAGGTATTAACCCGTTTTATATTTCTATCAATTTTATAATAATGGGCTTTCTTTATTATTATGTTGCTACAATCTAAAAACTCAAAAAATATTATACATCACGTGTTAGTCTAATTTGAAAAAGAAAAAACATTGTTATTGCATATTAGTCTTACTCATTACCTTATGCTATTATTAGTCTTAATTGGTTACGATTGTAGTTGCTATATTATCATTGTAATATTTTGGTTTATTGTATTACGATTATCATATTATTATTACTTATATTATTATTATTATGTTATTACTATTATATTATTAATATTATTACTATATTATATTATCATTATATTAGTATCATATTATTACATTATTAATTATATTGTTACTGTATATTATATTATTATATTATGTTATTATTCTATTATTATACTATTTTTAAACAAAAACGAAAAAACAAAAAGACTAAATAATATAATTAATTAACTATAAAAGTCCAAGTTTTTATATATTAAATAACAGTCCATTACATAATCCAAAAATATAATTATACATGGACTAGCCCGTTAAGGCCGAAGACTAAAAAATCCTAATCTTCCTGTGTTTTCGCGCAGCCAAATCTGGACCGTTAGATCTGGCTAATTGATCGAACGGTCTATATGCATCTGGAAAGAAACCCTAGGTAAAGTGTCTCCTCATAGAATTAACCTTACTCAAAATCATCTGCCAATTTTAATCCAGTAACTAAAAAATTGAATCAAAAATAAATCCTCGCTCGTATGGTTTACCTTAACCTCCCCACAATTATCCCAAATCAAATTAATAAGTCTATTAAGATTTAGAGGATTACCTACAAATTAAGCAAGGAGAGAATTCGGCCATACTCGAACTCCTTTATCAAAAATTTTCACTGACGGCTTGGTTGTAATCTTTTCGTCTGAAACTTAAGGCGAAAAGAAATGAAACGAGTAGCCTTCATTGACCGCGAACAACTTTCTCCATTTCATCAGCATAATCCATTCCCTACATCCTGAGGCATTCTATAAAAAACACGAATGAACGATTGAACCCCCAAAACAAATCAAGAAGAAGAAAGAAAGTCGAGGGAATCACAATCATGTTAACATGCACCGAGAGAATCACAGTCCTTCCTCCTGAATTAGCTATTATAACAAAGGCCTTGTCTTAATTACACTATAATTTTGAGTAAATTTAAATATTTCTATTTACCTGTTATACTATTTAAATATTTTTCTTATGTTCAAAAAATATTTCTCCAAATTATTAAGAAAATTTGAGGGATCAAATTATATCAGACTCGTCCATTCGACATATAACTTAATTACTGAATCCAACTAAGATAAAAATATGTTTTTTTATTAAAATAAGGTTTATAATTTTTTTGAATAATATGTCGATTGAATTTTATTAGAAATCAAAATAGAGAAATAGTCCAAAAGAAATGAAATTGTTGCAGCAAAATGAAAAAACAAAATAAATCTAAATTGAAAAACAAAACTAGAAAAATAAAACATCAGACCAGCAAAACACGTACAATGAGCTGCAAAACAGTGATAAAGATGAAACATAGGAGAAATAGAAGCAAGGCGTAAAGCTTCTTGTTTCTATCCACCTACACACTTCATGATTGAAGTAGGAGTGGTGAGCAAAACCAACAATCTTGGAGGTTGCTTCATATCACAAATCTAACTGCATCGGCAAACGAACCATAAAAGGGGACCAAACTTGTAACACCTCATTCTCGTATTCGAATACTGAATATGAGTCAGAGATGTCACAGAACAATAACATGACTTTTATTAAAAAAATTCTATAAGTTTAAAACTTTTGAAAATATTTAAAATAAACTTGTTCACAAAATCGGAGCTCATTTACTTTACGAAAATAAATTAATTATTTGATAAATAACAGACACTAAACCAAAATAGACAAATTTATCACATTTTTTACATGCCACTAAATAAATTAAAAACCTCAAGTAGGATGTCATTACTACGGTTCCTTGATGAAAACTTCTAAACTTGATGCAACACCTTATTTAAACCCAATGTCTTGAATCAACTACGTATGCACAGGCAAAACACGTGCTAAGTATGAACTTAGTGAGACATTATAAGGTAAGCATAAAATTAAATAATGATCAGTTTTTAAGTATAACATAGTATAGATAATTTCCTTATAAAGCTATTTCAAATCAATATTGCTTAAAAGCAAAGTTAAAATATTTATATAAATACGTATAGAGAGAAACTAAGTATACGAGTCGTGTAATCCCAGACTACTAGGCCATAAAGACCAATAATCAATAGACCATAAAGGTCGATAATCAATAGCAACATAAAGTGTCGATAATCAATAGACAAATAGAGTGCCGATAAACGATAGACACATAAAGTGCCGGTAAATGATAGACACATAAAGTGTCGGGTGCAGCTACTAGACTCTATGGCATGCCACTATATTGTAACTCTCAATAGTATTCTTGGGCAATAAAACAATATCATTACCTTTGAAATATATCATTATATAGATGGTAAACAGCTCATTATCGATAAATCAAAATAATGGAGCAGTTCATACTCCATTATACCATAAATCATTCTATAACATATAATCGTTGTACGGTAATAAAATTATCATAAACAAAACACAATAGGGCAGTTCATACCCCATCATGTACCAAACCTTTACTCTATGCCTGTGAAAATACCATATTTCATATGAAAAACAATGTTATTAATTCGATAAAATCATATAGGTCGACTTGTCGCAAGTCTTTCTAAATACGTTTTAGAACAGATAAATGCACTCACCTTGACACTTCTTATTCAACTAAATTGAATAAATTAAGAGAGCTCCAAGCTTGATCCTTTGCCTTATCTACTGAATTTTTGATTTCTCGTTTTTACTTGAGTGCTTCACATTCATCCCTTACATGCACAAATTAATAACACCAATAAGGTACTTATTTTATAATTTGCCAGTCTGCACTACCTTCAAAGAAATATTTATATAAATTAATATACAACCCGAAATTCAATTTTGTTTGTTCTGACAGAAATTAGATTCGATAATCTTTTCAACCATATAAATTAATAGCCCAAATTCAACTCGTACGATTTATGACAAATTTTCAAAGTCGAATTCCAATGCTGAATTTCGGAGCAAACTGTTACTATGTTTTCTGACCTTTCGTCGCTTAAAAATTTATATCTTTTGATATACCAATCGAAATCAATCACCGTTTATTTTAAACGAAACTAGACTAAACCAAGAATACAATGGTATTTGGCTCACTTTCTAATCATTTTTATGGAATTTTTGGTGAATTTCCAAACTCACTATTAAAGACTAAAATTCTGGGCATATTTCATAATTCACATCTTTAGCATTCTTTAACCATTCCAACACCTCAAATTAACCTTTAATTATATTGCTACAACATTTTCCTTTCATGAAAACTTCAAATTCAACTTGAATCCTTAAACCCCAAATTAAACTCTAATTAATCAAATGATATTCCATCAAGAATATATCAATTTCAACTTCAATCAAGCATGGAAATAATAGAACTTCACATAACAATCCTAATTCATTTGAATCCATAACTCCAAATTCTCTTTTCTCAATATATGAACATCTAACCATCAAAACCATGAACAAATTACACCAAATGAGAGAGAATTTAAAGAAAAACAACTTTGTATTTCCTGAACTAACCTTGAATCCAACTCTAAATGCTTGAAATTGAACTTGATAATTTCCCCTCAAAACCCCACAGCAGCAACACCCAAGGAAACCAGATTTTTCATCCCAAGAGATAAGTTACTATCATATCAAGCTTTCCTTAATAATCACAACGAAGCCATTTTTGCAGCTCTCTCTTTTTTATATTTATCAAACCAATAGTCTAACGACATTGGTTTTCCATCAATACCCCACCTGAAGTCTCTCACTTCAAGACTTTCCAGCTCTCTAGCAATAAAAGTTCAAGGAACTTGGGGTTGAATTTTATGTAAAATCATATCCAAGGTTCGAAATAATAAACCTTGGTTTAACTAGGCATTTCCAACTACACCAGCACATCAACATCTTATTGAGCGAAAAGATGTTAATATTTAACCTTGTTACTAGTTTTATGGGTCTCATTTCTTTTTACCCAACTGTTCGATCGCTCGACGTGATCTCTCAACTTCAGACATCTATAACTTTATTCAATCAATTCAATAAGAAATTGCATCAAGTCACTCAAGCATTAATACAATAATAATGACATCCTAGTGGCATGTATACACTTATTGACTAATAACATGCTCGGTTTCAATACAGAACTGGCTAAACTAGTAGCTCTGATACCAATAAATGTAACACCTCATTCCCGTATTCGAATACCGAATATGAGTCAGAGATGTCACAGAACAATAACATGACTTTTATTAAAAAAATCTATAAATTTAAAACTTTTGAAAATATTTAAAATAAACCTGTACACAAAATCGGAGGCCCTTTACTTTATGAAAAATAAATTAATTATTTGATAAATAACAGACTCTAAACCAAAATAGACAAATTTATCATATTTATACATGCCATTAATAAATTAAAAACCTCAATTAGGATGTTATTACTGCGGTACCTTGATGAAAATTTCTGAACTTGATGCAATGCCTTATTTACACCCAATGTCTTAAACCACCTACGTGTGCACAGACAAAACACACGCTAAGTACGAATTTAGTGAGGCATTATAAGGTAATCATAAAATTAAATAATATTCAGTTTTTAAGTATAACATAGTATAAACAATTTCCTTATAAAACTATTTCAAATCAATATTGCTTTAAGGCAAAGTTAAAATATTTATAAAAATCATTCTGTAAAAGTTCTTTTATACCAATAGCCCAAGAAATACGTATAGAGAGAAACTAAGTATACGAGTCGTGTAGTCCCAGACTACTAGGCCATAAAGACCAATAATCAATAGACCATAAAGGTCGATAATCAATAGACACATAAAGTGCCGATAATCAATAGACACATAAAGTGACGATAAACGATAGACACATAAAGTGCCGATTAACGATAGACACATAAAGTGCCGGGTACAGCTGCTAGACTCTATGGCATGCCACTATACTGTAACTCTCAATAGTATTCTTGGGCAATAAAACAATATCATTACATTTCCAATATATCATTATGTAGATGGTAGATAGCTCATTATCGATAAATCAAAATAATTGAGCAGTTCATACTCCATTATACCATAAATCATTCTATAACATATAATCGTTGTACGGTAATAAAATTATCATAAACAAAACACAATAGGATTGTTCATACCCCATCATGTACCAAAACTTTACTTTATGCATGTGAAAATATCATATTTCATATAAAAAAAATGTTATTAATTCGATAAATTCATATAGGTTGACTTGTCGCAAGTCTTCCTAAATACGTTTTAAAACAGATAAATGCACTCACCTTGACACTTCTTATCCAACTAAATTGAATAAATTAAGAGAACTCCAAGCTTGATCATTTGCCTTATCTACTGAATTTTTGATTTCTCGTGTTTACTTGAATGTTTCACATTCATCCCTTACATGCACAAATTAATAACACCAATAAGGTACTCATTTTATAATCTGTCAGTCTGCGCTGCCTTCAAAGAAATATTTATATAAATTAATCTACAACTCAGAATTCTATTCTGTTTGTTCTGACAGAAACTAGATTCGATAAGTTGTTGAACAATATAAACTAATAGCCCAAATTCAACTCATACAATTTATGACGAATTTTCAAAGTCAAATTCCAATGCTGAATTTTGGAGCAGACTGCTACTATGTTTTCTGACCTTTCGTCACTTAAAAATTAATATCTTTTGATATACCAATCGAAATCAGTCACCGTTTGTTTTAAATGAAACTAGAATAAACCAGGAATACAATGGTATTTGACTCACTTTCTAATCATGTTTATGGAATTTTTGGTGAATTTCCAAACTCACTGCCAAAGACTAAAATTATGGGCAGATTTCATAATTCACATTTTTAGCATCCTTTAACCCTTCCAACACCTCAAATTAACCTTTAATTATATTGTTACAACATTTTCCTTTCATTTAAACTCCAAATTCAACTTGAATCCTTAAACCCCAAATTAAACTCTAATAAATCAAATGATATTCCATCAAGAATACATCAATTTCAACTTCAATCAAGCATGGAAATGATAGAACTTCCCATAACAATCCTAATTCATTTGAATCCATAACTCCAAATTCTCTCTTCTCAATATATGAACATCTAACCATCAAAGCCATGAACAAATTACACCAAATGAAATAGAATTTAAAGAAAAACAACTTTGTATTTCATGAACTAACCTTGAATCCAACTCTAAATGCTTGAAATTGAACTTGATAATTTTTTCCTTAAAACCTCACAGCAGCAACACCCAAGGAAACCATATTTTTCTTCCTTATTTTGGCTTAAAATAATGCCAAATGTCCTTTTTAATCACCTTTAAACTAAAATATCTCTTAAATAGCAAAATGACCATTTTACCCTTATAATCCAATGCTCCAAATCATGTCACATGTCAAAATATTCATCCAATGGTAAAAAATAAATCAATAAGTTAGTAGTTACCAATTTTTCCCTTGTAATTTTCCAAAATTTTAATCTTGCCATTATTCATCTAACTGCTCATATTTAACATGGAAAAACAACTTAAATCCAATGGTCCATGTTAAATCCTTGTAAATTAAGGCATGGAAAAGATATTATTAATCTTACCTTATCATCTAACAAAATATCTCAATTCTTCGATTCGACCCGATTAACCGAATTTTTCCTCTGAACTTAACCCTTTTATAGCTTTTAACATGAATTCTGTATGAAAAAATTTGAGTAACACAAAAACTTCATTCTTGGGGGTAAACTATTCATTTACAGGACTAAAATACATAGCTTTCAAAAATTAGAATTTAGTCCCTCAACTTTTCCTAAGTTTATACTTTAGCCACCAAACTTTCATTTTATTCATTTTGGTCACTAGCCAAAATTTTGAGGTATTACAAAACTAATGAAGACCATCACCAATCCGCAAATCAGAGCCGAGCGTCGTAGAAAAACATATCCACGAATGCATATCTACCATAACGGTAGACGATAACATGTCATATGGTAGAATCGTGCCATAAGACAAAGGAAAAGCGTGTTACAAGAGAGAGGAAAAACGTGCTACAAGGAAAATAAAAGCTTAAAAATCGAAATATAAAAAAAATCAAGAACTTAATATAAAAAAACGAGAGAAAAAGAACTATCAACAGTATCGACCAACATTAAAACTAACGTCACTATTGATGAATCAAAAACTAAGGAGAAAAGTAACCATGAGATGTAGTGGTTGCTCACCTCATCTCTTAACCATGAGGTCAAGGGTTCAATCCCTATCCATGGGAATAAAGTACATTTCTTGACCAACCGTTTACCTCTTAGTGAGAGTAATCACTACTAATGACATATAAGGACATGATATAACAATATTTGTTTGAATAATTTATTAGTTATCAATATTTTGTATATATTAATTTTAATTATACTATGACAATTAATTTTTTTAATATCATTACTAAGCATATATGAAGTATGTATATATTAATTTCTTATTTATGAAATTATATTTTTAACATAATTTTAATAATTATTAAATTTAGATGTATATATATTATTTTTTATTTATGAAATAATAGTTTGAATATTATTTCATTAGTTATTAAATGTATATGCATATAGTAATTTATTATTTATGAAATTATTTTTTAAGTTTATTAGTTATTTAAATTTATGTTATTTAGAGAAATTTTTTGAAATTGTCAAGGATAAACGAGTCTTTACAACTTTTTTTATCCAATCTTCTAATTCAAAAAGCTGCTAAAAGGAGTTTTTTCAACCTGACAGGTTTCACCCCAATCCACAGCTACAATATTCTATTTACCAAACATCTAAATTAGCGGATTTGACTGGTCAAACCTCTAACAATGATTCAAACGTTTAATTTTAGCTCAAAAAGTTGTTTACCAAACTAAGTCAATAAATCATTTTATATCATTAACATCACTTATTAAGTTTAATAGTAATAATAATGATAATAATTTATACACGTAATAAATACTAAAAAGATTTAAAAAATTAATTCACTTAATTACAAACATGTCATTTTTTTAAAAGTAATAATTTAGTCTTTCAATTAAAAGTTTTTGACAAACATGTCACTTTTATCCTATAAAAACAATTTAATCACTAAATTAAACTTTTGTTACAAGCAAGTCATTCTATGTTAAAATTGAAACATGGTATGATGTAATAATAGTTTTAGTCCCCAAAAGTCACACACTCTATCTGTTTGGTTCGAATTCAAAAACAATTCAATAAAGTTCACCTTTCATATGTCAAAATCTCGACATTGCACCCTCCTCACACACCTTCCTACCACTTTCCACACTCCATGCTACTATCTCTCACCGCAATAATCGACAATTGTGATAGCTCGACAGATACGATCACTTCACTCCTGGACAAATGACAAACTAATGAAACATACCCATTATGACCTTAAACGTCAACTTTTAGTAGACACAACCACTTCACTAATATAATTTTTAAACATGAAGGGTTAAGTTTATTGAATTATTTCAAATTGGACTAAATTAATAGAACATATAAGTTTTGGGGACTAAAAAATGTTATTATATCAAGACGTCCCTTTCAATTTTGATGATAGAGTGACCTATTTATTACAAAATTTTAATTAAGCAACTAAATTGTTATTTTGAGAAGAAAAATGATATGTTTATCTTAAAATTTTAATTGAACGATTAAATTGTTACATTTAGAAAGAAAAATGATATGTTTGTTATTATTATTATTTTTGAAACAAGATCTGTTTGTCATTAGATCTATAATTAAGTGACCTTTGATGTATTTTACCCTTAAGAAAACGATGTTTCCTACTAGGGTATGCAAAAAAATCCGATATGACCGATCCGTTTATCCAATGATCCGATCCAAAAATTAGAATATTCTATCCGTGTTTTATTTTTCATATAATTCGAATCGGATATCCAAAAATTTTATATTGGATTCAGATAGTGATTTTACATTCGAATCGGATATCCGAAAGTTTGAAAATCCAAAATTTTTATGTAGATGAATCTTATTATATTTGATATTTTTATGTGTTATATATGAAAATTGAAATTTTTATGGATACAAGTCTTGTTATATTTGATAGTTTGTTACTTATTATATTTAAAAATCCAAACTTTTTATAAATATAACTGTCAAATTAAAAAATATACTTAAATTAAGTCATAAGTTCATATATCCGAATATTTGACATTTAACTTTTTGGATCGAATACTGATTATTAATTTATCCTAAATGCACACCCTTACTTCCTACACGCTCGCAATTGCAACTTATCCAAAATGTCCAAATGATTTTAAACATTGAAATATAAGCAAAGCAATCAGACAAATACCCAAAAATCATTTGAGTGTTTGTTAGGCTAAAACCACTAAAGGAAGAAAACCAAACACAAAGCCAGAAGATCCCACTTCTTTTTTCGTTATTTTTAACTACCCAAAATCTGGCAACCATAGAAGGATTGAGATCTCGTTCATCGTTTAAACCAGAGATTTTCGATTTTAACATCAACGGCGAAGAGTGTAGACCTTGGCGTCGTAGGTTGTCAATGGCTTTCACCTGGGGCTCCTCTCTCAGGATCACTCTTCTTCTTCTTCTTCTTGCTGCTATTGTTTTCGCTTGTTTCACCCTCCCTGTTGAAAAGGTTTTGCTTTCTATATCTTTTTACACGTTTTCTTGATCTGGGGTGAATTTATTTTCTCTTGTTTATTCTAAATTTTACTTTTTTATCTTTTGGTTTTCTGATCTGGGTATTTCTTGTTTTCTCTTTTTGTTGCTTCATTTGTTAATTTTGTGGGGTTTTTAATCTGAGTAATTCTGTTCTTTCTTTTTGAGATTTTCTGGGGTTTCCTGTTTTCGCCTTTTTGGTTAATAAATTGTCTTTTTTGGGGTGATTGTATTGATTAAGATTTGAATTTTGTGGTTCTCTACTCCAATGAGTTACCTATGTGGCCTATTTTGGGAATATGTTTCAGGATTAATTTGCAACCAAGCCTTTTGAACTCAATGTATTTGTGTAATTGCATTCCATTTCTGAAACCAATACCAAGTGCAAATTTGTAGTAAATATAAGGCAAGATTTATGAGGAGAAATACAAAATTAAGTAGGGTTATGAATTCTCAAGGATTTTTTTCTTTATGTGATTACCCAGTTGTTTTTCTTTATGTTGATGAAAACAAGTTTTCTTGCAGATTCTGAAGGATTTTTTGTTATGGGTTGACAAGGATCTTGGACCTTGGGGTCCACTTGTGCTGTAAGTCACTTAAAACCCTCTTGTAATTTCTTTTCGTTTCCATTAACATCTATTATTTTGTTTACTTAATGCATTTCACTTGATTTGTTATTGTATCAATCTAATAACATAATATAAATTGTTCATTGCTGTTAAGACACAACTGATTATTAATAGAATGCCCCTCAATGAGTATGAATCTTAACCTCATTGTTATGTATAATACCTCTAAAGTACTGGAATTTGTTACCTTTCAGCTCATATTTCTTTGTTGATTTGTAGGGCTGTTGCTTATATTCCTTTGACAATCTTGGCGGTTCCAGCTTCAGTGCTTACTGTAAGCATTAAACTCCTATACTGATGCTTGACTGTAGCCAACTCATTAGCTTTTTGTGTCATCATTATTTTTTTTTCTTGTTCATGCTATTTTAACTTATCAATGATATTTCCCTCCTTGTGTGATCTGGGTTAACGATCCTTATTCGTCCATTCATTCTTAGCGGTTTTCTTCTGTAGAGTGGAGATGGTGTACATGCCCGTGAAATTTACCATTATCTACTATTTTAGAAGTAAAATCAAGTCAATTCTTGATGCAGATTATTTATTATACATGGCTCTTTAGGAAGCTGTTGGTCAAGCTCTATATGGAAGAGTTAATTACCTGTTAATAAGCTTAGAATTAGTTTCTATGGACGAGTTAGTAGCGCTGTGTAAGTATCTGGATCTGGACTGAAGTTCCTTTGCAACAACTAGCGTTGATAACAGTAATTATGCACAAACATCTAGAATAATGATATGGTAAATTGTGGCTCCGTTCTTGTTAAATTGACACTTTCTGGTAAAATTCTATGCTTCCTATTGGAAAATTAAAACTTAAACAAACCATTTTAACCCAAAATTTTGTTTGTCATGTACTGTAGAAGACTACTGTATGATTGACCAGCATTCTTACAGTTAATATGACATTAAACTATCTCTATGATCATATTTCTTATTTCTTATTTTTCTGCTACCTATTTTCTTAAATTTCTTGTTATTACGTGATATACTTTACTTGCCATGTACAGTTGTAGATTGAAACCTCCTTCCAAAAATTAAACGAGAAATGAACAAAATTTAAACTTACCAAGTACTGTGTTTCATTTTTCAGCTTGGTGGTGGCTATCTTTTTGGATTGCCTGTTGGTTTCATTGCGGATTCTATTGGTGCAACTCTTGGTGCAGGAGCTGCATTCCTTCTTGGCAGAACAGTATGTTAATTGATTTGTTATGAAATTTTTAATGTTGTCTTATTACTTTACCATCCATGGACAAAAAGCAACTTATTGATATGTTGGATATTGGTTTTTACTAAACCTTGCCACTTTCTATAGATTTACTTATTTCATATTTATTTCTAGCATATCTTGTTCAATTGTCATCTTATTATTGTTGTTCTTATACAGATTGGAAGATCATTTGTTGTTTCTAAGTTAAAAGATTATCCCCAGTTCCGGTCAGTGGCAATTGCAATACGGAGATCTGGCTTTAAGGTTTGTAGTCGTCTTGTTATTTTCTAAAGGATGACTTACTGGTTCTACCTCTAATTCTTTAAATTTAAGCTATTTGACAAGCTTTGGCTTAAATCATGCTTAATGCATCAGAATGAGTTAATAAATGTGATTGTATCTCGACTTAATGAAAATGCTATTAGCCAAATAGTGGAATTTTTCTCTTCTTCCCAAGTTTGAGAAGTTTGGAGAACTTTTATTTAATAGAAGAAAAGTGTCTTTTCAGGCTTTCAGTAAGTGGTGTCTCGGATTATCTAGATAAAAATTTTAATTGTTATTTATCCTTGCTGATATCTTCCTCTTGCTACATCCAAGCATTTTTGTTCATTGAATCAATTTTCTGTGGTCTCAAATTTTGGATATGGGATGTATTTAGTTTGGTAATCCTAATCTGTTAAGAATGAAGTTCCTCCTGGCAATGTCCATCCCAAAAAAGAAAAAAAAAATGGAAACTACTATTTATAGTTCGCCCGATGGTTCAGTGGCAGCACAGCATGTTAGTTTATATCAAGTAATTTTTTTTTTCTGAGAATATGGATAATCACCATTGATGATAAAAAGGGAATAACTTCTTTATTTATTGTTTAAATACTGTCAGATTTCAAAATTTTCTTCTTGTTGTACAGATTGTTTTCCTGCTTCGACTTGTACCCTTGCTTCCATTCAACATGATGAATTATCTGTTGTCAGTGACTCCCGTTCCAGTTCTAGAATACATGCTGGCCTCCTGGTTAGGAATGATGGTATTTGCATCTCAATTTACTATCACCTTCTGCTTATTCTTTCCAAGAATTTCAGCTTGCTATTTATGCTTGTTTCAGTTTTTTGATGTTTCGTCACTCTTCGGATTTAACACTGAGATTGGTGTTTGTTACAGCCAATAACCCTTGCTTTAGTTTATGTCGGAACAACACTCAAGGATCTTTCTGATGTGACACATGAATGGAGTGAGTTTTCAACTGCACGTTGGGTAAGTCTTGTTATTCTTCATATGTTCAATTGTTTATCTATATTTATTTTAAGTGGTGGGTCCCAATGTGTAGTTTTCTGAGGTATGCTTCTTTTGTGGCCCCTTTAGGCCAGGAAAATGTACTTAATTAATTACTTCTAGTTACTTTTCCTTAAGATTCTTTCCTGCAACTGACTGAGCAGCACAAACCGAAACCTGGGGTGCATTTTTTTTAATATATTTGGCAATCCTAATTAGGACAACAAAGATGTTTATCTTGCTTCATCTTAATTCTGTCTGTGTTCTTACAACCATGTTTGCTTGATGAATGCAGGCATTTCTCATAATAGGCCTTTCTATCTCTGGTAAGCTGCAATGCACTGAATAAATGATATTTTGCATCTCTATCACTCTAATTTTTTTTTCGTTTCCCCCCTTGCAATTCATCTAATTTTTAGAATTACCAAACCTTCACCACTTCAAATAATTCTTTTAAGCCATAAGTTTTCTATGTTACTCGAACTCGGATGTGTGTCAATATGGCATATGTTTGACGTGGGAATGTTCAAAATTTTGTTTTTTTAATGGACTTGGAGGATATTTATTAGGTGCAAGTGTCAGATACAAAAAAAAATTATGGAAATGAATCCTAGTAATATAGATAAAGAAATATAGGATACGCTAGGTGATTCATCATATGAAATGATTCCCTCACCTTTATTTTGTTAGAGCTTTAAATTCTAGAATGTTCTCAAGTAAATACTTAGAATTTACACAAAACTGCAATTATGTAAGTGCACTCTAACCTGTGTTTTTACAGTTTGGAGCTTTTTGACGTGTGTATTTCTTTTTATGCAGTGGTTTTAATGATTTGTGTAACTAGAGTAGCCAAATCGGCTCTAGATAAAGCCTTGGCTGAAAATGAGGATGTCGATAGCATCATAGGCTCGCCGCAGTTGCCTATTGTGGGTGAGGCACCCGGAAATCTCCACCAGCACCTTATAATTAAGATAGATGCAACCGACGATACTCATGAAAAATGAACTAAAATTACCTGTAAATTCTTCTCCCCCTTCTTTATATGCTGTGGTTCACATAATTTGCCTGTTGGTTTAGTTTCCCATAGAAATAACTGATGATACAATTGAGATATTGTTGAGAATAAGCCATTTATGTTTAGGTTGCTGAATGAAAATCAACGAAATAATCGACATATTGTTGAGAGTATGCTGGTTTAGAGCTCGCTTTTTCTCAATTTTCTGCATGATTTACTTGTGTTAGACTCGACTCTGGTATGATTGTTGGAGAACATTGGTTGTATGTTTAATTTTTCTATGGTTTTTCTTCATGTATTTATAGAATTCTTGAAGTTTAACATCTCTAAAGTTATGTCCGAGTATGTAGATTTCAAGTTTAGGGATTCTGTGTTCTTGGAATATTATTCAAAATATAAAATATTAGAGATATATGCATGGATGTTTGGTTCGAGAGAATAGAGACTGTTTTTATTTTTATTTTTTTGGAAAATAGAAAACGTTGAAGAAAATATGTTTTGTTGTAAAATTAAAAAAAGATATCGCAATGTTACCGAAGGGAATGTGCGAGGAAATTGAGAAAATAATTTGCAATTTCGTGTGGGGGGCATTCGGATTCAAGAGGCGGGATCAATCTAGAAAGTTGGAATGATGTGTGAAAATCGACGGAGGGTGAACTTGGAATTAAGGAACTGGAGCATCAGAATGCTGTTTTTTTTTATTTATTTATGAAAATAGCATTTAATTTGATTCACACACGTGATCAATTGTGGGTACAAGTGCGTCGTTCAAAACATAAATGGGTTGATGGTATGCCGACAACTTTGAATCGGCATAATACCTCTCGTTTATGGCAAGGTGTTAGCATGGTATGGGAGGAGGTTCGAGATAGTTTGGTTTGGAATATAGTAGATGGTAGGAGCGTGGATTTTTGGAGGGATTCGTGGATGGGGACTGTGGGTCCATTGCATGAATCTACCGAGGACCAATCTCTAGTTCCTTCTCTACCGAGTGTTAGTGTAGCGTCAATGGGAAATGAAAATGGGAAGGGCTACATGGTTTTCTACCGCAATCGATACTGCTACGCCTTGCTCCTTAGTCAACTCCGATTGCAGACGAACTTGGGTGGAAATGAGCATAGAATGGGGGTGTTTACTTGTATTCAGGGGGTAAATTCGGAGAAGGTCCGGGAGGTTACATCCAGATTTCGTAGACTGCAGCGAGTTGTACGAGCGTGTGATGGATTTTGAAAGATTGGTTTCTCCAAATCAATTGGTATTTGTTCAGCCATAGAAATCGAGTTCTGGAGAAGAATTTGATTGTGGAAGTGGATATTATGGAGAAAATGATCAATTGGTCTCGTTTACTCTTAACGATTGCAACGATACGGTTTATCTTTTATGCTTGACGCATGATCTCATAGACTGAGAATGATCAATATCTATACGGCATATTTATCGTGAAGCTAACATGATACTCGACAAACTATCTAAAATTACAAGGCTTGGTGTTGTAGATTGCTAAACTTTCTTATTGCCTCCAGATGAGAGGTTTTGTCATTTTGGATATCTATTATTTGTATCCATTATGTAATTGGTCTGGATTTGGATATCTATTATTTATTTAAGGATAAACTAACTATACGGTACTTAATCTACTATCGTATTTTCGTTTCGATTATGTCAGTTTTAGGAACGTGTCATCGATGTAATGAGCCCTACATCCAAGCATAGAGACCCAACATCAAATCACTGAACTAGGAGAGAACGTTAAATTTCACCACAACATATATTTAACTTATATTGTATGCATCTATAGTGGAGTGAACCTGGGACCCAATACATTAAAAAAACTATACAATTTTAACTAAAATAATTCTTAAAAATATTATTAAAATCGAAGATCAAACCAAATTATTTTTCACTTCATATGAGAATAACAATATATCGAAGGCAACATAATAAAATTGTTGTCCTTAAACTCGATAATAGGGGATTGGTGTCACATTGATGATATCCTATGAGAGGAGGTAGTTCATTTCTTTCAAGTTATCTACTTAAATAATTGTTCATCGTTTAAAGCACGTAATACCATGGCGGCTTAAGCTTTCTTTCTGGAGAACCAAGGCGAGACGAGACAGAACCCTTTGAGAAATCAAGAATACTGAGTATGATAATCAATTTCAATTCTTTCAAGATACTTTGCAACAACTCACGGTACAAATTCCCTTGATGGATGCTCTTACTCAGATTTCAAACTATGGAAAGTTCATGAAAGATATTCTATCTAAGAAGAAAAGGCTGAGTGCTATAGAGAACATTGCGCTCACAGAAGAGTGTAGTAGGCCTATCTTTAGTTATTTGCCAAGGAAAATGAAAGACCCAAGTAGTTTTATTATTTCATGTAATGACTCGGATTTCATAATATGAGGTTCGGGTTAACCTGAGTGTTGGGCCACAAGTTTAGGCCGAAAATGAGCCCTTGGGCGACTTTTAGGCCTGCTTTGTGTTGTTGGCTTGAGTAGGGATGTTGGAAGGGAAATTATGGTAAAAACATAATTGGAAGAAAGAGGGTCTTGTGGTTATTTAATTTTTCTGCAGATTGTAAGGTGAGTGAAGTCACCATTGTCCCTTTGCTCTCTTTTCCACCCATTCTCATCTCCTACCCAAAGTTCAAGTGTTAAAGGTAGTATCTTTAAGGTTTTGAGTTTGATTCTCATTGTGTTCAAGAAGGGAAGTTTATTCGGCATCTATAGATCTCTGAATCAAGGTAAAAATGGCTGATTGTGGTGGAAGAAGGGGTTTTAGGTGGGGTCCTTGGGAAGAAAGGGAATAGGGTGTTGGAGGCTTCATTCTTGGTATAATTTGTGTTATTAACTTCCTAATCTCCCCACTAGTGTTGTAACACATTTACCATCCATCTTTTGTAGTTAAAGAGCTTGGTGAGCACTCTAAGGATCAAGGCAAGGGCAAAGCTTGAAATCAAGGATAACAAGAGTTGTTCGTGTTTTGAAGAGGGTTAGTACACTTCCAATTCCTTGTTTCCTGCATATCATAAGGATAATTTCTTTGTATGTCATTTTGATGTTTTGAGCATGTTTAAATGATCTTGAATGGTGTTAATGGCAAAAGTTATAATTGATGTTATAAACTTGTAAATTGGTAGAAACTGACCCTAAACACCTTTCATAAGTTATAGGTTGAGTTTTGGAGGTTACCAAGTTAGTTTGGGGGTTAAAGATGAGAAATTTGAACTTCAAACCTGGAAATTTGGGTTCGTGTACCGGTACTAGTGTTTCAGTATCGGTACCCCTCTCTAGGAAAGAAGTCAAAATAGGAATGGCGTACCAGTATGAATTCTCGAGTATCGGTACCCCTTGCTTAATGGAAATTCCAGTAGCATTTTTGCGTACCGGTATACTGGGGAGTATAGGTACTACTGTTCCATTGCCTAAGGAAGGCTTTCGCATACTGATATGCAAGGGTGAAGATACCGGTACGGGTTGGAATCAGTACAGGTGGTTAACGTACCGATATTGAGCACCGATACGGTTGTGAGTGTATTGGTACGGCTTGAGGATTTATTTCTTTCGAACCTGGTTTAAGTTTTGGTATTCGTGGAGGAGTATCGATGCCTATATTAGAGTAGCAATGCCCATAAGGAGTATCGGTACTCGCCGGGCAATCAACCCAAGAAATTGAGTTTGTGTTTGAGAGCTCCATAATTTGAGGTAAAAGGTTCAGTGGATCCCTAGAGGTATGAAATGTAATGTAAAACTGAGAAACCAGATTATTAACCAGTATATAAATAAATAGGAAAAATAGGACTTAGACTTGTGTAATTCATGTTAATGATAAAAGTTAGTGATGTAATGGTATTGAAATGTTATTTCGTGCTGTGTGAGCACTTAGTTGATGGGATCTGGATGTCCGAGAATGTGTTGCAACACTATAATAAGATGAGGGGATGGAGGTTACCGATGCTATGTGACTCAGGCCTCATCCGTATGTGCTAAAGGGATGATTCCAAGCATGGTGTATGTTTCGATGCTGTGTGACCCAGCCGCACCCAGGGTGTATGTTCCAATGCTATGTGACCCAACCTCACCTGGAGTATATATACTGATGCTATGTGACTCGGCCTCACTCTTGTATGGTATGGTATGTGGGTCCTTGTGAGCCCTTAATTAATTGGATGATTGATTATGTTGATCCCATGTGTTTAGGCGATCAGAGTAGCACCACATGATATTCTTGTCTGCTTAATCATTGTTTGACTACATGCTTATGTTTATGATCTGCATGAAGCATAGTAGAATAGAGGTGTATCCACTGAGCTTTCTAGCTAAGCGTTTGGAATTGTATTTCCTTACGCAGGTCTTTAGGTTGATGTGTACTTTACAAGGAGCCATCGGAATAGGACTTCAATACATCGATATGTGAAGAGTACAATATTTAGATTTGTAGGGGCAATGTATTCATAGGACCCTTATGTTTTGTATCTGTAACTCCTTTGATTTATTTTCCATATCGAATGTTTTAAATTAATATGTTTTAAATTAAAGCTCCAAAATAATGCTTGAATATTTTGTATAACTCTTTTAACGGTAATATGGTTTATGAAATTATTGATTTGGGCTAAACTGGTTCTCAAATTTTTGTTAAATGGGTTTGGGCTTAAGGCCAATGTGACACCGGGTTTAGGGTGTTACATTTAGTGGTATCAAAGCTTAGGTTTAGCCCGTTTTAGGAACCTCAAGGTACTAGAGAGTCATAAAAAGGGTGTAGTAAATACCTGTCTACAAATCAAAGTCGTACTCATAGTATGGCTAAATATCTGATGGAGTAACCTTGTTTGTTATCTTTGCAATTTGAATATGCCTAGAAGAGCTCATGATCCAGAGAAGAGTTAGGGCTCTCGAGAGGAGAGCTTTGATGAGGATTTTATCCTGAAGACCGATGAAAGGTCGGAGGGTGAGGGACATCAAGGAGCCAATTACTTCTCCTATCTGCATAGGGCACTTGATCGGATAGTGAGTGCTATCCCAAGAACTCCTGCTACCCCTCGAAAAGCCCCGTTAGAGAGGCTTTGTAGATATGGTGCAACCAATTTCTTGGGGTTGAGATAAGATAACCCAATCAAAGTGGATCAATGGTTGAGGGATACGCGTTGGATCCTACGTCAAATGGGTTTGGAGCCAAGAGACAAGTTGAAGTGTATCCTTTCTCTCCTAAAGGAGAATGGTCGTGAGTGGTGGGAGACAGTAGAGTTGGGTTGGTATCCTAACTGGCCCACTTGGGATAATTTTCTTGATGAGTTTGAGAAACTGTATGTTAGAGAAGCCCACATAGATAGTTTGTGAGACCGGTTTACCCATCAAGTGTAAGAAAATCGATCGATTTATGAGTATAAACATGAGTTCCTGCAGTTGAGTAGGTATGCATCAGAGCTTGTTACCACAGAAAATATGAAATGCAAGTGGTTCAGAAAAGGGTTACAGAAATAAATACAAACATTTTTTACAGCGAATCCACCAAAGGTGTTCTCCGATTTGGCCGCTAGTGCCAACTCCCTTGAGCAAGTACAAGGGCTGACGTGTAGTCGAGAAGGGGGCCATGTCAATGCAAGTGGGGGGAGTTATTCCCACTCTAATTAGTCTCAGTTCTCTTCGAGAATGAATCAAGGAAATTAGAATTAGATAAGTGGAGCATCGAATCAATCAGGGAGGTCCGATCGCATGTCTGTATTTGCAGGGAGTAAGAGGTATAACTCCTCTTCAGCTATGAGTTCAAGAGGCTCGTCTAGAGGATCTTATGCACCAGTATGTCCCTAGTGTGGGCGTAAACACCATGAGGAGTGTTACAGTAATGCCAAGGTATGATATGGGTGTGGATCACTGGACCACTTCTTGAGAGACTGTCCTAAGGCTTGGGTCCGCCCCAATTTAAAATTAGAGGAACTTTTTTACCGCACAGAGGGGCCACAGTTTTTCTAGAGGAGGGGCGAGTTATGTGACGGGACATTAGAGTGGTGGTACCTTCCATCCAACAATAAGAGCTTTCGCAAGATAGTATATGGTCAAGGCACAAGAGGACTGTGAGGCTACTGATGTTATTTCATGTATGTTCACCTTATTTTATGTTTCTATTATTACTCTTGTAGATTCAGGATCTACCCATTCCTATATTCGCAGTGGGATATCGGAGCAGTAGGGCATACCTGCCGAAGATCTTGATGTGGGAGTCCATGTGACTAGCCCATTGGTGTATGATGTGCTAGTTGATAAGGTCTATAGGAGGTGTCCTATAGAGGTTCAGGGTTTATTGTTTCCTGTGAATTTGATGGTGTTATCGTTTCAAGAGTTTGATGCCATTTTAGGGATGGATTGGCTTTTTAAGCCTGATGCCAGTTTGGGTTGTAGAGCTAAGAGTTTAAAACTCTGTGTTTCGGATGGGTCTTAGCTTATGGTTAAGAGTGAAAGAAATCCTTATCTTTCAAATGTGGTGTCAGCCTTGACGGCTCAGAAGTTGATTCAACAGGGCTGTGAAGTCTTTCTAGCTTACGTGGTGGATATCAGAGTTGAAAGCCCAATGTTAGAGAATCTTCGGACAGTTAAGGAGTTTGTTGATGTGTTTCTAGATGAGCTACCTAGATTACCCCCTGATCAAGATTTAGAATTCATAATTGAGGTAATGCTTGGAATCGCACTAGTATCGATAGCACCGTATCGTATGGCACCCACCGAGTTGAGAGAGTTGAAGGGTCAGATCCAAGAGTTATTAGAGAGCTTGCTGAGCACTCTAAGGCTCAAGGCAATGGCAAAGCTTAAAATCAAGGATAATAAGAGTTGTTCGTGTTTTGAAGAGGGTTAGTACACTTCCAATTCCTTGTTTCTTGCATATCATAAGGATAATTGCTTTGTATGTTATTTTGATGTTTTGAGCATGTTTAAATGATCTTGATGGGTGTTAATGGCAAACGTTATAATTGATGTTATAAACTTGTAAAATTAGTAGAAACCGACCCTAAACACCTTTCATAAGTTGTAGGTTGAGTTTTGGGGGTTACCAAGTTAGTTTGGGGGTTAAAGATGAGAAATTCGAACCCCAGAAATGGAAATCTAGGTTCGTCTACTGGTACTGGTGTTTCATTATCGGTACCCCTCTCTAGGAAAGAAGTCAAAACAGGTAGGCGTACCTGTACAGCTTTCTGAGTACAGGTACCCCTTGCTTAATGAAAATTCCAGTAGCGTTTTGCATACGCTGGGGGGCGTATCGGTACTATTGTTCCATTGCCTGAGGAAGGCTTTCGCATATCAGTACGCAAAGGTGAGGATACCGGTACGGGTGGTTAACGTACCGATATTGTAACACCCAGAAATTGGTCCTAGAAGTTGATCAGATTTATTAGACGCTGCGGGAGAACCGGATTAGGCAATTCGAGTTAGTTTTGGGAATTAAATATTATAAAATTGTTTTTGGTTAAAATAAAATTTGGAAAAATGTTATAAAATACTTAATTGATATTTAAAGTATTTTGGTAGACTCAATTTGAAGTAATTAAATCTTATTTTTGGACATTTTGCTATAGTGACTAAAATGAAAAGTTTATAAAACTGTTTTTGGTAACTAAATCGTAAAAGGGTCAAAACTTAAAATCTTTAAGGAGCTATTTACCCAAACTTTTCCATCAGATTTTCCCCTTAATTTAGGCTATTTTTAAAGTGTTTTTAATTGGTTTATTATTAAAATAAAATGTGATTTAATAAAAGGATTTTTAGTTTTGCAAAATCACTTTCTTACGTAACTACTTTTCTTCCAACTTTTTCTCTCAACTTTCCCATCAGCCAAACTAATATTTTCACTCCAAAATTCTCAGGAATCAATTTCTATTGATTTCCTTTTTGTTTCCTAATTGATTTCTTCAATTCCTATTGCAAAATCTACTTGGATTTCAACTAAACTTTGCCAATTAAGGGATAAATTAGCAATTAGAGGCGATTTTCATTTCTCTCCTCTAATTAAAGGTTCTTTATTGAAATTCCCAAGTTCTTGATCCTTTGTTACTGATTTATGTTATGGAATTATGATTTAAACATGGATTTGGTAATTAAATTGAGTTTTTGTGTGGAAATTGAATAAAGGTTGATTTTGATATGTTTTGCAATGAATTTAATTGATTTTGATCTCTTCTTATATGTGTTTTAATGTTAAAAGGAGAGGTTCATTAAAGAAATCCCGATACTATGTGAATTGCTAATTTTCTAGGTTATTTATAGTTGGTTTTTAATGTGATCTTGGTCTTGTGGTGTTGCTGGAGGTATAAGGACGAGTTTAGGATTTTTTGGATGTTAATTGATGTTGTTGACATGTTTAAATCAATAGGTTTTGGCTGGGCTTTGTTTAGATGAAGCTTGGTGTTGATTTTGGTTGTTTTAGTTAGGCGTTTGATGGATCTAAGGGAGGCGACATTGTGTTTGTTGTTTACTGGGGATTAGAGATGCATGGAAGTGCATTAATCCTCTATTTTTGTTTGGGTAAAGTAGGGGTATCGAATCCTTTGGCTTTCAGAGACGTTGCAGAAGCTTGATCGCGTATTGGCTAGCGAGCTTGGTGTTGTCGGTGAGTGGAAATGTGTTTTACTGCTCTGAAAAGGTTTTGAAAGAAGTTGTGGGAATTTAGAATAAGTTTGAAACACTTATTTAAGCTCATAAGTAAGTATTGGTTGAGATCTCTCTCATTTTCGGTATTGCAAAATATAATCTCATGCACATGTTTATGGTTTTGATAACTCACTGTATTATGCATGTTTTAGAAATGAAAGAGATTGCAAATGATCATATATGATGACTTTTGAGTATTGCAAATGGTTTTTGAAATGAATTTTGAGGATGATAGAATACATGATTTAGTGTATTGGACATTGATTTGATTTGATGCATATATAAAACAATGAGGTAATGTGGATTTATTGAGTATATTGGCAAGTGGATGAGGTTAAAAATGTTATCGAATATAGTTTGCCAGCCATAGGGTTTAAAGAGCACTATAAAAAGTTGCCTCATGTGTGTCAAGGGGTAGTAAGTGTGTCGTAGACTCCACCATGAGAATCGCAGGGGTTGAGGTGGGTAAGAGTTCCGTTTTCTCCCGTTGGTGGATTTACACATCCAAACTGTTGAGGTGGGTAAAGGTTTCGTTGCTCCGATTTGAACCGTAGAGGTGGGCAAGTGTGCCATTACTCCGATTGAGGAATGTATGTGAAGTGGTTGTGGGAACCACTTGAGAAATTTGTGTATCCAATGTGTTTTGTAAAGAGATTGGAAACTTGTTTTGTGTCACTTGAAAGCCAATACACTATATAATGTATCATGAGAAATTGATTATGTTTGTATAATGTGGTTTAAATATGTGATGCTCTTTAAGCTTGTTATATAGAGATTTGACATTTGAAGCTTAAATTGAGGTAGAGATGAAATCCATGATACATGTATTGTAAATGATTTTAAATATGCATTTGAAAGAGATTATGGAAGCATGAGATGTTTTGCCATGAGACATTCGCACTTAGTTTGAATTAAAATGATGTGATTTGCATTGATGAGTGTTTTATCGATTCCCTCACTAAGCTTATAGCTTACGCTCTCCTTTCTCATCAATGCAAAGAAATAGGCTATGCAGACGGCAAGCAAGCAAGAGAGGATCCAAGAGTTGAGAATTTCAAAGTATGGTTTCATAAATTCTAAGCAGCAATGAAAAGACAATGTGACCAAGTTGTAATTGGGAGGTGTATTTTGGTTACTCCATGTTTGTGTAAGTTTGATTTGATGATTTGGACTTGTATGATGTTGAATGCTTGATTTTGAAGGATTGGGAAACCTTATGCATGCTTGGGTAGATATCATGCCTATAGGAAATTGTCTTGGATATGCCGTGTTGAGTGTGATCTTCTATCATGCTGCTATGTTTGAGAAATTGATGTTTATGAAGTTATATGATGTTTACATGTTTGAGAAATTGATGTTTATGAAGTTATATGATGTTTACATGTTTTTTGGAGGGAGTTAGATTGAGCCAAAGTGTCACATGTTGGACCAAGATGTCATTATAAGTCTGTTCATACTGGTACAGGTCCTCAGAGATTGGTATACGGGGACCTATCTCGGATCAATCTGGGAAAAATTGCCTAGGTGTAATGATACATCTGGTAACTGTATCGGTATGCATAGCTGGTAAATAAACTTGGTTTCGGTACACGGGTAGCCATATCGGTACGCCCTCTAGCTACTAGAATTCTACATTTTCGAAACCACATACCCATATCGATACACTTGAGGACCGTATCGGTACACCTTTGCATTTCAACCATGTTTCGATACGGATAATCCCTGTACCGATACGCCAGCCGTTAATTTGGTTAAGATGCTCTCTGAAGTTTGTTCTCTTTACAATTTAATCCCTATTTCTTGTTTATGCAATTAAATGAGTTTGGATGGTTATTTTGAGTCGAGATTTAACCTAATAGCATGGAATGTGACTAATTATGGATTGGTAACTTTAATTTCGTGAAAGTCTTCTTAATTATCAAAAATTGCATTTTAGTCCCTAAAATGCAAATTCGAACAATTAGATGTCAATTCGACACCCGATTGAGTTGTAATCTTCACCATAACTGGTATGATCACCATAACTGTGTAAATTTTTTAGGTTTGTCTCGACAAACCCTAATGTAGCTCGCTCGACTCTGTCTTGCGACTAGGTCGGGTCAAGGGGGTTACAGATATTAAGTTCAAATACGGTTGTGAGCGTATCAATACAACTTGTGGATTTATTTCTTTTGAACTTGATTTGAGTATCGATAACTATGGAGGAGTATCGGTACCTATATTAGAGTACCATACCCATATAGAAGTATCAGTACTCACTAGGTAATCTGCCCAAGAAATTGAGTTTGTTGTTCGGGAGCTCCATAATTTGAGGTAAAGGGTTCAGTGGGTCCCCAGAGGAATGAGATGTAATGTAAAACTGAGAAACCATATTTTAACCCATATATGAATAAATAGGAATAAAATGGGACTTAGACTTGTGTAATCCATGTTAGTGATAAAAGCTAGTGATGTAATGGTATTGAAATGTTAGTTCGTGCCATGTGAGCACTTGGTTGATGGGATCTGGATACCCGAGAATGTGTTGCAACACTATGGTAAGATGAGGGGTTAGAGGTTATCGATGCTATGTGACCCGGGCCTCATCCGTATGTACTCGAGGGATAATTTCGAGCAGGGTGTATGTTTAGATGCTATGTGACCCAGCCTCACTCAAAATGTATATACCGATGCTATGTGACCCGAACTCATGTATGGTATGGTATGGTATGTGGGGCCTTGTGAGCCCTTAATTAATTGGATGATTAATTATGTTGATCCCATGTGTTTATGCAATCAGAGTAGCGCCACATGATATTCTTGCCTGTTTAATCATTGTTTTACTACATGCTTATGTTTATGATCTACATGAAACATAATAGAATAGAGGTGTATCCACTAAGCTTTCGAGCTCAACGTTTGGAATTGTATTTCCTTACGCAGTTCTTTAGGTTGCTGCATACTTTGCAATAAGCCATCGAAGTATGACTTCAGTACATCGATATGTGAAGACTAAATACTTGGATTTGTAAGGGCAATGTATTCATAGGACCCTAATGTTTTGTATCTATAAATCCTTTGATTTATTTTCCATATCGAATGTTTTAAATTAATATGTTTTAAATTGGAGCTCCAAAGTAATGCTTGAATTTTTTGTATAACTCTTTTAACGGTAATATGATTTATGAAATTATGGATTTAGGCTAAAATGGTTATCAAAATTTTGTTAAATGGGTTTGGGCTTAAAGCCCAATGTGACACCGGGTTTAGGGTGCTACATTCCATGTTCTATTGGAAATCATTTCTTCAACAAAGCTCTTTGTGATCTTGGAGTCGGTATTAATCTTATGCCATTATCTACTTTTTAGAAGCTAGGCATTGGACAGATGAAACCTACTGCCGTCACATTACAATTAGCTAACAGGTCTTTGACTCATCCAAACGAACAAATTCGCATTTTCGATGGATTTTATTATTCTCGAGTGTAAAACAGACAATGATGTTCCTATCATTCTTGGACGTCCATTTTTGGCAACTGAAAGAACTCTTATTGATGTTTTGAAAGAAGAGCTTACCATGCGCGTTGAGATTGATCATATTTCTTTTGGGATATTTAATTCAGATCTTAGGAGGAATACATAAGAATGTCATCATCTTGACATTTTCAAGGATCTCATCCAAGAAGACTTGCATCACCGTAGTATACTCGTTGCTGAGGACACTGCTCTGACAACTGTTGAAGATAATCTCCCAAGTTGTGACACATTATTGAAGTACTTACAGTTGTTGTTCAACACAAATGGCAGATTGAATATTTAGATTTGGCGAACCGGACAATTCCTACTTTCAAGCCATCTATTGAAGAAGCTCATACTCTAGAATTAAAACCTCTACCTGCTAATCTCAAGTATGTATTTCTTAATGACAAGGATACACTCCCAGTTATTGTCTCTACAACTTTGGAGGGAACTCAAGAGGCAAAGTTGATCAATATTCTAAAGCAACACTAACGAGCCATTGCTTGGACTATTGCTGACATTAAATGTATTAGCCCATCTTTATGTATGTATAAGATTAAATTGGATGATGGCAACAAACAGTCTATTGAACCTCAATGTTGGCTCAATGAGAATTTGAAAGAAGTGGTCAAGAAAGAAATTCTCAATTGGTTGGATGTTGGTACTATCTATGCAATATCTAATAATACATGGGTTAGTCTAGTCCATTGTGTTCATAAGAAAAGGGGCATCACTGTTGTCCGTAATGCTACTGATGAATTGATTCCAACTCATATTCCTACGGGGTAGAGAATTTGTATGGATTATATATGACTTAATGCAACCACACATAAAGATCATTTTCCACTTCCTTTTATTGATTAGATGCTCGATCAGCTTGCTGGAAAACAGTATTATTGTTTCTTAGATGGGTATTCTGGCTAAAATCATATTGCTATTGCATCTGAGTACCAAGAAAATACTACATTTACTTGCCCATTTGGTACGTTTTCTTTTCAGTGTATGCCTTTTGGTCTTTGTAATGCTAGATACATTTCAAAGGTGCATGATGGGAATATTCTTCGAAATAATTGACTTCCTTGGAAATTTTTATGGATGATTTTTTAGTTTACGAGAATGATTTTGACCATTGCATCGACAAATCTTGAAAGAGTGTTACAGTGTTACAAGGACACTAATCTCGTCTTAAATTGGAAAATGACATTTTATGGTCATAGAAGAAATTGTGCAAGGTCATCGAATTTCTAAACCAGGAATTGAGGATGATAAAGCCAAGGTGGATGTCATTGAAAGATTGCCTCAACCAAGTAATGTAAAAGGCATTTGAAGTTTCCTTGGCCATGCTGGGTTTTATAGGACATTTATTCGTATTTCTTAAAAAATACAAAGCCGTTATATCTATTGCTGAAGCAAAATAGAAATTTGTTTTTGATGATGTATGTCTAGATGCATTCAATCGAATTAAGAAGCATATTGTGAATGCACCAATTTTCGTTGCACCTAGCTAGAGAAACTTTTTGAACTTCTATGTGATGCTAATGACTTTGCTATTGGAGCAGTTCTAGGTCAAAGACAAGATAAGACATTCCATGCAATCTATTATGCTAGTAAGACTCTTACTGAGGCTTAGATTAGTTACACAACCACAGAGAAAGAGCTATTAACAGTAACCTTTTCTTTTGAAAAGTTTAGTTCCTACCTTGTTGGTGCAAAGGTTACAGTGTTCACTAATCATTCAGCCTTGCGATACCTTTTTGCTAAGAAAGATGCAAAACCAAGGTTAATTTGATGGATATTGTTGTTGTGAGAGTTCAACATTGAAATAAAAGATCAGAAAGATTTAGAAAATCAAGATGTTGATCATATCTCAAGATTAGAATTTGGCAGCGAAGATAGAAATAAACTTCAAATTAACGACGCATTCCCATATAAAAGTTGTTTGCTATGGATGCAATTCCTTAGTATGCGGATTTTGTTAATTATCTTGTGTGTGGAAAGACTCATCTAGGTGTCACTAGCCATAAGAAAGCAAGGTTTCTTCGTGATGCGACCAAATATCATTGGAACAAACTTTATTTGTTTAAGGTTCGCAATGATAATATTATCAGGCATTGTGTTATAGAGGAAGAAATGATACCAATTTTATAGCATTGTCATGATGCTCCGTATAGAGGTCACTTTGGTGGTATGAGAACCGCTGCAAAGGTCCTTCAGTCGGGATTTTTTTGGCCATCAATATTTAAGGATACCCACGAGTTTGTACAACAGTGTGATTGCTGTCAGAGCACAGGATCACAACAACCAATTATGGAGATTGAATTATTTGACATTTAGGGCTTCGATTTCATGGGTCCTTTTCTGAATTCTTTTAGCAATCTCTATATTTTAATTACTGTGGACTATGTTTCTAAATGGATAGAAGTTGTGGTTGTATCGAAGGATGATGATAAGACTGTGTTAAAGTTTTTCCACAAGCATATACCACACGTTTTGGGACACCGAGGGATTAATCAGTAATCAATGGAAGCATTTTCATTGCAACCACGTGGCTGCTGCGTTAAAGAGATATGGAGTACATCATAAACTTGCTACAACTTATCATCATCAATGTAATGGACAGGCAGAGATCTCCAACCGGGCTATCAAAAACATTTTGGAAAAAAGTGGTGATGTAATCACTCATTTTTATCCGGCTTGTAAATGTTGTGTTAGTATAATAATTAATAGATATTATTATTGCATGTATACATATATAGTATTATTATGTGTGTTTATTATGTACGTGTGACTAATATGTATGTGGCATGTGTGTGGTGTATGTGCATGTCACGTATGCATTGTTTGTATATGTACAATGTGTGTATATTTATAATAATTATATGTGATCAAATTCATATGTTTGTTTCATGTACTTGAGTGTTTGCGTATGTTATATGTATATATGAGTGTGTGCGTATATGTTTTATTTATTAGTTATTATTAATATTGCATGCTATATATAATGTGTGCACGTATATGGGTGTGTTTGTATGTATTATTAATACTAATGTGTACGTGCGTGTATGGTTATTATGTATGGGTGTACGTAGGAGTTTTCATGTATGTATACATTAGTATTGCATGTGCATGTTTATTATATTTACTATTAAAGTTATTATTTGTATAATAATTTTTAGTTTTATTTTGTTATATGAGTCATCAATTAGAAACAAATTAGATAAAAATATAAACCCATTAATATTATTAAGTGTCCAGTCCCTTTTACAGATTAATAAACCCATAATTAAGTACATTGGGCCCAAACCAACCCAGACTCAATATCCTAAAACCCTATATGATATCTAATATCCTTTTTTTCTTGCAGCAGCCAAGGGAGAGCCGTTGGATCAGATCCAACGGCCACGATCAACTCAAGATGATCCAGCTGGTGCACGTGAAGCATACCCCGGGCCATTCGACGTCTCACTCGTGCGTGACCGTTCACTTTCCGCATGCCACGTATCAAGATCCCATGCAGCCTCGTCTTTCGCATATGCAATCCCGGCCATTCATCGTCAATTTAATCTCAGCCATTGGATCAAATCTGATCTAACGACCAAGATTACAACCGGCCGATTGAAGCCCTTTCACCTCCAACCTCCCTCTACCACCGTACCGTCCAGACATGCCAAAGTCACAAAAAATAGATTATCAGCAACCAAATCTCAAAAACATATATATATTTTTTATTTTTTATCTACCAAAAATTAGAGAAAAGACAACATATATGTAATGAGACCTACAATCTTTTGTACTCAGTTTTTCTAGATCCGAATTAAAAAAACACAACAAAAAAGGAAATATTTCCAGTGGTAACTTTTCTTCTATCCTTTCTTTTATTACTTTTTTCGCATGCAATAAAAAGAAAAAAACACAAGAAGGGTTTAGAGTTTACCCAGCCGCTGGTGGATCTCCTCTTGCCGGCGATAAGCCCCCATGGGGTGAGCCGACCTAGGGGAATGTCTTTGGTCGACTTGTTTATAAAAAAAGAATGATTTTTGCTTCAGGTTTTCCTAGATCTTGGTATATAAGGGGCTGGTCTCTTAAGTCCGAGAATGGATTCGAGCTTAGATGAAGAGGAGGAGTCGTTTGGGTTTTTTTCTAGGGTTTGCCACCGCCGGTGAGCGGCGGTCGACGGGGGCGAGGACGGTGGTCCATGGCCGGATTCTGGATTCATCCTTGGCCTTTGGTTTTTGGTTTGAAAAAATAATAGAGGGGGAATTTTATTTTCAGAACAAAAAAACAGAAATGCCAAAAGAGTTAAATTCAATATGATCGGGCCCTTATATAAGCAATTTTTGTTTTAAAAATGGTTTAATTACTACATGAGGACTTCCACATTTTCAAACCTTTCATTTTGGGCTTGCCGCATGGGTAATTAGAATTATCAGTCCCTCTTCGTTTTCAAAAAAATTTAATTTCATCCCTCAATTTAATAAAATCATGTTTTAAATGGCAAAATCACCTCATTAGTCATTCTGTGTTTTGAGTTTTTTTAGTTCGGGCTTGCCCTTTGGTCTTATTACAAGTCCAGTCCTTATAGTTTTCGTCCGGTTCTCGATCAAGTCATTAAATGCTTTTTTTATTTATCTAATTTCTGTCACTTTGTTTTGATTTTATTTTATTCCAGTCCCCTATTGTATGGTTTTTGTTTCATTTTGTTTTAAATAGTTATGATCTAACGTTTTTTGTTAATATGATTTGTGGTTTTTATATAGGTATCATATATTTTTGTTGTCCCGTTGTATCATGTCCATTCATCTCCTTTTTAGGTGCATAATCACATTAATATGTCTTTTAGTTTATTTATTCATGGTATATACGTTTTAGCATGTTTATTCTATTCTTCATATTTTATTCTATTTTTTATATGTTTGCATTATCCATTAGTGTTTCAATGTTTTTTATATTGATTTCATGTTTTCATGTCTTTTGTAACATATGTTTAGTTCATGGTATTATGCTTTTATATGTTCATTTCGTTCGTGCATATCTTGCGTGTTCGACTTGTGTTTGTTGTAGTATATTTGTATTTGGTACGTCTTTGTATTTTAGCTTGGATTTTACGTTCATCTTGACTTTTAGGTTGTATATTAGTGTGGTGTTTTTTTTATCATATCCAAATATCATGTTAAATTGCGGGTGTAAATTAGGTTACTTGATAGAAGTCAAGTTTTAGTTTTTTATGTTAGCATGTTGCTATATTAGTTTAGCATTACAATTCATGCATGACATGTATATATTATATTTGTGTTTTAATGTGTTTAAGTATGTTAGAATTGATTAATTTAGCTTTAGGAGCATGTTTTGTTCTCGTTCATGCCTCTATTTTGTTTTTTATTATTATGGTATGTTATGTTTTTGTTCATGTGTTTAATAATTTTTATTTCTTTTTGTAATATTCATGTGTTTATGTTTTATACCATGTCAATACGAATGTTTAATAATTCATTTTCTAAGATTGCATAATGGATATGTTTCCGTCAATGCGGTGCCCTTTTATTTGAGCGTAAACGTGGCCAGTATCAAGCGCAGTGATGGTGGTCTATCGGTTTATTCTCGAATAATAGGGCCTTTCAAATTTACTCGCACTTATAATCAATTTTTAATTTAATCGTCTCTTTAATCTGGAAAATCTAATATTAATAAAGCGGTAATTATTAAAGTACCAATTTTGGGCGGTGTGGGGGTGCTAATCCTTCCCAATCCGTAACCAACTGTCGAACCCAGCTTTTTAAAATCTCTAGTTTTATGGTGTCCGGCCTACTTTAGTGGCCCGTGGCGATTCCATTTTTAATAAAATATAGTATTTCTAAAACCCCCACAAAATAAATATTTTTTATATACCCGAAAGACCCTAAACACCTTTAAAACCTCGTTTTTTTAGCGGACATGAAAAAGGGAGATTGCTACAGGTGAACACCACTATGAAGGATTGGTCTTCGCGTCTGGATGATGCTTTATGGGCATTTTGAACTGCTTTCAAAACTCCACTTAGGATGTTGTCGTATCAACTGTCTTTAGAAAATCCTGCCACATACTTGTTGAGTTAGAACATAAAGCTATATGGCCTTTAAAGCAAGTGAATTTGGATTATGAAAATGCGGGGAAGAAAAGATTATTGGATCTCACTGAGTTGGAAGAAATTCGCTAAAATGCTTACGAGAATGCTTCTATTTACAAAGATAAAACAAATGTTGTCATGACAAGATCATATTGCAGGGAAAATTTGAAGTTGGACAACTGGTTTTGTTGTTTAATTCACGGCTTAAGCTACACCTGGCAAATAATGGTCACGGTGGTCAGGACCTTTTGAAGTCGTGGAAGTTTTTCCACAGGTGCAGTCACAATCAAAGAACGCAAGGATGGGCACCAATTCAAATTCAACGGACAAAGGCTAAAACATTATTTTGGTGACTTTGATTCTAAAAGTGTTGAGACCATTAAATTGGTTAATTTGTCTTATTGATTGTTCTCTTTAATTTCTTTAATAGCCGTAGATTTTTCTTTATTTAATAGTCGTAGATTTTTCTTTCTTTCTTTTCTTGTTTATTTCTTTTCTAAGCTTTTCTTTTCTTTGTGCAAAATAAATTTCCTCCTTGCATTGGACTAGATTTTATTTTATTTTTTAAAGGGTTGCAAAGCAAGGCTCAATGTGTTGTCTGAAAAGGAGTTTATGGTTTATAGTGATGCATCTTACGTTGGGTTGTGTGCTGATGCAAGATGGTAAGGTTGTGGCCTATGCGTCGAGGCAACTGAAGGTGCATGAGCACAACTATCCAACTCATGATTTGAAGCTTGCGACTGTGGTGTTTGCCTTGAAAATCTGGAGACATTATTTCTATAGTGAGAAGTGTGTTGTTTTCACGGACCATAAGAGTTTGAAGTATTTGATGTCTCAGGAGGATTTGAATCTTAGGCAACGCAGATGGTTGGAGTTGCTTAAGGATTACAACTTGACGATTGAGTATCATCCTGGTAAAGCCAATGTGGTTGCGGATGCGTTGAGTCGTAAGGTTGCGGTTGAGCTCAGAGCTATGTTTACAAGTTTGAGTGTGACGCGGGAAGGTGGTTTGTTGGCTGAATTACAAGTTAAGCCTACGATGTCACAAATGATTAAAGCTAAGCAACAGTTTGATGATTCCTTGGTTGAGCATGTTAAGGATATATCGGAAGGAAATTTGACGGATTTTCATTTTGATGATGATGGAGTTTTGTGTTTCAAAGGTTGAATAGTGGTTCCAGATGATCTAGAGTTGAGGCACACTATTTTGACGGAGGCACATTTTAGCCATTTTTTATGTATCCTGGTAGTGTGGAAATATATTAGGGATTGAAAGAAGCATACTACTGGGTTGGTTTGAAAAAAGATGTGGCTGAGTTCGTTTCTAGGTGCATGGTATGTCAGTGGGTTAAGGCTGAACATCAGTTTCCATCCGAATTGTTGCAACCGTTGAGAATTTTGGAATGGAAATGAGAGAGAATCACCATGGATTTTGTGTCGGGTTTACCTTTGACACTGGCTAAAAAAGATTCCATTTGGGTGATTGTGGATTGATTTACTAAGTGTGCACATTTTTTGCCAGTGCATATGACATTTACGCTAGACAAGTAGACAGATTTGTACATTGCTGAGATCGTACATTTTCACGGGTACCAAAGTCCATTGTCTCGGATAGGGATCCGAGGTTTACAGCTAGGTTTTGGGTGAGTTTGTACAGGGTTTAGGTATGAGATTGTATTTTAGCATCGCGTATCATCCTCATTCGGATGGTCAGTCTGAGCGGGTTTCCAGGTTTTGGGGGATATGTTGAGATGTTGCATTATTGAGTTCCAAGGAACCTGGGAGAAGCATTTACCTTTGGTTGAGTTTGCGTATAACAATAGTTACCAAGCGAGTATATAGATGGCACCTTATGAGGCATTGTATGGCTGAAAGTGTCGTACGCCCTTGTGTTGGGATGAGGCAAGGGAAAAGCATATGAAACAGATGAAAAGGTAAAGCTTTTGCGTGATCACTTGAAAGCGGCTGCAGATCGGCATGAATCTCACGCATATTTGAAGCGTGAGGAAATTGAATATGCGATGGGCGATCGTGTGTTCTTGAAAGTGTCACCGTGGAAGAAGGTGATGCGGTTCAGATGTAAGGGTAAGCTTAGTTTGAGGTTTATTAGACCGTACGAGGTTGTTGAGCTTGTTGGTCCTGTGGCTTATCAGTTGAGGTTAACTCATGAGTTGGAGAAAATACATGATGTGTTCCATGTATCCATGTTGCAGAGGTATTGGTCGGATCCCTCGCATGTTATGCCAGTGGAGCCTATTGAGTTGAGGCCAGATTTGTCTATGATGAGGAGCCGGTGGAAATCCTTGATTCCAAACGCAAAGTTCTTCGTGGCAAGACAATTGAGCTTGTTAAGTTCTTGTGGCGACACCGTGGTGTCAAGGAAGCCACTTGGGAGAGCAAGGCGGATATGTTGGAGCAATTTTCACATTTATTTCCTCCAGGTAAATTTTGAGGACTAAATTTCTTAAGTGGGGGAGAGTTGTAATGCCCCGGTTTTGGGCCTAGAGGTTTTGAGGCTTGTTAGACGGTCTGGTGGACCGGGTTAGATATTCGAGTCAGTTTCAGGTTTTAATTGGATTGAATATTTTTTAAGGTGGTAAAATTGTGGAAAAATATTCTAAAATCATATTTTAATATATAAAAATATTGGCGGAATCAATTTTGGAAAATAGGTTTTGGAAGGGTGACATTTTCCTTAGTGACCAAATGTAATTTTTGAAAAACTATTTTTAAATGTGACTAAAATGAAAAGGATCAAATTATTAGAATCCTTAGGGTGCTATTTTACCAAGTTTTTGTTGGTGACTTCTCTCTTCAATCAAGTCATTTTAACATGTGTTTTAAAAGATAATTAAAGGGATTTTAAATATTAAAGTTAGTTATCACTTTTAAAGAAATTTGACGTAACTTTTCTCTCAACTTTTCTCTCCACTTCTTTTCTGCCAAACACTCTTATTTTCATCAATTCACAGAGGTGAGAGACTTGTTTTCTTAATTTCTTGATTTATAATTGATTCTTTATCTTTGATTTACAAAACCTTATTGAATTCTTGTGTTTTTCAAGCTTTAAACAACTAATTGAGGGAGAAATAGCACAATAGAGGTAAAGTTCGTTCTTCTCCTCTATTGAAGATTCTTTATTGATATTCCCAAGTATTTTATCCTTGATTTATGATTTATAAACTAATTTTGTCTTTTTATAATGATTTATTGATTTAATTGGGTAAAATTGATGAAATAGTGGAAGATCAAAATTGGATATGTTTTCTTGTGCCGAGGATTGATTTTAAACATATTTTGGATGTATTATATTGTTGTTAAGTTGATTTTAACAGTGGAATCCCGAAACTCTTGAATCCCTAGTTGTTAAGGTTGTTAGATTTGTGTTTTTGTGGTGTTGATGTGGCTGTGTAGTTGCTGGAAGTATTTGGATGAAAGTGTTAATTGATGATGTTTGATGGATTGAATCGTTGCAATAAGGCTGGGTTAAGCTTCAGAAGTGTTTGATGATGATTTCGGTATGTTTCGTATAAGTTTTGAGTGAGCAACTTGAGAGTTGCGGGTAATTGCTTGTAGGCAATGGTTTGAATGCATAATGATGCATTTGCCCTTTGGTTTATGTGGTTAAAACATGGGATAATCAAAGTGACAAAGCTTAATGTTGATTGTGGCTTGCCGGAAGCTTGATTCGTGTTGGCGAGCAAAGTGAAGCGTATCGGTGAGTGGAAACTGGTTTAAACGCCTTTATACGGTTAAATAAAGGTTGTTGGGAGTTTATGGTAAGCGTGAAATACTTACCTAAGCTCAGAAGTAAGTTTCCCTTATTTTGCTCTTGAATATTGGTTTGGATATGAGCATGTTGATTTCATGTTTTGGTGTTAAACATGGTTTGATTTACTTGCTGGAAATGCATGGTTTTAAGTACATATGCAGGGGTTTAAAAGTATAATAAATGCTAGTGAGCATTGGTTTTCATTTCGGTCGGGAATCGTGTTATTGCTTTGGCAATGAGATTTGCATATGTGGTGTTTTTGTTCAATGCATTGTAAAACAGTAAGTAAATGGTTTTGTATATGATATATAGGCTATGTGACAAGGTAAGAAACATTCGGATATAGTTGGTAGGCCATAGGATAAAAGTGAACTATAAATATGAACAAAAATCAATCGTGGCCATGGGTCATTGAGGTATAGTGTTTAACAAGGCCACTCGGATTGTTGGGACATCATTTGGGGCATGCGGTTTAACTAGGCAACCCAAATTGATGTTGATCTTGCAGTTTAACTCGGCAAGGTCGGTACTCTTGCGGTTTAACTCGGCAAGGGTGGAAATCCCGTAGTTTAACTAGGCGAGGGTGTCAAATCTTGCATTTTAACTAGGCAAGGTTTGGATATCATGCGGTTTAACTAGGCATGGTATGAGAGATCTGTATATCCGATGCGTAGGATAGAGGTAGTCTATCTGGATCACTATAAATGCCAATATATGTGAAAGTTCATGTGTTGAACCTATTATAATGCTTTGGGATTTAAGAATGGTAAATGATTTAATTCTTTGGGATCTAAGCATGGAATATGTATATGATGTTGCATAAAGGTTGTTATGCATTGTTTCGCTTGGAAACAAGGAAAATGCTTTGGTAGTAAGCATGATTTCGAAAACAAGTGTTTAGTTTTCAAATGGTTTTTAATTTCATCTTTATATTATGAGCATCCTCACTAAGCATGTGTGCTTACGCTCTCTTTTTCCTAATAATGCAAAGCATTGAAGTTTTGGGGCTGCAAAGGCAAGGCTAAAGTGATCCTAAGACAAAGACTACTTTGAGTATGAACTCGTTTATGTTTCCTGTTAATAAGGCAATGTGTTCGCCATATTTTGAGGGATTTGTATTTCTGTTTTCCATGAGTTTTAAGAATGAGTAGTGCTGGATTGTATGGTTTGTTTGATGTTGATTGAGCTTGGGTGAATCTTGCCAATGTTGTTACTAACCAAGTGCTAATGTATGCATCTAGTTGGATTTGATTGGTTGCCATGGTTTGATGATTTAAAAAAGTTAGGTATGATGCTATAAGTGTGCAAGCATGTTGAGTATGCCTTAAATGTTCCAAATGTGAGTTTTGGTTGCTTGGTGGAATGATATTAGGATGCATGCCTATAGAATGTCTTGAGTAGTATAAATGCCATGAATGGTTGGTGAAACTATGATGCTTTGGTTGGCAACGTATCTTAGTAATGTTGTATAAGTGTTTGAAGAACGTTGGAGTGTTTTGGATATAATCAAAGTGTGATTAGACAACAAATTGGGACTTTTTAGGTCCAGGCGTACCAGTACGGGTGTCCCTATTTCGGTACGGGTAAGCCATTCTAGGCTTAGCGTACCAGTACGTGGGCAACTGTTTCAGTACGAGCTTAGGCTATTTTGGCCTGCGTTCCGGTACTCGAGAGGGTGTTTCAATACGATACAGGGTTTTTATGAAGAGTGTTTCGATACGCGTAAGCGTATTGGAACGATATTTGGTTACTTGAATTTGAGCTTTTGGAAAACTTTAAGGCATACCGAAACACCTCTAAGCGTCCGGTACGACTACCATTAAATTTGTTCTTTTGAAATCTTTGAAGGTTTTTGTTTCTTTCATTTTGGTCCCTGAGTTCTGTGAATGTAATTGTATGAGTTTGGATGATTGTAATGACATGGAATTTGACATGTAAACATGGAATTGGACTAATTGAGGATTGGTAACTTTAATTTCAGTAATGGTCCAGTTGTTTATCAGATTTGTATTTTAGTCCCTAAAATGTATCGAATGTAATTGATTTCCTTTTCGTGGTTCGTTTCCTTTGAAAATTCACCCATTGCAGGTATGTACATTTAGGATTATTAATGTGCATCTAGATAAGATAAAAGAAAAAATGTACTGGTTATCATAATTGTTCTCTGGTTTGCTTCGGCAAACCTAATGTAATTCTCCTGGTTTGCTTGGGCGTCTAGGCCGGGTTGAGGGGGTTACAGACCTGGTCAATGATGGTCAACATGGTGTATCGATACTACCTTGTGCGTATCGATACGAGTTTTCAACACCAGAATTTTACTGTAGCATCGTGTCGGTACGTGTTAGACCATACCAATATCGATGACCGATCAATTTGGGAATTAAGGTTGCCGTACCGAAACTAAATTATACCATATCGAACCCCTTATTGCGTTGCACCCCCGTACCGATACAGCTTGGCCTATTTCGGTATGGTTTAATGTTACTAGAATTTCTCTAAGCTGTATCATGCATAGCGTGCCGATAAGAATTGTTCCCTTACCGGTACGGACCCTTCACTATAATAGTAATAACGACCATGGCATAGGCATATCTGTACGGCCTCTTCAAGTACCGATACCGATTTAGGTAAATCACTTAAAAGATATAGAAATAAGTTTGGTAAATTGTGAAATGGTCACTATTTATTAAATGGCTTGATTGGCCAGGTAAATGACCTTCGAATGGAATAAAAATTTACATGCTCATTGTTTATAAGTTGAATTTCATATTGGTAAGTTTAATTTCTAAAAAAGGACCTCCAATTTATAGAAATTACAGTTTGGTCCCTAAAAAGATATATTTTATATCTAATTAATTTCAGATGTGTTTCATTGTATAGTAACATTGAGTCATTACATCGTATCATTGAATTGTCATTGAATCATTATAATTACTATTTCAATCACCGTTATCGTTCACTGATAGCATCTTCGGCCCGGTTTTCTCCCAGACCGAGAAGAAGATGTTACAGATCAAGACACACTAAGCTCTTTAGCTTACACCACCATAGTTCTTCTTTCAGATATTCAGACTCTCTTAGGTGACTCGGTACTTGGAGCATCTCAATTTTATCCAGATATTTTTATCATTCAGTTTGAACTCTTTTTTGATTATTTCAGACTATTGTTTTAGTATTATTTTTAGATATTTATGTAACTCGGACATTGGGACTGTTTATAATTTGAGATAATCATTTCAGCATGCACTTATGGATTTTAATTCATATGTTTTTATTAAATAATCAGAATATGTTCTTACGTTTGAGTTTCTTAAATAGTTTGGTATTTTACAGAAATTATTATTATTAATTTTATTTTATTAAATATTTAAACTTAAGATTTATTACTTGAGAGACAAGTTTGTATTGTGACTTTCTAAATTCGGCATTTTCTTCTAAGTCAGGTTTAGGGGTTACATCTCCACCCTCCTACTTATTCGTGTAAGATTCGGTTGCAAGCTCTGAAGTGTCGACCACCAATGTAGATCTACCAAAATTATTCATTGCATGACTCGAGACCGCTTCCACCTCGTGATAAGTTAGAGATCGTCGGGTCTACAAATATTAATTTTTTGGGATATTAATGTAAAATTTTATAAAATAAGAGTAAATCAGAAAATAGAGAATAAGTTACTTCAAACCAGGTTAATTAAGTGGAATACGCCACTCAAACCTGGGTCACCCGGATAGAATACATCACCCTTTAGCATTGGGACAACTCCTTGCGTTCTTATAAATAACTCTATTCAAATCAATAATGTTTAAAGTTATTTATTAGTATTATGGTCCTCACATTACACCTAAAATAACTTTTCTAACATATCATTTTAAGAAAAAGAGTTTTCATCTAAAAAGTACTTGTGTTAATTCCGAAGTTTAAACCTCAAGGTTTAATATTTAAACAAGCCAGTATTCTCGATTTGTATTTAGTGGTAATTTAGGAACACTTCTACATTTAATTTTTTTTAATAGTTTGACATGGTATATCTTGATTTATTAGGTTTCATATCAATTTTATTTCGATTTTAACAGGCCTTTGATGCTGACTACGTAAAGCGTCACTTGTAGCTGAAAGAGGAGGTTGTTCATAATCTCGCTTATGGAGTTAAATAACTCCAATATCATGGATCAAATAGTAATCCTTAAATTAACATTACGCTTAATGCACCATTTGCCACGTTTACCACTTTTCTAATCTTGATACCTAACATATTTTTTAGGCTAAAGTGCCCCCTAAAGTTTGCTCCGTTACCCAAAGTACCCCAAAATATTAACACCGTTAAAAAAAACTTTTTTGACCACTCATATTGCGCCACGTCAACCTCTTTATTTATTTTTTAATTTTGGATAAAATTTCAAATATAATATTATAAATAAAATATATATAATAAAAATTCATTAAATAAAACTTCATTTCCCCAAACAACCCCTATTTACCCTAAACCCGATCATTTTCAGATTTTCTCCAAAATCACTTTGGTTCTTCATCTCCACGAAATTAGAAATGATGAGAACGAAATTAGAAATGATATCTCATCATTGATATCGATTCGATCCAGCTCCTTTCAAAACAATTCTCCGGCAATAAACCCAATTCTAGGAAATTTTCATTCATTGTTGAAATCAGTTCTCTAGCATTACCAAGAAACAATCCTGAAGCATCGACTCTGGTGGATTTCATGCTGCATCACCTCTCTTTGTCATCTTCCTTCTGTGTTGCCAGAAGCAGATATGTAGGCCCAATATCCGTAGCAGGCTTGGTGTTCCTCTCTCTCCCTTGTTGGATCTATATTCCTTCTCATGTGGGGTGTGAGGTGTTGTTTTTCTTTGCTCTGTTGCGCTCTCTACTTGTTTGTGCTTGTTTTTCTGTGTTTTTTCACACTTGCTCCCTTCGTTTCCCCTATTCTCTTCTTGTTTTTGCCTCTATTTGTTTATGATTTTAGGTTGTTGTGTCTCTCTTCCTTTCCTCATGTATCTCTTTGTTGTGTCTTTGTATTCTTGTTTGTGTTCAATGGATGTTGACTTTTAGTTCAAAAAAACATTAATGGGAAAGCAATATTAAATGTAACCCTCTAAACCCAGCTTAGAAGAAAATGTTAAATTTAGGAAGTCACCATTGAAAACTTTTCAAGTAATAGATTATAGGTTTAAATAATTTATAAAATGAAATAATTATTAAATAACAATAACTATTGTAAAATACCACAATTGTTTATGAAACTGAAACGTTATAACATATTTTGATTATTTAATAAAAACATCTAAAATAAGTATCACAATGCATGCTGAACATAGTCCCAAAGTCTGAATTACATAAATGTCTTAAAACATTAAATAACAATCTGAAGTCTAATTAAAACAATTCATACTGATGATAAAATATCCAAGTAAAATGTGAGATGCTCTAAGTACCGAGCCGTCTAAGAGTCTGAGTATATCTGAAAGAGAAACTGAGGGAAGTATGCTAAAGAGTTTAGTGTGTCTCTAAAGTGCAAGCAATCACAAAACAAAACAATATTTTTATTTTTCTGATAAATTCTTTTAAAAACAAATTAAATCTGAATCGTAATGATATGATGTCTGATGCACATGCACAATCTACGTTGCATCGTCTGAAGAGTAAGGTTCCGCAGAACCACTCTATACATTACACCATCTGAAGTAGAACTCAGTCCGGAGGGTAGAACCACTGAATGTATATCTAAAGTGAAATCCAGCCCGAAGGGTGAAACAACTGAACTTCCCCGTACAATCCCAGTCCATGTACACACAATGATAGAATGCTGCTGTTAAAATCTGAATCTCAACTGAAACTCGAATTATTAAAATTCAAGTTGCACAATTCTATAAATTCAATGTTTTATAATTCAGTAAATATGATATTTCATAATTTGGCAAATATGACTTTTCAATTAAATCACGATATGACCTATTATGCATGATATCTAAATTTTTTTAGCAATCACAACAGAATATTGCACACAAAATGTATAAAAATGTCATTTATTTATAGAGCTGAAAGAAACACACCTTAAGTGGTCAATAACTATATCGTCGAAAAGGACGCCTTTCAAGCTCAGACTTATCACTTTGTCAAACTGAATCACATCCTACGAGATAAAACTCTACATTACCAATTGTTACTATCGCTAAGCCACCAAATGAAACATAATACTAATCAGAAGAAATACTCACACGTAGACCTCGAAGAACGTATATGATTAGGCTAAACAAGAGGAGGTAACTCGTCGACTTCAAAGTCGATACCCGAAAACGAGAATAGCTCAAATCAAACAAATATTCAAATCCTTTGAAGTTACTAATTAAATATTAATTGTAAATAGAAAAATGGGCTTTTGGATCTGAACTTGGCAAAACAGGCAGTATATTAGAACTCAAGACGTTAGAAAATGTCGAGATGAAAGTTGTCCAAACAAGTCAATTATGGTCAAAGTCAACTGGTAAAAGTCAACACTGACAAAAGGTCAAAATCAACACTGGCGTGAGGTCAAAGTCAACATTAACATCAGATGGTCAACTATCAGTAAAATGGTTAACGAGTCAAGTTAACTGTCGGTCAACTGGTCGAGTCTGGTCAATAGGTCCAAGGCCAAAACCGGTTCGGTTCTAAAGGACAGTTCGCTCGACTTAACCAGGTTCGATCGGTTTAGACAGATCACAAGTTCAGTTTGGGTCAACTAGCCAATTGCTCAAATAATTCTAGGCTCTTCGTAGAACTGGGCTCACCACTTACACACATACTTAGCCCAATTAGCCACACGGTTTGGTCACTCACGAGCTTGGCTCTCTCTTTTGGGCTCAATAGATCACACATCCACAAACCATTGGATTCACTATCAAGCCACAGGTTTGGGCTCAACCAAGTGGGTCACGGGTTTGGGCCACTACCAGGCCATGCCTCGCAACCCACCATGTTAGCATATGCTAATGGGGACTAGGGTTTCCAGAGTCTTCACTGACGGCGACGCAGATGCACGAACGGTGACACAAATGTACGAACGGTGGTGGCACAGTTTCAACTGAAATGGGGATGAAAGGATTCTCAAAGGTTTACAAAGACATCCAAACAAAGCTACTCAAAGGGCAGATCTAGAGTGGCTTACCAACAACCACGATAGGTGGAGAAAATAGCGGCGAGGAACGATGGAGACCTAATAGCGACGTAAAACCCACAAGGTTTTTGAACGATTCTAAGGTCGTTTTCTCCTGAACAACGGCCAGCAAGGGAAGTTGGTTGGTTGGGGTTCAAAGGGCCTAAACGCATAATAGGGTTTAAATACCCTACTCAGTGGGTAAACTCTAAGGCGTTACCTTAACTTCCTAGGGTTCATGAAAAGAGCATGAAGCTTTCCCTCATCTCAAATTAGTCACCAAATTTCCGAAATAAGTCATAAATTCTGATTTTTTTCTCAATTAGATCCTTTAACGAAATTAGGGTTTTTGAACTGAAATTCCCAAATCTTAAGGCCCTAAATTAGGGATTTAGGAATTAGAGTTTTCAAATTAGGGGTAATTTTTGGGCGTTACACAATATACGTTGGATTCATAAATAATAAGAGTATAAAGGTCAATTGATTCAAACGAGATTTTTAGAAGCCCAAAAGCCACATTTTTATTTCTCCGTTTGTCACTTCTGTGTGCTGTAGAGAAACACTTTTTCCTTTGGTTTCCGCACGTTCAATGTTGCTTTTAATGTTAGAATCAGTTTTTTTCTAGCAGAAGTGCTTTTATAACGCATAGGTTTTTCACTTGTTATTTTCACTATTTTTTTTAATTTAGCCCTCAATGAGAGCTCAAGCAAGCAAGTATTATGGGGTTGATTTGGGGTGAATTCTTTTGAAATTAGAGTAATATTAAGACAATTATTACATGAGGTTATTTCGCTTAAGATCTTCTAGTATATGATTCTTTCAATTTGTATATTTTGATTTTTGCTTGAAGCCCCCAAAGAGCTTGGTGAATCCTCCAAGAGCAAGAAATTTAAAGAGAAGCTTTCAGGAATTTGGAGAAGATCTTTTGGGTGGTATTATATAAGGTAATACTTTATTACTATATAGAATATTTGTGAAGCATGTTATATCATTTGTAGAAGATGAATTTCGGTATTAATATTGGGTAAACTACTGATCTGGTCACTTATGTTTATTAAGTGTACACTTTTGTTCACCAATTACAAACTATTAACGTTGTGGTCACTTACATTTTCGTTGTCTAAATTTTTGATCACCGAAACTTTTATCATGGTTAACTTTTAACGAAAAGGTGATTTGACAGGTTAAAAATAAAATAAAATCCACGTGTAGTATTTTTTGCTCACCGTTAACCTTTAACCTTTAACGTTTATCATCGCTAATGGGGACCGCTCTGCAATTTTATCCGCACACCCCATCTCAGAATTCCTCACAAGGTTCGTATATAAGTTAAAAGTATTTCCAGGAATAATATATACATATTGATTGTAGTATTTTTTACATTTATAGATACTCTGGGAAATTGTACAGCTCTGAGACTTCAGCTGGTGAGAGGAAACTGATGCCAACAATTAAAGAAGAGCTAGATCGTCGTTAGTTGCTCAACAATTCGTTGATGTCAGTAATGAATCTGTAAGTTTATACTCCATGTTCTTTTAAAAACAATGGATGCTGATTTGTCATGTTTGATTACACTAATGGAGCGCTGTTTCTATGCAACAGTTATGTGTCGGGTTTGGACGAAGGCAAGGGATTGTATTTCTTGTCGGTGAAATAGGAAACAAGGACCCCAGGTGGTCTGTTTGCTCGCCCGGTGCTGACCAGTTACTACATGAGCGAGCAGTTCAAGACCCGACCGTACCATCCTTACAATGTTAGAACCAAAGCATACCCAAAGTATAATTGGTATGAAAATTAACGCAGGATCTATCATGTCAAATCATTAAGAATAAAATACTAAATGCGGAAGGATATTTGAATTTATTGATTGACCGAAAACCTTGAATCCTCATATTGAAATTTACAATCTCTGATATTAATTTTTCAAGAAGATAGGTTATCTTTTGCCATAAAAATTCTCTGACAGGGATAAGAGTAATACAAGTTAAACTATTTCTTGAGGACCACTACCTCTTTATATGGTTGATTATTAAATCAACTATTAAGTATTTATAACTCTGTCACTAATTGAATTATAAATATATCTTATGGTATGTATACTTTTATTTCCATGACAGTTTAATACCTATAACACGCCTAACATAATTGGTCACTTAATTTTGTTTCATACTTTATAATAACATCATACACAATACATATGTTCTCACAATTGCGGATTTTAATCCAACAACCTCCCACTTGGGCAACATATATTTCCTGATAAATGTACAACCTTATGAGCTTAAAATTTGCTATAATATAATAGGTATTGTATAACAATCTCGTCCATCAACTATATCCATATAGGATCAAAGCAACCTTCGCCATACCAATCATGACTAAACCCATCAACGGTCGCATATATAAATATAGTCAAATGACAAAGATCAATCATGGATGCGTAGCATGAAAAATCACATGAAATGTCAATTGAACATGTCTATTTTCAGCTAGTCCTCCTAAACCTTAGTGAGATCAAACTTCATTGAGATCAGAGTGTGCATATCTAAAACGAATGAGTATTTTTTTAAAATTATAAACTCCCAATAAAACTGAATATACTTAAATAACATCACACCCACATAAGTAGTGTGTTCATAAAAGGCATAGGGTGATAATTTTTTAATAAGCACACAATTATGGAGTTTGTACCAACATGCTCTATAGACACTCAATCACTCTGAATTTTCTTTAACAACTAGGAACTTAATATTTATGTACTTTAATTTTTTTGAAGTGTTCCTATTATTTATAGAATAAATGAATGCATATTTATTGTCACAAAATAACTGAATTGGTCTTTCTATTTAATTTATAATTAGCAGCACATGTTACAAATTTTTTTTGCATCAAGATTCTATTAGAATCGAAGTCTAAAAACTCGATGATCTCTAATTTACCAGAACTCTGATATGTGAGCATGGAATTTTGTTCTCTAAAGATATCTCATAACCCTCTTAGCTGCTATCTAATGTAGGGGTGTTCAAAAATATCCGATCCGAAAATTCAGATATTCGATCTAAATTTTATTTTCGGATCGGATATCTAATCCGATTTAAAATTTTTCGGATCGGACACAGATCGCAATATTTCAATTTTTGAATTATCCGAAAATCTGAATTTTTATGAATATTAATTTTTTTATTTTTAACAATTTAATGCTTGTTATATCCGAAAATAAAAAAAAATTGAATTTTTCATATATGTGAATCTTGCTATATTTAGCATTTTGTTGTTTGTTATATTCAAAATTCCAAAATTTTTATAAATACGAACTTTAAATTCGAAAAAATAATTAAATCAAAATATATTTTCAGATAATCGGATATCCAAATATCCGATAAGATTATTCAATATCTGATTTTTTTGATCGGATATGGATCACTATATTGTTGATCCAAAAAATCGGATATCTAAAAAAACTGGATCGGATCCGATCTGATATCCGACAATGAACACCCCTAATCTAATGGTCCATAATAGGGTTGCTTAAATATTTGTCTAACATTCCAACAATGTATGTAATATCCGAATATATACATACTTGAGCATAATTTATATTCTCAATAGGTTATGCATCGAGAATATTTTGAATTTTCTAAATTTCAAGGTTACTTTTAGGGCATTGAGTAAGACTAAATTTGCCTTCTTTAACAATATGAGTATCACTTGGTTTACTCCTACTAAACTTGTAGTATATACAATCATCAACAAAATTTATCTCAAAACCAACGATATAATCACTTGGCGAAACTTGTAATGCCATTTAAGGGAGTCATACTTAAGCACATAAATGGATTACCTTAATTTTCATATCATTGATTTTGTATCATTAGACACAATTCTATGATTATACCATATAAATTATTTCTTCAATGTCGCCATTGAAAAAAAGCACAAATTTATCATCCATCTAATGTAGTTTAAGATTAAAATGAGTAACAAGAGTCATGATTACCTTGAAAGAGTCTTTCAATGAAACTAGAGAAAAGGTCTCAACTAAATTAATGTCTTCTTTTAGAGTATATACTTTAGATACAAGACGTGTCTTACACTAATCCACATTACCATTTATATTCCTCCTGATTTTTAATATCCATTTACAACCAATTAGTTTGCATCTTCAGATAATGGGATAAGTTCTTAGACTTTATTGTCATGCATAAAATTATACTCTTCTTATATGACATTAAACCACTTTAGAGAGTTATAACTTTTTATGGTCTAATAAAAAAATGATTGGGTCATTTTTATCATTTCATTTTTATCTTTATTTTCTTGAAGAAATACAATATAATAATATGAAATAGTATTTATTTTTTTGTTCTTGGACTGCTTTAATGACACTTTTTTAAGATTGTTGAATTTGTTCTTCTAAAATAGTTATCTTATCTTGAATGAGAGTTGTTCAACATTGTCTTGTTGAGGTTCTGGATTCACTTGTTGATTAATGGTAGATGTAAAAACCTAAACATTGTCAAAAGTGATAGTAGGAATTAAATTATAATCAATTCTTCCTCAAAAGCAATGTATCTAACCCTATTTCTCCCTCCAAACTCAACATCCTAAAAAAATTATATCTCCCTCCTTAAATAATTCCTAATTGTGGAATCATAAAACTTACTGTCCATAAATCACTCAAAATAACAAAAGTGGTTGATAACTATTAAAGTTTAATTACTTCACATGTGTCCTAACTTATTACAAAAGAAATCAACCCTTTGTAACTTATTGTTGTTTCTTTTGAGTTGGACCCTTAGCAACTTTATTCTAATATTTTATTTTATTGTCCTTATTCTTTGAGACACTAACTAAATAACCACTAACCAAATGAGTACTTTTACACTTATAATGCTTCAACTTTTTTTCCTCTTTAACACAATGAGAAATGAGCTCAGTTAGTGTCTATTTCTCCTTTTTATAGTTGTAACTATTTTTAATTGGTTAAACTATATAGAAAGTGGTACCAAAAACATAAGAACAAATAATTATTAGAAAGTTCAATCTTATGTGCCTTAAGTTTTGAAGCAATATTAAACATTTTCAAAACGTACTCCATCACATTTATTTAACCCTTATACTTCATAAACATTAAGTATAAAGTGATGTCATATTAACCTTGAGTTTTAAAGCAATATTAAACATTTTCATAATGTACTCCATCACAATTACCTTATACTTCATAAACATCAAGTCAAAAGTGATGTCATATTAACCTTGACGGTTTTTTTTTGTAAAACGTTTCTCAATTTTATCAACGAAACCCTTAGTATGAGTAATCTCTTTAGATTTGTGCTCCTAAAAAATTATACGATGGTGTTCTCTATGATCATTATACTCATGCAATTTGAACAATCTCATATCTTAAAATACCTTTTATGGCTATTTACCATAGTGAGAGGTTCAAGTTGTTCTTTCCTTAATGCAAAGTCTATGTTCATAAAGTCAAATACTATATGTAATTGCCTTCTATATTCCTTGTTAGAACAAAAGCATACCCAAACCATAACTGATATGGAAACGAACCCAAGATCTATCATGTCAAATCATAAAGAATAAAATACTAGATGCGGAAGCGTACATGAACTCATTGATTGACTGAAAACTTTAAATCCTAAAGTTTAAATCTATATTCTTTGGTATTGATCTTCCAAGAAGATATGTTACCTCTTGCCGTAAAAACTCTCCGACAGTAACAAGAGTAATACAAGTTAACCTATTTCTTGGGGACCACTTCCTCTTTATATAGTTGATTATTAAATCAACTATTAAGTATTTATAACTCTGCCCCTCATCAAATTATAAATACATCTTTTAATATCTACACTTTTATTTCCATGACACTTTAATACCTATGACATGCCTATCATAATTGGTCACTTAATTTTGTGTCATACTTTATAATAGCATCATACATTATACATATATGCCCATAATTGCAGATTTTAATCCAACATAAAACGTTCATACTAGCTCCAACGAGGCCATTTTATGTCCCAAATCTTTCTAGAGCATATACACCCAGATCCTTTACGGTCTCCAGGACCGACAACAAGTCCTTCGTGCCAGTGCCGTGATCGCCTCGGGTTTACTTTGAGCAACAAATTCCTTAAACTTAATTGGTAATAAATTTCTAATGATATCAAAACCGGTGTCCTGAATCGAAAAATCAATGAACCTTCGTTAAGGGAATGCATGGTTGAGATCATGGATTTAAATAGCATTTGCGGTCACGTTTTTGGTCCTATTGCGTTTATCGCTGTTGTAGACATAACGGAAGCTATTGCGGTCAATGTGGGTGTCACGGTCATGAACTTTATTTTTAAATTTACACAACTTATTGTAAAACATAATAATTATTATTATAATTAAAAATTACTTTTAATGATTTTTAGAGTACTTTCTAATACTTATGAACATTTATTAATATGATAACATATTTTTTACAATCACTAAAGGACTAAATTGAACAAAAAGTAAAGTTTACACTATAGATTTAGAGAAAATTAAAGATTAAAATAACAAATCTAAATAGTGACATGGCTAAAATAAATAACAACTAAATTTAATTTTTTGATAAAATCAAAAAGAAAATAATAACAATAATAATATAACAATAAATAATAGCAATAATAATAAATAATATATATGGTAATGTAAATAATTATAATAAAATAATAATGGTTTTTATAATAATAAAATAAATATATTATATAATATATAATATATAATATGTATATAAATGTACAATATTATCTTTATCGATAATATATTTAATAATGTATAATATAATATGAAATAATAGTTATAACATTCAAGTTTTATCTGTCTTTTAAGTTTTCCAGATGCAATTATAGCTATCATTTACTTTTTAATTTTCTAGGGTTGTGTTGGTTTTTAAGACAAAAAATTTCCATTCATTTTCTTTTTCTTTTCACTTTCCTTATTCCTTATTTCTTCTTCTTTTTCTTTTTATAACACTCTGATTTTAATTAGTATAAATGTGTTAAAAAAAGGAAAAGAATGATAAAAAGAAGAAGAGAAAAAATACTAAAAAAATTATACCAAAGGGTTTCAAACTCATGACCCCATGTGTAGTAACCTAATACCTTAGCCATTTGAGCTCAAGCTAATTTTGGTCATAACCTTTCATAGCTTATTTTTAAGTTGTGTTTCATCTGTTTGAACCAAAGATAAATTAAGCCAACAACTCCCAGTGTAGGGGACCCTCATTTTGAATTTATATCGATAAAGGGAGAGTCCAAATATTTCTAAAGTTTTCCCCCACCGTTCACTGGCTTAATCTCAGCCTCTCTAGCCATTCATGGCATGCACCGCCCTAGGCTTCAAAATCCTCGTCTCACCTTGATCATACCCTACCCTTTACTTACCGCCGGTCAGCGTTGTTCACCGTGGAGAGTAGCTTGAAGGTTCGATGAGAGACCCAGGCGCCGCCCCTCTATTTTTTTGTAATTTTTGATCGTCTCCACCGTCCATGTGACATGGCAACCAGATTTGAGCTCCTTATGTCAAGGCGAGCAAAACTGTATCGAGCAATTGTCATTCTGTCGTCGATCGAGGGTCATCAGAGTTATGAGAAAACTCACAGTTTTCATCCTTTTCGTCTGTGCTTCGCTATTTCAAGGTGTGGCATTCACAATTCCTTGTGATAAGTGTTCAAAAGTACTATTTTTCTTACCCTTTTTACTCATATTATTGTTAGACTTAGGCTCATATTAGTTGCATAGTTAGCCATTCATGCATTAATCCATGTTTCCTTCAATCGTTGAGCTTGATTACATAACTTGGTGATTTTTGTGGAAATAGATGCTGCTTTGGTGTGTTTTTGTGTGTGTATGTGCAGGATCACTTGCCAAAGCAATGCCGAGCTAGTTGCCAGGGCAATGCATGAAGGATATGCCGAGCTAGATGCCAGGGCAATGCATGAAGGAGACGCCGAGCCAATTGCCATGGCATTTGTCGACAAAAACAAAATGCAATAGGAATGTCGAAATTCATGATTTTACAAGCCCAAGATGACATGGAGCAAGGCCCAAGCCCAAAGGAATTTGATTGCCATGCAGAGATTAAAGAAGAATTAAATTCCAAGAAGATAGGAGAAGTTCTAATAGGAATAAAATTATAATAAAGAATTATATTCTTTAAAGATAATTTAATTCCAACTCAAACTCCTCCTCAAAGAAGGACTTTGGCCTAGCCCTATAAATATCAAGGGAATTTCGACAAGATGAATAGGGAGAGCAAGAGGGAATTTCGACAAGACCAAGAGAGGAAGCAAAGGGGAATTTTCGACAAGCTTCATCTTTTCTTTCTTGTTCGATTGGGTTCATGCTAGGGATTGTTTATCTTGTGTGTCTTTGGAACCTAGCCATGAACTAAATTTACTTGGCTATGGTTATTGTGTTTTGTGGTTGTTAGAAACTATTGGTTTTTGTTTAGGTAATAAGAGTTTGCATTTTTCTATTTCAAGGTTTATTCATTCTTGGTTCTTATTTTTGTTTGCGAGTGAATTGGGAGAGGATCTCGTGATTTCATCTATTTATCTAATATCGGGAGAGTTAGATTCAAGAAACGAATGAATATGATCTTTATTCAATCCAATGATGGTGAAGATTAATCCGGCTTAGGAATAAGTTAAGGATTTCAATGGCTAAGAGGAGCGCAAGATTGGTTGTTGTTCACCTTTGATTCACGCAGGGATGTATTATCAAGGCATGCACAAGTAGCTAGAGTTTCGACTTAGGGATAAGAAGAAACCATTGAAGAACGCTCCGCCGAACCTTGAAGTTACTGCCCAGTCGCCCAAGTAGTTGCCCAACTAGTCGCCCAGGCAACCATCAATTAGTTGCCAAGGCAACCCCGTCGTGCAAGTTGCCCACGGCAACCGAGTTGCCCGTGCACTCTTTTACCAAGACAATCCAATCGGCTATCACACCTCAACTCACGATAACCTAGCCTATCTCTCTCAATTGAATTCATCTTTTCTTTTACTTATTTGCTTTCTAGATTAGTTAAACTTCTATAATCTTTTATTTGTGTTTTTATTTTTACAGTGCAGGAGACTAGATTCTTGAAGTAGCACCAATCCCTGTGGAGACGATATCTTTTATACTATAACTTGCGACGTGTATACTTGCACATTTGCGTAGCACTTATTACGCGCAACAAGTTTTTGGCGCCGTTGCCGGGGATTGGCAATAGCGACTTTGTTTTTACTTTCTTGCACTTTCTTTTTATTTTTCTTGTTTACAATTCAAAGGGCTAACAAACTTTGGTTTTGCATTGGTATATGACCAGGGCGAGACCGACTTCACCAGAATATCCCTTTGATCCAGAAGTCGAACGAACCTTACAAAGACTTAGACGAATGATAAGAGAAGCAATGGCAAATCAAGACGGCGATATGAATCAAGATGTTCGAGTAGGAGGAGGAGTGATTCTTGCACGAAACAGAACTATTCGAGACTATCTTGAAGAAGATCTTGATGGACTTAACCCAGGTGTTGTCGCACCTGAATTGAAGCCGACCACTTTGAGTTGAAACCGGTAATGTTTAATATGATCAACACAATTGGTCAATTTGGCGGCTCAGCAACTGAAGATGCACGACAACATCTGAAATCTTTCCTCGAGATTTGCAACTCGTTCAAGATACACGGAGTCACCCCCGATGTCCTACGATTAAGATTATTCCCCTATTCACTGAGGGATAGGGCGAAAGCATGGCTGAATAGCATTCCTGCCGGATCCATAGCATCTTGGACTGATCTTTGTCGTGATTTCCTTGCTAGATTTAATCCTACAAATTTGACTGATAAGCTTCGTAACAACATTACTTCTTTTCGTGAGCGGATGATGAATCCATGTACGAGGCTTGGGAGCGATATAGAGAACTTCTACACAAATGCCCTCTACACGGATTCCCGGTGTGGACTCAAGTAACAATGTTTTACAACACCGTGAATACACCAACAAGGATGATGCTAGATGCCTCGGCAAACGACATACTCCTAGATAAGTCGCCGGAAGAAGCAATGCAAATCTTAAACAGGCTGGCCAAGAATGATTATCAATTCCCATCCACTAGAAGAGGAGGAGTTAGATGCCAAGCCATAATACATGAACTAGGATCATCAGATTCAATTTCGGCACAATTGGCCGCTTTAACCAAGATGGTCCAGAACATGCAAAAACCAAACAACACACATGAAGTCAAGGTAATGGATTCTTTTTGTGAGTTATGTGGTGATAACCATAATTCTTCTGAATGTATGCAGAATCCGGAATCCAGCTTCTATGTGGGGAATTACAATCGGAGCAACAACATGATGTCCAATACATACAATCCAGCTTGGAAGAAGCACCCAAATTTTTCATTGAGTAATCCCAACAATGCTCTAAACCAGAACAATCAGAATGCACAAGCATCGGGATTCCAGCAGAATATGCCACGACAACAGATGCCGCAGCAACAACCGACGACATCTAGTTCTTTGGAAAATTCTCTAAATGCTTTTATGATGAAAACTGAATCTTATATGGCTGAGAATAGTAATTTCATAAAAAGAACTGATGCTTTTATTAACAGGACCGAGATGAGATTGCAAAACCAAGAGGCGGCAATCAAATCATTAGAAAATGAAGTCGGACAGTTTGCTCAAAATCTGAACACTAGACCACAAGGAGGTTTACCTAGCGATACTGAAGTCGCAAGAGGAACTGGCCATGAGAAATGTAAGGCAATCACCACCAGAAGTGGCCAACAACTTAGAGAGGTTCAAACCCGCTCGTCAAACAAAACTCCACAAAAAGATCAAGACGAACCTAGTGGCAAAGCCTCAGATGCTGAACCAGGAATTGCTGCGGCAACCGGCAATAAACATGCCTCGGCAACCGATGACGCCTCGACTTCTTGTGATAAGCATGCCTCGGCAACCCCAGATGATAACGCATCGGCAACTCCAGATGTCCCGGCAATGCCGTCAATCAGATTTCAAACCAATGAAAGGATCGAAGATATCCGACTTCCACCACCATTCCCACAAAGGTTGAAGCGACAAAAGTAAGAATACCAATTCAAGAAGTTTCTTGATATCCTAAAGCAAGTCCACATCAACTTGCCACTGGTGGAAGCAATTGAACAAATGCCCAACTATGCCAAGTTCCTTAAAGACATTGTGTCCAAAAGAACAAGGCTAGTAGAGTTTGAAACAGTTGCCGCGACAAAAGGGATGCATGGCAATGTTGCACAATCGTATGCCACCTAAGTTGAAGGATCCCGGAAGTTTCACAATACCCTGTTCTATTGGAAATCACTATGTCGGGAAAGCACTATGCGACCTAGGGGCGAGCATAAACTTGATGCCTAAATCGGTTTTCCAAAAACTAGGAATCGGGAAGGCAAGACCTACAACAGTCATGCTGCAGCTAGCCGACAGATCCTATGTGCATCCAGAGGGAAAAATCGAGGACATACTGGTAAAAGTTGATAAATTTATTTTTCCCGCTGACTTTATTGTTTTGGATTGTGAAGCAGATGAGCATGCACCTATCATTCTCGGGAGACCATTCCTAGCGACAAGGAGAACCTTGATCGACGTTGAAAAGGGAGAACTCACAATGAGGGTGAATGACCAGCAGGTAAAACTAAATGTGTTCCAAACACTAAGGCATGCCGATGATCCAGAAGAATGCCAACTACTTCATGCCACGGCAGAGTTTAACTTCGATGAGGAATTTAGTTGTCTCGGCAACTACATTGCCGACCAAGAGAAACATGAGGAGTATGAAGAACCGATCGATGAGGAACAACAAGATGAGGCAAATTGGCTAGTCAACCGACCAGGTACATACTTTGAACCACTGGATTACTCAGGTAAGGAAGGTAAACTGGAAAAACCCTCTATCGAAAATCCACCAATTCTTGAGTTGAAACAATTGCCAGAGCAACTGAAATATGTATACTTAGGGACCGATAATACATTACCTGTAATTATTTCCTCTAAGTTACAGCCTGAGCAGGAAAAGAAGCTGATCAACATGTTGAAGCTACATAAAAAGGCAATAGGGTGGACAATTGCCGACTTGAAGGGAATTAGCCCGGCGGTGTGCATGCACAAGATCTTGTTGGAAGAAGATCACAAACCTTCAATTGAGGCCCAGAGGAGACTGAATCATGCCATGAAAGGGGTTGTAATGAAAGAAATCATCAAGTGGCTTGACGTCGGCATTATATACCCTATCTCCGATAGTACGTGGGTAAGTCCGGTACACAATGTGTGCGAAAAAGGGAGGTATAACAGTGGTAAGCAATGAAAATAATGAACTTATCCCAACCAGGACTGTGACCGGTTGGAGGGTTTGTATGGACTATCGAAAGTTAAACAAAGCCACTAGGAAAGATCACTTCCCATTACCCTTTATTGATCAAATGCTTGACCGTCTTGCAGGTAAACCCTTTTATTGTTTTCTTGATGGTTATTCAGGTTACAATCAGATTGCCATAGCACCAGAAGATCTAGAAAAGACAACCTTCACATGCCCATACGGTACTTATGCCTTCCGAAGGATGCCGTTCGGATTGTGTAACGCCCCGGCAACCTTCCAAAGATGCATGATGGCGTTCTTTTCAGACATGGTCGAAGACTTCCTTGAGATCTTCATGGATGATTTTTCGGTTTTGGTAATGACCCGACGGCTGTCTCGGCAATTTAGAGAGGGTGTTAGCAAGATGCGAAGAAACGGACTTAGTCCTCAATTGGGAGAAATGCCATTTTATGGTAGATGAAGGAATAGTGCTCGGCCACAAGATTTCATCCAAGGGAATTGAAGTAGACAAAGCCAAGGTGGACGTGATTGAGAGATTACCCCCACCAAATTCGGTTAAAGGAATTCGAAGTTTTCTCGGACATGCAGGTTTTTACAGGAGGTTCATTCATAATTTTTCTAAAATCACTAAACCTTTGTGTAATCTGCTTGAACAGGATAAAGTCTTCGATTTTGATGATTCTTGCACTCAAGCATTCGAAACCCTAAAGAAAAAGCTTGCCTCGGCACCCATTGTCGTTCCACCAGATTGGACGCTACCTTTTAAGCTCATGTGTGATGCAAGTGATTTCGCGGTAGGAGCAGTCCTAGGCCAACGCACAGGTAAGACCTTCCATGTGATATACTACGCTAGTAAAACTCTTAATGGTGCTCAAGTGAATTACACAACAATGGAGAAAGAGTTACTAGCTGTAGTTTTCGCATTTGACAAGTTCTGATCTTATTTAATTGGTACAAAGGTAATTGTTCATACGGACCATTCGACAATCAAATACTTATTTGCTAAAAAGGATTCTAAACCTCGTTTGATTCGTTGGATATTACTTTTACAAGAATTTGATATTGAAATTAAAGACAGGAAAGGAACAGAAAATCAAGTGGCCGATCACTTATCACGTTTTGAACGCAATAGGGAGGAGGACGCGGATCTAGAGATATGCGATGCATTCCCGGATGAACAAATTTTAATTGCATCGGCAACCCTTGACGCCTCAGCAACCCTAGATGCCTCGGCAACCCATGACGCCTCAACAACCATGGATGCACACGCCTCGGCAACTCTCGACGCAGCAGCAGTCTTTGACGCACACGCCGCGACAATTCTGGGAGCAGACACTACGACAGCACATGCCTCGGCAATACCCTAGTACGCAGATTTAGTTAACTTCCTTGTTTGTGGTATTTTTCCGTATGGCATTACTCACCAAGGGAAGAAGCGGTTCCGCCATGATACTAAGCATTACTTTTGGGACGAGCCTCTTTTGTTTAAACAATGTGCAGATCAGGTTATACGCCGATGTGTCCCTGAAGAAGAGCAACAGAATGTACTCTGGCAGTGCCATTCTTCACCCCATGGAGGACATTTTAGAGGAACTCGTACCGCGGCCAAAGTCTTGCAATCCGGTTTGTATTGGCCAACATTGTACAAAGATGCCCAAGACTTTTACAAGCAATGTGATCGTTGCCAGAGGACGGGCAATATCTCTGGACGACATGAGATGCCACTCCACAGAACATCATCGAGGTGGAACTGTTCGATGTATGGAGGATCGATTTTATGGGACCTTTCCCATCTTCATTCGGCAACCTCTACATCTTACTCGCCGTCGACTATGTGTCTAAATGGGTAGAGGCCGCTGCAGTTCCCAACGACGATTCCAAGACCGTGCAACGATTCCTGCAGAAAAACATATTTACACGGTTTGGGATGCCAAGAGTAATTATCAGTGACGGGGGCAAGCATTTTGACAACAGACTAATTGCCAAGATGTTGCAACGCTTCGGCATATCACACAAGATCGCCACGGCATATCACCCACAAACCAACGGGCAAGCAGAAATTTCCAACCAGGAGTTGAAGGGAATACTCGAGAAAGTTGTAAATCCCTCAAGGAAGGATTGGTCATTAAGACTAGATGACGCACTTTGGGCATATCACACTGCATTCAAAACACCCTTAGGTATGTCCCCCTTCCGACTTGTCTATTGCAAAACATGTCATCTACCGGCGGAAATCGAGCACAATGCGTACTGGGCAATCAAGACCGTGAATATGGATTGGGAAAGTGCCGGACAAAAGCGCTTGATGGATCTCAATGAGATAGAAGAATTTCATGCACTTGCCTATAACAATGCACGAATCTACAAGGATAAAACAAAGCGATGGCACGACAAGAAACTATTGCCACGACAATTCACGCCAGGGCAACTAGTTCTCCTATTCAATTCTCGGCTAAAACTTTTCCCGGGAAAGCTGAAATCAAGATGGTCGGGACCATTTGAAGTCGTCAAACCATTCTCCCATGGCGCCGTGATAATCAAGTCCATCTCTGACAACCATAAATTCAAAGTTAATGGACAAAGATTGAAGCACTACAATGGTGCCCATGTGGAACGTAACAAGGAAGTGGTCAATTTAGGAGATGCATGAGCATGCTCTCCCTTTTGATATTTTTATTTTTATTTATTTTTATTTTTGTTTTTGTCGATTATTTAATTATTTATTTTTCATTTTTTTTCGATTTTTTTATTATTTTATTATTTTGCCGATTATTAGTAGTTTTAGGATAGATTTTTTTATTCAAGTTTAAGAATCCTATTACACATATTTATTTATTTTCTTTATTAGTTTATCTTTAATTTTAATCCTTATTTGATTTGTTTTTGAATTGTAGGAAAGAAAGTTCAAGATAAAGAAGGAATTCTAAACCAAGTAGGAAAACATCTTCAACAAGGAAACTAATGGGCTGAATCTAAGGCTTATATAAAGCCTCCAATTCATCCTAACCAAAACCCCTTTGTCAAAAATTCCTACCAAACCCTAAACCCTTTTTCGATTTCCCCCAATCCAACCACCTATCTTTTCTATAAAACCCATCACCCTTAACCTATTCCTACTTTCTATCTTGCAACTTTTTAGTTTCTTTTCTTTTCTTTTCTTTGTTTTTACTCACAACCAAGATCATACATGGCATCCAAGATTAAACTTTTAGTTCATCCAAGTTCCTCCAAAGAACCAAGATACAAGAAGTTTGCTACACAATGTTCAAGAAAGATTTCAATCCAAGTTTGAAAGCCGGAAGATTCATGAAGAACAAGGCTTTGAATACTCCAGCTCTCAAGATTTTGGCCTTGAACCATTCATCTTCAAGAGGATTGCACATCAAAAGTGGCAAATCTTTTGCCATCAACCGGAACCGGGTAACATCTCATGGGTAAGAGAATTCTATGCTCACTCACCTAACCCAGATAATCCTTATGTTTTTGTTCGTGACAAGGCCATACTTATAAGTCCCGAAAGCATCAACACCTTTTACGGACTTTACATTGAGAAGGACGAGCATCAAGCCTTCGTTGACCAAATCAATCCCAAGCAACTCGACAAGGTACTTCAAGAACTCACTCAACCGGGAACTCATTGGAACGACGGTAAATACAAGGGCACGGTAAATCGCCTTCGGCTTAAACCCGAGGCAAAACTATGGAATAAGTTTGTTAAAACTTCTTTAATGCCCTCCACACACAATACTACCGTTGATATACCACGTCTTTTGCTCATACATTCTATTTTGCATAATCGCATCATTAACATTGGAAAAATTATTTGTGATGAGATTTTTGTATGCAGCTCAAAAGATAAGGGTTATCTTTTCTTCCCTTGCTTAATTTCTAATCTTTGCAAGGAGATGCATGTCCCGAGTGAGTCTACCAATGAAAAGGCCCTACCCAAGTCTGGTTGGAATCAAGCACTAATCCGGAAGCTAATGGGAGAGGCACCGGAAGATTCTTCAAGGCCTCCAATTGCCACGACAACTCCTGCCGCCGCGGCAATCCCTAATGCCCAAGCACTTAACGCCAGGGCAACTCGACCATTAATCACGGGACACTTTGAAGCACTTTTGAACCCATTGGCAAGCCGTCTAAGGCAAATTGGAGATCGGCAACTAATGTTCATGCGGTACATGAAGGAGCACAACAATGCCATCACCCAAGTCATCCTAGAAAAGTACTCAGACAATCGCGTGCCGTTCCCAATCTTTCCCGCCGATATCCTTGCCACGGTAACCAAGGAAGCTGACGCCACAACAACCAACCCTGACGATGCCCCAGAAACCACTGCAAAAGCCAAAGGTAAAGCACCTATGCCCGAATCAACTCCTACGGAATCATTTTCTAATTTTTCAGATTCGGACGAGTCCTCCATTGAACCAATAAAGACCGCACCAATTGAATCCTCCAAACGAAAAGCCATTGACATTGATGAAGAGGATGATGAGGACAACCCCGTACGAGGATCGATTCCACCACCGGCAACAAGAAAACAACCATCGCGTTCAAGCAAGAAAATCAAGACGCCAACTAGAAGGAAACTAATCATCTACGATGACGAACTCTCGGAGTAAGTCCTCGTATGCATTTTTATTCTTATTTTTATTTTTTGTTATTTTTATGCATGCATTGAAGACAATGCCTCACTCGAGTTTGGGGAGGATTGTTATTAGTAGTTACCATGTTTAGTTACATTCGCTTAAGTATTACATTTAGGATACATAAATTGCTTGCCATGCCTTTAATTGGAACAAGAATTGCTTAGATTTGATGAATATTCGATGATGACTTTGCCAATGCACTTAATTGATAGAATTTTTATTCTAGGATAACCATGGAAAAACTTAGAATTTTACTATGATGCTAAATTTGATGAAACACTGTTGTGGTTTGATTGATTTAAGGAGTTCTAGTAAACTTAGGTTGATAATTAACTAATTGAGGGATTAGAATAAAAATTGGATGAATGCTAGAGGTGCCCGAAATTGGCTCTAGCATATGCTAAAAAAATTGATCACTAGAGGTGCCCGAAACTGGCTCTAGGAGGCGTTAAAATTTTTTTAACTAGAGGTACCCGAAACCAGCTCTAGTCGATTAAATTAACTTAAGAAAACTAAAAATAAAACACTAGAGGTGCCCGAAATTGGCTCTAGTTAAAACATGTTAAAAAGAACCCAATGAAGTAATTTGAAAACCTATTGTTTGCATAGAATCCGAAAAATCAACTTGCACACAACTTCGCACACACTCACAAGCATTATAGTTTGATTCCGAGTAACTCCTCAGTTTTCCGAAAAATAAAAAGCCAATCATACTTTGTGCCCCGGTTCAGAGAATTGAAATCAAGTTCAAAGCTAAGTTTGTGAAAATTGAAGTCTTGGCAGGTAATTATGAGTTTGCAATGCTTGAGGACAAGCAATAGTTCGAGTTTGAGGGTGTGATAAGTGTTCAAAAGTACTATTTTTCTTACCTTTTTTACTCATATTATTGTTAGACTTAGGCTCATATTAGTTGCATAGTTAGCCATTCATGCATTAATCCATGTTTCCTTCAATCGTTGAGCTTGATTACATAACTTGGTGATTTTTGTGGAAATAGATGCTGCTTTGGTGTGTTTTTGTGTGTGTCTGTGCAGGATCACTTGCCAAAGCAATGCCGAGCTAGTTGCCAGGGCAATGCATGAAGGATATGCCGAGCTAGATGCCAGGGCAATGCATGAAGGAGACGCCGAGCCAGTTGCCATGGCATTTGTCGACAAAAACAAAATGCAATAGGGATGTCGAAATTCATGATTTTACAAGCCCAAGATGACATGGAGCAAGGCCCAAGCCCAAAGGAATTTGATTGCCATGCAGAGATTAAAGAAGAATTAAATTCCAAGAAGATAGGAGAAGTTCTAATAGGAATAAAATTATAATAAAGAATTATATTCTTTAAAGATAATTTAATTCCAACTCAAACTCCTCCTCAAAGAAGGACTTTGGCCTAGCCCTATAAATATCAAGGGAATTTTGACAAGACCAAGAGAGGAAGCAAAGGGGAATTTTCGACAAGCTTCATCTTTTCTTTCTTGTTCGATTGGGTTCATGCTAGGGATTGTTTATCTTGTGTTTCTTTGGAACCTAGCCATGAACTAAATTTACTTGGCTATGGTTATTGTGTTTTGTGGTTGTGAGAAACTATTGGTTTTTGTTTAGGTAATAAGAGTTTGCACTTTTCTATTTCAAGGTTTATTCATTCTTGGTTCTTATTTTTGTTTGCGAGTGAATTGGGAGAGGATCTCGTGATTTCATCTATTTATCTAATATCGGGAGAGTTAGATTCAAGAAACGAATGAATATGATCTTTATTCAATCCAATGATGGTGAAGATTAATCCGGCTTAGGAATAAGTTAAGGATTTCAACGGCTAAGAGGAGCGCAAGATTGGTTGTTGTTCACCCTTGATTCACGCAGGGATGTATTATCAAGGCATGCACAAGTAGCTAGAGTTTCGACTTAGGGATAAGAAGAAACCATTGAAGAACGCTCCGCCGAACCTTGAAGTTGCTGCCCAGTCGCCCAAGTAGTTGCCCAACTAGTCGCCCAGGCAACCATCAATTAGTTGCCCAGGCAACCATCAATTAGTTGCCAAGGCAACCCCGTCGTGCAAGTTGCCACGACAACTGAGTTGCCCGTGCACTCTTTTACCAAGACAATCCAATCGGCTATCACACCTCAACTCACGATAACCCAGCCTATCTCTCTCAATTGAATTCATCTTTTCTTTTACTTATTTGCTTTCTAGATTAGTTAAACTTCTATAATCTTTTATTTGTGTTTTTATTTTTACAGTGCAAGAGACTAGATTCTTGAAGTAGCACCAATCCCTGTGGAGACGATATCTTTTATACTATAACTTGCGACGTGTATACTTGCACATTTGCGTAGCACTTATTACGCACAACACCTTGTATACAAGATATTAAGGGACATCGAATCCGGGTTCGAGATTGATCGAATAGAGTATCTTGGGTCGACCGATATAGCTTGGAGTCAAGGTAATACTTTACTACCTCTTATATGTTGTGTGAAACTTGTTCGTAATCAGTAATTGCCTGAATGACTACCATTGATCATTCAATTAACACTGATTAATTAGTTGATCTGATTGTGGTAAGAAAGATAGAAATTGATTAAGACTTGTAATTATTGACCAAGGAATATGTTGTTAGTAAGAAATTTAAGTTCAATAAATTGGTGAGAAATCGAATAGTCTTAAAGACTTTCAACTCGGATTATTCCTGATTAAGAGATTAATATCTGAAATAATTGGTTGTGAAAGGAAACATTTACAATTGAGATGAAAAAGGGCCTGAATGATTACAATAGTGGTAATAGGTTGAGAATTTTAATTTAACCTAACACAACTAATGATTCACTTATTAAATTACTAATATGCTCGGAAATCCTAATAACAAGTTCACATCCTTTAAGCTAATAAAATACCCAAGTTTTCTCGAGTACTGAATAAATATCCAAAAAATTAAATTATCGAAAACACTTTTGATGTCTGAAACATCTGAATTAACTAAAATGAGTAGAAGGATCAGAACAAGTTAAACATCATCGAGCATTGAGATGAATGAAATACACTTGTGCATTGGAATGGTGAAAAGCCCTTAAAATCCTGAATATACTGATAAAACTTAATTGACTGTGATGCTTATATGATATTTGAAGGCAGACTCATGTACGACAGCCATTCTTAATAGTACTGCAATATTGGGAAAATTTCGGGAACAAAATTCAAATACAAGAGATTGTAAAATACTTGAATTTTCCCTGAATCCAAAATAAACCTCCAAAGATAAATTTACAAGAAAATCTCTGAAAGCTTGAATTGATCAAAAAGACAGGAAAGAATATAATTGACTAGAATAATTAAAATGACCGAGATGGTTAAATCATATTTGGGCACACAATTTTCTAAAACGATTAAGGTATCCTTAAGCTCTAAAATGTATCATATACGATGACATGTTCGATTATGCAAAGATAGACCAATAGGAAAAATGAGGATGACTGGATCAACTATATGATGCTGACAATACTAAATATTGAACACGTATGAGGTGTACTTATTCGAAGCTTGGTAAGTAATGTATTGATGAGACATGTATAGTGGAACGAACTTGGATGTCTGTTAAGCTGTGTAAAATCTTTAGCTCATCAAATCATCGACTTACCTCTATCGGGGTTAAATTACCAAATTACCCCTAAGTGATAAAATGGACCAACTAGTGTGTCCCATGTTTACTTGAATAATCTTCATGATGGGAAACCAGCATATACATTCTGATTCCATGTAATCCTATTATCTAAAGTAAAAACACAACTTCTAGTTCATGATTTTTGATACAAGTATACCCAATTTATGGGTCCTGATACTCTAGTTCTACTAATTAAACATCTGTCTGTATCTTGAATTCCTGGAATACTACTATTAATTATTAGGATATTAAATGAAGACTGTAGGTTTAGCCCTGATCAAGCTGGTAATTCTTCATGTATTTGGTTCCTATACTTCGGCAAGGGTAATTTAGCCTGGGACCTAAAGTAACCCCTTAGGTCGGTACATATGGCCATTGAGCCTAGGTTAATACCTACATAGATATAATTCTAGGAAACTGCATATTGTAGTTCGGTTGGAGGGTAGTTAGGCTGATACGTAATTTTTCCCGCCTCCTATTTTGTCTATGTCAAAATTCTATTGTTATTTGAAACTTTTTATATATTTTTCTCGATCTGCGATTGTTGGGACACACTACACCCCCTCGCTCAATTTCTATAAAATATCTCTCCTTTCTGATTCTTCTAGATTGTAGAATGCCTGAATGATATTCAGAAGTTCAAGTATTGAACAACTATGCTGCCTCTAAATATGGTGTAATGGGAGATCCTATACCATAATGAGAACCTGTTGATGCCATGATCTTTATGTCCGTTCTATGCTTTACCTTATACATGTATGTTGCCTATAGCATCTTTTAGTAGTTCTATGTTACTGAGCTTTCTGAAGCTCACGTTGTTTTTAACTTCCCCGGATAAAGAGTAATCTTGACTGGTGAACGACATCAGAAAAGGGAGTTTCCTTGTTGTTGCTTGCGAAGTACGACATTTGTATATTTAGTGGGCATGTAGGTCATGTCTTGTCTTACTGTATGTCAGAGTCTGTTATATGTTTTCCTGAAATGGTATTTAAATAGAAGTTTGTCTTACAGTCTTTAATGTAATTAAAGAAAAACATTTTTTATGCGAATTTTTTGTGGGTCGCTCTTGTGACCTCCTAGAATCAGTTATAACGCATAGACGGATCTAGGGGGTTATATTTAGTGGTATCAGATCTTAGAGTTACGTTTTTTGGGTAAAGATCATCTGTCATAGGTTGTCTGGTCTATGCATGCCCCTATATCATAACCGTACTCCTCTGAGCCGGAACTCTGTTGTTGAATCTTTTTTTCCTTTAATATGTGTATCTAACCATCTTACCTGGCATAGCTCGATCTGTATTGGCAAATAATGTTTATAATGTTTTTGTCTATGTTTTGGATTCACTTAATGGATTTGAATATGGATAAAGAATATGAGATGATTGATGTATGTGAAATTAAAGATTTGATTCAGATTGAGAATAAATGTTTGATTATGTGAGGTAACCGATATGAGATTTTATGTAAGGCTAGTCAGTAGTGATGAATATATTTGAGAATAATCTGGTAAAGATCTGATAGAAGTATTATGAAATTGAAAAGAAAGATGTTTGTGGACGTGGCAAAATGTAAAATTTTGAGGTGACTCTGCTCAGGTTATAATCATCGACAAGTTTCAACAAAACTCGCTTGGTTACAAATTCGACCACAACCCCATGTTCAGTCAACCAATCCATACCCTATATCACATCAAAACCATGAAATGACAACTCCTTTAAATCAGCCGCAAACACGTGACCTTAAACCATCAAAGGACATCTTGTATACAACCTCCTCGTAATAACCGTCTCTCCAAAAGAACTTGTTACTTGCATACCCACATTTAACAATTCTACTGATATATCAAGCAAATGTGCATACTCATGCAAAATATATGAATGTGTAGAACTAGAATCTATCAGAGAAAGTGATGACATAGACTACAAGGTAAAAGTACCTACTATCACATCAGTGTCATTCCTCCCCTCGCGATGCACATAGATCTTCGTAGGTCCGCCACCCTCAGGTTGAACCACCATTGTATGAGCAACAGTTCTTTGTCCTTCCTCCCTTCGTTGGAAATTACCTTGACCGCGCCCACGACCTCTCTGTGGTTCAACATTAAGTGTAGGTGCTTGTCTGCCCCTAGCCAGCGATGGACAATCACGTCTTATATGATCCCCAAAACCACAACTCTAATAGAAATTAAAAACAACAATTGAGGGAGCCTGTCCCTCCCTGGCCAAACGTAGACAGTCTTGCCTCATGTGATCTCATGATCCAAACCTGGGGATTCTAGCCCTTTGGCCCTTGCCCACCATTACTTCTACCCTATCTCTGCTCAGGGCGATACCTCCTATCATGATGTCTCTTAGACTGACCACCGATAGAACTAAAATCCGCAGCTCTCTTCCTAGAGCCAGAACCTCCTGAACAAAAAGTAAACCCAAGTTCTGATCGATGTCCTTTGCCCGTGTAACCAACACATCGAAATCTTTATTTTCAGTGGCCAAAACATATTTCTTAACATCCTGCACTAATTCGTAACAGAATCGATCACAACTATGCCTCTCATCCGGCATCAACTCAGGCACATACTGGCTCAGCCTCATGAACTATACCTTGTACTTAGATACTGACATGCTGCCTTGAACCAAGGCCATGAACTCTCGTTTCATCTCATCCAAGTATCTAACTCCCAAATACTTCCTTCTGAAAGCAACTTGAAAGAACTCCCATGTTACATCATCGGGTTTTATACCCGTGATCATGGTAGTCCACCAACTATATGCATCACCCTGGAATAGGGACACCATACATCCCTGCTTACAAACATCATTGCACCCCATCTGATCCAAAATCCAATTCGTACTGGCAAACCACTCCTCGGATACCTCAGGTGCCAACCCTCTGAACTCAACTCCTTCTAGACAGCGCAAGCGCTCTAACAAAATCGCAGATTAGTAGCGGCAACTAGTGCCGGTGCAGGTACATGTACTCCAGCCATCACAGCCTGAAATGCTCTAGTCATTATCTGTATCAAAGGCATCATATCACCGTACACCGGACTAGGTGGTACTTGCTCCACTCCCTCAGGAGGAATAGGCGAAGGAGGTGGAAACCCCTCAAGATGCACTAGCTCATCCTCAACTCCCCACCCTCTAGTAGAAGTACTCGTGCTCGATCTTAATTCTCTCCTTGGTGGCATCACGTAAAAATGTATCTAAGGCATGATAATTACACCAAAAAAAAACAATCAGGCCAGCTTCAAGCAAGTATACAAGACTTTCATTTCAAACCAAAAATCATTTTATAATTGTAGTAATAAGGCAATATGTTCCCAGTAATACCCTGACATAGCATATATCAATCACCATACATATAAACAATCATTGTGCACAGAAAACAATAGTGAACAATCATCAACAACATCCCAATTTTTTATAAACCTGGCTCTGATACCAGTAAATGTAACCCCCTTAACCCAATCTAGCCGAAACCGAACTAAAAGGGCTATATTAGGTTTGTCGAAGCAGACTCGAACTAATAACCTAAATCAAGTCCATTTTTTCTTTTTATCTTATCTAGATGCATTGATTTAGATCTTAAGGTAAACATGCAACAACGGATACGATAACAAGCGATTAGATTTCAAAATAGGGTTCAATTGCTCAAACATGCGCTTTGGGGACAAAAATGTAATTTTCACAAACTAAAGGACTTAATTAAAATCCAAGTTACCAAACCTTCGTTAATCCAATTTCATGCTCACTTGTCAAATTCCAGCTTAAAAAAGCATCCGAACTCATTTAATTGCATACATAACATTCAAAGACTAAAATGCATAATTTCAAACATCAACAGACAAAAACCTAAACAAATACATTGCGTACCTATACAGGCATAGTCGTATCAATATAGTTTAACAAACTTAACGACTCTGTGTATTGATATTGGTTACCCTGTATCGATACGGTGTGTCGAACAAACCTGTACAGATACGGTTCTACCCCCGTACTGATCCTTTTTCGAAAATTGAATTCCAGTAGCTAAAGAGTGTATCGGTACAGGAGCCTGTGTACCAAAACCAATGTATAATTTCCTCTAGGTGTACCGATATGGTGGTTAGGTGTAACGGTACCCTTTGCAAATTTCTACTGCTCTAAGCCTTCCCAAACCCCGCGTACTGAAACCAAGGGACCCGTACCGGTACGCGAATACATGTAATGGCCTCTAGGTCCAACATATGACATTTTGGTTCACTCTAAACATTACCAAACCTTACATAAACACCATAAATCATCAAAGGCATACTTAATACAATTATTCAAGCAATTTAAACTACTCCATCAAGCATGATCCAATTCTCCACAACATCTATAGGCATGCTTCTTATTCAACATTCAAAGCATAGATCCAAGCACATATCAAGCATTTTAAGACTTACACACATCCAAAACAACATTTAAAACTTGCACAAATAGGGAGTTAACAAACAACCCTCCCAAACAACAATGAACCACATTGCCTTTATTACTACAAATCTAAATCGAAACCACACTTTTGAAGATCAAGTCCTTGTTTTCCTCCTTGCTTTCTAGTTGCCTCCAAAGCTTTAATTCTCCGCATTGATGGAAAAAGAGAACGTATGTAACCCCCTTAGCCCAGCCTAGCCGAAATAGAACCAAAATGATAACATTAGGTTTGTCGAAGCAAACCTGAACTAATAACCTAAACCGGTCCATTGTTTTCCTTTTTATCTTGTATAAATGCATCAAATTGATCTCTTAGGGTAAACATACTTCAGCAGAAATGTTACATTAAATTAGATTGCAAAACAGGGTCTGTTTGCTCAACGATTCACATTAGGGACCAATACGCAATTATTGCAAATTATAGGGTATTTTCCACAATCAAGATTACCCAGCCTTAATTATTTCCATTTCATGCTCACAGGTTAATTTCTAATCTAAAACAATCATCCAAACTCAATTAATTGCATTTATAACAATCAGGGACCAAATTACAATATTTCCAAACTTTAGCAAACAAAATTACACATATTCAACAGGGCGTACCGATACAGGGAATCCCGTATCGATACAGACCAATTAACAAAACAGCTTCCCGTATCGATACACGTTTCACCGTATTGATACGGTTTGTTGACCAACCCGTACCGATACGGCCTTGGCTCTGCACCGATCCCCCTTTTAAGATTTCAAAACTCAGAATCCCAATAGCTAGATCCCGTACCGATACGGTACCCCGCGCATCAATACAACATGCTTAAACTCGAGGGGTCGTACCAATACGTTATCCCGTGTACCGACACCAGGCCTGTTTCCTCTTAAGGCGTATCGATACGGTGGCTAAACGTACCAATACCCTATGCTTAACTCAACGATTTGAGCCTCAATCAGACCCCACGTATCGGTCCTTGGGTACCCATACCGGTACGCAGAGGTCTGTAATGACCTCTAGGTCCAATATATGATACTTTGGCTCACTTCAATCAATCTTAACTCTTAACTAATCAACATATAACTTCATCAACATGCTTGAACATCAACATATAATCATTTTAAGCAAACCTAATAAGTCTAACACATTCATCTACAACATCTAGAGGCATGTTTCCTACTCAACATTCAAAATGTAAAACCATCCATATCTCAAGCACATTAAACCTCTTACAAGTCTAAACCAACATATAAAACTTGTACAAACAGGGAGTCTAGCAAACAACCCTCCCAAACGACAAACGACCACATTGCTTTTATTACTACAAGTCTATTTCGTATTCATACTTTGCAAACACAAGTCCTTGGATGTCCTTTAGCTTGTTCGCTGCCTCCAACCTCTAATTCTCTGCATTGATGGAAAAAGAGAGTGTAAACACACTAGGCTTAGTGAGGAGTGCTTCAAAACAAAACACCATCAATGCATTTTAAACCATTTATAATCTTTTTCGTAAACCACTTTCCAAATCACTTTTAAAACACCATTTCAACATCATGCCTTAACAAAACCATGCACTTAACATTTTCGAAACATCCACATTAAAACATATGCAACATGTCTCTTGAATTAACAACAATATTCTAATTGCTATCCTCGATTTAAGCTTTCCCAAGCATACTACCAATACTAGGCTTAAAGAGTAAAACGTGGTTAAACTAACATTAAATCATACCATCCATCTCATGACACATTATCAATTATATTGGCTTACAAGTGACCATTCCCCATAACTCCACTTTACAAATCATAACATCGGATACACGGATTTAACAAGTGTTCCACCAACACTTAACATGCAGTCTACCGGTATCTAAAAGGCTCACCAACAGAAGTTTTTGATATACATAAACCCCTCCACTATTGTGATACACATGGTGGAGTTTTCGGTACACCTTATAAAACCCCCGACACCACTCATCAGTTAGATGTATAGCCTACTAACATGAGTCTTCGGTACACATAAACCCCTCAATTGTTAGGGTACTTGGATGGAGTTTTTGGTACACCTTATAAACCCCTCAACATATAAAGTGACTTTTTATAGTGCACTACCAAATCCTATGTCCGGCCAACTATATTTGATACACTTCCCAAAGCCTTATCATACCATCACTTGCCAATATAATTCATTTCATTAGCATTAACTCACTGTTTTCATATGCATCATCAAAATCATTAAACCAATGCAATCAACCTTGCATTAACCAATGTTCAAAAAAATTAACAACACTTGCATTACCTCACAATGCATTATCATCTTTCTATAATCAATTTCCAGCGTCAAACCATGCATCGATACGGTTGTAATATCCCAGAAAAAAATCGATGCTTAGCCTTATCACACTGACAACCCATACACTTAACCACAAATTCCACAACACACCTTTTAAAAACATCCCAGATGCACTTCTCTTCCCACCATTAGAAACATTGTTGTACCACTCGGATGCAAGACATCAATCATACTCAAGCTTCACCTTCCTATGGGTTTATCAACGGTACACACAACCTCCCTAGACCTCAATTTTACGTAGAATTCCTGAAGATCTGAAGCTACATTCAAACAATCATACTCAAGCTTCACCTCCCTATTGGTTTTCCTCAACACATCAAAAGAGGTAGTACATTTGACCAACCATTCCTTACTATTCAATGCCTAACACAACATATACACCATTCCTTACTACTCAATGCCTCAAACGGTGCCCACTACGCACATGCCCAAAATTGTTATTATAAGCAAACTTAACCAAAGGCAATTGTCTCCCCTAGATTCTCAAAGACCCATATCACAACCTCTCAACATAACCTCCAGAACCAAGGTAGTACATTTGACCAACCATCCACCTAAAAACAATACAAAACACTGAAAGGTAACCGAGTATCCAAAGCTTCATGCAGGCACTCTCAACCCACGTTAAAGATATGAATCTATATCCCAAACCATGGACTCGAACACTCCTTGTACCTTCGCAACTCGATTAATGATCACCCAAATAAAGAACCATTTCTAGCTGACGCTCAAGGCAACCCTTAACACAGATCCATGATGAACCTTTCTCTCTTTTTCCATTCTGAAATCTTCAACGGTTGCAACATCCCAGACGAAAATCGATATTTAGCCTTATCACACTGACAACCCATACACTTAACCACAAATTTTGCAACACACCTCTTAAAAACATCCCAGATGCACTTCTCTTCCCACCATCAGAAACACCTTTGTACCACTCTGATGCAAGTCAACAAATCTAGAAGGGACCTCAGCCTAAATTTGCCTCAACTCAACATATTTCGGCATAACTATACAACTCTTGAAGCCTAAACACCATCGTTACCACACAAAAATCCAATGATCTCTCATTCATCATATTCTTAACATGCACCACCAAGCCATTATCAGATATTGCTCCACCTAACCCAACCACCATTTTTCCTACCAAGATTGTTTCCCACCAACAATCCTCACCCTTCGGTATTCAACCCCAAATACTTATTACTACTCCATTCCTTACATGAAAACAACCATCCCAAGCTCTTAAGACCTTAACAACCACATTAACTTATCACCTAATAACCGCTATCATACAACCCAAACTATGGCTCCACAATCCTCTTCACCCTTCAATTCCATAAAACATACTCGCGAAACCACCAAAAACCCAAAGAACCCTATACAAACTAATCTCCCAACAAATCACCTTATACCATCACCACACTAATTCCCGAAAACTCATATGTAAGTGTGGACACATGTATGCATGATTACTTACATGCTCCTAATGATGCATATGTATATGAATGCAAGACCACTAATGTCATGTCACATGCATGCATGAATTGACATACTTTAGCATATACATATAAGTGCTTATGCATTATGCATGATCACCCATCCACACTTACTGATAAAATTTCCAGAACTAACATTCCTACCCACTTGACTACTTTAGATCTAACTACCCGAAAACATCTATCCACCTAGTTTTGAAGGTTTAACACCTAGCCTTCAGTCTTCAAGCTAAAGACTTCCTAGATCCCCTAAGCAAGAGTGTACCACCACTCTATCTATCCACTCAACTAAGCATTCCCAGAATAATTATCTTGTTACAACCCCGAAGGTTTACAAAAATATTCAGCAACCTAACAACACTTTACAACCTTTTACTAACCACCATATTAAACCGTTTACTACTACTTACAATCACACGGACATTTCGAAACCAAAACTTCTGAAGCATCATTCTTTCCACCATCCCTGCTCAAAGATCCAAACTATACGGAGGGGTACCGTATCAATACGGAGAGGTACCATATCAATATGGACAAACTTGTAATGCTCTTTTGGCCTGGTTTTTTGACCCTATCCCATTCTAATCCCATTCTAGTTAAAACAACATGCATCTGATACATAAACCACATGTAAAACATACATTTAAGCAGTCACCCACCAGACATCATGCATTTTCATCCACATATGAAAATCTAGAGGCATGCTTCCTAATTGCATAAAATTGACATACCAGAGTTGCAACAAAAGGCTTGAAATGAACCGAATATGCCATCCAACATCATTACATGCCATTCAAAACTTGCTCAAGCAATTAAATCACTAACATATGCATCCTACCTATGTTTGAATATTATGGCAATCTAAAGCGTAAGCATTCAAACATGGCTCAACAATTCACATCATCAACATGCTTTAAGCTTATTAAACCAACAAAACATAAAGTCTAAAACAAACCAAATACGTATTACAAATCCCCAAATGATAATGGTGACCCATTGCCTTATTGACTAAATACCAAAATAGTTTTTCATACTCAAGTTTAACAGTGTTCTTGGAATTCCTTTCGCCCCAAATGCTGCGCCCAACCTTAATTCTCTGCAAAGATAAGACGAGAGTGTAAGCAATGCATGCTTACTGAGGATGCTCAATACATATTCATCAAAATAATATAAAAATCATTTGTAAATCATGCTTTCTTTTCAATCATTCTTTTCTCATGGCATAACTCAAAATCATGCTTGTATAAAACTTATGCTTTCCATCATATACTCATATATTGGCAATTATAGTGACCGAATAGAAACCATCATTTTGTCATAAATCACATCGAATACTCGAATTATGATGGTGATGGTCTTTTAATCACCTTTTAACAATGGCAATAATCTTTCAAGTGCTTTTTAATAGTGGCAATAATCTTTCAATTACCTTTAATACCACCAGCCCGTATAATGTCTTTCAATTACCTCAATATGAGAATACGATCGATCAATTAGGCTCTAGGCCATTTTAAGTTTATAGTGCACTTTAATCCTATGGCATGCCAATTATGTCTGATACATTTTTAGTGTGTCATATAGGCAATATAGATCATAGATGCATGGGAACTTACTACTTTTCAATGTAACTTATACCCATTTCATCACGTAATTCAAATCATGCTCATAACATTTAAATCTATGGTAGCATATCATGCTCACTCATTTAACCCAAATCTCATGTTTGTAAACATGGCAAATCATGGTCATAATACATTATAACATTAAGTTTCAACCTCGTGCATTCTATCAAATCAATTTCAAAACATTTATATGCATCATAATGCCAAAAGTTGCAAGATATTCGAGTGAAAACCTGTAATACCCCAAAATTTGCTATGTTGATTAAGGGTCATTTAGTACTAAGATAAGGGCTTAAAAGCTTACTTAGTGACTAAAATGCAAAAGTTAGGATTTTCTCAATTATAGACTGTAGAAAAGAAATTTATGAGGTTTTAAGGTGTCATGTGATAAAGAACGAGTAAAATAAGATAATCACAAAATTTGGTTAAAATTCAAGGAAAATTTGAATGGGAATTCAAGGCTACAGTTTAGTGACCAGAATGATAAGTTTTTAAAAATTGGGTGGTACAAGTTGAAATATGAAAAGTTAAAGGACCAAAGTTGTAATTTTCCAAAAGTTAGGTGTTTTATTTCATAAATAGATAGAGCACCCATTGGTGTGGATTGAATGAGGAATTACTGGTTTGATCCGATATTTTGATTATTGGGAAATCGCAATTAAAATTTAATTGGAATTTGGACACTCGAATCGAACTGAAAAATTATGAAATTTTACCATATGATAGAGAAAGGTTATAAAAGTCATTTCCATGTGTTGGAAATATTTTAGTTTGATTTAGGATGAATCCTATAATTATTTTGATTAAGGAATTTAATTAGTAACCGATAAAATTCTTGACATTTATCGGTAAATCGGATTAAGCTAAAATTTTGGAGATGATTCCATAGACTTTGGAAGAGTTATAACATATTATTTTATGAATATTTTCAGAATCTATTAGAAATTATTTTATCCTGTACATAGATTAAACAGATCATGGAGAAAAATCTGATGTAGATGCCGAGAATAAAAATGCAGTATAAGATATCAAATTTCGATTATACTGCAAAGTGTGCTAAAGGCATAGGATGGGTGACCTATTGGGAAGGTCTTATGTCAGTACTTGAGACTGATAAAAAGGAATCTGTTCGAGTTAATATTATTCGTATGGATATCTGATAAAGAATTATTAAGAGAATTTTTATCCGATAAAGATTTCGGGAAAAATTATCAGTATATTGGACTGAGTCAAAATTTTAAGTTTAACTTCATAAATATGGAATATTTTATTTGATAATATTATTTATTTTTCAGATATAGAGATAAGGAATTTTTAGAATTTATTTGATAGCCCGTTGAAGGGGAATCGTAGAAGAAGTAGTAAGTGAATATCGGGAAATCAGATTGAATCGAAATTTCAGAGGCTGCACCATAAGTCACGGAAAGTTCATAAAATATTGTTTTATGAATAAATTATTAATTGGTGGATTGTGATCTAACTAGAATAGTTGGATTTTTACAAAATGGCAAAATTAGCGATTTAAGTGACTAGTTTTGGTAATTTGGTCACAATGGCAATTTTGAAATATTTTGAAAGTATCATGGGTAATATGGTAATTTCCCATGTGAAAGCATTACTCTAGTTTGGTTAGAGTTGAATGGAATTTGGTAGGAATTGAACTAGAATGGTAATTTGTAAATTATGATTCAGTTGGAGGTTAAATTTGGAAAAATGACTAAATTGAATAAAAAAATTCAATTTATTATTACATGTGGCATAAATTAAAAAAAATGAAAAAAAATGTTCATCTTCCTCCTCTTCACTTCGAAATAATAGAGAAAAATGGGGGGAAATACACAAAAAAATTTCCTAGGCATTTTGAAGGCTCCCGAACAAGATTCAAGGTATGTTTTTGATAGAAAGTTGATCTATTCTCAATTCTCTTTCATTTGATAGTAATTTTATCAAGAGTTATGAAGATTTGATTATGTTCTTGAAGAGAGAGAAAATAGGGTTTCATGTTCCATGTTTAGATTGAAACTTGAACTATGCAGATTTAGAGTTGTAGAGATGAAATCAAGCTTAGATTGTGATTAATTTCAAGTTTAAGGATTAAAAACCCTAACCTTAGAATTTTTGATTTTATTTAGGTTTTTTAAATTGATGATGAAAATGAAAGATTGATGATATTAGAAGCATGATTTTGATGCTAGAATGAAAAATCTTCAACTAGTCCTTTAAGTGACTATTTTGGCATGCTTGATAAATTAGGGAAAATATTGTGAAAATTATCCTAGTGATGGATTTGAAGAGATTATGAAGTTAGAAGCTTGATTATGGCATTTGGACTAAAATAAAGTCTTTGAAAAGTTTAGACACCCAAATTTGGCAAGTAGGAATAAATTGGGGATTTAAATGTTAATTCTTGGAAATGAATAATATATGTTGAAAAATTTATTTAAGTATGTTAGAATGTTGTTAGATGAAAAATGAGCCTATATAATCCAAGTGACCAATATAGCCACATAGAAGAATAATGGGAAAATTTTATGAAAATTATGTTTATGAGATTTTGTGAATCGAATATATTGTATGAAGTTAGAATTAAAATTAGAATACATAGGGACCAATTTGGCAAGCTTCAAAGTTAAGGGACCGAATCTAAATTTTATGAAATTGGAGTGTATTTATGTAATTAATGATGTTGGAATGCTAAACCGACGTTGAATCGAATTAGTGACCATTTTGACAATTTGTCAAAATCAAGTGACCAAATAGCAAAATGAATTATTGGATGGGGATTAAATATGATTTTTAGATAAAATAATAGAATTAAGGTAGTAATGTTGATTTGAGGACTAAATTGCAAAGTTAAGAAGTTTGAATCCTTACCTTTGCATTTTAGTGACTATTTTGGCAAAGAAAGAAATTTAGAGAGAATTATTTTGAATAACTATTTGATGAAGAAGATGATGAATTGGTGGTTTGAAGTAAGTAATGGGACTAAATTGACAAGTTGAAAAATAAGAAGTTATTATAAATTAAAATTTAATTATGGAAAATTTTTTATGTTATATGATTAGGTAGCTTGATTGAAATTTTGTTAGAAATGAATCTAACAAATGTTTGTTTATATTTATGTGGATAATGAAATCAAATCCGAATCAAAGAAGATTCGAGGTACTATGAAGGAAAGGATCGAGTAGAATTTAGTGAGGCATGCTAATAAATGGCCCAGGTGAGTGTAATTTTTATTTATTTATTATATATGCGAGATGAATGAATGCATTTTTATCTGTTTATATATATGTGTGAAGAAGACTTGCAATCAGTCAACTTTGATAATAATGAAAATGTATGTTGATCAAAGAAATATTAAATAGCATATGTGATACATGGATTTAGCATAATAATTTATTTGAGATAAATCGGATTATAGATTTTGGGTATGAAATGTTCATTATCGAATTATGGTTGATAGTATTGATGAATTGGATATTGAAGGTGAAACTATTATATTGTTATGCCCAAGTACTAGTGAGACAATGTAGGCACTACGGTGCTGAGACAATGTAGAGACAATGTAGGCACTACGGTGCTGAGACAATGTAGGCACTGTGATGTTGAGATAATGTAGGCACTATGGTGCCGAGATAGACACTAAAGTGTTGTGCGAGGAACAAAAGGGCATCCTCAAGTACGTACTTTTCTCAATCGCTTCGGTGTCATGATGACTCACGTACTATGGCATCACATGATTTTGTACTTTGGGCTATATTAGAGAATATGAAATGAAAATGATTGCCTGATGAAAGTATGACTATATTAGAGAATGTGATATGCAAATGATTGAGTAATGAAAGCACGACTACTTGATGATCTTGAACATTGATATCAGGATTCTTACGATTGTCATGGTATATGATTATTCCTGCATTACAGATGGCATGATTTTATACTTTGGCTATAATACTTGAAATGCAGGTATGCAATTAGTTAAGCTAAAAAGGTTAATGTATACAAGACTGATAAGATAGATGGAATCCTATGATTTGAATATTATATTGGTTAAATAAATTATACGTGCAAGGTAGTTCTATACATGTTTAAAATGTTATCAACTGAAATTGGAAATCGCTTGCCAATCTGCAGAGTTGTGTTATTATAATCAGCTAAAAAGTGTGTTTTGTATCACACGTAGGTACTTTGGAATAGATAGTAGAGGAAGAGCTGCACATCATTGGATAAAGTTAGTCGGTATTATCAGTAAGTATCACCACATCCTAGTATAGTTAGGCATGTATAGATGTAAAATACGTAGCTATTTTGTATGATCTAGAAGCAGGACTTAGTTTGAGGAATTAAGAATATTAGAAAAGATACTTCAAATGATTTTAAACTTAGTTGGTTGATCAATGCGTAGCGATTTTAAAATCAAGAAAGGGTCTAGACAGTACACATAGTTTTCACCATGAGTTATATTTTTATTTTAATAACTACTTAAAGTATTTTATAAACCAATTCAGGGTCGAAACTAGATGAATCTAGACAGATTTGTAAATTAGTGAAAACCGAAATAGGGTTGATTAATCAAAATAATTTGGCTATATATTAAAAAAATTACAAGTCTGAAAATCAGTGTAATCAGTTAGTAACATCTTTAATGTGTATTCGAATATCGAGTATACTTTTAAGGTGTTACAAAACCATTTCAACTTACTCTTGGGCTTAGGAAAGCTTTTCAAACTTTCCCTAAGTCCCCAAAATTGAGCCAATAAGCTTTGTTGCCCTCATAAATCCGTTTTTACTCACCGATACTCAAACACCTCACTTGTCGATATGTCACGAGCTTCCACAATGATTTGATAGCTACAAAGCAACTTTGTTTTGCTCTTCCCCTACTTCTACAACATATAACCAAAGGAATATTGCATTCCACAACAACCATAAACATGTCCCTTGCATCTCAATGCAAATACTTCCCGAAAATCAATCAGAAAACACCAAAAATATCTTCAAACCTCATCCGATCAACTACCAGCCACAAACCTATGATTCTAATATCCAAATCTATTCACTTAACATCTAAAAGCACATTTAAATCATTTTTATACCTCCAACAACAAACGATCACTTAAAACAACCCTAAAACTAACTAAACACCAGCTTAAAAATCAAACAATTAAATAGTTTCGAGATTAATATCAAAAATATCATTTCATATTATATTTACACAACTAAAATATGAATTAACCCAATTGAAATCTCTTGCATTAATCGTCTTAATAAAGAATTTTGGCAAAAAAACAAAATCATCATTTAACATCAATTTCTTAAATTAAATTGAAAAATCAAGTTATAAATCAATAATCAAGAGCCGATTGATAGGGATATCAATAAAGAACCTTAGTTTTAAGAGAGAAGGAGAAATTACCTTTTGAAGAGATTCCCAGCAAAATTTATGTGATTTTTTCCTTTGAAAAGAAGTTGAGGAATGAAAGAGATTTTTTAAAATCTTTTATAAGGTTTTGTTAGGAAACAAAAGAGGAATCAAATGAAGTAATTTCCATGAAAAACATCCAAGAAATATGAATTTTACGTAAAAGAAAGTGATGAGAAAATGAGAGAACACGTTAAGAAAATTGGGAAATATGAGAAAATAATCTTAGGAAAGCAACTAAGCGTCAAAATCATTTGTCAATTAAGGTGGTAAACTCAATTAAAATTTTTGGAAAGTATCTCTCTCTAAGGATTATTAGTATTGGCCCTTTTACAAATTAGTCACGTATAAACAAGTTTACAAATCTTACATTTTAGTCACTAAAACCAAAATGACACTTAAATCTTCATTTTAGTTACTAAAACATTTAATTAAAATAATTAAACATTTTAGAAGTTTAAACCATATTTTATTTAACAAAATTCCAATTTTTAAATATTTATTTTCCTGAAATCCATTTTACCAGTTAATCCAGTTCGACCAGTCCTAACCGAACCCAATCGAACACCCCTAATTCTTCTAGCCCTATTTTTGGGGTGCTATAATTACTTGATACACTGTTTAATTAGAATCAATTGTGATAACTTACACATATTGCCCCTTATAATCTCCGTGAAGACAATATTTGATACTTATCATTTTATTACTTGATTTGACGTATATACTTGAACAATTATTATATCATATGATGGAAGCAGTGATGGTTAATCCTCGTCTATGTGCTCCTTGAATGTAGCCAAACCACCAACCTACGAACATAAAAATTTGAACGCTGAGCTTTACAAGCTTGATGGCACATTTCTACTCTACTATACTTTATGCATTTCATACAAATGAGTATAGCTAGCTGTCTATGGTCCAATATACAGTCTACACATGCTAGAAACCATATATTAAGGCATATGATTATCATCAACAACGTGCTCAACATCACAATCAATTACAACGATACTTACACATACAATACATGGGATCACATAACATCAGGTATACTGCGATTAATCGGGATCACATAGCATTCGATACCTCACGACCGTACTTAGTATCATATAGCATCGAGCAGATCACAACCGTACTTGAGATCACATATCATCAAGTACAATGTTTTCGTACTTAGGGTCACATAATATTTAGTAAAACAGTTGTTTTTCGCGATCACATAGCATCACGTACATATCAATTTCATAAGTAGTAGAGTACATTCAATTGGATATTCGAGACTTATCACAATTAATTCATACGAGGGCCTTCAAGGCCATACATCACCCAATACAACATTCAAGTATAGAAAAATCTATCACTAGATAGCTTACTATCTTAATTCAACCGATGATCCATTGACTAAGTTCATTTTACTTGGTTGTATTTTAAAATTTCTTAGCTTATGATTGTTTTAATTATATTCGATTCAATTATCAAGTTATCAAGTAATTCTAACAATTTCACTTTCAATAGTATAATTTCTCAACAGTAGATATCGATAATCTTATATGAGTATCGGTACTCACTCTATGGGGTATTGATACTCAATTTTGAGTATTACTGTAACATCCTCAACGTATATTCGATATTTGAATATATATTAAAGATGTTACTAACTGATTTACACTGATTTTCAGACTTGTATTTTTTTTTCAACAAAGTAGTTTGGTGGTTGGCCCTTTCTCAGTTTTCAAACAAAACTATGTCTAGCAACCGCAGCTAGTTTTGACCCTGAATTGGTTTGTAAAATACTTTACGCAGTTATTAAAATGAGAATATAATTCAGGGTGAAAACTATGTATGCTGCCTAGACCCTTTCTTGATTTCAAAATCACTACGCGATAAATAACCAACTAAGTTTAAAACTGTTTAAAGCATCTTTTCTAATATTTTAATTCTTCAAACTAAGTCATGATGCTAGATCATACGGAATGGCTACTTATTTAATATCTATACATGCCCACTAGAGTAGGATGTAGTGATACTTACTGATAATACAGGCTAACTTGATTCAATGATGTACAACTCCTCCTCTGCTATTTAATCTGAAATACCTACGTGTGATACAAAACACACGTTAATTATAACTTAATGAGACATAATCATAACAATGTAAAATAATTATTATAAATAACTTAATTATGCAAATATGTCCAACGATTTCCAATAGCAATTGACAACAGTTTATCATGTATAAAACTATTTTACTTGTATAGTTCATTTAACCAATATAATATTCAAATCACAGGATTCGATATGTCTTACCAGTCTTGTGTAAATTAAGCTTTTTAGCTTAACTACTTGCATGAATGCATTTCAATATGATTCATATCATCTATTAATTTTGTCATAAAATCATGTGATCAATGGTTCATGGTCATCAAGTAGTCATGCTTTCGTCACATAATCATTTTCAATACAACTTTCCTTTAGAGATAGCCCAAAGTATATAATATGAGATCAAGGTACGTGAGTCATCTTGACAAGACACCATAGTGTCTAACATAACGTGAACATGAATACGTACTCGAGGACGCTCTTTGCTCCTCATAAAAGCACCTCGTCAATGCCATGAGCAATGTGGGCTTGGATCCCCAGGGTGGACACCAAGGGCTTGGGTCCCTAAGGTGGAAGTGACACCATAGTGCCTAACTTGAACATGATAGATGAGTACGTATTTGAGGATGCTCTTTGCTCCTCATTAAAGCACCTCGTTAGTGCCATTAGCACTATGGGCTTGGATACCCAGGGTGCACACCAAGGGCTTGGGTCCCCAAGGTGTATGTGATACCGTAGTAGTCTCAGAACATGAAACATATCCAACCATGCCAAGAACTCTCATATCATAATACTTGGGGATTTCATTTCATTATCAATCAATCCTTATCATTCATGTAAATAGACAATTCACATCCCATATTTCATCATAATTTTTCATATATACTTGCCATTACTGTATTATGCTTCAATGTAAATCATATAGTCGATGTTAGGCAGTTCATACCCAATATCAAAAATCTGATTTATCTTAGATAAATCATTATGCGATATCAGTGTATCACATATGCCATTTTATATTTCATGCCATTTATATAACTTTGATCAGCTTACATTTTCATTAGTATTAAGATCGACTTATTGCAAGTCTCTCCCATGTCATATATATAAAATAAATAAAAATGCACTCATTCATATCATATATATAATAAATAAGTAAAAATGCATTCACCTGGGCCATTTATTAGCATGCCTCACTAAATTCTACTTGATCCTTCCCTTCATAGTACCTCAAATCTTCTTGATTCTAACTTTGAAGCCTTCAAAATTGCCAAGAATTTTTTTGTGTGTATTTTCTCTCCCTTTCCCCATGTATTTTCAAAATATGGAAGAAGAGGATGAACATTTTTTTCAACTTTTTTTAATTTATGCCACATGTATATATTAAATTGTATTTTTTATTCAATTTAATCCTTATTCCAAAATTAACCTCCAACTAAATCATAATTTACAAATTGCCATTCTAGTTCAATTCCAACCAAATTCCATTCAACTCTAACCAAATTAAAGTAATTCTTTCACATGAGAAATTACCATATTGCCCATGGTACTTTCAAAATATTTCAAAATTGTCATTGTGATCAAATTACCAAAACTAGTCACTTAAATCACAAATTTTGCCATTTTGTAAAAATTCAACTATTCTAGTTAGATCACAATCAACCAATTAATAATTTATTCATAAAATAATATTTTATAAATTTTTCGTGACTTATGGAATAGTCTATGAAATTTCGATTCGATTTCCCGATATTCACTTAGTACTTCTACTGCAATCTCCTCTTTACCGGGCTCATCAATTAAATTCTAAAAATTCCTTATTTCCATATCTGAAGAATAAATAATATTATCAAATAAAATATTCCATATTTATGAAGTCAAACTTAAAATTTTGATTCGGTCCAATATACTGATAATTTTACCCGAAATCTTTATCAGATAAAATTCTCTTAATAATCCTTTATCAAATATCCATACGAATCATATTAACTCGAACCGATTCTCTTTTTTTATTAGTCCCAAATACTGACATAAGACATTTCCTATAGGTTACCCATCCTATGCCCTGAGCACGCTTAACTTTGTAGTTCAATCGAAATTCGATATCTTATACTGCATTTTTCTCTATGATCTGTTTAATCCATGCACAAGATGAAATAATTACTGTTAAATTCCCTAAATATCCATAAAATAATATGTTATAACTCTTCCAAAGTCTATGGAATCATCTCCGAAATTTTAGCTTGATCAAATTTACCGATAAATGCCGAGAATTTTATGGGTTACTAAATAAATTCCTTAATCGAAATAAATCATAGGATTCATCCTGAATCGAACTAAAATATTTCCAACACTTGAAAATAACTTTTATAACCTTTCTCTATCATATGATAAAATTTCATAATTTTTCAATTCGATCTGGGTATCCGAATTCCACTTAAACTTTGACTGCGATTTTCCAATAATCGAAATATCGGATCAAACCAGTAATTCCTTATTCGATCCACACCAATAGGTGCTCTATCTATTTATAAAATAAAACACCTAACTTTTGGGAAATTATAACTTTGATCCTTCAAATTTTCACATTTCAACTTGTACCACCCAATTTTTAAAAACTTATCATTTTGGTCACTAAACTTTAGCCTTGAATTCCTATTCCAATTTTCATTGGGTTTTAACCAAAATTTGTGAGTATCCTATTTTACTCGTTCTCTATCACACGACACCTTAAAACCTCAGAAATTTCTTTTCCACAGTCCGTAATTGAGAAAACCCTAAATTTTACATTTTTGTCATTTTAGTCACTAAATAAGCTTTTAAGCAATTATCTTAGCACTAAATGACCCTTAAACAGTACTATAAATTTTGGGTATTACAGTTAGTACTACACCGGCTCTCAATATTTCAATATTAAAGTAGTACCAATAATTGAGTATTGATATTGGGCTTTAGGTATCTGTAATCCTATATGGGTATCAATAACAAAATATCATTCGATGTTTTCTATTTAATTCAGTACCGATACAACCCTTTAAGTTTTGATATTGACTATAGTAGTATCGAAACTCGACATGAGTTTCGATACTGCCTATTGACTTTCATTGTTGCGTGAACAATATTGATATCAGATGAATTGGTATCGATAACCACCTTCTAAAAAGTCAAATTTTCCCTTGTGTTCATACACTATCAGTACCTGAAACCCAAAATTTACATTTTAGTCCATGGATTTCAATTCAAACATGCCTCTAAAAATCTACATTTGAGCTATAGTATTTAACAAAGCCTACCAAGGCATATATGAGAATTTTACTATAATTTAACAACATTTTTAACAGCAATTTCTCAACTTAGATCATCATACATTCGTAGCATACAACACCCAAAATGCAAGTCATTATATCTATGATAGGTAAGAAGCGCTTCAAAAATAACAAATGTACTACATTATGTAAAATCCTAAATGCAACTTTTGATCAACACTTTCTCAACAACCATCTCCCACTGCTAACCACCAGTAGAGTTATTCTTCCGCTCTAACATCAACACTACATCTATTGTCAACATACTCATTCATCATTCAAAACCCAAAATCTATCCTTAACACTTAAAATCTTCATCAAATCTAGTAAAACACCCCATTCTCACTCCTATATAAACCTCAAATGTCAAAGCCACTAAAGAGGGAAGATCCATAAGGTATGAAGTCTGAAACCTTACGAACATAAAAGAAAGCATAAAAAGGGTGGAAACAAAATAGAAAGGGAGAAAGGAAATACTTCTTGGTCATGGCCTTCTTCGACAATTAAGATGTCATTTCTTCAACCTGAATGATAGAAAAGCTTGTCAGAACATGAGGAACAACAGATAAAAACATGGTAGAGACCAACGACGGAGGAACAATATTGAAGATGGAAAGCTAAAACATAATAGGCTAGATCTACAAAGTTATAGGTGTGTTCTTATGAAATCAACCTCAAATTCAGAATGAGGGGACCACTATACAACTGCCTACAAGTTTTGGGCTTCGTCGACCATCATTGACAATGATCGAGGGTGGTCGGCGATGACAGACGATGATGACTAGCGATGGTTTAATTTAATTCATTTTGAATTACAATTGCTTTTTAGTCCTCCTATTTTGTATACAGTTCAATCTAATTCACTTTCGCATGATTTAATAGCTTTTTTAACCTTGTAATTTAATTTATTTTAAAAGGCACACATTTCATCAAATTTTCTTTTTTAAAAAAATTACGGCAATGTTATCATCTCATAGTAGTTGACATGATGGTTCCTAACTCATTGAATGTTTTTTTAATTATTCATGATAGGAAGATATTCTTCTCAAACGTCTCTTCATTATTTTTTTTAAAAGGCGATGTTATTTATTTGTGTTAATTAATGCGGTAGTGTCCAAACTTATCGGGATGCAACTTTCGTTATTATTCGTAACATAAGGATAGAATTCTCATATTTCAAAGAATATGGCATTGTAATTTTGTTGAGTTGATTAACGGGGTAATGTCCAAATTTATTAAATTACGACTTTCGTAATTATTCATGACTATGATAAAAAAGTCGCCACCAGTCCCTTTTATTATATTAGGCGGATCGAAAACCTAAAAACAAACCAGAGATTACGAAATTTTAAGGTTCAGGGTCACGGTTACGTGAGGAGAAGGATTAACACCCCCACAATGCCCGTAGAACGAAGCTTATTTGATCACTAATATTTTTCTTTGTAACCCAGATGAATGCATGCAAAGATTAATGTAAAAATCCACAAAGTTCTAAAAGTGACCCGAATTTATTCACGGTTGAGGAAACCTAGGTCAAATTTAAATGCAATAGGGATTAAGGGTATTCACGCACAACTGTTGATCTGAGTGAGCTCTCCCTAAATAATCTAGACCGTTAGATCTCCTTTTGATCTAACGGTGATGAAGGGTACGACGTATGGAGTAAAGGGGCTAGGGTTTTGGGTATTAATCTGGACCGTTGGATCAAGGAGTGATCCAACAGTGGAGGCTTGGCAGTGCATAGATTAGATTCTAGTTTTTTTTTTTAAATAAATTTGGGCCAAACGAGCCTTTCTTTGTGTACATGGACTTCCGTAATAGATTTTTTCTAATGGATCTGATATTCATATTTTTTTTATGTGGGTTTTAATACATACAAAGGGATAAAATAAAACAAACAAATTAAAATTAAAGATGAATAAAATTAGGTGACTATAGCTGCCTTTCTTTGTTCATTCTGGTGAAACGGAAATATGGCAAAGAACGAAAGGAATTGATTTTATCCGACCGAGTTGCGTATTGAACACCACTTTTTCAAATATGACTTTGATCCTTCAAACCTGAGGAAACCAAGTCTGAAAGATGATCTACTCCTTCGAACCCAAAGAGAACAAATCGAGACCTAATCCTCCAAACCTTAGGTAGTGCAAAAATATGACTCTCTAATCCTTAAAACCCGAGGACACCAAGTCAAAAAGATGATCTGCTCCTTCGAACTTGAGGAAAACAAATCAAACAATACTCTTTCAAACCTAAGGAAAATGTGTAACCCCCTTGACCCGGTCTAGTCGCAAGACCGAACCAAGCAAGCTACATTATGGATTGCTGAAACAAACTCGAAAGATTTACATTGAAAACGGTCCATTTTTTCTTTTATCTTGTCTAAATGCATATTTAAGTCCTAAGGTAATCATGCTGCTTATGGTGAAAGTTCCAACTCAATCGGGCGTTAATTTGACATCCAATTGTACGAATTTGCATTCCAGGGACTAAAACATAATTTCTATTAATTAAGAGGACATTCATGAAATTGGAGTTACCAATCCATTATTAGTCATATTTCATACATTCAGGTTAAATTCCAACTTAAAATAACCATTCAAACTCATTTAATTGCATAAACAAAAAAATAGTGACTAAATTGCAAAGAATCCAAACTTTAGAAAACATCCTAACTGAAATAACGACTGTCGTACTGGTACGGTCCTTTCTCATATCGCAACGGGTGTGAAATTTAAAGGCATATTGGTACAGTCCTCAGGTGTACTGATACGGGTATGTGTGTTCGAAAATATTAAAATCTAGTAGCTAAAGGGCGTACCGATATGGTTGCCCGTGTACAGACACCAGGCTTATTTTTTAGCTACGCATACTGATACGATCCCTAGGCTTATCGGTGCACCAAGGCAATTTTTCCTAGATCGAGTCGAGATAGGTCCCCGCGTATCGATCCCTGAGGACTCGTACCGGTACGAACATACCTGTAATGACCTCTTGGTCTAACATATGACACTTTGGCTCAATCTAACATACTCCAAACAACATATAATCATCATGTAACTTCACAATCATCAATTTCTCAAACATAGCAGCATGGTAGAAGACCAAACACAACATCTCAAATCCAAATATAACTCCTATAGGCATGGTTTCTACCTAAGCATGCAAAGTGTTTCCCAACCCCTCAAAACCAAATATTATGCATCATACAAGTCCAAAACATCATACCAAAACATTACACATGGGGAATACCCAAAATAAACCTCACAAATACAACGTGGTCACATTGCCTCTTATTACTACTAAGCATTTATAAACCATACTTTGAAATTGTCTCGACCCTTGGATCTCTTCTTGCACACTTGCTGTCCGAAAATGATTATTTCTCTGCATGGATGAGAAAGAAGAGCGTAAGCCATAAGCTTAGTGAGGGAACCTCTAGAACACTCATCAATGGAATAAAAATCATTTTGATTCAAACCAAGTGTACATGTTCATGGAAAAATCATCTCATGCATCTATAATCTCTTTCAAATGCACATTTAATTCATTTGCAACACATGTATCATGGATTTCTTCTCTACCTCAATTTAAGCTTCAATTGCCAAATTCTCTACATATAAAGCTCAAAGAGCATCTCATATATAAACCATATTATACAAACATAATCCATTTATAATGATACATTATATAGTATATTGGCTTTCAAGTGACTCAAAATAAGTACCATGCCATTTACAAAACACATCGGATAAACAGATTTCCGAAGTGGTTCCTACGACCACTTCACATACATACTTGAACCAGCGCAACGGAACATTTACCCACCTCAACGGTTCAAACTGGAGCAATGGAACATTTGCCCACCTCAACAGTTTTGATGTATAAATCCACTAGCGGGATAAAACAAAACATTTACCCACCTCGACCGCTGCGGTTCTCATGGTGGAGCCAACAGAACATTTACCCACCTCAACACACATGAGGCAACTTATTATAGTTCACTTTAAACCCTATGGCTATCCAACTATATTCGACAACATTTTAATCACAACCACTTGGTAATATACTTAATAAAACAACATTACCTCTATGTTTAACATATGCATCAAATCAATCCAATTTCAAACAATTAAACCATGCATTAAAACACATTTTCACTCACCAACAACCCCAAGCTCTCTTGCCTTTACAAGAATCAAGCTTCCAAAACTTCTGCAACCTCTCCAAAAGCTAAAGGATCTAACTCCCCTACTTTACCCAAACAAAAATAGAGGATTAATGCACTTACATGCATCTCTAATCCCTAGTAAACAACAAACACAACTTCGCCTCCCTTAGTTCCATCAAACGTCTAACTAAAACAACCGAAATCAACATCAAACTTCATCTAAACAAAGACCAGCCAAAACCTATTGATTTCAACATCTCAACAACATCAATTAACATCCAAAAACATCCTAAACACGTTCTTATACCTCCAGCAATAGTACAGCACCAAAACCATCAAAAACCAACTATAAACAACCTAAAAAATTAGCAATTCACATAGTTTCAGTATTCCTTTAATTAATCTCTGCTTTTAACATTGAAACACATCTTATAATAGATCTAAATCCATTATATTTATTACACAATAGATCCAAAACAATATACATCCGATTTCTTCATCAAAATTCAATTTAATCCATAAAAGCTTGATTAAATCATAAATTCTTAACAAAAATCAATAGCAAAAGATCAAAAACTTGGGAATTTCATTAAAGAACCTTTAATTATAGGAGAGAAACAAAAATCACCTCTAATTGCTGATTTTTCCCTTAATTGGAAAAGATTGGTTGAAATCCAAGTAGCCTTTTGATGCAAGAATCAAAGGAATCAAGTATAAAATCAAAAAGGAATTCAAAGAGATTGATTCTTGGAAATTTTGGAAAGATTTTGATAGTTTGGCTGCTGAAAAAGTTGAGAGAAAAGTAATATCATAGTTAGTTACGCAAGAAAGTGATTTTGTGAAAATAAAATCCTTTTATTAAATCTATTTTCTTTTAATAGTAAAACTAATTAAAAACACTTTAAAAACACGTAAGAAAGTGATTTTGTGAAAATAAAATCCTTTTATTAAATCTATTTTCTTTTAATAGTAAAACTAATTAAAAACACTTTAAAAATCTGATGGAAAATTTTTGGTAAATAGCTCCTTAAAGATTCTAAGTTTTGACCCTTTTACGATTTAGTCACCAAAACAGTTTTGAAACCTTCACATTCTAGTCACCAAACCAAAATGTCCAAAAATTATATTTAATTCCTTTAAATCAAATTTACCAAAACCTTTAAAATATTAATTAAATATTTTCTAGTATTTTTCTATATTTTATTGTGACCAATAACTATTTATTAAGATTTAATTCCCGAAACTAACTCGAATTGCCTAATTCGGTTCTTACGAACTGTCTAATCGATCCATTTAACATCTAGGCCCAAATTCAGGGCGTTACAAAATATGACTCTGATCCTTCGAACTCGAGGACACCAAGTCAGATAGATAATTCGCTCCTTCGATCCCGAGGAGAACAAATAGAACAATGCTTCTTCGAACCTGTGGAAACAAAAAAATATGACTCTAATCCTTCGTACTCGAGGACACTAAGTTAAAAAGATAATATGCTCCTTCGGACCTGAGAAGAACAAATCGAATGATGCTCCTTCGAAAATATGACTCTGATCTTTCAATCCCGAGTATACTAAGTGGAAACCAATCTCGTCCTGCTCCACTATCTTTATCTCATCATTCTTAGCAGCTCTTTGCTTCATAGGATACATTTGATCTTTACTTCATAGAAAACATTTGATGTTTGCATATTTGCTCACTCAATCTAGTAATCTTGTACTCCTGGTTAGTAGTACGGCCTTTTAGATTTTGGCATTCTGATCAGCGAGCCGATAGCTCAATATCAAGTGAATAAACTCCTCTAATACCTTAAAATAATATCAAGCATCCTCCAAGCTTTTTAAAAGTACTTTGAATTGCTTGCATGGGAATCTTCACAGTAAAGCTTATTTCCACCTTAAATATCTTTTAATGATATTCAATGCTTAGGAAATCTTGTATCCTTGATCTGAGTAGATTGCCCAATTTGGCACTATGATCTGCACAAAATTTTATGCTCTTGCGAATGACATGATCAAAGTCAAAATAATGAAATACATCATAGTCCTTGTATGTTTACATCATCTTTTGGAGTAATGTTAAAAAATCTTTCATGTTGTATGAATGCAAATCTATTGGTTCCTATTTCAATGCAAATGTAGGTGAAATAGATGTGAATAGAAAAACTATGGGATGTAGGTTTTATTAATACTGGCAAGCACAAGGGTAATTACAGAGAAAGGAAGTTAAGTGTCTGGATATCAAGGGCAAAAGCACTCTAAGTTAATTCCTCGGAAGTTATCCCAAATGCAACCTTGGTTGAGAAGATTTCAAATATCGGGATGAGATGAAGATGTTGAGCAAATCGTTGTACTGAAGTTTATCTATCGTTTGCCCAAATTTCGAATATTTAAGCCACCCTTTATGGGTTTCAACTTAAATCCACCTTTGGTTTCAAGATTCCCTTTGCAGGTTTTTATCTTGAACCCCCTTTTATTTTTATTTTTCCTTTTTCTTAAGTCTAAAGCACCCTTGCGAGTTTTCACTTTTAGACCCTTTATATTTTTCTCAAAGTGCCCTTTTGGGTTTTCACTCTGGTGTAATCACTCATTTTTGACCGGGTTTTAGTGTTATTAGTGTTATTATAATACTAAAATTATATATATATATATATATAAATATATATATAATAATAATAAAAAAGGGGGAGGGGAGTGGAGCACAAAGCTCCACGTCACCCTCCTCACCCCTATAAATAGAAGCAATTGGCAGCAAGAAGGGGAAAAAATTGAATTGCAATCACGCCAATTGAAGAGAAAAAATGGCAATTGCAACAATTGGAATCGGCAAGGGCAGGCCAATTCGGCTAGCCCAGGACCGGGGTAATATCCTCGGTCCTAACCGGTTCGATCGGGGTCCTATTTTAGGTCCGATCTAGTTAATATTTTTGGAGGGGTCGCGGTAGATCTAGGTGGTGTTCAGTCGGGATTCGCCGTTCGAGCTCCTAGTTAGGTATATTTTCTTTCCTTTTTTATTAGTGTTGTAATTTTTATAATTTAATGAAGTATTAGTTATCTTAAAATTTTAGTCTTATTTTTTATTTTGTATGTTTATGTTTTAGATTAATATTTAATATGTTTTAAATTTGTATTTTATATTAATATTTTATTTATGTTAGATATGTTTTTATTTATGAGTCAGATTAATATTTATGTATGTATGTTTTAGAATAGTATTTTATGTTGAATTTGTTTTTATGTTAGATTAATATTTATGAATATTAGTATTTTGTTTATGCTAGATATGTTTTTATTTATGAGTTAGATTAATATGTATATATGCATGTTTTAGTCTAGTATATCATTTATGTTAGATTAGTATTACATTATGTCAATATTTATTGCATTTAAATATTTTGCCATGTTTTATATTTTTGCCACTAAGATTGCATATGATATATAAATTGTTAATGCGGTGTCCTTTTATCCGAGCGTAAACGGGGCGATATCGGCGTAGTGATAGTGGTTGGCGTTTACTCTCGGATAACGGGGACCTTAAAATTAATTCGCAATTATGACCGAATTTTAAAATAATCGTCACTCTAATCCGGAAAATCCAATATTAATAAAGCGGTAATTATTAAAGTACCAATTTTTTTGGGCGGTGTGGGGTGCTAATCCTTCCCCATCCGTAACCGACTCCCGAACCCAATCTTTTTGAATCTACGGTTTTATGGTGTCGGCCTACCTAAGTGGTCGATGGCGACTCCATTTTTAATACGGTTTCTTTTAAAAACCCCACGGAATAAATATTTTATATCCAAAAGAGTCACAAACACCTTTCAAAATCCTTGAAAAACAATCGTTTTTATTTAGCGATGATGAAGTATCGAGAAAAAAGACATCGCTACTGGATGGCGACTCATTTGGGGACATTTTTGTTTTCAAAAACAAATGAGAGTCAAGCTTTTAAAATAATTACCGCTTTACTAATATTGGAAATTCCGGATTAAAGTAACTATTAAATTAACATTCGGTCATAATTGCGCGTTTATTTTAACGCATTTAAAATATGGCATATAAACCCGTCTTTTTAAGTGGGGGAAAACGCTAATGCTTTCGTGGAGATATCGTTCTCCCGTATGGGCCTAGCAAGTACCTTCGGGGCTCGAGTACCTTATGCTTTCGTAAGGATATCGTTCCTTCGTACGGGCATAAGCGAATGGGTCCCCCTGAATTGAACCCGGTTGAAAGGAGCCTATAATGGGTGATGATCGGGGGCCTTGCTACTCTTAGTAGAGGACAGCAAGGACAATTCGGGTACCTCCTAGCACCAACACTGCATGTAGAGAACATAGAAAACCCACCCTGTTAGAGCCATGCGGATAACCTTAAGTGTTTTAGACGGGATAAATAGGGATGTTTTGTGTGTTTATTCTGTTTAATTTTGTCCTTTTATTTATGTATTTATTATTTTTATCCGGTACTAACTCATTTTTTTGTGTTTTATTTTATTTTTACACATATTTTTGTTGCATTATCATTGCATCCACATTACATAGAGGCGTTGATTCAAGTGGTTTGCCCGATTAGAAAATCTTTCATCATGGAAAAAGGTGTCTTAGGAAGGACAAAGATCGATCCGATCGCGTGACATCGGTTAGAGATTACTCAACGATTCGGCGTAACAATTTGCCGAACAGCGTGTAGTGCCAAAGTATACACATGAGACCCGATGGTGGACATACGACGAGTTGCAAAGCGTGTGAATGACTTAACTACCGAAGTCGCGGCTCTCCGACCTTTCGTAACCCCGGACATAGAAGAAGCACCAAGGTTTATCAAGTTGCTCAGAGCTGTCGAGGAGCTAGGTGGTAGAGCTAGGGATTATGTGTAGAACTTTATTTTGTAATTAAGACTTTGTAATAGACTCTTTTTGTAATATGGACTCATTTTGTAATATGGATCTTTTTTGTAATCTGGACCCTTTAATTCCCATGAAAGTCGTTCGAAAGGGTGATTACCAGCGGAATTAACGTCTTTATTTGCATTCATGTTGCATATCATGACATGGTGTTGATTCAAGAACAGTTCATTAAAAGGCTTTCAAAATAGAAAAAGTACATTTTGCCGGAACGATAATATTACAAAGTATCAAGTTAGGCGAGCAAAGACCAATCGCGAAAGAAGGCGATGCGACAATAAGGCACGTCGACTTGAGAAGAAGATTGATCGGGGACGAGAACCCCAAATTTAAATCTTCACATTTGACCATTTTAAAATTCTCGATTTTAATTTAACTCAAAAAAATAAAAAATATTATTATTTTTCTTTGAAACTTCTTCTCTCATAAAACTTTTGAATAATAATAATAATAAAAAAGAAGCCTAAAAGTTTCATTTTTAAGTAAGTTAAAATTTTTAATAATAAAAATAGGGAAATTTTTAAACCAAATGATCTTTGAGAATTTTAATTTAAACCCTAAAATTTTTTAAAGTACTCCCTTAGGACCGATAGAATCCATCCCTGTTTAGACGTATTATTCGTTTGCACCCAGAAAAGATCTTATATGCATTATGCCTGCACTTGTTGATGTTATTTTTAGAAGCCATAAAAAAATAAAGATCATGACGTCACGAGTCCATAGAATAAGAAGAGAAGACGAAGTCATCCATCATCCTGAAGATGACGTCAAGACGTGGAGCACAGGTTTTGCTTCCCGAAGTTAAGATCTCGAAGGAAACTAAGCTGTCACTGTAATTCATTATTAGTTTCTTGCAACCAGACATTTTTCTACTGATTGAAAGCCTTTTAAGGACTGTTCGAGAATCAACACCGCATTTGCATTCATGCATTGCATTGCATTACATTACATTGCATTGCATTACATTGTACAATCATGACATATTTTACACCTTGCATAAAATTTTTGAGGGGTAATCCAAAGAACAATTAGAGTTTTATCGTGAATAAAAGAATTGAACACACTCAAAAATCAAGATTCGAGCAGTTAAAAGATGGACTCGAGAGAAAAAGAGAGAAAAAGAAGTTTGATGCCTTTAATACAAGAAAACTCTGTTTGAGCCTCGATTTGGTCGTTCCTCTGGATTTCAAAGATTTCCAAGATGCCCCAAGATTCGTGTGACCATATTCTGTAAAAAAGATAGGGGGCTACATTGAAAATTACCGATCCACTACTTACCCGACAGTCTAGCAGGACCTACCGTGATATGATATACTTTGGACCCAGCAGCAAGTCGTCAGTATCTCCCGGGTACAAAGATGAAACCTGATTAAAGCTTCAAGGAATGTGCTTTGAGGTGTATGTGTTTAGCGACCCAAGTGCAGCCTCCCGTAGATGAAGAGGAAAGTGAATTCCATGTCATCTTTCTTATTTCTTCTTTAATAAGATGCTCGGGAAAATGAAAGCCAGCTTTGAGGACTTCATGACAGTCAGAGAAATCGAACATGCACTCCGGGACCTAAGTTTAAAGACCAGACCTGCCTAGGAGCAGAAGAAAACAGAGAGATAAATGGGTACCACTTTCAAAACATTGAGGCGCTGGGGCATGACACTAAGAAATTTGGGGTCGTTAATAGAAAAATTAAGAAGCTGGTTGACGAGGGAGTCATGACGAGAGAGTTGATCCAGCGGTGGAAAAGCAAGAGAAGAGGCAAGCCTACACTACCTTGGAAGGGGCAGAATGAGTTAGCACCCTGGAGATAATCCAAAGGTCCCTATGGTTTTCTCATCATTTCACAAAGAAATTCTCAACAAAAAAATCATTGTTTATTAGAATTAAAAATCACATTTCCATTTAGAAAAGCATTTTTACATTCTTGATTCTTTAAACATTTCATTTTTATGGGGTAGTTTTCCCATATGCATATACACACATTTTTGAATGGACATATGTATATATCATTTCTATACCAGGTCCTCGAATTTTGAATGCAACAGTACATTTGCCTCAAACCCAAAGATCAACTCTAAGTTGCATATATTTAGAAGAGATTGAATGTTGTGGTGATACTGTAAATGTGAGTATCTGCTAGTTTACTTAGGCCAACAGAGGAACAAAGGCGAGTGTTTAGACAATGGGCAATTCCCATTTTAAGAATTTATCTTCTCAGTCACTTGTCGTTTTAGATCCTTGAAACGAAAGTTGACCCTAAACCTCTACCCCCTGAAGGCATTCTCAGGACATTTGTGAATATGACAACGAATAGTATTCTTTTACTTTACCAGAAGACACAGATGAGTCTAGACAGATTGGATACGAAGATCAGAAAATCAACAGAAGAACGTGGTTGAAAACATGGATATGTCCAAACGAAAAATCAAAAAAAAAAAAGATCAGAAGGCCGAAGCAATCCAGATCGAGTAAATATCAGAAGAACTGTAGAGAGGCAATTAACTCCGAGCGGAAGATCGCATCAATACCCAGTATAGATCCGTGTTGATTCGAGGATACATTCATAGACTCGAATAAGAAGAAAGAGATTCAATGCTAAAAACCCAGAGTGAACAGTCTAAAAAAAGAAGAAAAAGAAAGAAAGAAAGAATACAGCCTATGCTTCACACACAGATCAAACAATACAAGAACGAGACTTTAACTATGAGCAAGAGACAGAAGGAATCCACATTTCAAGTAAACACAGTTCTGAAAATTAGTATAGAAGCTCGAATTGAAGCCAAGTCAAGACAAGTTGGCCCGAAGATTGCCAATTTTGAAAAAGGAAATGACCTCTAGGGTGAAAACCCAAAAATGGGCAGTCTAGAGTGATCCTAAAAATGAGGAAAAAGAGTAGTCTGCCTGAGCATGCTGGCATCAATATCCAGCCAAAAAACATTGATCCAAAGGTACAAAAGAAGGAAGTGACCTCTAGGGTGAAAACCCAGAAATGGGCAGTCTAGAGCGATCCAAGAGAGAAAGGAAAAAGAAAAGAAAAAAAAGAGAAAAAAAAAGAAAGAATAACATTTCATCTTGGCGTGCCAATCACAAGAATTCCCAGAAATGTAATCGTAGTCCTTCAAGAAATCTCAGTTCCGAGGAGTTTTGAAGGATCAAACATTCTTGAACAGAAAATGAACATCAGTATATAGCCAGAATGCAAGGCAGCATATAATAAAAAGAAATGAAATGAACTATAAGGTGAAAACCCAAAAACGGGCAGTCTAGAGTGATCCAAAAAAGAGAAGGAATAATGGGCATATCCAAGTTACACAAGTACAGAAATACTGTTTCACTTAACCATAAACCAAAGGCCTACATTACAAGCCCCAAAGACCATTCTGGTCATCCATAAATATCCAAGTTGAATGAGAATGTCTTCAGATTTCATTCCGCCTATAAGGGTTAACTTTTCTTCAAGGAACGTCAAACTTCGAAGTGCTTGATCGACACCCAAATGAGGGAAGGATGGGGCATGGTGAGATAGTGAGATTAAGAGAGCCACCTTAAACGGGGTAGAAACTAGGTAGGGTTGTTCCTCTCAAAAGCCTATTAGACCAGAAGAAACTATACATTGGCATATATCTCCACAATGGTTAAGATCTTCTAAATATGCGCTTCATTAGAGTTGGTCTCTGGCAACTTGAAACAGATGCGCTATGGTGTTTGATATTTCGGGGGCAAACATGTTTTAAAAAGGTTTGACTTTTTCTCCCAAAGTTATGATGTTTACCATTTGTTCCAAACAATGTTTTCAAAATGTCCAAGTTGTGATTTTCGAAATGACTGTTATCTTTTCAAACAATCATTATTTTTTTTTTGAAATATACACAGGTAAATTGCCTTTTACTTTACTTTAAAAATGAATGATGATGAGATTTAAAGCATAGGGACCGAAAGTTAGTTCCCATCGAAATGCTACGAGAAAATCAAGGAAGAGTTCAAGGAATGGAAGCACCTTGGCTCACCCTGGTGACTAGAAATAGATCAAGGCTCTATAGGATGGGCCAGAAAATTCAAAGCAGTGGAGCCCGTGGTTGAATGGGGCAACGCCAAGCCAAGAAGATGACAAAGGTTCTTATAAGAATGATATAAGAACCAGAAGATCATTTATGAAGACGGGTGATAACCCTAAAGACAAGAAAGTCTTCCGCACAAAAGGATTTAAGAGCATACAGAAAGCAGTAGAGAGATGAAGAAATCTGAGGAGCGACCTTTCAGGGTGTAAGACTTTAGAACAAAAAAAAGAAAAAAAATAGAAAGAAACCATTACATTGCATGCATCATATAGATAGGGGCATGTCAATTTCTGCTTATTTTGGACAGGTACCTGAAGAATTATCAAAGAACATTAAGAAGTGGAAAAGTTTTGGCAGCCATTTTCGACGTGAGTCCCTAAAGATTGAAGAAAGTTTCGGCGGCCATTTTCGGCATTAGTCCCTAAAATTTGAAGAAAGATCGGCGGCCATTTTCGGCGTGAGTCCCTAAATTTGAAGAAGTTTCGGCAGCCACCTTCGGCGTGAGTCCCTAAAATCTGAAGAAGTTCCGGCGGCCATTTTCGGCGTGAGTCCCTAAATTTGAAGAAGTTTTGGCAGCCATTTTCGGCGTGAGTCCCTAAAGATTGAAGAAAGTTTTGGCGGCCATTTTCGGCATTAGTCCCTAAATTTTGAAGAAAGATCGGCAGTCACCTTCGGTGTGAATCCCCGAATCTGAAGAGACATTGATGGCCATCGTGGTGTGAATCCCAAATGAGAAGACAATGTTTTTACATACAAAAGGCACATGTTTTCAAGCTCCAGAGAGAGGTTCTATATAGGAAGAATCCTCCGCTCCGAGGCTTCAGAAGCTGAAAGTTCTATATAGGAAGGACTGACAGCTCCAGGGTGAAGACTCGCAGTTCTATATAGGAAGAACTCCCAGTCGAAGGAATTCACCCATGACACACAAGATTATATAGGAAATCCTGTTGTGTCGAAAGCGAAGAGTTCTATATAGGAAGGGCTCCGAGCTTCAATGTCTTAGGGTGAAAGGTTCTATATAGGAAGAACCTGTAGCTCTGAGATTTCAGACGCCAAAAGTTCTATATAGGAAGGACTGGCGGCTCCAGGGTTTGAAGACTAGCAGTTCTATATAGGAGGAACTCCCAGTCGGAAGAATCCATCAGCGACGCAGAAGGTTTTATATAGGAGAAACCAGCGTTGAAGGCGAAGAGTTCTATATAGGAAGGACTCCAAGCTGCACCGTCTCAAAATGAAAAGTTCTATATAGGAAGGACTGACAGCTCCAAGGTGAAGACTAGCAGTTCTATATAGGAAGAACTCCCAGTCAAAGCAATTCACCTATGACACAGGGTTATATAGGAAACCTGTTGTGTCGAAAGCGAAGAGTCTTATATAGGAAAGGCTCTGAACTTCATTGTCTTAGAGTGAAAGGTTCTATATAGGAAGAACTTGCAGCTCTGAGACTTCAAACGCCAAAAGTTCTATATAGGAAGGACTGACGGCTCCAGGATTTGAAGACTAGCAGTTCTATATAGGAGGAACTCCCAGTCAGAAGAATCCATTAGTGGCGCGAAAGGTTTTATATAGGAGAAACCAGCGTTGAAAGCAAAGAGTTCTATATAGGAAGGACTCTAAGCTTTATTGTCTCAAAGTGAAAGAAATGACTCATAATTCGGGATGTCAGAGCGAAGGGTTCTATGTCGAAAGAGCATGTAGCTCCAAGATCGGAAGGTGACGAAGCTCTATATAGGAAAAACTTATGAGCCTGAAGATTCAGCCAAGGAAGAGCGGAGATGTCCAAAAGAATTTGTTCTTCCAAAGCTACAAACAGGGAAGTCTGATAAAAATGAGAGCGAAGGGTTCTATGTCAAAAGAGCCTGTAGCTCCAAGATCGGAAGGTGACGAAGCTCTATATAGGAAGAACTTACGAGCCTGAAGATTCAGCAAAGGAAGAGCGGAGATGTCCAAAAGAATTCGTTCTTCCAAAGCTACAAACAGGGAAGTCTTATAAAAATGAGAGCGAAGGGTTCTATGTCAAAAGAGCCTGTAGCTCCAAGATCGGAAGGTGACGAAGCTCTATATAGGAAGAACTTACGAGCCTGAAGATTCAGCCAAGGAAGAGCGGAGATGTCCAAAAGAATTCGTTTTTCCAAAGCTACAAACAGGGAAGTCTGATAAAAATGAGAGCGAAGGGTTCTATGTCGAAAAAGCCTGTAGATCCAAGATCGGAAGGTGACGAAGCTCTATATAGGAAGAACTTACGAGCCTGAAGATTCAGTCAAGGAAGAGCGGAAATGTCCAAAAAAATTCGTTTTTCCAAGGCTACAAACAGGGAAGTCTGATAAAAATGAGTGCTTTTGATCTTTGCTTTGTCCTCGTTTCACAAGAACAAGCAAAGAGGGGCAACTGTAATCACTCATTTTTGACCGGGTTTTAGTGTTATTAGTGTTATTATAATACTAAAATTATATATATATATATATATATATATATATATATAAATATATATATAATAATAATAAAAAAGGGGGAGGGGAGTGGAGCACAAAGCTCCACGTCACCCTCCTCACCCCTATAAATAGAAGCAATTGGCAGCAAGAAGGGGAAAAAATTGAATTGCAAGAGAAAAAATGGCAATTGCAACAATTGGAATCGGCAAGGGCAGGCCAATTCGGCTAGCCCAGGACCGGGGTAATATCCTCGGTCCTAACCGGTTCGATCGGGGTCCTATTTTAGGTCCGATCTAGTTAATATTTTTGGAGGGGTCGCGGTAGATCTAGGTGGTGTTCAGTCGGGATTCGCCGTTCGAGCTCCTAGTTAGGTATATTTTCTTTCCTTTTTTATTAGTGTTGTAATTTTTATAATTTAATGAAGTATTAGTTATCTTAAAATTTTAGTCTTATTTTTTATTTTGTATGTTTATGTTTTAGATTAATATTTAATATGTTTTAAATTTGTATTTTATATTAATATTTTATTTATGTTAGATATGTTTTTATTTATGAAATTGATTAATATTTATGTATGTATGTTTTAGAATAGTATTTTATGTTGAATTTGTTTTTATGTTAGATTAATATTTATGAATATTAGTATTTTGTTTATGCTAGATATGTTTTTATTTATGAGTTAGATTAATATGTATATATGCATGTTTTAGTCTAGTATATCATTTATGTTAGATTAGTATTCTGTTATGTCAATATTTATTGCATTTAAATATTTTGCCATGTTTTATATTTTTGCCACTAAGATTGCATATGATATATAAATTGTTAATCACGGTGTCCTTTTATCCGAAGCGTAAACGGGGCGATGATCGAGCGTAGTGATAGTGGTTGGGCGTTTACTCTCGGATAACGGGACCCTTAAAATTAATTCGCAATTATGACCGAATTTTAAAATAATCGTCACTCTAATCCGGAAAATCCAATATTAATAAAGCGGTAATTATTAAAGTACCAATTTTTGGGCGGTGTGGGGGTGCTAATCCTTCCCCATCCGTAACCGACTCCCGAACCCAATCTTTTTGAATCTCTGGTTTTATGGTGTCCGGCCTACCTAAGTGGTCGATGGCGACTCCATTTTTTAATACGGTTTCTTTTAAAAACCCCACGGAATAAATATTTTATATCCAAAAGAGTCACAAACACCTTTCAAAAATCCTTCGAAAAACAATCGTTTTTATTTAGCGATGAGAAGTATCAGAAAAAGACATCGCTACATCTGGTTTTTCTTTTTTTCCTTTTTAGGCATAGTATTGCTTGACCGAATTTGAATTCACTGGGTTCTATAATTTATCCCCATCCATTTCAGCCAAAATCAAAGCTCCTCCAAAAAAGGCTTTTGTTACCATATAGGGACCTTCCTAATTTGGTACACGAGAATCTTTTTTTATTGGTAGCATCTTCTTCAGCACCAAGTCCCCTTCTTGGAATTCTCTCGAGTGGACCTTCTTGTCATGGGCTCACATCATCATTTTTTGGTGCATCTAACCATGGCAGATTGCCTTTAACCTATTTTCTACGATTAGATTCAGTTTGTCGTAATGTGCCTGAATCCACTCGACTTCATCTAACCTTGCCTCCATTAGAATGCGAAGTGACGGGATTTTAACTTCATTTGGAAGCACAATCTCCATGCCATAGACCAATGAAAATTATGTTGCCCCAGTAGATGTGCGTACGGCAGTTTGATAAGCATACAAGGCGAATGGTAGTTTCTCGTGCCAATCCTTGTAAGTATCGTCATCTTGGTGACTATTTTCTTGATATTTTTATTGCCAACTTCCACTGCCCCATTCATCTTCAGGTGATAAGTTATTGAGTTGTGATGCTTGATCTAAAATTGCTCACAAACTACAATTATTATCTCGTTGTTCAAATTTCAATCATTATCGGTGATAATCCTCTCAAGCAAGTTGTAACGACAAATGATTTCTTTTTTTAAGAACTTACAGACTGTCGATCTGGTAACGTTTGCGTAAGAAGTCACTTCAACCCACCTGGTGAAATAATCAATGGCCACCAGGATGAACCTATGTCGTTCGAAGCTTTAGTGTGGATCTGCCCAGTTACATCAATACCCCACATCAACAAAGGCCAATGATCTATCATTACATGGAGATGTTATGGTTGCACGTGTATTTTGTCAGTGTAAATCTGACACTTGTGACATTTTCGGGCATAGTTCATGCAATCCCTTTCCATGGTGAATCAATAATAGCTGAGATGCATGATTCGTCTAGCCATGGTAAACCAAATAGGGTGAGATAAAAAAACTCCCTCATGAACTTCTTCTAAGATCACTGGGCCTCTTTGACATTCATGCACCGTAATAAGACTTGATCTTGGCTCTTTTTCTATAAGACTTCTCAATCGAGGATGTATCTTACAACCATCATTCAGATTGTTCTTTTGTCATTTTTCAGTTGTTTGTTGTGGATAATCTTAGAGCTTTATGTACTGCAATATATCATGGTACCACAAGAGGCTATCTTATTCTTCCTCTATGTCATAATAGTGTACGGGAAAATAAAAAATTCGGATATGGACTGACATCATTATGTAACCTTCACTTGCCTTAAATGTTGCAGATAACATGGTGAGAGCGTCAGACATTTGATCGTCCCCCCTAGGGAGGTATTTAAAAGTAAACTCATCGAACTCCTTAATTAGTTCGAGGACCAACTTGCAGTAGTCAATTAATTTTGAATCATTTGTTTCCCACTCTCCCCAAATTTGATAATGACTAAGAAAGAATCTCCAAAGACTCTCAGAACCTTGAACTTCCTCTTTATCGCTGCTCGTAATCCCATAATACATGCCTCGTATTCTATCATATTGCTGGTGTAGAAAAACTTCAACTGGCTTGTAAAGGGATAATGATAACCTTCTAGTGAGACCAAGATTGCCCTAATGCCATTACCCTAAGAGTTAGAAGCATTGTCAAAATTCAACACCCATGAATTTACTGGGTCATCTTCTTCAGTTGTGATGCATATTAAGTCTTCATCGTGAAAGTTAAAATGTAAGGCCTCGTAGTTTTCAAAGGCGCGACTTGCCAAAAAATCTCCTATAGTGCTTCCTTTCACTACTTTGTGGCTGACATATTGGATGTCAAATTTTGTTAGCAACATCTGGTAGCGGGCCACTTTTAGATAAGGCTGGTGCTTCCATCATGAATTTCAAGGGGTCGAGCATGGATACCAACCATGTAGTATGGTACAATAAGTACTGCCTGAGCCATTTGGATGCCCAAACCAGAGCATAGCACAGCATTTCAATTGGTGAATACCTTGCCTCAAAGTCGGTGAACTTTTTGCTTAAATAGTAGATCATCATCTCTTTTTTTGGTCTCGTCATACTACCCAGAACATAACCCATCAAACTTTTGTATACAATCAGGTATAGGATTAATGGTCTTTCTGGAACAAACAACATCAACACTGGTGGGTTCGATAGTTGCTTTTTGATTTTCTCCAAGGCCGCTTGACATTCTTTATTCCACTCTTTTGAGTTATTCTTTCTGAGCAATCTAAACACTAGAGTGCATTTCTCGGCCAATTGAGAAATGAAGCGAGCAATATGATTGACTCTACCCAAGAAACCACATACATCTTTTTGCATTTGAGGGGAAAAAGTTGTTGGATCCTCTCACTTTATTCAGGTCTATCTCAATTTCTCTCTTGCTTACAACGAAGAACAAGAGCTTTCCTGCTGTTACCCTAAAAGTGCATTTGGTAGGGTTGGGCTTTATTTGAAACTTTCTCAACCTTTTCTAGATTCACAATGTGCCCCTCTTCTGTTCGAGACTTGGCGATCAAATCATCCACATATTGTAGCACCCCTACCCGATCTAGTAGAGAACCATATCTGAGATGCTTCGGAAACAATATCGATATAATGGTCGTGTACTAACTTAGTAATCTGTGTCACAGGGCATGAAATCATACTCCAGTTCATATAACTCATGTAAATAATTTCAATGCAACAATCAATAATGTAATTACAACTTCGTTAAACCATTTCATTAAACCAATAAAATACATGCTTAAATTCGATTTGCAATATTATAGGTTCATAGTTTATTTTTTATAAGACATGCATGTCAAATTCCATTGCATTTAGATCACCATAACCTTGTCGAATCAAGCCTATATTTCTAGAGAGCTAATTCATAATTATTAGGTTCCACATGTCTTTGTATCAAAACAAAGTGTATGTGAAGTTCAATACATGATAAACATATATGCAAATTTCTAGATTAATCAGAGGTCGATGACATGTTCAAACAAGTCCTTTTATATTTAGGGACTAAAATATAAATCTCTTAAAATACAAGTCCTTATTCAAACTTAAGGCCATATTCATGAAATACCAGTCATATTATACATGTTTGTAAGTTTTTATACTTATCAGAGATCTATAACACCTTCGATTAGACTCCTATAGTTTTAGTGGTTGTTTGGTAATAATTCAAAGTTCATGACAAATTCTACTCCAATAACATAATTATTTATCTCAATGTCAGTACTCGATCAAGCCGTACCGGTACGTATGAATATTCATTATGTTTGAGGTTAATTTGTGTATTGGTACGAACCATATGGTACTGGTACCCGACTGTGTATGAATATAAGGATCGGTATGGATCCCTTTCGTACCAGTGCCCCACCTTAATTCCAGATTCCAGTGTCAAAAGTTTATATTTTCTTACAATTTTTAGTCTTTTATGCACTCGTCCTAATTGACCATGCAACAAATATCAAACATATCATTAATATTATAATACCAGAATATTATTCTTATAATTAATCAACCCGATATACTTATTAGAATTTCATATTTCATTCATGAAATATCATGTTTGTACTTCAAGGTTCACAAGATACATATATCTTTGTTATAAGATATTCATGTCATATGCCACCATTTTAAGAGTTATAGAGAAACGAAAACATTACTCGAAAGTCTTGAAGTGTGACTTGCAATCTTGTACCACGATTAATCCTTAAAAGCCCTTATAACCAGAAATATATGACAATGAAATACGTTAGGCTTACTTAGCCTAAGTGAGGTAGTGACCTTGAATAACAACATGTCAACAGTTATGATTTGCATGAAATCAATGAAAATAAGTATATGGTGACATCGATGCATACGTGTTATGTCAATACATATCACACGTACACAATGCGTAAACTTAAGATTATTTTCATGATTTATTCTCAATAGTCTTAATTACATTTTTTTGTCTAGATTTGGTGGAGTCTTTTAATTATTTTGTGTTCCCTTAGAGCATATTGAAACTAAGTACAGACGGCCAAAGATTTCGCATAGCTCAAAGCACAAAATAATGGTTAGTGTTGATGTAATAACAATGAGTCAATGTTTCTTTCTCCATCATACATCGTCTCTCCCTAACCGCCGACATCGCTAATACAATGTAGGATCTTCACCCTTAAGCCATAGTTCATGGACTATATTCCAATATACTATATACCATGCCAAGGTGTCCAAGATTTTTTTATTATCAATGTCTTATGTCGATAAGTAAATCTTAATTCTAATATTCTTTGTCAATAATTATGATGAGCATAAAGCTTCAAAGCAATGTATTTTGATGTATTTAGTAGTTTTGATATATTCAATAAATTCGATGTTTAATCAATAATCTCATTGTAATGTCAATGTAGAATCAATATCATTCCACATGTTATGATCAATGCCTAATGCAAACATTGATACAAAGCAAATGCAAGAAGCTTACCATGCTATGGATGTTAGCACCAAAAGTGCTCTATATGAGCCAAGGTATGTAATTATAGACAATTATAATAAATACATGAAAAATAATGATCAAAATGACATCTTGTCATTCGAGGCAAGTAGCTTACAGTTATTTTCTATATTCTCCTGACTTGTAGAATCTGATTTCTACAATTCGATGTTTATGGGATTGCTTGAGCATGATGACGTATAAGGTTCCCATTCTCTTTTCTTTCTTTTTATTTTACTAAGTCATGTGTCCTTAGCTTTGGGGTACCATGTTTTGCTCCAAAAATTGGGAAAAGAGAATGGAAACCCAACGTTAGTATCTTCTTTTATTCATGTAGATCTTTAGTACCCATGTTATTGCTTTCCACGTGTCAAAAGGAAACACATCATGGTGTCCATGATTTTTCTTTGCCCTCTACGTGGCATGAGAAACAGACCATGCATTTTCATAGCTCTCCACATAGCATGGAGAAAAAACCCATGCATTCTTTCATGAATTTCCACGTGGCATAAGAAAATTCAATAAGCCATGGTTAATAACACATGGTTCCTTAGCCGTGGGGTTTATCATCTTTTCATTTCTTTTATTATTATTATTATTATTATTATTGTTATTATTATTATCTATCCTTCTTCTATCGAGGGTAAGATAGCTAAATTATATATCCTTCACATATATCCTTTAATTAGAAATAAGAAGAAATTGGAAATGAGGACACATGGGTGTTGAGTCATCATTCTTAAAGGTCAATTTACCACTTTAACCATTTAATTATCCACCACTAGCACATCAAAATCAAAACTTTATTTCTTTTAAATTTAATCATTTATTCTTCTTTTCATTCCTACTTAAACTCTTTATGTAACACCCGAAAAGGGCCTAGAAGTTAATCAGATCAATTAGAAGGTTCGGGAGAACCAGATTGGGCATTTCTAGTTAGTTTCAGGAATTAAATCTTATAAAATTGTTTTGGTTAAAAATGAAATATGGAAAAATGTCATAAAATACTTAATTGATATTTTAATTATTTTGGTAAATTCAATTTGGAGTAATTAATTCTGATTTTGGGACATTTTCGTCTAGTGACTAAAATGAAAAGTTTACAAAACTATTTTTGGTGACTAAATCGTAAAAAGGTCAAAACTTAGAATCTTTAAGGAGCTATTTACCAAAAATTTTCAATCAGATTTCCCCTTAATTTAGGCTATTTTAAAGTGTTTTTAATTGGTTTATTATTAAAATAAAAGGATTTTTAGTTTTGTAAAATCACTTTCTTACGTAATTACTTTTCTTCCAACTTTTTCTCTCAACTTTCCCAGCAGCCAAACTATGATTTTCACTCCAAAATTCTCAGAAATCAATTCCTATTGATTTCCTTTTTTTTCCTAATTGATTTCTTCAATTCCTATTGCAAAATCTACTTGGATTGCAACCAAACCTTGTCAATTAAAGGAGAAATCAGCAATTAGAGGTGATTTTTGTTTTTCTCCTCTAATTAAAGGTTCTTTATTGAAATTTCCAAGTTCTTGATCCTTTGTTACTGATTTATGTTATGGATTTATGATTTAAACATGGATTTGGTAATTAAATTGAGTTTTTAAGTGGAAATTGAATAAAGATTATTTGGATTTGTTTTGCAATGAATCTAATTGATTTAGATCTCTTATAAGATGCGTTTTAATGTTAAAAGGAAAGGTTAATTAAAGAAATCCTGAAGCTATATGAATTGCTAATTTTCTAGGTTGTTTATAGTTGGTTTTTGGTGTGATATTGGTGTTGTGGTGTTGCTGGAGGTATAAGGATGAGTTTAGGATGCTAATTGATGTTGTTAAGATGTTATAAACAATAGGTTTAGGCTGTGCTTTATTTAGATGAAGTTTGGTGTTGATTTCAGTTGTTTTAGTTTGGTGTTTGATGGATCTAAGGGAGGCAAAGTTGTGTTTGTTGTTTGCTAGGGATTTGAGATGCATTGAAGTGCATTAATCCTCTATTTTTGTTTGGTTAAAGCATGGGAATCGAAACCTTTGGCTTTTGGAGACGTTGCTGAAGCCTTGGAAGCTTGATCGCGTATCGGCAAGTGGGCGTTTGGTTGTCGGTGAGTGGAAATATGTTTTACTGCTCTAAAAAGGTTTTGGAAGAAGTTGTGGGAGTTTAGAATAAGTTTGAAACACTTATCTAAACTCAGAAGTAAGTACTGGTTGAGCTCTCTCTCATTTTCGGTATTGCGAATTATAATCTCATGCACCTGTTTATGGTTTTGATTACTCACAGTATTATGCATCTTTTAGAAATGAAAGAGATTGCAAATGATCATATATGATGATTGTAGAGTATTGCAAATGGTTTATGAAATGAATTTGAGAATGCTAGAATACATAATTTAATGTATTGGAAATTGATTTGATTTGATGCATATGTAAAACAGTGAGGTAATGTGGATTTATTGAGTATATTGGCAAGTGGCTGAGATTAAAATGATATCAGATATAGTTGGCTAGCCATAGGGTTTAAAGTGCACTATAAAAAGTCACCTTATATGTTTCGAGGGGTTGTAAGTGTTTCGTAGACTCCACCATGGGAATCGTAGCGGTTGAGGTGGGTAAAGGTTCTGTTTTCTCCCGCTGGTGGATTTATACATCCAAACTGTTGAGGTGGGTAAAGGTTTTGTTGCTTAGATTTGAACTGTAGAGGTAGGCAAGTGTGTCGTTACTCCGGTTGAGGAATGTATGTGAAGTGGTTGTAGGAACCACTTGTGAAAACCCTGTATAAGAGTTGGAAGCTTGTTTTGAGTCACTTGAAAGCCAATATACTAGATAATGTATCATGAGAAATGGATTATAATTGTATAATGTGGTTTATACATGTGATGCTCTTTAAGCTTGTTATATAGAGATTTGGCATTTGAAGCTTAAATTGAGGTAGAGATGAAATCCGTAGTACCCTAATTTTTGACCAGTGACCAAAGTGTAAATTTTAAAAGTTTGGGGGCTAAAGTATAAACTTTGAAAAAGTTAGGATATATTTAATTATGGGTTTTGGAAAGGAATTTTCTAAGGTTTAAAAGTATCATGAGATGGATAGTGAGCTGAATTGGGTACATCCAAAGTTTGATTAGAATCCGAGGAAAATTGGAATGAGAATTGAAGATTCAAGTTTAGTGACCAAAATGATAAACAAGCAAAACTTGTGTGGTATAAGACTAAATATGAAAAGTTAAAGGACTAAAGTTGTAATTTCCCAAAATTTAGGGGTTTTTATTTTATAAAATAGATCATTTAAGGGTGTGGGTTGAATGTGAAGATTCTGGATTGATCCGATGTTTCTATTATTGGGAAATTATAGTCAAAGTTTAAATGGAATTCGAATACTCGAATTGATCCGAAAATTTTTGAGATTTTACCAGATGATAAAGGAAGGTTATAAAAGTCCGTTACAAGTGTTGGGAATGTTTTTAGTTTGATTCAAGATGAATCCTATAATTTAATTCTGAGAAAAAGGTTAAATTATCGTTATATTAGATCGAATGGAAAGTTTTAGAGACTGGTCCAAAAGTTATAAAAAAATTCTTAAAATATTATTTTATAAATATTTTATTGTAGATGGTTGGATTCCAACTAGTCTTTGTTGAATTTTTACAAGAATGACAAACTAGTAAATAAAGACTAGTTGGAGGGTAAATTGGTCATTTGACAAGGATGGCAATTTTGAAATATTAAGGGAAATTTTGGAAGGTGAATTACACTAGGATCAAATCATGGCCATTGATTTTTGATAAGATTAAGTCTTGCCCATTGGATTAAAATGGCAAATTAGTAATTTCACTAATTAAATGAATTTTAAATTCATTTAATTTAACATGTGGATTTAAATAAGTAAAAGATGAATTGTTCATCTTTCTTGAAATATTTCGAACTAAGGGGAGAAAAAAGGGAGAAAATTTTCAAGCTCGATTCAAGCCCCGAAACTCGATTTTCAGGTAATCTTTCGAACTGCAAAGTTGTTCTACTCTTCAAGCTCTATCTTTTGATGTAATTAATTTATGGAATACATGCTTGATTGATGAAAATTTTACATGAGAAGGAAATTAGGGTTTATGAACAAAATTGGGGCTTTTGAAATTTTATGATTCCATGGTTGAATTTAAGTTGGAATCAAGCTTATATGATGTTAAAATCATGTAATTGAGTTAGGATTTAAACCCTACATATTTTGGTTTGTATGGAGAAGATTAGGTTTTATGGATTTAAGTCTAACTTAGAGTTTGTGATGTTGGATTAATGATCTAGTAAGCTTGATTTGTTGTTTGGAAGCAAAACCCTAAGTTAAATATATAAGGACCAATTAGGAACGCTTCAAAGTTAATGGACCAAATTTGAACTTTATCAAATTGGAGTGCATTTATGTAATTAATGATGTTGGAGATATGAAGTTGATGTTAGAATGCTAAACCGATGTTGAATCAAATTAGTGACCATTTTGACAATTTGTCAAAATTAAGTGACGAAATAGGAAATGAATTCTTGGATGGGTATTAAATCTGATTTTTAGTTAAAATAATAGAATTAAGATAGTAATGTTGATTTGAGGACTAATTTGCAAAGTTAAGAAGTTTGAATCCTTACCTTTGCATTTTAGTGACTATTTTGGCAAAGAAGGAAAATTAGAGGGAATTATTTTGAATAATTATTTGATAAAGAAGATGATGAATTGGTTCTTTGAAGAAAGTGATGGGATTAAATTGACAAGTAGAGAAATAAGAAAAAGTTAGTATAAATTAGAGGTTAATTATGGAAAGCTATGTAGAAGATTGAAATTCAGCAGTGAGCTCGAAAATTCACCATAAATTCAATAAAAATGGTTAGATGATGAATTTTATACCAATGCAAAGATATGGTTGTCTAGTTTCGTTTCTAACAAATGGAAACTGATTTCGAGTTCCGAGTTAAAAGATATGAATTTTTAATCGAATAAAGGTCAGAAAAATTACAGTGCAGTTTCTGTTAGAATAGTCCTGTGACGGGAGTTTGAGGAATTTTCATAATTTTTGTAGATTTTATTAATTTATGTGGCTTATACCGTTAGAACAGTCAAATCTAGTTCTTACGGTATGAAGAAAATTAAGATTCAATATGTATTCTGCTCTGTAGAAGTAAATTTTTGAAGATAGGACAAACTGGCAGAAAATGGAAATTGATACTTTTTGTATCTAAATGTTGGTTAGCAAGCTCGGAAGAACTATTCGAAGTTCAAAATGGTTATTAAGTACCAGAATGAGTTTTTGGACAGTATAAGGAAATAAGGAATTTTTTTGGAAGTTTATATACATTGAATGATTAGACAGCTTGATTGAACTACTGTTAGAAATGAATCTAACAAATATTCATTTGTATCCATGTGTTTAATGAAGTCACATACGAGTCAAAAGAGGATTCGAGGTACAATGAAGGAAAGGATCAAGTAGAATTTAGTGAGGCATACTATTGCATGGCCCAGGTGAGTGCATTTCTATATGTTTGCATTATGTTGAAAAAGGGAAGGCTTGAGATAAGTTGACCCTAATTTAAAATTTACATTGCATTTCTTCATAATACGTGATATGATGCATGATTGAACATGGCAAGCTTGGCGGAGTACAAGGTACGTACTACTATTTGCATAAATAATGATGAATCATGCTCACATAAGAAAATGACAAGATTAAAATGAAACAAGATACACCCTGGGGATCCAAGTCCATAGTGCTAAATGCACTAACGAGGTGTTACATGAGAAATGCATGATAATGATATAGTATATGATATGCAAAGGATTTCATGAGAAATGCATGAATATGATAGAGTACATGATATGAAAATGATTACGTGATAAAAGAATGATAATGATTGAATACATGATATGCAAATGATTACGTGATGAAAGCATGACCGTGATTGAACATATGTTTTGCAAATAACTGCATGATGAAAACATAACCATGATAAAGCATAGGTTATGCAAATGTTTACATGATGAAAGCATGTCCATGATAGAGAATAGGTTGTGCAATAAGATACATGATTCATATGATAATTATGATATATGACATACTGTATTGCATCATTTCATGATTAACTAAATAAATTTAATTCCCTCATTAAGTTCGTACTTAGCGTGTGTCTTATTTCACACGTTGGTTCTCCGAATTTGGCTAGCGAGGAGGAGCTAAACCTTTGGAAAATCAAGTTACCATAGTAAGTCATAGTAAGTGCATCCTTATAGTAATTTGGTATCTAGTGGGCATGTAAATATTTTAAAGTTGAATTGTTTTCAAGTATAAGTCTACAACTTAAACATATGCTTTTATGATGAAAAAGTTTAGTAATATAGTTTGCTAATCGTAACAATGAACATTGGTACTGTTAAAATATAGTTTAACCCAAATCGTGTAAAAATTTTATAATCAAGAAAAGGTCTAGGAAGTGTACTTATTTTCACCCTGAGTTATATATTTATTTCAATAACTTAATTATAAGTTTTGTAAACCAATTCAGGGTCAAGACTAGTTGCATCTAGATGACATAATTTTTAATTTTAAAATTGAGAAAAGGGTTAAACTACAAACTGAATTTTGAATAATAAAAACAATTACAAGTCAAGATTTTTTTCTAACGATTTAGTAACATCTTTAATATATATTTGGTTTACGAGTATACGTTAAGGGTGTTACATTTATTGGTATCACTGCTACAGGTTTAGCTGATTCTGGAGGTTAAACCGAGATTGATATGATTTGATGTTAAGTACATGCCCCTAGGATGTCATGTTACTGATGTACTATCTGTGTAATTTGATTACGCTCCTCGCTAACATGAATAAGTTATAGTAGAAATAAATAATGTTAAGTACTGCTGGACTACGTTAAATGTTTAATTATGGGGATCAAGAGAAGGTCTAAAGTGGAGGTAAAGAGGTACAGAATATTACACCTCTAACTCCTATCCTAGTTGAACCACCTATGCAGTAGGGAGCTCCAGCATAAGAATATGGAGCCTTAGTATGAGCCTTAGAAATTATGGTTAATAGAATTCAAACATTAGCGCCCACACCAGCCCTGGCACCTGCACCAGTAAGGGCGTCGACTGTTCATGAGCTTAAGAAGTTAGGAGCTCCTAAATTTAATGAAGAAAGTGGTTCGATAGCTGCCAACTTATGACATAACAATTTCAAAATCATGCTATAGGAATTAAACCGTATAGATGCTAAGAAGTTAGAAGGAGCTGTATCCTGCTAAGGGAACATGCTCGTAATTGATGGTCCAATGCCACAGAATTAGTACCTATTAAGGAAGTGATGAGGAAATTCTTTAAGAAGTGTTTAAAGCAAGAAGATTGGCGATCAGTTTAATAAAAAGATGTTGTAGCAGTTCTTAAGTTTAAAACAAGGTACTCGTATTGTCTATGAGTACGAGCTAGAATTTAATAGATTAAGTCGGTAAGCAGCTGATTTAATACCAACCGAGAAGTCCTTATGAGGGTGGTTTATCGAGGGGCTTTACCCAGACCTAAAGAGTTATTGTTAGGAATAAATTTGTTGGTTTACTAGAATACTGTGGATAAAGCAAAGGCTATGGAGAGAGCCTGTATTTACTTTAATTGATCTAAGTTTGACGAACTCAAATATATATTGGTACCAAGATAGTAGTACAATGAAAGATACATGTGGAGAATATTTCTTGTGATGTGATTTCTAGTAACCCATTTGGGTATAGTGCACGAGTGACTAGAATATATAAGAAATGTCCATTAGTAATTCAACGGATTAAGTTCCCGACGAATTTAATGGAACTTCTATTCCGTGAATTTAAAGTTATTCTTGGAAGGGATTAGTTATCTGCATTTGATGCAGAGGTGAAATGTAAAAAGAGAAGACTAGTACTTCAAGGACCCGATGGTTCTAAAGTAATGGTTGTTGGAGAAAGAACTAATTGCTTAGAGTTAGTAATTTCTGCAACAACAGCTCAAAGGTTGTTTTGTAGTAGATGTGAAGCATGCTTAGTTTTTGTGGTGGATACACAAATGTCACCTAAAAAGATTGAAGACATCCCAACTGCAAGGAAATTTCCAAATGTATTTCCGGACGAACTACCAGGGTTGCCTTCGGATAGGGAGATACAAATTGGGATGGATGTTTATCCTGGAATAGAGCTGGTATCAATGGCACCATATAGGATGGCGCCAGCTGAGTTAAGGGAACTAAAAGCCAATTACAAGAATTGTTAGACCGAGGTTAAATTCGGCAGAAAGTAGCACTATGGGGTACTCCAATATTATTTGTAAAGAAGAAAGATATATTGAAGACAGCATTCAGGACTCGTTATGGACATGACGAGGTTTGGTAATGCTATTTGGACTTACGAATGCCCCTGTTGCATTCATGATTTTGATAAATAATGTATTTCAACCTTACTTGGACCAGTTTGTAGTAGAAGTTTTCATAGGTGATATTCAAGTATACTTAAAGATAAAAGCTGAACATAATTACCATCTTTAAGTGGTATTACAGACACTAAGAGATAAGCAGCTTTATGTAAGGTTCTCTGAATATGAATTTTGGTTATCAGAAGTAACTTTCCTTAGACATGTAGCATCGACTGAGGGAATAAGAGTTGATTCCAAGAAAGTAAAATCTATTCTTGAATCAGAGACATTAGTCCAGAGTTTCTTGGAAATTAGCTGGATGTTATAGACGTTTTGTAAAGGATTTATTTATTATTGCTCTGCTACTTACTCAGTTATTGTAAAAAGGTATTCCATTTGTATGGTGAGAAGTGTCCTAGTTACAATGATCACAAAGGTTTAAAACAAGTAATGATGCAAAGAGAATTGAACCTATGGCAACGAAGATAAGTTGAGTTTCTAAGAGATTACAATATAGTTACAGATTATCATTTTGAGAAGAATAATGTAGTAACTGATGCTCTTAGCCGGAAGATATCTTCTATTTTGTGCACAACGAATGAACAATTGTCGTTGAGACAAAATGGTTTATTAGCAGCAGAATTTCAACTAAAAACCAATTTTGTTGGGTCGAATCAAAGATTTGCAATTTTTTGATAAAAATGTATTGAAAGAAGGAAGCAAGTTGAATAAAAAGAAACATAGGACTATGAAATTAAGTCAAATTATTGTTTATATTATCGAGAGAAATTTTACTTTCCTGATGATGGTGATTTGAAGAAAGAGATTTTAACTGAAGTTTATCATAGTCCACTGACTATACACTCTGGAAGTAGCAAAATGTATTAAGATCTAAAGACTCGGTATTGGTGGCCTTGAAAGAAAAGGGACAATTTCGAAATTTATGACAAAGTGCTTGACATGCTAATTGCTAACAAGTAAAAGATGAATATTGAGTACCTCCTAGACTGATTCAGCCTATTTCTACTCCCCAATGAAAGTGGGAACGAGTGACAATGGATTTTATAATAGGATTATCAGTAATAATAGTTATCAGAGAAGTATTAAGATGGCACCACCCAAAGCACTATATGGAAGAATATGTCGAACTCCTCTTTATTGATTTAAGCTATAGGATCAAAATGTTCAGTATAACCGAAAAGCTAGAGGGGTTGATTTAACACGAGAAATAGATGATAAGGTAAGAACTATTTAATATAATCTCTAGAATGTCGCATATTGACAATAGGCTTATGGAGATAATAAGAGAAGAGATATTAAGTATGAAAATGTTACTAAAAGTTTCACTTTGGAAAAAATGTGCTACAATTTAGTAGGAAAGGAAAAACCTAGTCCCACGTTCATTCTATCTTTTGGGGATTCTAAAAAGAGTTAGACCAGTGGAATATCAATTATCCTTACCGCTAGAATTTAGCAAGATTCATAATATGTTCCATGTATCTATGTTTCGAAGGTATCGATTGAATCCTTCTCACCTTGAGGAAATTGAATTACAATTGGATTCGACTTATGAAGAAGAACTAGTGAAAATCCTAGCATACAGAGTTAAAGAATTAAGGAACAAGAAAATTCCACTGGTTTAAATCCTTTGGAGAAATCATAAAGTGGAAGAAGCCACTTGAGAAACCGAAAAGAAATTGAGGGAACAATATCCACAATTGTTTTGAACGGATATGCATTGAAAGTTCGAGGATGAATTTTCTTAAAGAGGGGGAGAATTGTAATATCCTAATTTTGACCAGTGAACGAAATGTAAATTTTGAAAGTTTGGGGGGCTAAAGTATAAACTTTGAAAAATTTAGGATTTCTTTAATTATGGGTTCTGGAAAAGAAATTTCTAAGGTTTAAAACTATCATGGGATGGATAGTGAGCTAAATTGGGCACTTCCAAAGTTTGATTAGAATCCGAGGAAAATTGGAATGGGAATTGAAGATTCAAATTTAGTGAGCAAAATGATAAACATACAAAACTTGTGTGGTATAAGACTAAATATGAAAAGTTAACGGATTAAAGTTTTAATTTTCCAAAAGTTAGGGGTTTTTATTTTATAAAATAGATCATTTAAGGGTGTGGATTGAATGTGAAGATTCTGGATTGATTCGATGTTTCTATTATTGGGAAATTACAGTCAAAGTTTAAATGAAATTCAGATACTCGAATTCATCCAAAAAATTTTGAGATTTTACCAGGTGATAAAGGAAGGTTATAAAAGTCCGTTACAAGTGTTGGGAATATTTTTAGTTTGATTCAAGATGAATCCTATAATTTAATTCTGAGTAAAGGGTTAAATTATCGGTATTTTATATCGAATGAAATGTTTTAGAGACTGATCCAAAAGTTATGGGAAATTCATAAAATATTATTTTATGAATACTTTATTGTAGTTGGTTGGATTCCAACTAGACTTGGTTGAATTTTTACAAGAACGACAAACAAGTAAATAAAGACTAGTTGGAGGGCAAATTGGTCATTTTACAAGGATGGCAATTTTGAAATATTAAGGGAAATTTTGGAAGGTGAATTACACTTGGATCAAATCATGGCCATTGATTGATAAGATTAAGTCTTGGCCATTGGATTAAAAGGGCAAATTAGTAATTTCACTAATTAAATGAATTTTAAATTCATTTAATTTTAACATGTGAATTTAAATAAGTAAAATATGAACCAAATTGTTCATCTTTCTTGAAATATTTCGAACTAAGGGGAGAAAAAAGGGAGAAAAATTTCAAACTAGATTCAAGCCCCGAAACTCAATTTTCAGGTAATCTTTCGAACTGCAAAGTTGTTATATTCTTCAAGCTCTATCTTTTGATGTAATTAATTTATGGAATACTTGCTTGATTGATGAAAATTTTACATGAGAAGGAAATTAGGGTTTATGAACAAAATTGGGGCTTTTGAAATTTTATGATTCCATGGTTGAATTTAAGTTGGAATCAAGCTTATATGATGTTAAAATCATGTTATTGAGTTAGGATTTAAACCCTACATATTTTGTTTTGTATGGAGAAGATTAGGGTTTATGGATTTAAGTCTAACTTAGGGTTTGTGATGTTGGATTAATGATCTAGTAAGCTTGATTTGTTGTTTAGAAGCAAAACCCTAAGTTAAATATATAGGGACCAATTTGGCAAGCTTCAAAGTTAAGGGAACGAATTTGAAATTTATCAAATTGGAGTGTAGTTATGTAATTAATGATGTTGGAGATATGAAATTGATGTTAGAATGCTAAACCGATATTGAATCGAATTTGTGACTATTTTGACAATTTGTCAAAATTAAGTGACCAAATAGGAAATGAATTATTGGATGGGGATTAAATCTGATTTTTAGTTAAAATAATAGAATTAAGATAGTAATGTTGATTTGAGGACTAATTTGCAAAGTTAAGAAGTTTGAATCCTTACCTTTGTATTTTAGTGACTATTTTGGCAAAGAAGGAAAATTAGAGGGAATTGTTTTGAATAATTATTTGATGAAGAAGATGACGAATTGGTGGTTTGAAGCAAGTGATAGGACTAAATTGACAAGTAGAGAAATAAGAAGAAGTTAGTATAAATTAGAAGTTAATTATGGAAAGCTATGTAGAAGATTGAATTTCGGCAGTGGGCTCGAAAATTCACCATAAATTCAATAAAAATGGTTAGATGATGAATTTTATACCAATGTAGAGATATGGTTGTCTAGTTTCGTTTTTAACAATCAGAAACTGATTCCGAGTTCCAAGGTAAAAGATATGAATTTTTAATCGAATAAATGTCAGAAAAATTACAGAGCAGTTTCTGTTAGAATAGTCATGTGACGAGAGTTTGAGGAATTTTCATAATTTTTGTAGATTTTATTAATTTATGTGGAATATACCGTTAAAATCGTTATCGAATCTAATTCTTACGGTATGAAGAAAATTAAGATTCAATATGTATTCTGCTCTGTAGAAGTAAATCTTTGAAGATAGGACAAACTGCCAGAAAATGGAAATTGATACTTTTTGAATCTAAATGTTGGTTAGCAAGCTCGGAAGAACTATTCGAAGTTCGGAATGGTTATTAAGGACCAAAATGAGTTTTTGGGCAGTATAAGGGAAGAAGGAAACTTTTTTGGAAGTCTATATACATTGAATGATTAGATAGCTTGATTGAACTACTGTTAGAAGTGAATCTAACACATGTTCATTTGTATCCATGTGTTTAATGAAGTCAAATGCGAATCAAAAGAGGATTCGAGGTACTGTGAAGGAAAGGATCGGGTAGAATTTAGTGAGGCATACTATTGCATGGCCCAGGTGAGTGCATTTCTATATGTTTGCATTATGTTGAAAAAGGGAAGACTTGAGATAAGTCGACCCTAATTTAGAATTTACATTGCATTTCTTTATAATACGTGATATGATGCATGATTCAACATGGCAAGCTTGACAGAGTACAAGGTACATACTACTGTTTGCATAAATAATGATTAATCATGTTCACATAAGAAAATGACAAGATTAAAATGAAACAAGATACACCCTGGGGATCCAAGCTCATAGTGCAAAATGCATTAACGAGGTGTTTATATAAGGAGCAAAGAGCATCCTTATATGAGGAGCAAATGACGTCCTCTAAAGTACGTAGTCTACATAGCACTACGGTGCAGATAGGCTACGGGGCTTCCATAGGCCTCTAGCCAGACATGATGATAATAATAACAAGATGTTACATGATACAGATGTTACATGTTACATGATACAGATTTTACATGATTATATGATACATGAAAAAGAAGTTACATGTTACATGGTAGATAAGTACATGACATACATGATATGCAAATGATTGCAAGATAAAAGCATGATCATGATAGAGTATATGATATGCAAAGGATTTCATGAGAAATGTATGAATATGATAGAGTACATGATATGCAAATGAGTACATGATAGAAGTATGATAATGATTGAATACATGATATACAAATGATTACATGATGAAAGCATGACCATGATTGAACATATGTTATGCAAATGATTGTATGATGAAAACATAACCATGATAAAGCATGGGTTATGCAAATGTTTACATGATGAAAGCATGTCCATGATAGAGAATAGGTTGTGCAATAAGATACATGATTCATATGATAATTATGATATATGACATACTGTATTGCATCATTTCATGATTAACTAAATAAATTTAATTTCCTCACTAAGTTCATACTTAGCGTGTGTCTTATGTCATACGTAGGTTCTCCGAATTTGGCTAGCGAGGAGGAGCTGAACCTTTGGAAAATCAAGTTATCACAGTATGATCACTCGGTGTTTGAATTGTAGGTTCGCCGTATCATTATGTAGCTCACTCGGTTCGGTCTTGCTACTAGACCGGGTCAAGGGGGTTATATTTGTTGGTATCAAAGCCAGGTTATGGTTGTTGGGAGGTGGGTTATGGTTGCATGATTGATTGTTGATACATGAACATATTGATTGTTATGCACGGTGTTTGAATTTGTGAGATTATGTTCGATATGGACATGTTGGGGTATAAACTTGGGTACACATTGCCTTATTACTACTAGTGTAAAAATATTTTTGTTTTGAAAAGTGAACACCTTGGACTCTTGCTTCAAGCTGGTCTGTTATTATTTTATTATAATTTCTATGCTATAAATTCATATTTTTGAGTATGCAACCGAGACGAGAGCTGAGATCAAATACGTCCATATTCAAATATGTTGAGATATGGGTCAATCAGGGTTGAGGTAGCTTCGGCTTGGAATTAAAAGGATGTTGAGGCTTAGTTGTCGGGGGTTGAGAATGTTTGGGTTCTGAAAGTTTGTGTTGTTAAGGATCCTTTCTTGAGATGTTTTAGATGTTGTTAGCGGAGTTGTCTTTAGGTTGTAACGTTAGGTTCGGGCGTTGAGACGTACTTTGGTACGGCTCCTAAATTCCTTTGAGCTATGGTGGTGAGCTTTAGGAAAGTGTAAAAGTGGTGGAATCTTTGAGTTTCGAGGTAGCAGAGGAAACCTTGTCTGATGGTCAGGTTAGCCTAATAGGTTATGTGACGGAGCGTCTGTCCCTAGTTAAGGTGGGTGCAAGTTTAGGCGAGCCCAACGATATGATTTGGGGTTATGGTGAAGTTGAGTAAATTTGATCCAATAATGTTTTTAGTTAGTGTAAATTGTCAAACATGCATAGTACAAAACACTTATATCTATATATTAAAATATGGCATTACATGCATGCATTGGGCATGACATTAGAGGTTTTGTATACATGTGCATAGGCATCCACGAGGGCATGTAGGTGATCATGCATACATATGTTCACACTTATGGATGACGTTTCGGAGACCGATGAGTTTACGATAGAAGTTAGTCTAGCATGGAGAATCCTTAGGATCTTATAGAGTTTGAGAAGAGTTTTAGGTGGTTTTTCGGAGGTTTGGGTTGCGATAGATTTGATGATACCAAGTTTGGTGATAGGAGTGTGTGGTTTTTAGGATCAGTTGTTTGCTTTTAGAGCTCGTTGAGGAATTTTCCCAGGTTGTTGTGTTATTAGCAAAGCTGTGACATTTGGCATGTCCTATGGATCACGGGACGACAATAGTGTGAATATCCGTAGTTGGTTGGAGGTGGTCAGGTTCTCATTTCTGTTGTTGTAACTCAGAGAGGTTGTGGTCATAGTCAAGGTTATCTCCAGTGTAAGGAGGAAGTTTAGAGGATAGTTGCTCATACCGTAGCGGTTTGTTCTGCGTAATAAGTGCTACGCAATTGTGCAAGTATACACGTCGCAAGTTATAGTATAAAAGATATCGTCTCCACAGGGATTGGTGCTACTTCAAGAATCTAGTCTCTTGCACTGTAAAAAATAAAAACACAAATAAAAGATTATAGAAGTTTAACTAATCTAGAAAGCAATTTAAGTAAAAGAAAAGATGAATTCAATTGAGAGAGATAGGCTAGGTTATTGTGAGTTGAGGTGTGATAGCCGATTGGATTGTCTTGGTAAAAGAGTGCACGGGCAACTCAGTTGTCGTGGCAACTTGCACGACGGGGTTGCCTTGGCAACTAATTAATGGTTGCCTGGGCGACTAGTTGGGCAACTACTTGGGCGACTGGGCAGCAACTTCAAGGTTCGGCGGAGCGTTCTTCAATGGTTTCTTCTTATCCCTAAGTCGAAACTCTAGCTACTTGTGCATGCCTTGATAATACATCCCAACGTGAATCAAGGGTGAACAACAACCAATCTTGCGCTCCTCTTAGCCGTTGAAATCCTTAACTTATTCCTACGCCGGATTAATCTTCACCATCATTGGATTGAATAAAGATCATATTCATTCGTTTCTTGAATCTAACTCTCCCGATATTAGATAAATGGATGAAGTCACGAGATCCTCTCCCAATTCACTCGCAAACAATAATAAGAATCAAGAATGAATAAACCTTGAAATAGAAAAGTGCAAACTCTTATTACCTAAACAAAAGCCAATAGTTTCTCACAACCACAAAACACAATAACCATAGCCAAGTAAATTTAGTTCATGGCTAGGTTCCAAAGAAACACAAGATAAACAATCCCTAGCATGAACCCAATCGAACAAGGAAGAAAAGATGAAGCTTGTCGAAAATCCCTTGCTTTCTCCCTTGGACTTGTCGAATTTTCCCTCTTGCTCTCTCTATTGGTCTTGTCGAAATTCCCTTGATATTTATAGGGCTAGGCCAAAGTCCTTCTTTGAGGAGGAGTTTGAGTTGGAATTAAATTATCTTTAAAGAATATAATTCTTTATTATAATTTTATTCCTATTAGAACTTCTCCTATCTTCTTGGAATTTAATTCTTCTTTAATCTCTGCATGGCAATCAAATTCCTTTGGGCTTGGGCCTTGCTCCATGCCATCTTGGGCTTGTAAAATCATGAATTTCAACATCCATATTGCTTTTTGTCTTTGTCGACAAATGCCATGGCAACTGGCTCGGCATATCCTTCATGCATTGCCCTGGCAACTAGCTCGGCATTGCTTTGGCAAGTGATCCTGCACATACACACACAAAAACATACCAAAGCAGCATCTATTTCCACAAAAATCACCAAGTTATGTAATCAAGCTTAACGATTGAAGGAAACATGGATTAATGCATGAATGGCTAACTATGCAACTAATATGAGCCTAAGTCTAACAATAATATGAGTAAAAAGGGTAAGAAAAATAGTACTTTTGAACACTTATCACGGTTCATCCTGAGGGTGGTGGACTGGTGGGGGGTTTTACGTAACGTGTGGGAAGGAATATTATGAATGTGATTGCAGGTACATTTACTTTGCAGTCCATAACAATGCTTTCTTTGATAGATTCTGCTTCTATACATTCATATATCCTGCACGAACATGCTTGTTTACTTGATACACCTGTAGAGGTGTTAGATGTTGGTATAAAGGTAACTAGTTATTTGGTGAGATGATACTGGCTATGAGGTTGTTTAGGAGATGTTCCTTAATGGTTCAAAATTATGTGTCTGAGGCAGATTTATTGGAGTTGCCGTTTTATGGATTTGACGTAATCCTGGGAATGGATTGGCTACCAGAGCATCGACCTATGGTTGATTTTGAGACCAAATGAGTTTCGTTGAGACTTGATAAGGATTACGAAGTGGTGATTGTGGGTGAGAATGTCAAATTCTTGTCTAGTGTTGTTTCGCTTTGGAAGCGCGGAAGATGATAGAATCTGAGGGTCAAGCATACTTAGCTTATATTATGAACTTGAATATTAAAAAAGTGTGAGCCCAGGATATTCACATTGTTTACGATTTTCTAGGGGTGTTTCCGAAAGAGTTGTTAGGCTTGTCGACGAATATGAAGGTGGAATTTTGCATTGAGACGTACGAGTATACGGCTCTGGTGTTGATTGCACCGTATCATATGGAACCAAAGGAATTAAAGGAATTGAAGACACAATTATAGGAGTTATTGGATCGTGGCTTTATTCATCCTAGTGTTTCAGCATGGGGAGCACCAATGTTGTTTGTGAAAAAGAAAGATGGCATTTGATCAGTTTACAGGTACGACGGTGTTTTCTAAGATTAATCTAAGGTCTGGGTACTATCAGTTGAAGGATAAATATAAAGATGTGCTGAATTCAGATTTTCGTACGCGTTATGGCCATTATGGGTGTTTGGTGAAGCCGTTTGGGTTAACAAATGTGCTAGCATCTTTCATGGATATTATGAATAGGGTGTTCCATGAATTTTTGGATCAATTCGTGGTTGTGTTCATTGATGTTATTCTTTTGTACTCACGTACTGAAGAAGATCATGATCGACGCCTACCGATTGTGTTGGAAGTACTGTTGGACAACAAGCTTTATGCCAAGCTGAGTAACTGTGAGTTATGGATCAAGCAAGTAGTCTTCCTTGGTCATGTTGTTTCAGCCGAGGGTATTCGCGTGATCCGTAGAAAATTAAAGTTGTTGTGATCTGAAAGCAACCAAAGTTGGTATCATGAGTTTTTAGCTTCCTGGGTTGGTAGGGTATTACCGATGCTTTGTAGATTGTTTTTTGAGGATTGATGCTCCTTTGACGAAGTTGTTGCAGAAAGATGTAAGTTTTGAGTGGGAAGAAGGTAGACATCAAGCTTTTGATAAGCTGAATGAAGCTTTGACGCAAGCTCCCATCCTGATTCAACCTAAGTTGAGGAAGAAGTTTTTTATGTATAGTGACGCATTTTATGTGGGTTTGGGGTGTGTTCTGATGCAAAAAGGAAGGGTTGTTAGTTATGCATCTAGAAAGTTAAAGGTGCATGAGCGCAACTACCCTACACACGTTATTGAGCTTGCTGTAGTGGTGTTTGTGTTGAAGATTTGGCGACACTATCTTTACGGTGAGAAGTGTACTGTGTACACAGATCACAAGAGTTTGAAATATTTAATGTCGCAAAAAAAGTTGAATCTTAGGCAACAAAGGTGGTTGGAGTTGCTTAAGGATTATGATCTAACAATCGAGTATCATCCGAGTAAGGCTAAAGTGGCAGTCGATGCTTTGAGTAGAAACGTAATAGTTGAGTTGAGGACGATGTTTGCTCGGTTGAGTGTAACGCGAGATGGTGGGTTGTTGGCTGAGTTGCAAGTGAAGCCATCGTTGGTACAGTTTATTAAGGAGAAGCAACCGTATAATGACTCGTTGGTACCACATGTCAAGTACATCTTGGATGGCAATGAAACAGATTTTTGTTTCAATAATGAAAGAGTTTTGTGTTTCAAGGGTCTAGTAGTGGTGCTGAAAGATGAGGAGTTAAGGCACACTATCTTGATTAAGGCTCATTCGAGTCCTTTTGCTATGTATTCGGGGAGTACAAAAATGTATCAGGATTTGGAAAAAGAATATTTCTGGGTTGGTTTGAAGAAACATGTCATGGATTTTGTAGCTCGTTGTATGGTTTGTCAGCGTGTTAAGGCTGAGCACATTTTCCTTTGAGGTTGTTGCAATCGTTGAAGATTCCAGAAGGGCAGTGAGAAAGAGTTACCATGGATTTGGTATTCGGTTTGCCTTTGACGCCGTCAAAAAAAGAATTCTGTTTGGGTGATTATGGATAGGTTTACGAAGTGTGCACATTTTCTGGCTGTGCATACGATGTATACTTTGGATAAGTTGGCAGAGTTGTACATTGCGAAGATTGTGAGGTTGCACGGGGTGCCTAAGTCTATTGTATCGAATAGAGATCTGCATTTTACAGTGAGGTTTTGGGAGTGTTTGCATAGGGCTTTGGGTATGCGGTTGAGTTTCAGTACTTCGTATCATCCTTAAACGGATTATTAGTCTGAACTCGTTATCCATGTGTTCGGGGATATGTTGCGATGTTGCATTATTGATTTCAAAGGGTCATGGGAGAAGCAATTACCTTTGGTGGGGTTTACATATAACAATAGTTATCAGGCTAGTATCCATATGGCTCTGTATGAGGCTTTGTATGGTAGAGGGTGTCGCACGCCACTTTGTTGGGCAGAGGCAGAAGAGAAGTATGTCTCTTTGTCGGATGTGTTAAAGGGTACCAATGAAAAAGTGAAGCTTATGAGTGGTCGGTTAAAGGCAGCTTCGAATCAGCAAAAGTCATATGCTGACTTGAAGCGAAGGGAGATAGAGTGTGCGGTTGGTGATCGTGTGTTTCTGAAGGTTTTACCTTGGAAAAAGGTGATGAGGTTTGGACGGAAGGGCAAGTTAAGTCCTAGGTTCATTGGGCCTTATGAGGTGTTGGAGCGTGTTAGTCCAGTTGCGTATAGGTTAAGATTGTTTGCTGAATTGGAGAAGATACATGATGTTTTCCAAATATCAATGCTTCAGAGGTATAGATCGGATCCTTTGCATATGATGTCAGTCGAAGAGATTGAGTTGAATCTGGATATGACCTATGATGAGGAACCGGTGAGAATTCTGGATTCAAGCATTAAGGTTCTTCGAGGAAAGACCATAGAGTTGGTGAAGGTGTTGTGGCGACATCGTGGTGTTGAGGAAGCCACTTGGGAGAGCAAGGAGGACATGTTGAGGCGGTTCCCTCATCTTTTTCCTTCAGGTAAATTTTGAGGACGATATTTCTTAAGAGGGAGAGAGTTGTAATGCCCGGAAATTGGGCCTAGAAGTTAATCAGATCAATTAGACGGTTCGAGAGAACCAAATTGGGCAATTCAGGTTATTTTCGAGAATTAAATCTTATAAAATCGTTTTCGTTAAAAAAAAGGGGAAAATATCATAAAATACTTAATTGATATTTTAATTATTTTGGTAAATTCAATTTGGAATAATTAATTCTGATTTGCAGAAATTTTGGTCTAGTGACTAAAATGAAAACTTTACAAAACTATTTTTGGAGACTAAGTCGTAAAAGGGTCAAAACTTATAATCTTTAAGGATCTATTTACCCAAACTTTTCCATCAGATTTTCCCTTAATTTAGGCTATTTTAAAGTATTTTTAAGTGGTTTATTATTCAAATAAAAAAAGATTTTTAGTTTTGCAAAAGCACTTTCTTACGTAACTACTTTTCTTCCAACTTTTTCTCTCAACTTTCCCAGCAGCCAAACTAAGATTTTCACTCCAAAATTCTCAGGAATCAATTCTTATTGATTCCATTTTTATTTCCTAATTGATTTCTTCAATTCCTATTACAAAATCTACTTGGATTTCAACCAAACTTTGCCAATTAAGGGAGAAATCAACAATTAGATGTGATTTTCATTTATCTCATCTAATTAAAGGTTCTTTATTGAAATTCCCAAGTTCTTGATCCTTTGTTACTGATTTATGTTATGGAATTATGATTTAAACATGGGTTTGGTAATTAAATTGAGTTTTTGTGTGGAAATTGAATAAAGATTGATTTGGATCTGTTTTATAATGAATCTAATTGATTTAGATCTCTTATAAGATTTGTTTTAATGTTAAAAGGAAAGGTTAATCAAAGAAATCCCGAAACTATATGAATTGCTAATTTTCTAGGTTGTTTATAGTTGGTTTTTGGTGTGATCTTGGTGTTATGGTGTTGCTGGAAGTATAAGGACGAGTTTAGGATGTTTTTGGATGTTGTTAAGATGTTGAAATCAATAGGTTTCGGCTGGGCTTTATTTGGATGAAGTTTGGTGTTGATTTCGGTTGTTTTAGTTAGGCGTTTGATGGATCTAAGGGAGGCGAAGTTGTGTTTGTTGTTTGCTGGGGATTTGAGAAGCATGGAAGAGCATTAATCCTCTGTTTTGTTTGTGTAAAGTAGGGGAATCAAATCTTTTGGCTTTCAGAGAAGTTGTAGAAGCCCTGGAAGCTTGATTGTGTATCGGCAAGTGGGCGTTTGGTTGTCGGTGAGTGGAAATGTGTTTTTCTGCTCTAAAAGGTTTTGAAAGAAGTTGTGGGAGTTTAGAATAAGTTTGAAACGCTTATCTAAGCTCGAAAGTAAGTACTAGTTGAGCTTTCTCTCATTTTTGGTATTGCGAATTATAATCTCATGCACATGTTTATGGTTTTGATTACTCACTGTATTATGCATGTTTTAGAAATGAAAGAGATTGCAAATGATCATATATGATGATTTTAGAGTATTGCAAATGGTTTATGAAATAAATTTTGACAATGCTAGAATACATGATTTAATGTATCAAAAATTGATTTGATTTGATGCATATGTAAAACAATGAGGTAATGTGGATTTGTTGAGTATATTGGCAAGTGGATGAGATTAAAATGTTATCGGATATAGTTGGGTAGCCATGATACATGTGTTGTAAATGATTTTAAATGTGCATTTGAAAGAGATTATGGAAGCATGAGATGATTTTGTCATGAGACATATGTATTTGGTTTATGTAAAAATGATTTAAATTGCATTGATGAGTGTTTTAGAGTTTTCCCTCACTAAGCTTATAGCTTACGCTCTCCTTTCTTATCAATGCATAGAAATAGGCTTTGCAGACGGCAAGCAAACAAGAGAGGATCCAAGTGTTGAGACTTTTCAAAGTATGGTTTCATAAATTCTAAGTAGTAATAAAAAGGCAATGCGACCAAGTTGTAATTGGGAGGTGTTTTTTGGTTACTCGATGTTTGTTTAAGTTTGATATGATTTTTAGACGTTTTGATGTTGAATGCTTGATTTTGAGGGGCTGGGAAACATTATGCATGCTTGAGTAGATACCATGCCTATAGGGATTTGTCTTGAGCATGCTATGTTGAGTATGATCTTCTACCATGCTGCCATGTCGTAGAAATTGATGTTTATGAAGTTAAATGATGTTTATATGTTGTTTGGGATAAGTTATATTGAGCCAAAGTGTCGTATGATGGATTAAGGGGTCATTAGAGGTCTGCCCGTACCGGTACGGGTCCTCAGGGATCGGTACGCGGGGACCTATCTCGGTTCAGTCTGGGCAAAATTTCCTAGGCGTGCCGATGCGCCTGGTAACCGTATCGGTATGCATAGCTGCTAAATAAGCCTAGTTTCGGTACATGGGTAGCCGTATCAGCATGACCTTTTACTATTGAAATTCCATATTTTCGAGATTACATACCCGTACCGATATGATTGAGGACCGTATTGGTACACCTTAGCATTTTAACCCTGTATCGATACAGATGGGCCCTGTACCGGTACGCAGGTCGTTAAATTGGTTAAGATGATTTCTGGAGTTTTTTTCTTTGCAATTTAGTCCATGTTTCTTGTTTATACAATTAAATGAGTTTGGATAGTTATTTTGAGTCGAGATTTATCCTGATAGCATGGAATATGACTAATTATGAATTGGAACCTTAATTTCATGTAAGTCCTCTTAATTATCTAAAATTATGTTTTAGTCCCTAAAATGCGAAATCAAATAATTAGATGTCAAATTGACGCCCGATTGAGTTGTAATCTTCACCATGACCAATATGATCACCTTAGGACATAATGATGCATTTAGACAAGATAAAAGAAAAAATAGACTATCTCGAATGTAAATGTTTCGGGTTTGTCTCGACAAACTCTAATGTAGCTCGCTCAGTTCGATCTTGCGACTAGACTGGGTCAAGGGGGTTACACTTCATTAATTCATTTTAGCCACCACATGGTTTTAATTACCTGTTTAATCCTTCAATTACCTTTCTCATGAAGAAAGGTCACGGTTAAACCACACTATTAGTCCTTAAATTTCTTAACATTTATACTTTTTCTCCTTAACTTTGAATCTTTACAATTTAGTCACTAATCATACTTTCCACTCTTACAATTTAGTCTCTAGGTGGTCTAGCTACACACCTAGTCGTTATAATCGTTCATGTCTTGCACTTGTAACTTATTACTTCACATTTTGACCAATGGTCCCAAATTTTAAAGCTTTACAAAGTTGGTCCTTAATCTTTAATCTCTTGATTTTTAAACATAAACTTTATAATTATTTAGATTAGCCCCTTTGAACTTTTCACATGAATTAACTTAATTTTCTAAATTGAATTTTCGATCATCAAAAAACAAATTTTGACTAGGCCAGCTTTTGGGGTGTTACATGCACACCTCAACTTCTTTATGCATCATGTCATAGAACAAAGTTACCATGGTTCTTTGATAAGTTACCCCAACGCTTTTCAGGCCGAAAGGCATTACCTTGTAGTATAAGGTACCCCACAGTGTCACAAACGTGGTCTTTCCATGTCTTGAGGACATATATGGATTTGGTTGTGTCCTGAGAAACCATCCATGAAAGAGAACAAGGAATGGCCCGTCGTGTTGTCCACTAAAGTATCAATATGTGGCAAAGGGAAATTATCCTTAGGGCTTGCCCCGGTTGAGATCCCTATAATCAACTTACATGCACACTTTCCTATCTTTCTTTAGAACTAGAACAATGTTGGCCACCCACTCGAGATACTTGGCTTCTTGCAGAAATCTAGCATCATATTGGTTTTTCACTTCATCTTTTATTTTCAAAAGCATCTCGGGTTTTATTCTCTAAAGTTTCTGTTGTACGAGCCTACATTCTAGCTTTATAGGCAACCGATGTACTACAATATCAATGTCCAATCCAGGCATATCTTGATATACATCCTTGTAGTCTTGCAAAAGTTTAGTCAGGCTCTATCATGTTTTGGCAGTAATGGTGGTGTCAATCTTTACCTCGCGTCCTGCTTCTTCGGTAACGAGATTCAAAATTTCTAGCTTTTCCTTATGTGGAATAATTTTCTTTTCTTTACCCTCTATTAACCAGAGCAGATAATCAGGTATATCACAATCAGTTTCATCATCAAGGTCTTCAACCTCTTCTGAACATATGGGCTGATTCAGACGCAAGGTTGCTTATGCCATTGATATCCGAAAACCTGAAAGGAAAAGGAACGTGGCTATATATTGATGCTTGAAAAGATGAAAACATGAGTGATTCATTTATTTATTTGAGTTTTATTGCTTTGTTATTTTTTTCTTGTGTTTTGGGTATTAAATAATGCATGTTTGCCACTAAAAATTTATTAAAGAAATGCATCTTTATTGAAAATGTGGAACCAAATGGTTTAGCAAATTCCCTTTACATAAAAGATCCCTTGTTGTTTTTGGGAATAGAGGGCTAGTTTTGAGAATTACCCTAAAAGAGAATTAAAAGCTACAAGAAGTTCTTTTGTGGTCTAGCTATTAAGCTCATCACATGGGCAGATCATAGGTAGGTATCCACTCTTCTCATATTCTTTTAGCACAACGTTTATGCTCAAATTCCCAAATATCTAGCAATATCATTCCCTTCTTCTTCATCCTGAGTTATGCTAGGGTTCACGAATCCCCCTGAAGCAAAGGTAAAATTGAGGGGTGGAAATGTTATTAGGTCCCATGTGACCTCTTCCCATTTCAATCTTACTTTCCTTCTCTCTTAGTTCTTCATTATCACGACTCTTCTCTGTACTGTATAGGGCTTGAATCCTAGCCCTAACCAGTCATTCTTTTCAGCAATGGTTACTAGGTATAACCTACCTTGGTGATGCTTTCTAAAACCCTTTACTACTTCGGCACCTTAGCCTAAGGTTTTCTTCACATGAATTTTTGCGCACTTGGATAATCCAGGCCTTCGGATCTTGCTTCCTTCTAAAATAAAGGTCGCACTAACCAACTCGAGCAACCAGAAGGATAACTTTAACGCCCCTACATCGATCTTAATGTAAGGCACATTCGTTGATACTGAGGCAATGATATCTTCTTCATCGCCAATGGTCACAAGCTGATCGTCAACCATAAACTTCAACTTCTGGTGTAATGTGGATGGTACTACACCTGCCGAGTAAATCCAAGGGTATCCCAAGAGGCAACTATATGTAGGCCTAATATCCATTACCACAAAATCAATATTAAAAGTGGACGACCCAATTTGTAAGGGAACTTCTATCATTCCCATGACCTCCCTCTAGGTCCCGTCGAAGGCTATGATTGTGTTCTGGTATGCTTTCATGTGGGAATTGTCAATTGGTAGCTTTTTTAGTGTGGCCATAGGTAGATTATTCAAGGCTGAATCGTTCTCAATGAGAACCCCCGGTAGCATGTGCCCCTTGCAAAGGGTGGAAACATGAAGGGCCTTGTATGACCCCCTCCCTCCTTCATGAATTTCCTCATCACTGAAGGAAATAATGTTATCTATAGCAATGTTACCAACCAACCAATCCAGCTTGCCAGTTATTATTTCTTTTTTGTACGAACGTCTAGTTGAGGATCCTGAGCAAAGTGTCACGGTACCCCTAAGAACTTAACAGTGGTGGTAACATAGAGATACGTGCCAGGAGCTTGTAGAGTTGCTCCACCATGTTGTACTCGTTGTGCTTAAGGATTTTCAAAAACTCTTGGGCCTCCGACTCCTTCACGGGCTCATGATACTCTACGAGCCGTATATTATAAAAACTCTTCTTTAGCTTATCATTCGTATTATTCTTTTTCTGAGTCGCATCCCGATCCTCATCATCTAACAGGGAATAGCACCTCCCACTTCTCGTTAAGTGGCCCACCTCATTAATAGCCTCTCCACTTGGATCATCTTTGGCTTGTTTTGGATTATTTGGTGCCACCACGGTACAAGCATAATTCTAGGGGTACTCGCTTGCTATCCTTGTAGTGGAAAGGGGTCGGTGCCCTTATCACAAGTCGTGGTACAACATTCTTTGGTGATTTCTTAGCTTTGGCCTTGGTCTTGATTACCAAGGGCTTGATTCCAGCAAATTTCTTCATCGGGCACTCCTCCGATGCACAAACTTTCATTGTCTTGCATATGTCATTTCTCTCAAAGAACTCAAGTTCCTTGCTATCCATCTTGGTTTGGACCAGATATCTAAACTCTGGACAAGACTGAATCTCATGTCCTTATTCTCCACGGTATTCGCAGTGGGGCTTATTTCCAAATTGTTTGATTTTGGCATTTGCAGCCAACATTCTGGCTTCGACCATTTTTTACCATACCCCTTTTAAGGGCGCTCTGACATCTAACACGTACTCCTTCATCAACCTATCATTTTCTTCAATTAGGGTATGTACCCTAGCATTTTGATGATTCGACAGGGGATTTCCCTTCTCCTCTAGTGTATCAAATGACAACATGCCCATCTTCCGCAAGCTTTCCACTACTCTTTTGAAGGTGATGTAGTTCTCGATCATATGCCTTGTAATTCAAGCGTGGTACTCGCAATGTTCATTCACATCGTACCACGGGGGGTATAGAGGTGACATCGGGGTATGAGAGCAAAGTAACGCTTATTCCCTTGATTCTTCACCTTTGCTTTCTGCGGGTTCTGAGCCACCTGGCTTGTACTCATTATGTAGGGCTTATTGATCACCACTTCCTTGGAATAGCTTGGATTGTAAGTTGTTGTCATATTCACCTCATTCTCTTTTCTTTTGTAGGGCTTCTTTGTTTCACCTCTGCCAAGTTTTCCGCTTTTTATGGCTGCCAATATCAACTCCATGTTTATTAGCATATCTGCAAAAAAATTGGTGGCATGATTTATCGTACGATCGTAGAAGTTCCCCTTTAGTATCTCCATAAACATGGGTGTAATCTCATTCTCTAATAGCGATGGTTGAACCTAGGCAGCCATGTCCACCATCTTTATGCATATTGGTGAAAATTTTCATTGGCCCTATGCTACATCCCTTATAGTATGAGCCTGTTCAGGACCATGTCGGTCACATGTTTATGTTGTTCGAGAAAGGCCCTCGACAGGTATCTCTATGTTTTTATATTGGCCCAACTCAGTTGTGTATACCACTGGGTAACAGACCCCGACAAGTTGTCCTAGAAACAATGTATAAGCAATTTCTCGTTCTCAAGGTATAAGGACATCTTCTTGCAGTAAATGGTTAAGTGTGCTAAAGGAAAAGTGGTTCCTTCATACTTTTTGAAGCCAAGCATCTTGAATTTCGTGGGAATTATAAGATCTGTCATCAGGCTGAGGTCCTTAGCTTCTATGTTGTCATGAATGCTGACTTTTTGTAAGGCCTTGACGATCCCTTTAAGTTGTCACAACAATCCTTCAATTTCTTGTCTGCCTTAGTCTTATCAGCTATTTCGTCGAGGTTTGGAACTTTGACATCTTGATCATCCCCTTGGCCTATTTTGGACTCTATTAGAACATTGGTCAAGGTTCTTCGGAGGTGAATCTAAAACTTCCCTTTGAGCGCTTCATTATTTACTTCTTGCAGAGGTATTGCCACATCCGTGTTTTTGATTGCCTTAACTGCTTCAGGATTCTTGTAGCCCAGCATGGTCGCTATTTGGAGTATAGTATTTTCCTGAGCATTGGTAATTTCTTCCTTTAGATTCTTCTCGATCCTTTTGAGCTGGTCTTGTGCACCCTTCAAATTGAATTCTACTACTGCCATTCTATTTTCCATGTCCATTTTCTGAGTTTGAGAACGGGTAACATACTTGTGCGTAATCTTGTCAACTGCGATTGAACTTCCTATAGTTATTTTTTGTTTATTTAATTTAATGTCAGTTATTATGTGATGCCAATGTAAAAAATGCAAAATGCAAATGATGCAAAACTGGTGATATTATGAAATCATAAGTACGCTTCATAGACATAAGGTTCTAGTACACATCATTCTTATTGAAAAATAAAGGAAATGTTCTCCTATTCTGATTCCTCTCTTCCTTGATGTTCTTCGGAGCTGGTTGCTCGATCTCTTCAACTAACGTGGCCTCTATAACCCCCTCAACCCAGCCTAGCTGAAACTGAGCTAAAGGAATCACATTAGGTTTGCCGAAGCAAACCCAAGCTAATAACCTAAATCGGTCCATTTTTTCCTTTTGTATTGTCTAAATGCATCAATATAATTCCTAAGGTGAACATACAACAGCGAAAATGTTACATTGAAATCAGATTGTAAAATAGGGTTCAATTGCTCAAACGCGCACATTGGGGACCAAAACATAATTTCCACAAATTATAGGGGTTTAATTTGAAATTAGAATTATTAAACCTTCATTAGTCCAATTTCATGCTCACATGTTAAATTTTAGCATAAAACAATCATCCAAGCACAAGTAATTGCATATATAACATTTAGGGACCAAATTGCACAATTTTCAAACTTCAGCAGGCTAATATGCACAAAAGCAACAGGGCATACCGATACGGGCAAGCCCGTACCGATATGGCCTAACGTTTGTAACAGCTACTCGTACCAATACATGAACCACCGTAACGATACGGTGTGTTGACCTACCCGTACCGATACGATCTTGACCTCATACTGATCCCCCTTGTGATTTCTCAAAACCCAGAATTTCAGTCACCAATTTGCGTACCGATACGGTACCCCGCCTATCGGTATAGCTCTTTAAAAATGAAGGGATCGTACTGGTACTCAAACTCGTGTACCGATTCTAATGGACAAAACTCAAGGGATGTACCAATACTCGGCTAATCGTTCCGGTACCCTTTGCCTTTTACCCTCAAAACAGAGTCGTTTCAGACCCTGCTTACAGATTCTTGGGTACTCGTACCGATACGCTAAGGCCTGTAATGACCACTAGGACCAACATATGATTCTTTGGTTCATTTTAATCAACTTCAAACATCTTCTAAACATCATAAAATATCAAAAGCATACGTGATATCAAGATACCGACATTTTACACAAACCTAGCAAGCCTAACACAATCATCCATATCATCTAGAAGCACGCTTCTTATTAACATCCAAAGCAGAAATCCAAACACATCTCATGCAGTTTAAACCTCTTACAAATCCAAACCAACATATAAAACTTGCACAAACAAGGAGTTTAGCAAACAATCCTCCCAAAAAAACAATTGACACATTGCCCTTGTTACTACTATGCATTGTTTCAAACCATACTTTGCAACCAAGTCCCTGGATATCCTTGCTTCCTTGCTTGTTGCCCTTCAATTTGCTAATATGCATTGATGATAAAAGAGAGCGAAAGCACGTAATGCTTAGTGAGAAGCGCTCAAAACACAAAACATCATCAAATGCATTTTAAAACCGTTTTATTCCAAAACCTTTCACATACGTCTTTATTTAAAAACCATCATGCCTTACTTTCAAAATATGCACTTAACTTTTTCCAAACCATGCATATTAAACCATATATAACATGTATCATGGATTCAACTACATAATCCTACATGAAACCCTCAATTTAAGCCTTCCCATGCATAACATCCCATATGCAAAGCTTAAAGAGTATTCACATGTATAAATCTCATTATATAAACAATCTATCAATATGATACATCAATTCATTATATTTCCTTACAAGTGATCCTTTCCCAAATCTCATTACTTTCATCAAACCGCATCGGATACACATATTTCCCAAGTAATATCCCAATCACTTACAGCTCAATGGCATGAAGTAAATGCAACACATGCAATACCTCTACACTACCAAGGCTCATCCTCCAATTTGGAGTAAACACTTCCAATGTATTACCTCTACGGTCGCAGCAAGAGTAAACATCATTGAAGAGTTACATCAACAATATTGGGGTTTACATGGTTAGAGTAAATACTTTCAATACATCACCTCTACGAGCTACATGTGACTTATTATAGTGTACTTTAAATTCTATGGCCGGCCAACTATATCTGATAACATTTTCATACCATCACTTGCCAATATAATTCATTTCATTAACATCAACTCACTATTTCCATATGCATCAATTAAAACCATTTATCCAATGCTTTCAACCAAGCATTACTAATTTCAACAACATTTTCAAATCACACATTACTTCCAAATGCATCAACATCATTATATAACCATTTTCCAGCATTAAACAATGCTCAAATCATGCATCTACAGTAAGTAAACAATTCATTAAAACAAGTGCATCAAAACCAATTACCAAACCGAGTTCGAGAGAGAAATCATCCTTTACTTACTTCTGAGCTTAGACTACTATTTCAAGCTTGATGTAAATTCCCAAACACAACCTTCAAACCTTTGTAAAGCTGTAAAACACGATCTCACTCACCGACACACAAAATCTCGTATACCGATACGATGAACACGTCTCTAAAGCTTCTGAAATGTTCGTTCAAGCTTGAGGTTCAACTTCCCCTATTTTATCCACACAAAAATAGAGGATTCAATGCATCAAAATCCATTCAACAGCCCAGCAACATCAATTCACATAAATCCTCAGCAAACTCTACTCAATCTCACTCCACAACAATCAATATCAACATCAAACATCTTTCAAACTTAACCCAGCCAAAACCTAACGTTTTAATCCATCAATTAACATCAATCAAAATCTAAAATGCATGAACATTATTCTTTATATCTCCAGCATTCATTAAACCTCCAAAAGTCCTCAAAAACTCACAACTAACGACCTAGAAAATTAGAGTTTCACTTAGTTCCGAGATTCTATTGTTAAAATCAACTTATTAACATTATAACACATCAAAATCATGATTAGAATCAATAAAGAACTTAGCAAAATAGAATTTATATAAAAATCCATCAATCTCATCATTTAAACCTTGATTTAAAAAAAATTCACAATTAAATCATTAAAACCCATTAGAAAACATATGTAAAGGATAATTAACTTGGGAATTTAAATAAAGAACCTTATATTAGAGTAGAAGAACGAAGCCCGCCTCTAACCTTGGCTTTCCCCTTAATTGGATAGTTTTATATGAGAAAACAAGATTAAATCAAATAGGTTTTGTTAGGAAATCATTAAGAATCCATTTGGAAATAAAAGAATGTTGAAATCAAGTGATTACCTGAGAAAATAGAAGTAGAAAAGAGTGTTTGGCTGTAGAGAATTTGAAAGAAAATCTTTTGGTGAAAAGTTAGTTACGTATAATTTTTTTAAGACTAATTATAAAATTAACTCTCCAAACCTATTCATACATTTTGAAACCTTTTTAAAATATCCAATTAAAAGAGAAAATTCTAATATTAGACTTCGGTCAAATAGCTCCTTAAAGATTCTATGTTTTGACCTTTTTACAAAACAGTCACTAAAAATAGTTTTAAAACTTTACATTTTGGTCGCTGACCCAAAATGTCCAATTTTGAAAACTCTTTTTGTAAAATTTATTTCACCAAACCCTTTAACATATTATTTAATGATTTTAGAATATTTTTCCATAATTTTCCTCACTCAAAAATATTTATTCCCATTTAAATCCCGAAACTGACTCGAATCCTCTAATCTGATCAAGCAGACCGTCTAATCGACCTAGAAAACTCCTAGGCCCAAGATCGGGCTGTTACAACTCTCCCCCTCTTAAGAAATTTCATCCTCAAAATTTACCTGATGGTAAAAGATACGAAAACTACTCTATCATGTACGACTTACTCTCTGACGTGGCCTCCTCAACACCGCGATGTCGTCACAACACCTTACCAAGCTTAATCGTCTTGCCACGAAGAACTTTACTACTGGATTCAAGGATCTCCATTGGTTCCTCATCATAAGAAAAATCTGGTTGCAACTCAACATCTTTCACTGGCATCACATACGAAGGATTCGAACGGTACCTCCACAACATGGATACATGAAACACATCATGAATCTTTTCCATCTCATGAGGAAAACTCAATCGATAAGTCACATGACTTGTACGTTCCAACACCTCATACGGTCCAATAAACCTCTGACTCAACTTTTCTTTACGCCCAAAGCAAAACAACTTCTTCCAAGGTGAGACTTTCAATAAAACTTTTTCCCCAACCGCGTACTCAACTTCTATACGCGTCAAATCCTCGTCGGATTTTTGCCTATCCAAGGCCGCTTTCAAACGATCACAAATAATCTTTACTTTTTCATCCGTGTCTTTCAACACATCAGGCATGGAAACATACTTTTACCCAGCCTCAGTCCAACATAAGGGTGTACGACACTTCATACCATACAAGGCTTCATACGGTACCATCTTTATATACTTGGCTGATAGCTATTATTGTACGCAAAATCTACCAAAGGAAACTGTCTTTCCCAAGTTCCTTGGAACTCAATGATGCAATATCTCAACATATCCTCCAAAATTCGAATCACACATTTAGACTGGCCATCTGTCTAAGGATGATACGAAGTACTAAAATTCAAGCGAGTAACCAAAGCTCGATGCAAATACTCCCAAAACCTCACTGTAAAATGCGGATCCCTATCCGAAACAATCGACCTGGGCACCTTGTGCAACCTCACAACTTTAACAACATAAAGATCTGCCAACTTATCCAAGGTATATGTCGTATGCACTGGCTGAAAATGTGCACACATCGTAAACCGACTGACAATCACACAAATGGAATCCTTTTTAATCGGTGTCAAAGGTAACCCTGACACAAAATCCATGGTGATCCTCTCCCATTTCCACTTCGAATTCTCAACGGTTACAACAACTTGGTAGGAAACTAGTGTTTAGCCTTCAAACGCTGACATACCATACATCTAGCAACAAAATCAGCCACATCCTTTGTCAAACCCACCCAATAGTACTCTTTCTTTAGATTTTTATACATCTTGGTACTACTGGATACATAACAAAAGGACTGGCGTGTGCCTCGACAAAAATATCTTGCCTCAACTCAACAGCACTAGGCACCATTATTCGATCTTAAAAACAAAACACCCCATCACCATTAAAGTGAAAATCTGTAGGATTTCCATCCATGATATCCTTAGCATGCGGTACCAATGACTCATCATAAGGCTGCTTTTCCTTAATCAACTACGACAAAGATGGCTTCACTTGCAACTCAGCCAACAAACCGCCATCCCGTGTCACACTCAACCTTGCATACATGGCCCTCAACTCCACTATAGCTTTTCTACTCAAAGCATCAGCCACAATATTCGCCTTGCCCGGATGGTACTGGATCGTCAAATCATAATCCTTAAGCAACTCCAACCATCTATGTTGTCTAAGGTTCAACTCCTTCTACGACATCAAATACTTAAAACTCTTATGATCTGTGTAACAATAAACTTCTAGCCATAAAGGTAATACCTCCATATTTTCAATGCAAACACCACCGTAGTAAGCTCTAAATCATGCGTAGGGTAATTGCGCTCGTGCACCTTCAACTGTCGCGATGCATAAGCTATAACTTTCCCACCTTGCATCAACATACACCCCAAACCATCGTAGGATTCGTCGCTATAAACTACAAACTCTTTTCCTAACTCTGATTGAATTAAGTTTGGAGTTTGTGTCAAAGCTTCCTTCAACTTCTCGAAAGCTTCTTGTCTAGCTTTCATCCACTCAAACCGTACATCCTTTTGCAACAGCTTGTTCAACAGAGAAGCAACCCTTGAGAACCCATCCATAAAGCAACGATAATAACCTGCCAACCCCAAGAAATTATGGACTTGTTTTACTAACTTAGGTTGCTTTCAATTCATAACCGCCTCGACCTTTGGCAGATCCACCCGGATACCTTCTGCCAAAACAACATGGCCAAGAAAAAACACTTCTTTAATCCAAAACTCACACTTGCTCAACTTGGAGTAAAGCTAATTATCCAGCAAGGTTTGCAACATAATCCGCAAGTGTCGATCATGATCCTTCTCGGTATGAGAGTACACAAGAATATCATCAATGAACATTACCACAAATTGATCCAAGAATTCATAGAATACCCGATTCATCATATCCATGAATGCTTCAGGCACATTCATCAACCTAAACGGTATCACCAAAAACTCATAATGCCTGTACCTAGTACGAAAAGCAGTCTTCGGCACATCTTTATCCTTAACCTTCAACTGATAGTATCAAGATCTCAAATCAATCTTGGAAAACACTGTAGCACCCCAGAATTGATCGAACAAGTCATCAATTCATGGAAAAGGATACTTATTCTTAATCGTCAAGTTGTTTAGTTGCTAATAGTCAATGCACATCCTTTAAGTGACATTCTTCTTTTTCATAAACAACACTGGTGCTCCCCATGGTGAAACACTAGGCCGGATAAAACCATGGTGCAATAACTCCTGAAGTTGCACCTTTACTCTTTCAACTCCTTCAGTGCCATGCGATACGGTGTAATTGATACCAGAGCCGTATCTGCATACATCTCAATACAAAACTCTACCTCTCTATCCGGTGGCAACCTAGGTAACTCCTCCAGAAACACCCCCAAAAAATCAAAAGTAGTACGAATATCCTTAGTCCGTACTTCTTCCATATTTGGGTTCATAACACAAGCCATATATGCTTGACAGACACACTCTAGCAATTTCTACGCTTCTATGGCTGAAACCACGTTGAACAAGAACTTAACATTCTTACCACAACCAGCACTTCATAATCATCAGCAACTTTCAATAAAACTTGCTTGGTCTCAAAATCGACCATAGCCATATGCTTAGACAACCAATCCATACCCAATATCACATCAAAACCATAAAACGACAGCTCATCAAATCAGCCGTAAACATGTGACCTTGAACCATTAGAGGACACCTTCTAAACAACCTTCTTGTAACAATCATCTCTCCGAAAGAACTTGTTACTTGCATACCCACATCTAACATTGCTACCAACATATCAAGCAAATTCGCATGCTCATGCAAAATATATGAATGCATAAAACCATAATCTATTAGAGAAAGTAAGGACATATACTGTAAGGTAAAACTACCTGCTATCACATCTGTGTTATTCTTCTACTCATTATGCGTGTAGATTCTCGTTAGTCCACCACCCTCAGGTCGAACCACCATTGTAAGCACACAACCCTCTGTCCTTTCTCCCTTTTCTAGAAATTACCTCGACCGCTGATAAGTGTTCAAAAGTACTATTTTTATTACCCTTTTTACTCATATTATTGTTAGACTTAGGCTCATATTAGTTGCATAATTAGTCATTCATGCATTAATTCATGTTTCTTTCCACCGTTGAGCTTGATTACATAACTTGGTGATTGCATAATTACCTCGGTAACCGGCGATAGGCACGCCACGGCAACCCCAGTTGACAATTCCTCGGCAACTCCAGTTACCTCGACAATGCCGTCAATCAGGTTCCAGACCAATGAAAGGATCAAAGATATCCGACTTCCACCACTATTCCCACAAAGGTTAAAGCGACAAAAGCAAGAATATCAATTCAAGAAGTTTCTTGATATCCTCAAGCAAGTCAACATCAACTTGCCATTGGTTGAAGCAATTGAACAAATGCCAAACTATGCCAAGTTTCTTAAATATATTGTGTCCAAGAGAACAAGGCTAGGAGAGTTTGAAACAGTTGCCGCGACAGAGGGATGCATGGCCATGTTGCACAATCGCATGCCACCCAAGTTTAAGGATCCCAGAAGTTTCACAATACCCTGTTCCATTGGAAACCACTATGTCGGGAAAGCATTATGTGACCTTGGAGCAAGCATAAACTTGATGCCTAAATCGGTTTTCCAAAAACTAGGAATCAGAAAGGCAAGACCTACAACAGTTATGCTACAGCTAGCCGACAGATCCTATGTGCATCCAGAGGGAAAAATCGAAGACATACTGGTAAAAGTTGATAAATTTACTTTTCCCGCTGACTTTATTGTTTTGGATTGTGAAGGAGATGAACATGCACCTATCATTCTCGGGAGACCCTTCCTAGCAATAGGGGGAACCTTGATCGATGTTGAAAAGGGAGAACTCACAATGAGGGTGAATGACCAGCAAGTTAAACTAAATGTGTTCCAAACACTAAGGCATGCCGATGATCCAGAAGAATGCCAACTTCTTCATGCTACGGCAGAGTTTAGCTTCGACGAGGAATTTAGTTACCTCGGTAACTACATTTTCGATCAATAGGAACCTGGGGAGTATGAAGAACCAATCGATAAGGAACAACAAGAAGAGGCAAATTGGTTAGTCAATCGACCAGGTACATACTTTGAACCACTGGATTACTCAAGTAAGGAAGGTAAGATAGAAAAGCCTCCATTGATCAACCACCGATTCTTGAGTTGAAATAGTTGCCAGAGCAACTAAAATATGCTTACTTGGGAGCCGATAATACATTGCCTGTAATTATTTCCTCTAAGTTACAACCTGAGTAGGAAAAGAAGCTGATCAAAATGTTGATGCTACACAAGAAGGCAATAGGGTGGACAATTGTTGACTTGAAGGGAATTAGCCCGGCAATGTGCATTCACAAGATTTGTTGGAAGATGATCACAAACCTTCGATTGAGGCCAATAGGAGACTAAATCATGCCATGAAAGGGGTTGTAATGAAAGAAGTCATCAAATGGCTTGACATCGGCATCATACACGCTATCTCGGATAGTACATGGGTAAGTCCGGTACAATGTGTACCGAAAAAGAGAGGTATAACGGTGGTAAATAATGAAAACAATGAACTCATTCCAACCAGGACTGTGACCGGTTGGAGGGTTTATATGGATTATCGAAAGCTAAACAAAGCCACAAGGAAACATCACTTCCCATTACCCTTTATTGATCAAATGCTTGACCGTCTTGCAGGTAAACCCTTTTATTGTTTTCTTGATGGTTATTCAGGTTACAATCAAATTGCCATAGCACCAGAAGATCAAGAAAATACAACCTTCACATGCCTATACGGTACTTATGCTTTCCGAAGGATGCTGTTCGGATTGTGTAACGCCCCAACAACCTTCCAAAGATACATGATGACACTCTTTTCAGACATGGTCGAAGACTTCCTTGAGATCTTCATGGATGATTTTTCTGTTTTTGGTAATGACTTCGATAGTTGCCTCAGCAATTTAGAGAAGGTGTTGGCAAGATGGGAAGAAACCGATTTAGTCCTTAATTGGGAGAAGTGCCATTTTATGGTAGATGAAGGAATAGTGCTCGGCCACAAGATTTCATCCAAGGGAATTGAAGTAGACAAAGCCAAGGTGGACGTGATCGAGAGATTACCCCCCACCAAGTTCGGTTAAAGGAATCCGAAGCTTTCTTGGACATGCAGAATTTTATAGGAGGTTCATTCATAATTTTTCTAAAATTACTAAACCCTTGTGCAATTTGCTTGAATAGGCTAAAGTCTTCCATTTTGATGATTCTTGCACCCAAGCATTCGAAACCCTAAAGAAAAAGCTTGCCTCAGAACCCATTGTCATTCCACCAGATTGGACGCTACCTTTTTGAGCTCATGTGTGATGCAAGTGATTTTGCGGTAGGAGCAGTCCTAGGCCAACACATAGGTAAGACTTTTCATGTGATATACTACGCTAGTAAAACTCTTAATAGTGCTCAAGTGAATTACACCAAAACGGAGAAAGAGCTACTACCTGTAGTTTTCGCATTTGACAAGTTTCAATCCTATTTGATTGGTACAAAGGTAATTGTTCATACGGACCATTCGTCAATTAAGTATCTATTTGCTAAGAAGGATGCCAAACCTCTTTTGATTCGTTGGATATTGCTTTTACAAGAATTTGACATTGAAATTAAGGACGGGAAAGGAACAGAAAAACAAGTGGCCGATCACTTATCACGTTTAGAACGCAAGAGGGAGGAGGACGCGAATTTAGAGATATGCGATGCATTCTCGAATGATAAACTTTTAGTTACCTCGGCAACCCTTGATGCTGTAGCAACCCTTGACACCTCGGCAACCATGGATGCACATGCCTCGACAACCCCCGATGCCGCAGTAGCTCTTGATGCGCACGCCTCGGAAACTATGGATGTTCATGCCTCGACAGCCCTCGACGCCGTAGCAGCTCTTGACGCGCACGCCTCGGCAACTCTAGATGTGCACGCCTCGGCAACCACTGATACGCATTCCGCAGCAACCATAGACGCGTATACCTCAACAAATCTAGACGCACACGCCTCGGCAATCTTGGGAGGAGTCACCACGACAGCACATGCCTCGGCAACACCCTGGTACGCGGATTTAGTTAATTTCCTTGTTTGTGGTATTTTACCTAATGGCCTTACTCACCAAGGGAAAAAACGGTTCCGCCATGATGCTAAGCATTACTTTTGGGACGAGCCTCTTTTGTTTAAACAATGTGCATATCAGGTTATATGCCGATGTGTCCCTGAAGAAGAGCAATAGAATGTACTCCGGTAATGCCATTCTTCACCCTATGGAAGACATTTTGGAGGAACTCGTACCGCGGCCAAAGTTTTGCAATCGGATTTGTATTTGCCAACACTGTACAAAGATTCCCAAGAGTTTTACAAGCAATGTGATCATTGCCAGAGGATGGGCAATATCTGTAGACGACATGAGATGCCGCTCCAAAACATCATCGACGTGGAATTGTTCGATGTGTAGGGGATTGATTTTATGGGGCCTTTCCCATCTTCATTCGGTAACCTCTACATTCTACTTGCCATCGACTATGTGTCTAAATGGGTTGAGGTAGCTGCAGTTCCCAACAATGATTCCAAAATCGTGCAACGATTCTTGCAGAAAAACATATTTACACGGTTTGGGATGCCGGGAGCAATTATCAGTGATGAAGGCAAGCATTTTGACAACAGACTTATTGCCAAGATGTTGCAATGCTTCGGTGTATCGCACAAGATTGCCACGGCATATCACCCACAAACCAATGGGCAAGCAAAAATTTCCAACCGGGAATTGAAGGGTATACTCGAGAAAGTTGTAAATCCCTATTGGAAGGGTTGGTCGGTAAGACTAGATGACGCACTTTGGGCATATCACACTGCATTCAAAACACCCTTAGGTATGTCCCCATTTCCGACTTGTCTATGGTAAAACATGCCATCTATCAATGGAAATCGAACGCAAGGCATATTGGGCAATCAAGACCGTGAATATGGATTGCGAAAGTGCCGGACAAAAGCGTTTGTTGGACCTCAATGAGATAGAAGAATTATGTGCTCTCGCCTATAACAATGCACGAATCTACAAGGAGAAAACAAAGCAATGGCATGACAATAAACTATTGCCGCGGTAATTCATGCCAGGGCAGCTAGTTCTTTTATTCAATTCTCGGCTAAAACTTTTCCCAGGAAAACTGAAATCAAGATGGTCGGGACCACTCGAAGTTGTCAAACCATTCTCTCATGGTGCTATGATAATCAAGTCCATCACTAATGAACGTGAATTCAAAGTCAATGGACAAAGATTGAAGCACTACAATGGTGCCCATGTGGAACGTAACAAAGAAGTGGTCACCTTAGGAGATGCATGAGCATGCTCTCCTTTCAATATTTTCTTTTTCTTTTCATTTTTATTTTTAGGAGATATTTTATTTTATTTTTCTTCATTATCTTTAGTTTCCAGGTTTTCTTTGTTTTCTTTTTTCACAACAAGACTCACAACCACCATGATAAAGAAATTCCCTACCGACTACTTGCCACGGCAACTACAACAGAGGATGCCCCGGCAACTACCTCAGTAGTTGCCACGACAACAGAAACTGGCGATGCCCAGGCAACAACAATGGATTCGACAACTATTGATGCCCAGCCAAGAGAACCTGCCTCGGCAAACATGGATCAAATCAAAGCAATGCTATTCACGTGGTACCAGCCACAAACATTCAACCACCGACCGAAAAATGAATCAAGCAAATGGCACGAAGGAAACTTATCACTCGAGGTGACGACCTCTCCGACTAACTCATTTCATTTAGTTTCTTTTAAATTTTGTTTCACTTTTACATGCATTAAGGATAATGCTTCTCTCGAGTTTGGGGGTGTTGGTTTCTAGTTAGTTTAATGTTTAGTTGCATTCGTCTTTAGCAATCACATATAGGTTGCATATGTTACTTGCCATGTCTTTAATTGGATTTAATTGCTTAAGACTTGTTGAATATCCAATGATGAATTTTTGCCACTGCACTTAATTGAAAGAACCTTTAATTTTAGGATTGCATGAAAAGAACTTAGAATTTTACTATGATGCTGAATTTTTTACATGGTTGTGGCTTGTGGATTGAAAGAAACTTAGTGAACTTAGGTTGCTTAAAATTTGGGTAAATTTAAAATTGAAAATTAAAAGTTAATTTCTTACTAGAGGTGCCCAAAACTGGCTCTAGTAGTAAATGCACTTTCTTGCTAGAGGTTCCCAAAAGTGGCTCTAGTAGTTAATGCACATTAAAGAATCGCTAGAGGTGCCCGAAATTGGCTCTAGTCGACTAAAATAAAATGAGAAATTTCTTACTTTGCTAGAGGTGCCCGAAATTGGCTCTAGTGAAAATAAAAATAAATGCCCCAGTAATTAAATTGATAAAAGCCTATTGTTCACATGGAATCTTGAAAATCAACTTGTACACAACTACGCACACACATTGTCACGAGCATTATAGTTTGGTTCTGGGTAATTTTTGTTCTATCCAAAAAATTAAAAAGTGATCATACTTTGTGCCACGGTTTCGAGGTTTGAATTCAAGTTTGAAGCATGTCTTTGATGATTAAAGTCTTGGTAGGTAATTGTTAGTTTGCATTGCTTGAGGAAAAGCAATAGTTCGAGTTTGGGGGTGTGATAAGTGTTCAAAAGTACTATTTTTATTACCCTTTTTACTCATATTATTGTTATACTTAGGCTCATATTAGTTGCATAATTAGTCATTCATGCATTAATTCGTGTTTCTTTCCACCGTTGAGCATGATTACATAACTTGGTGATTTTTGTGGAAAAAGATGCTGCTTTGGTGTGTTTTTGTGTGTGTGTGCAGAATCACTTGCCTAAACAAGGCTAGAACTAGTTGTCAGGGCAATGCATGAAGGAGATGCCGAGCTAGTTGACAGGGCAATGCATGAAGAAGATGCCGAGCTAGTTGACAGGGCAATTTTTTGACAAGGAATAAGATGATATGGTAGTCGAAATTGATGACTAGATAAGCCCAAGATGACGTGGAGCAAAGCTAAATCCCAAAGAAATTTGATTTCCATGAAGAGGTTAAAGAGAAATTAAATCCCAAAAAGATAGGAGAAGTTCTAGAAGGAATTTAAATATAATAAAGAATTACATTCTTTAAAGATAATTTAATTCCAAACTTAAATTCCTCCTCAAAGAAAGACTTTGACAAAGCCCTATAAATTAGAGGCCATGTCGTCAACTCCAAGGGGGGAGAGAAGAGAGAATTTTTGACAAGATCAAGGGGGAGATATCGACTACAAGGCTTCATCCATTCTTTATCTTTTTCTTTCCTTGTTCCATTAGGTTTATGCTAGGACTTCTTTATCTTGTGTTTCTTTGGAACCTAGTCATGAACTAAATCTATTTGGCTAAGGTTATTGTGTCTTGTGGTTGTGAGAAACAATTGGATTTTGTTTAGGTAATAAGAGTTTGCACTTTTCAATTCAAGGTTTACACATTTTTGGTTTTTCTTCTTCTTTGCGAGTGAATTGGGAGAGGATCTCGTAACTTAATCTATTTATCTAATATTGGGAGAGTTAGATTCAAGAAACGAATGAGTATGATATTTATTCAGTCTATTGATGGTGAAGATTAATCTGAATTATGAATAAGTTAAGGATTTCAACGGCTAAGAGGAACGCAAGATTGGTTGTTGTTCACCCTTGATACACGCAGGGATGGATTATCAAGGCATGCACAAGTAGCTAGAGTTTTGACTTAGGGATAAGAAGAAACCATTGAAGAACACTTTGTCAAACCTTGAAGTTGCTGCCTAGACGCGCAAGTAGTTGCCCAGCTAGTCGCCCAGGCAACCATCGATTAGTTTCCAAGGTAACCCCGTTGTGCAAGTTGCCACAGCAACTGAGTTGCCCTTGCACTCTTTTACCAAGACGATCCAATCGGCTATCACACCTCAACTCACGATAACCTGGCCTATTCTCTCTCACGTGATTTCACCTATTCTTTTACTTTATTGCTTTCTAGTTTAGTTATTAGTTAAAACTCCTACAATCTTCTACTTGTGTTTTCTTTTACTTTTTACAGTACAAGAGATTAGATTCTTGAAGTGGCACCAATCCCTGTGGAGACGATATCTTTTATACTATAACTTGCGACGTGTACACTTGCACAATTGTGGATCACTTATTACGCGCAACAATCGCGTTCATAGCCTCTCTGTGGTGCAACAATAGATGCAAGAGCTCGTACACCTCTAGCTAATATCGGAAAATCACACCTCAAGTGATCCCCAGACCCACAACCCCAACAAGCATTATCCGCAATGAGAGCAAGAGCTAGACCAACTCATCCTACCTGTGGGCAATTATGTCTAACATGATCTCTCGGTCTACAACCCCAACAAACTTTTGACAATCTCCAATAGACCCCTGAGTGTTGCTTCCCACACTGATCACACCCGGGTAGCTGTCCTTTCCTAGCTCGACCTCATTATGACCTACTCAGGTCGATGCCTCCAATCATAGTCCCTCTTGTATCGGCCACCACTGGAACCAAAATTTGCAGCTCTCTTCCTAGAGACAAAGCCTTCTGTATGAAGAGATAATCCTAAACTCTTCTCGATATTATATGCTCATGTAACCAACACGTCAAAATCTATATACTCGGTGGACAACATGTATGTCTTAACATCATGTACCAATACATAGCGGAACCGGTCACAACGATGCCTTTCATCCGATACCAACTCAGGAACACACTGACTCGACCTAAAAAATTGTACCTCATACTCAAATAATGTCATACTGCCATAAAACAAGGCCATGAACTCACGTTTCTTCTCATCCAAGTATCTAACTCCTAGATACTTCTTTTGAAAGGCATCTTAAAAGAATTCCCATGTCACATCAATAGGTTCTATGCCCGTGACCACAATAGTCCACCAACTGTATGCATCACCATGCAATAGTGACATCGCACAACCCAGCTTATGAGCATCATTGCACCCCATTTGATCCAAAATCTAATCCGTACTGGCAAACCACTCCTCGGATGCCAACCCTCTAAACTCAACTCCTCTCAGGCTATGTAGATGCTCTGATGACAACCCTAAATTAGCAGTAGATGCCGGTATGGGTATATGTACTCCAGCCATCGCGACCTAAAATACTTTAGTCATCCTCTGAACCAAAGGCATCATATCACCATACACCAAACTAGGTGGTACTTTCTCCACTCCCTCAAGAGGATTAGGTGTAGTGGGTGGCAATCCCTCAGGATGAACTATCTCACCCTCAACTCCCTACCCTCTGGCAGTAGCATTCTCGCTTGATCACAATTCTCTCCTCGATGGCATCATATAAAATTGTATCTAAGGCATGATAATTATAGCAAAACAAAAACAATCAGGCCAGCTTTAAGTAAGGATCCAATACTTTCATTTCAAACCAAAATCATTTTATTACTGTAGTAATAAGGCAATGTGTCCCTAAAAATACCCTAACATGGCATATATCAAACATCGTACATATAAACAATCACCGTGCATAACAATCAGCATTGAACAGTCATCAATAAAATCCTAATTTTTCATAAATCTGTCTCTGATACCACCAAATGTAACCCACTTAACCCGACCTAGCTGAAATTGAGCTAAAGGAATCATATTAGGTTTGTGGAAAAAAACTCGAGCTAATAACCTAAAGCGGTTCATTTTTCCTTTTATCTTTTCTAAATGCATCAATATAATTTCTAAGGTAAACATACAACAACGGGAACATTACATTGAAATTAGATTGTAAAATAGGGTTCAATTGCTCAAACACGCACCTTGGGGACCAAAACATAATTTCTACAAATTACAAGGGTCTAATTTGAAATTAGGATTACCAAACCTTCATTGGTCCAATTTCATGTTCACATGTTAAATTTTAACTTAAAAGAATCATCCAAGCACAAGTAATTGCATATATAACATTCAGGGACCAAATTACACAATTTCCAAACTTTATCAGGCTAACATGCACAAAATCAACAGGGCGTATAGATACGGGAAAGCCCGTACCGATACAGTATAATATCCATAATAGCTACATGTACCGATACACAAAGCATCGTATCGATACAGTGTGTTAACCCACTCGTACCGATACGGTCTTAACCTCGTACCGATCCCCCTTATGATTTCACAAAACCCAGAATTCCAATGACCAATTCGTGTACCGATAAGGTACCCCTCATATCGGTAAAGTTCTTTAAAAATGAAAGGATCGGATCGGTACTCAAACCCTTGTACCGATTCTGATGTACAAAACTCAAGAGGTGTATCAATACTCGGCTAATCGTACCGGTACCCCTTTGCATTTGACCCTCAAAACGGAGCTATTTTAGACCCTGCGTACTGATTCCCGAGTACTCGTACATATATGCTAAGGCATGTAATAACCTCTAGGTCCAACATATGACTCTTTAGCTCATTTCAATCAATTTTAAAAATCTCCTAAATATCATAAAACATCAAAAGTATGCTTGACATCAACATACCAACATTTTACACAGACCTAGCAAGCCTAACACAATCATCCATATCATCTAAAGGCATGCTTCTTACTTAACATCCAAAACATAAATCCAAACACATCCTAAGTACTTTAAACCTCTTACAAATCCAAACCAACATATAAAACTTGCACAAACAAGGAGATTAGCAAACAATCCTCCCAAAACAACAATTAACACATTGCCCTTATTACTACTATGCATTGTTTCAAACCATACTTTGCAACCAAGTCTTTAGATACCCTTCCATGCTTGCTTGCTGCCCTTCAATCCGATAATCCGCATTGATGATAAAAGAGAGCATAAGCACGTAATGCTTAGTGAGGAGTGTTCAAAACACAAGACATCATCCAATGCATTTTACAACTAGTTTATTCCAAAACCTTTCACATACATCTTTATTCAAAAACCATCATGCCTTTCAAAATATGCACTTAAATATTTCCAAACCATGCATATTAAACCATATGCAACATGTATCATGGATTCAACAGCATAATCCCATATGTATTCCTCAATTTAAGCCTTCCCATGCATAACATCCCATATGCAAAGCTTAAAGAGTATTCACATGTATAAATATCATTATAAAAACAATCCATCAACATGATACATCAATTCATTATATTGGCTTACAGGTGATCATTTCCCAAATCTCATTACTTTCATCAAACCACATTGGATACACGAATTTCCCAAGTGATATCCCAAAACTTATAGCTCAATGGCATGGAGTAAATGCAACATATACAATACCTCTACACTACCAAGGCTCATCCTCCAATATGGAGTAAGCACTTCCAATGTATTACTTCTATGATCGCAGCCAGAGTAAACACTATTGAAGTATTACCTCAACAATATTGGGGATAACATGGTCAGAGTAAATACTTTTAATACATCAACTCTACGAACCACAGACACTTATTATATCCGATAACATTTCCAGAACCTTTTCATAACATCACTTGCCAATATAATTCATTTCATTAAAATTAACTCACTGTTTCCATATGCATCAATTAAAACCATTTATCCAATGCTTTCAACTAAGCATTACCAATGTTCATCAACATTATCAAATCATGCATTACTTCCAAATGCATCAACATTATTATATAACCATTTTCCAGCATTAAACCATGCTCAAATCATACATATACAATGAGTAAACAATTCATTAAAACAATTGTATCAAAACCAATTGCCAAACTGAGTTCGAGAGAGAAATCATCCTTTACTTACTTTTGATCTTAGGCCAACATTTCAAGCTTGATCTAAACTCCCAAACATAACTTTCAAACCTTTGTAAAGCTATAAAACACGTTCTCACTCACTGACACGCAAAACCTCACTTGCTGATACGGTAAACATGCCTCCAAAGCTTCTGAAACATTCATTCAAGCTTGAGGTTCAACTTCCCCTATTTTATCCACACAAAAATAGAGGATTCAATGTATTAAAATGCATTCAACAGCCCAACAACATCAATTCACATAAATCCTCAGCAAACTCTACTCAATCTCACTGCAACAACCGAAGTTAGCATCAAACATTTTCCAAACCTAACCCAACCAAAACCTAACATTTTAATCCACCAATAAACATCAATCGACATCTAAACACATATTAACATCACCCTTATAGCTCCAACATTCATTAAACCTCCACAACTCCTCAAAAACTCACAACTAAAAACCTAGAAAAGTAGAGATTCACTTAGTTTCAGAATTCCATTGTTAAAACCAACTTATTAACATTATAACACATCAAAATCATGATTAGAATCAATCAATAACTCAACAAAATATAGTGTATACAAAAAATCTATAAATCTCATAATTTAAACCTTGATTTAACAAATTTTCCACAATTAAATCAATAAAACCCACTAGAAAACATATGTAAAAGGTCAATAACTTGGAAATTTCAATAAAGAACCTTATATTAGAGGATAAGAACGAAGCTCACCTCTAACCTTGGATTTCCACTTAATTGGATGGTTTTATATGAGAAAACAAGATTAAATCAAATAGGTTTTGTTAAGAAATCATTAAGAATCCATTTAGAAATAAAAGAATGTTGAAATCAAGTGATTACCTAAGAAAATTGAAGTAGAAAAGAGTGTTTGGTTGGAGAGAATTTGAGATAAAATCTTTTGGTGAAAAGTTAGTTACGTAAAATTTTCTTTTAAGACTAATTATAAAATTAACTCTCCAAACCTATTTATACATTTTGAAACCTTTTTAAAATATCCAATTAAAAGAGAAAAGTCTGATATTAGACTTTGGCCAAATAACTCCTTAAAGATTCTAAGTTTTGACCGTTTTACAAAACAGTCACTAAAAATAGTTTTAAAACTTTACATTTTGGTCACTGACCCAAAATGTCCAATTTCAAAATCTCTTTTTATAAAATTGATTTCACCAAACCCTTTAACATATTATTTAATGATTTTAGAATATTTTCCATAATTTTTCCTTACTCAAAAATATTTATTCCCATCTAAATCTCAAAACTGACTCGAATCCTCTAAACCGATCCAGTAGACCGTCTAATCGACCTTGAAAACTCCTAGGCTCAAAAGTGGGGCGTTATAGCCTTTTTTGAATATGTATGAAGAACTAGCTCACTTGTTGGTACTGGTCTACTGCCTCATCTAAGAAGTCTAATAGTTGTTTCTCATCTTCCTCGGTTGGGAAGAACCTCTCTCTCAGATCTTCCGTCCAGTTCTTTATCTTACGATCCTTAGAGACCACCTTTTGAACTTGTCAGGTAAAATGGTCAATTTATAGTTTTCTACCTAAGCATGCAACATTCGCAGCGCGCTTAGAATTGGACTACTAGATCATTTCATAGTCCCAGTCATCGAGAATGGTACGAATATGGTCATAGTATGCTTGAAACTGTGTCTTCAAATCTTTGAGACTGTAACGGAGTAATTCAGTCTTAGCACCCTTTATTCCTTCTTTCTTTAACTTTTCTTAGAGTTATTAATTCAACTTATGATGTTTTTGAGGCTACTGCAAGCTTTCGAGTATTACCCTTCTAATTGTTGCTTCTTCCTGGAAAGTTGGTCTGCGTTCTCTTTTTGTTTCTTCACATCTTGTTGCCAAGCTTTCAGCTCTTTCTTCATATCTTTGAGCTGTGCCTTTTCTTCCTTCAAGGTTCTGGAGCTATTTGCGTGTGTCCCTTGGGCCTTCAAGTGGTTATTCTCTTATGTCAACTCTCGTACATCCTTTAGGTGGAGCTCTTGCTTTGTCAAATAGCATTCACCTCTTTTTGGTAGCCTTCTCTTTGATATTCTTCCATGATGAGTGTTGCGTGTAATAAGTGCTATGTAATTGTGCAAGTATACATGTCGCAAGTAATAAAGTGATATGAGTATCGAGTATCGTCTCCACAGGGATTGGTTTGGGCCACTTTGCTTAAGTTACTACACTGTGAAAAGTAAAAACACAATTGATAATAGGAGTTCTAATTAATGAGTAAACTAAGATCAATAAACTAAAAGAATAGATGAAATCAAAAGAGAGAATAGGTCAGGTTATCATGAGTTGAGGTGTGATAGCCGATTGGATCGTCTTGGTAAAACAGTGCAAGGGCAACTCAGTTGTCGTGGAAACTTGCACAGCGGGGTTGCCTTGGCAACTAATCGATGGTTGCCAAGGCGACTAGCTGGGCAACTACTTGGGCGTCTGGGCAGCAACTTCAAGGTTCGGCAGAGCGTTCTTCAATGGTTTCTTTTTATCCCTAAGTCGAAACTCTAGCTACTTGTGCATGCCTTGATAATACATCCCTGCATGAATCAAGGGTGAACAACAACCAATCTTGCGCTCCTCTTAGCCGTTGAAATACTTAACTTATTCCTAAGCCGAATTAATCTCCACCATCAATAGACTGAATAAAGACCATACTCATTCGTTTCTTGAATCTAACTCTCCCGATATTAGATAAATAGTTGAAGTTACGAGATCCTCTCCCAATTCACTCGCAAACAAGAATAAAAGCCAAGAATGAGTAAACCTTGAATAGAAAAGTGCAAACTCTTATTACCTAAACAAAATCCAATTGTTTCTCAAAACAACAAAACACAATAACACCAACCAATCAAGTTAGTTCATGGTTGGGTTCAAAAGATATACAAAGAATAATCCCCAAACCATGAATCTAATGGAAGCAAAGAAGAAGAAGAAGAAATCAAACTCGCTCCCCCTTGCTCTCTTGTCGAAATCTCTTCCTTCTTGCCCTTTGGAGTTGTCGAAATTTTCCCTCTTCTTGCTCTATGGGGTTGTCAAAATTTTCCATCTTCTTGCTCTTTGGGGTTGTCAAAAATTTCCCTCTTCTTGCTCTCTATGGATTGTTGAAATCTCCATCTTATTTATAGGGCTAGGCCAAAGTCCTTCTTTGAGGAGGAAGTTAAGTTGGAATTAAATTATCTTTAAAGAATATAATTCTTTATTATAATTATATTCCTACTAGAACTTCTCATATCTTCTTGGAATTTAATTCTTCTTTTAATCTCTGCATGGAAATCAAATTCCTTTGGGTTTGGGCTTTGCTCTACGTCATCTTGGGCTTGTCTAGTCATCAATTTCGACTACCATATCACCTTTGCTCTTGTCGACAATTGCCCTGGCAACTGGCTCGACGTCTCCTTCATGTATTACCCTGGCAACTGGCTCGGCGTCTCCTTCATGTATTGCACTGGCAACTAACTCTAGCCTTGCTTTGGCAAGTGATCCTGCATATACACACAAAATACACCAAAGCAGCATCTTTTCCCACAAAAACTACCAAGTTATGTAATCAAGCTCAACGATGGAAGGAAACATGGATTAATGCATGAATGGCTAATTATGCAACTAATATGAGCCTAAGTCTAACAATAATATGAGTAAAAAGGGTAAGAAAAATAGTAATTTTGAACACTTATCACACCCCCAAACTCGAACTATTGCTTGTCCTCAAGCAATGCAAACTAACAATTACCTGCCAAGATTTTAATCATCAAAGACATGCTTCAAACTTGAATTCAAACCTCGGAACCGTGGCACAAAGTATGATTACCTTTTAATTTTTCGGATAGCACAAAAAATACCCGGAACCAAACTATAATGCCTGTGACAATGTGTGTGCGTAGTTGTGTACAAGTTGATTTTCAAGATTCTATGTGAACAATAGGCTTTATCAATTTAATTATCGGGGCATTTATTTTATTTTCACTAGAGCCAATTTTGGGCACCTCTAGCGATTCTTTAATGTTCATTAACTACTAGAGCCAGTGTTGGGCACCTCTAGCAAGAAAGTGCATTTACTACTAGAGCCAATTTTGGGCACCTCTAGCAAGAAATTAACTTTTAATTTTCAATTTTAAATTTACCCAAATTTTAAGCAACCTAAGTTCATTAAGTTTCTTTCAATCAACAAGCCACAACCATGTAAAAAATTCAGCATCATAGTAAAATTCTAAGTTCTTTTCATGCAATCCTAAAATTAAAGGTTCTTTCAATTAAGTGCAGTGGCAAAAATTCATCATTGGATATTCAACAAGTCTTATGCAATTAAATCCAATTAAAGGCATGGCAAGTAACATATGCAACCTATATGTGATTGCTAAAGATGAATGCAACTAAACATAAAACTAACTAAAAACCAACACCCCCCAAACTCGAAAGAAGTATTGTCCTCAATGCATGTAAGAGTGAAACAAAATTTAAAAGAAACTAAATGAAATGAGTTAGTCGGAGAGGTCGTCACCTCGAGTGATAAGTTTCCTTCGTGCCGTTTGCTTGATTCATTTTTCAGTCGGTGGTTGAATGCTGGTACCGCGTGAATAGCATTGCTTTGATTTGATCCATGTTTGCCGATGCAGGTTCACTTGCATGGGCATCAGTAGTTGCCGAAGCCATTGTTGTTGCCTGGGCATCGCCAGTTTCTGCTGTGGTTGCTGTGGCAAGTAGTCGGCAGTGAATTTCCTTAGCATGGTGGTTGTGAGTCTTGTTGTCGAAAAGAAAACTTGGAAACTAAAGATAATGAAGAAAAATAAAATCTCTCCTAAAAATTCCATAAATAAATAAAGAGAAATAATAACCGAAAATAATAGAAAAAATAGTTCAAAAGAAAAAAAATAAAAATAAAAAAAATAAAAATAAAAAGAAAATATCGAAAGGAGAGCATGCTCATGCATCTCCTAAGGTGTCAACTTCTCTGTTACGTTCCACATGGGCACCGTTGTAGTGCTTCAATCTTTTTCCGTTAACTTTGAATTCATGTTCGTCAGTGATGGACTTGATTATCACGGCACCATGAGAGAATGGTTTGACAACTTTGAATGGTCCCGACCATCTTGATTTTAGTTTTCCTGGGAAAAGTTTTAGTCGAGAATTGAATAAGAGAACTAGTTGCCTGGCATGAATTGTCGCGGAAATAGTTTATTGTCGTGCCATTGCTTTGTTTTCTCCTTGTAGATTTGTGCATTGTTATAGGCGAGTGCACAAAACTCTTCTATCTCGTTGATGTACAACAAACGCTTTTGTCTGGCACTTTCTTAATCCGTAATCACGGTCTTGATTGCCCATTGGTTTGTAGGTGATATTGCCCTCCCCCTCCGCAACGATCAGATTGCTTGTAAAACTCTTGGGCATCATTGTACAGTGTTGGCCAATACAAACCGGATTGAAAAACTTTGTCCGCGGTACAAGTTCCTTCAAAATGTCCTCCATAGGGTGAAGAATGGCATTGTCATAGTACATTTTGTTGCTCCTCTTCAGGGACACATTGGCGTATAACCTGATCTGCACATTGTTTAAACAAAAGAGGCTCGTCCCAAAAGTAATGCTTAGCATCATGGCGAAACCGCTTCTTCCCTTGGTGAGTAAGGTCATAAGGTAAAATGCCACAAACAAGGAAATTAACTAAATCTGCGTACCAGGGTATTGCCGAGGCATGTGCTGCCGTGGCGACTGCTCCCAAGATTGCCGAGTCGTGTGTGTCTAGAGTTGCCGACGCATACGCGTCCATGGTTGCCAAGGCATACATATTAGTGGTTACCGAGGTGTGCGTGTCTAGAGTTACCGAGGTGTGCGCGTCAAGAGCTCCTACGGCATCGAGGGTTGCCGAGGCGTCAAGGGTTGCTACAGCATCGAGGGTTGCCGAGGCGTGCGCGTCAAGAGCCATGGTTTCCGAGGCGTCAAGGGTTGCTACAACATCGAGGGTTGCCAAGGCATGCGCATCCATGGTTGCCGAGGCGTGTACATCCATGGTTGCCGAGGAAACTAAAAGTTATTCATCCGGGAATGCATCGCATATCTCTAAATCCGCATCCTCCTCCGTATTGCGTTCTAAACGTGATAAGTGATCGTCCACTTGATTTTCTATTACTTTCCTGTGCATTGGCCTAGGACTGCTCCTACTGCGAAATCACTTGCATCACACATGAGCTCAAAAGGTAGCATCCAATCTGGCGGAACGAAAATGGGTGTCGAGGCAACCTTTTCCTTTAGGGTTTCATATGCTTGGGGTGCAAGAATCATCAAAATGGAAGACTTTATCTTGGTGGGGGTAATCTCTCGATCACGTCTACCTTAGCTTTGTCTACTTCAATTTCCTTGGATGAAATCTTATGGCCGAGCACTATTCCTTCATATACCTTAAGATGGCACTTCTCCCAATTAAAGACTAAATCGGTTTCTTCACATCTTGCCAACACATTCTCTAAATTGTCGAGGCAACTGTTGAAGTCACTACCAAAAATGAAAAAATCATCCATGAAGATCTCAAGAAAGTCTTTGACCATGTCTGAAAAGGGTGCCATCATGCATCTTCTAATGTTAGTGCATATTTGAAAAAACTTGAGGATGGTCATTTTAGATACTTCTTATAGTTTATCCGCACCCTCCATCGGGTGACAATATTGCCCAAAAAGAGTTTGGCCAATGTGCTTGCCACTACTCCCTTTTTTGTTACCATGGTGGAGGTGTCTTTCTTCTTTGTTCGCTTGTAGTCCATGTATACTCTCCACCTTGCTACTATTCCTGAAGGAACAAATATATTAATAGGAAAAATTATATCCATTCTCAACCATTCAATTACCTCATTCTTGTCGACTTCTATCATGGTTGGATGTAGCCTTTGTTGTCGTGGCAATTGCTACTCAAGCCAATTGTCGTGGCAATCAGTTGCCAAAATTTGCTGTAAGTCAAGGGAAGAACCAATTTTTTGAAAAGCTTTACTTAATCCAAACACCGTTTTCTTTTAGCCTCTCAAACATCTCCATCAGTAGAGATTTTGATAGCTTTAAATCTACCAACCTTGGTTCCTCAAGACATACCTGCAATGGACGAGGTGAGTTTTTAAAGAATTTGAAAGGTTCAACCATTACCTGCTCATATTCCATTGCCAAAGTATTATCATCTCGTTGATCTTGCATGTGGTCGCGTAATTGCTGTCGCAATTGTAGATGAGGGCAATCTATAGATTCCTGCTTCAATATCAACGTTGTAACCTTTCGGGCATCGGGTTCCTCGTAATTTGTTGTAGTATTGTTGTTCTCAGCCTTCACCGAGTGTTGTCGCGAATTGCTCGTTCAGGCTCCTCAATCATTGCCGAGGCAATTTGTTGTTCGAGCTCATCATGTGTTGGGCAGTCTCTCTCATTTGCATCCTCTTGACTTTGAGGTTCTAGTTGTTCCCCACACATCGGAGAGCTTTTTTGCATTGCTCCTTATCCTCTTGCCTTGGGACGTCAGTATCCCTAAGAATAAATTGTTGGTGCATGTTATCCATGACATATGTGGATCTCCCCAATTGATCTTCTGAATCCCCTAAGGTTGCATCCCACTGAGCTATCCTCGTATCCATAGACTTTGATAGCTCTCGAATCTCTTCAATTGATCCGTCAAGTCTAGCCAAGGAAGCTAGCAACGTTTCCTCCAAGGAATTGGATTGCTCTTGAAAAAGACTATATTGCCATGGCATATTTGTTGCTACGGCAAAATTGTTATGCTAAAAAAATTTTGAGCTTTTTCACCATACCATGAAGAATTTTGCTGCTGGTTCCCTCTATGGTCCTCCAAGTAGTTATATGCACCGAAAATGTGAGGGCAATTTTCAAACACATGATGTTCTCCACACATAGCACAAGATTTTTCCAAGGTATAAGTTCTTTGGGCTTTTCTCGGTTGGTATAGGTAATCATCAAACGGTGCAAGAAACTCTTGATTGGATTGATTTATATCTTCCAACATCATCTCTCAAATAGATCGCTTTTTATTTCTGACATGTTGATGTCCCTTAAATTGTAACGCACCTAATTTTTTTTTTTGATAAAACAAAAAAAAAAAGTTAGTAAAACTAAGAGAAAAAATGCAATAACAAAAAAACAACTAACACCAATTGCCAATCACCGCAACGGCGCGCAAAACTTGTTGCGTGTAATAAGTGCTACGCAATTGTGCAAGTATACACGTCGCAAGTAATAAAGTGATATGAGTATCGATTATCGTCTCCACAGGGATTGGTTTGGGTCACTTTGCTTAAGTTACTGCACTGTGACAAGTAAAAACATAATTGATAATAGGAGTTCTAATTAACGAGTAAACTAAGAGCAATAAACTAAAAGAATAGATGAAATCAAAAGAGATAATAGGTCAGGTTATCATGAGTTGAAGTGTGAAAGCCGATTGGATCGTCTTGGTAAAAGAGTGCAAGGGCAACTCAGTTGCCGTGGCAACTTGCAAGTGGGGTTACCTTGGCAACTAATCGATGGTTGTCAGGGCGACTAGCTGGGCAACTACTTGGGCATCTGGGTAGCAACTTCAAGGTTCAGTAGTGCGTTCTTCAATGGTTTCTTCTTATCCCTGTGTCGAAACTCTAGCTACTTGTGTATGCCTTGATAATACATCCCTGCGTGAATCAAGGGTGAACAACAACCAATCTTGCGCTCCTCTTAGCCGTTGAAATCCTTAACTTATTCCTAAGCCAGATTAATCTTCACCATCAATAGATTGAATAAAGACAATAATCATTCGTTTCTTGAATCTAACTCTCCTGATATTAGATAAATAAATGAAGTTACGAGATCCTTTCCCAATTCACTTGCAAACAAGAATAAAAGCCAAGAATGAGTAAACCTTGAATAGAAAAGTGCAAACTCTTATTACCTATACAAAATCCAATTGTATCTCACAACAACAAAACACAATAACCCCAACCAATCAAGTTACTTCATGGTTGGGTTCAAGAGATATACAAAGAATAATCCCCAAACCATGAATCTAATGGAAGCAAAGAAGAAGAAGAATAAATCAAACTCTCTCCCCCTTGCTCTCTTGTCGAAATCTCTTCCTTCTTGCCCTTTGGAGTTGTCGAAATTTTCCCTCTTCTTGCTCTATGGGGTTGTCAAAATTTTCCATCTTCTTGCTCTTTGGGGTTGTCAAAATTTTCCCTCTTCTTGCTCTTTATGGATTGTCAAAATCTCCATCTTATTTATAGGGCTAGGCCAAAGTCCTTCTTTGAGGAGGAAGTTAAGTTGGAATTAAATTATCTTTAAAGAATATAATTCTTTATTATAATTATATTCCTACTAGAACTTCTCATATCTTCTTGGAATTTAATTCTTCTTTTAATCTCTGCATGGAAATCAAATTCCTTTGGGTTTGGGCTTTGCTCCACGTCATCTTGGGCTTGTCTAGTCATCAATTTCGACTACCATATCACCTTTGCTCTTGTCGACAATTGCCCCGCAAGCTGGCTCGACGTCTCCTTCATGTATTACCCTAGCAACTGGCTCGGCGTCTCCTTCATGTATTGCACTGGCAACTAACTCTAGCCTTGCTTTGGCAAGTGATCCTGCATATACACACAAAATACACCAAAGCAGCATCTTTTCCCACAAAACTACCAAGTTTGGAAGGAAACATGGATTAATGCATGAATGGCTAATTATGCAACTAATATGAGCCTAAGTCTAACAATAATATGAGTAAAAAGGGTAAGAAAAATAGTAATTTTGAACACTTATCACACCCCCAAACTCGAACTATTGCTTGTCCTCAAGCAATGCAAACTAACAATTACCTGCCAAGATTTTAATCATCAAAGACATGCTTCAAACTTGAATTCAAACCTCGGAACCGTGGCACAAAGTATGATTACCTTTTAATTTTTCGGATAGCACAAAAAATACCCGGAACCAAACTATAATGCCTGTGACAATGTGTGTGCGTAGTTGTGTACAAGTTGATTTTCAAGATTCTATGTGAACAATAGGCTTTATCAATTTAATTATCGGGGCATTTATTTTATTTTCACTAGAGCCAATTTTGGGCACCTCTAGCGATTCTTTAATGTTCATTAACTACTAGAGCCAGTGTTGGGCACCTCTAGCAAGAAAGTGCATTTACTACTAGAGCCAATTTTGGGCACCTCTAGCAAGAAATTAACTTTTAATTTTCAATTTTAAATTTACCCAAATTTTAAGCAACCTAAGTTCATTAAGTTTCTTTCAATCAACAAGCCACAACCATGTAAAAAATTCAGCATCATAGTAAAATTCTAAGTTCTTTTCATGCAATCCTAAAATTAAAGGTTCTTTCAATTAAGTGCAGTGGCAAAAATTCATCATTGGATATTCAACAAGTCTTATGCAATTAAATCCAATTAAAGGCATGGCAAGTAACATATGCAACCTATATGTGATTGCTAAAGATGAATGCAACTAAACATAAAACTAACTAAAAACCAACACCCCCAAACTCAAAAAGAAGTATTGTCCTCAATGCATGTAAGAGTGAAACAAAATTTAAAAGAAACTAAATGAAATGAGTTAGTCGGAGAGGTCGTCACCTCGAGTGATAAGTTTCCTTCGTGCCGTTTGCTTGATTCATTTTTCAGTCGGTGGTTGAATGCTGGTACCGCGTGAATAGCATTGCTTTGATTTGATCCATGTTTGCCGATGCAGGTTCACTTGCATGGGCATCGATAAGTTGCGAAGCCATTGTTGTTGCCTGGGCATACTTGTTTCTCTTTGTGGTTTGTGGCAAGTAGTCGGCAGTGAATTTCCTTAGCATGGTGGTTGTGAGTCTTGTTGTCGAAAAGAAAACTTGGAAACTAAAGATAATGAAGAAAAATAAAATCTCTCCTAAAAATTCCATAAATAAATAAAGAGAAATAATAACCGAAAATAATAGAAAAAATAGTTCAAAAGAAAAAAAATAAAAATAAAAAAAATAAAAATAAAAAGAAAATATCGAAAGGAGAGCATGCTCATGCATCTCCTAAGGTGTCAACTTCTCTGTTACGTTCCACATGGGCACCGTTGTAGTGCTTCAATCTTTTTCCGTTAACTTTGAATTCATGTTCGTCAGTGATGGACTTGATTATCACGGCACCATGAGAGAATGGTTTGACAACTTTGAATGGTCCCGACCATCTTGATTTTAGTTTTCCTGGGAAAAGTTTTAGTCGAGAATTGAATAAGAGAACTAGTTGCCCTGGCATGAATTGTCGCGGAAATAGTTTATTGTCGTGCCATTGCTTTGTTTTCTCCTTGTAGATTTGTGCATTGTTATAGGCGAGTGCACAAAACTCTTCTATCTCGTTGATGTACAACAAACGCTTTTGTCTGGCACTTTCTTAATCCGTAATCACGGTCTTGATTGCCCATTGGTTTGTAGGTGATATTGCCCGTCCTCTGGCAACGATCAGATTGCTTGTAAAACTCTTGGGCATCATTGTACAGTGTTGGCCAATACAAACCGGATTGAAAAACTTTGTCCGCGGTACAAGTTCCTTCAAAATGTCCTCCATAGGGTGAAGAATGGCATTGTCATAGTACATTTTGTTGCTCCTCTTCAGGGACACATTGGCGTATAACCTGATCTGCACATTGTTTAAACAAAAGAGGCTCGTCCCAAAAGTAATGCTTAGCATCATGGCGAAACCGCTTCTTCCCTTGGTGAGTAAGGTCATAAGGTAAAATGCCACAAACAAGGAAATTAACTAAATCTGCGTACCAGGGTATTGCCGAGGCATGTGCTGCCGTGGCGACTGCTCCCAAGATTGCCGAGTCGTGTGTGTCTAGAGTTGCCGACGCATACGCGTCCATGGTTGCCAAGGCATACATATTAGTGGTTACCGAGGTGTGCGTGTCTAGAGTTACCGAGGGGTGCGCGCGTCAAGAGCTCCTACGGCATCGAGGGTTGCCGAGGCGTCAAGGGTTGCTACAGCATCGAGGGTTGCCGAGGCGTGCGCGTCAAGAGCCATGGTTTCCGAGGCGTCAAGGGTTGCTACAACATCGAGGGTTGCCAAGGCATGCGCATCCATGGTTGCCGAGGCGTGTACATCCATGGTTGCCGAGGAAACTAAAAGTTATTCATCCGGGAATGCATCGCATATCTCTAAATCCGCATCCTCCTCCGTATTGCGTTCTAAACGTGATAAGTGATCGTCCACTTGATTTTCTATTACTTTCTGTGCATTGGCCTAGGATTTGCTCCTCTCTGCGAAATCACTTGCATCACACATGAGCTCAAAAGGTAGCATCCAATCTGGCGGAACGAAAATGGGTGTCGAGGCAACCTTTTCCTTTAGGGTTTCATATGCTTGGGGTGCAAGAATCATCAAAATGGAAGACTTTATCTTGGTGGGGGTAATCTCTCGATCACGTCTACCTTAGCTTTGTCTACTTCAATTTCCTTGGATGAAATCTTATGGCCGAGCACTATTCCTTCATATACCTTAAGATGGCACTTCTCCCAATTAAAGACTAAATCGGTTTCTTCACATCTTGCCAACACATTCTCTAAATTGTCGAGGCAACTGTTGAAGTCACTACCAAAAATGAAAAAATCATCCATGAAGATCTCAAGAAAGTCTTTGACCATGTCTGAAAAGGGTGCCATCATGCATCTTCTAATGTTAGTGCATATTTGAAAAAACTTGAGGATGGTCATTTTAGATACTTCTTATAGTTTATCCGCACCCTCCATCGGGTGACAATATTGCCCAAAAAGAGTTTGGCCAATGTGCTTGCCACTACTCCCTTTTGCGTTACCATGGTGGAGGTGTCTTTCTTCTTTGTTCGCTTGTAGTCCATGTATACTCTCCACCTTGCTACTATTCCTGAAGGAACAAATATATTAATAGGAAAAATTATATCCATTCTCAACCATTCAATTACCTCATTCTTGTCGACTTCTATCATGGTTGGATGTAGCCTTTGTTGTCGTGGCAATTGCTACTCAAGCCAATTGTCGTGGCAATCAGTTGCCAAAATTTGCTGTAAGTCAAGGGAAGAACCAATTTTTTGAAAAGCTTTACGAATCCAAACACCGTTTTCTTTTAGCCTCTCAAACATCTCCATCAGTAGAGATTTTGATAGCTTTAAATCTACCAACCTTGGTTCCTCAAGACATACCTGCAATGGACGAGGTGAGTTTTTAAAGAATTTGAAAGGTTCAACCATTACCTGCTCATATTCCATTGCCAAAGTATTATCATCTCGTTGATCTTGCATGTGGTCGCGTAATTGCTGTCGCAATTGTAGATGAGGGCAATCTATAGATTCCTGCTTCAATATCAACGTTGTAACCTTCTGGGCATCAGGTTCCTCAGAATTTGTTGTAGTATTGTTGTTCTCAGCTTCACTGAGTGTTGTCGCGGAATTGCTCTGTTCAGGCTCCTCAATCATTGCCGAGGCAATTTGTTGTTCAGGCTCATCATGTGTTGGGCAGTCTCTCTCATTTGCATCCTCTTGACTTTGAGGTTCTAGTTGTTCCCCACACATCGGAGAGCTTTTTTGCATTGCTCCTTATCCTCTTGCCTTGGGACGTCAGTATCCCTAAGAATAAATTGTTGGTGCATGTTATCCATGACATATGTGGATCTCCCCAATTGATCTTCTGAATCCCCTAAGGTTGCATCCCACTGAGCTATCCTCGTATCCATAGACTTTGATAGCTCTCGAATCTCTTCAATTGATCCGTCAAGTCTAGCCAAGGAAGCTAGCAACGTTTCCTCCAAGGAATTGGATTGCTCTTGAAAAAGACTATATTGCCATGGCATATTTGTTGCTACGGCAAAATTGTTATGCTAAAAAAATTTTGAGCTTTTTCACCATACCATGAAGAATTTTGCTGCTGGTTCCCTCTATGGTCCTCCAAGTAGTTATATGCACCGAAAATGTGAGGGCAATTTTCAAACACATGATGTTCTCCACACATAGCACAAGATTTTTCCAAGGTATAAGTTCTTTGGGCTTTTCTCGGTTGGTATAGGTAATCATCAAACGGTGCAAGAAACTCTTGATTGGATTGATTTATATCTTCCAACATCATCTCTCAAATAGATCGGCTTTTATTTCCTGACATGTTGATGTCCCTTAAATTGTAACGCACCTAATTTTTTTTTGATAAAACAAACAAAAAAAAAGTTAGTAAAACTAAGAGAAAAAAATGCAATAACAAAAACAACTAACACCAATTGCCAATCACCGGCAACGGCGCCAAAAACTTGTTGCGTGTAATAAGTGCTACGCAATTGTGCAAGTATACACGTCGCAAGTAATAAAGTGATATGAGTATCGATTATCGTCTCCACAGGGATTGGTTTGGGTCACTTTGCTTAAGTTACTGCACTGTGACAAGTAAAAACATAATTGATAATAGGAGTTCTAATTAACGAGTAAACTAAGAGCAATAAACTAAAAGAATAGATGAAATCAAAAGAGATAATAGGTCAGGTTATCATGAGTTGAAGTGTGAAAGCCGATTGGATCGTCTTGGTAAAAGAGTGCAAGGGCAACTCAGTTGCCGTGGCAACTTGCAAGTGGGGTTACCTTGGCAACTAATCGATGGTTGTCAGGGCGACTAGCTGGGCAACTACTTGGGCATCTGGGTAGCAACTTCAAGGTTGGTGAGTGCGTTCTTCAATGGTTTCTTCTTATCCCTGTGTCGAAACTCTAGCTACTTGTGTATGCCTTGATAATACATCCCTGCGTGAATCAAGGGTGAACAACAACCAATCTTGCGCTCCTCTTAGCCGTTGAAATCCTTAACTTATTCCTAAGCCAGATTAATCTTCACCATCAATAGATTGAATAAAGACAATAATCATTCGTTTCTTGAATCTAACTCTCCTGATATTAGATAAATAAATGAAGTTACGAGATCCTTTCCCAATTCACTTGCAAACAAGAATAAAAGCCAAGAATGAGTAAACCTTGAATAGAAAAGTGCAAACTCTTATTACCTATACAAAATCCAATTGTATCTCACAACAACAAAACACAATAACCCCAACCAATCAAGTTACTTCATGGTTGGGTTCAAGAGATATACAAAGAATAATCCCCAAACCATGAATCTAATGGAAGCAAAGAAGAAGAAGAATAAATCAAACTCTCTCCCCCTTGCTCTCTTGTCGAAATCTCTTCCTTCTTGCCCTTTGGAGTTGTCGAAATTTTCCCTCTTCTTGCTCTATGGGGTTGTCAAAATTTTCCCTCTTCCTGCTCTCTGGGGTTGTCAAAATTTTCCCTCTTCTTGCTCTTTATGGATTGTCAAAATCTCCATCTTATTTATAGGGCTAGGCGAAAGTCCTTCTTTGAGGAGGAAGTTAAGTTGGAATTAAATTATCTTTAAAGAATATAATTCTTTATTATAATTATATTCCTACTAAAACTTCTCCTCTCTTCTTGGAATTTAATTATTCTTTTAATCTCTGCATGGAAATCAAATTCCTTTGGGTTTGGGCTTTGCTCCACGTCATCTTGGGCTTGTCTATTCATCAATTTCGACTAGCATATCACCTTTGCTCTTGTCGATAATTGCCCTGGCAACTGGCTCGGCGTCTCCTTCATGTATTGCCCTAGCAACTGGCTCGACGTCTCCTTCATGTATTGCCCTGGCAACTAGCTCTAGCCTTGCTTTGGCAAGTGATCCTGCATATACACACAAAACACACCAAAGTAGCATCTTTTCCCACAAAAACTACCAAGTTATGTAATCAAGCTCAACGATGGAAGGAAACATGGATTAATGCATGAATGGCTAATTATGCAACTAATATGAGCCTAAGTCTAACAATAATATGAGTAAAAAGGGTAAGAAAAATAGTTTTTTTGAACACTTATCGATGAGCTTACCCTCGAATTCAGTGATTCAACCCCATTGCACCTCTTTTTCCTTCTCAAAGTCTTGCTTGTAGATTTCTAGCTCAATCATGAGGATGTCGGGCTGAGAGTTATTTGACTGGTTGACCAAGGCTGAAACGCCTATATTATCTCGATCTTCTACTTTTTCTAGCTCGCATACTCAGGTACACACCAATAAATAAGGCCACCTTCATTCGATATGTTTGTTTCCACTCACTAGCCAACTCTATGACTTGTTTGTGGAATTTTCCTCCTTTTAGGAGAACTCTTCTCATAGCCCATGGGTAACGAGAATGATCTGTTGAGATCCATACCGACGTTGTACTAGCATAGGTGCATAACTGGTGGCTCCCTATAGGCCTACGAGAGGGACCACTCCATCTTCCCATGCTTATATAAGATCGACACTGGATATATCTATGGAGCTTTCTATGTCACATCATCATCAAAAAAGTTTAAGAAGAAGGCCTCCCACTGTTCTCATTTCCCATTTTGTTGCCATCGCTTCTTGGTGAATGTTGATTGGATATCGTTTGGCAAAAGATTAAGCATTTTGTTTGTCAATTCAGAAAATAATGCCAAGGATATGTCTTTCATGTGCAAGTATACACAGTCAGCAAGTAATAAAGTAGTGAGTTGAGTATCATCTCCACAGGGATTGTCTAAGAATTAATTGCGACGATTAATACTCGTGGATTGGAAAATAAAGGCAATGGAAATTGATTAATAGAACGAGTAAAATAAGGAACTAAAGAAATTAAGAAAACTAAGGTAAAGATCTTGGAAGTAAACTGATAGTAAAATGGCAAACAATGGATGCAAGAATGATTATTAAATCTTGGAAAGGGATGTCTGGATTTAACACTTATGAATGCAACAATTAGTAACATTATTATTTGATTTTATTGCCGAGTAGATTCCAGATTAGTATTTCCTCTGTCGATAATAACATCCTAAGTTAATTTCTCTCAACACCTATATGTCTATAGTGAGTTTTTGAGCAGCTAACTTGATGAAGTTCCAACCTATACTCCTAGCGGGTAGACTCACTTCTAAGGTAAGTATCATCTACTCAAATCTTTTCTGTCTAATTTTCTCTCTTTAGTAGGGACAGGGTATAGTTAGCATGCCATAGAGTTCAACAGCATGCTGCATATTTAGGAAATCGGGATAACATTATAGTGTACGTAAAGGACACTTAGTGCATGGTAAGCATGGCCTTATAAATGTGCGGAAAATTAGGAGGTTAGTAAAGCCTTATAAATGTGTAGAAATCGGGAGCACTTCGGTGCATATTTGACTCGTGTACCCAGGGTCCTCAAGGTTTAGTTTGGGCTATAAATAAATGGATAATAAATAGTAAACATGTTAGTGTATATTCGAGTATCAGGTTTATATGAACACTCGGGGCAAATGGCAAGTATATCGGTAAGAAATTTATATTCAGTTTATATTATGTTGATACCTGATTAGTATGATGGTATAAGCAATAAATACATGCAATATAGACAATAAAACTGGATAAACTAATAACTAAATACTTCAACATAAAGTGTTCATCACAAATATCCCCTAGTCAATTAAAGGTTTAGTTCATCGCTGGGGTAAAGTTCAGCAAATTCAAGATTGAAATCTTAGCACAAGATCGGTAATGCAAAATACAAACAAAAAACAAAAGCAAGGAAAGAGGTCTTTCGATACAGCCCTTCAATGGATCCCAGAATTCTCTTGAGTCCTCAAACCTTTGCTATTATTTTCTTCGATTCTTCTTTTTCCATTGTTGTAGCCTACTATGTCTACTACCCAAAGGATGATACTATTCTGCAGTTCTACAGTGGCCTCTAAAACATAAGTTGTTTAGCGGTTGTGCATGTCCTTTTATAGGCGTAAGTGCAGCCCTAATTAGGGTTAACACAACTCCTATGTTTTTGGCGCAAGAATAAGATGTTTACTGAAACTAGTATATAGGCTGGTGCTATTTTTCTGACATCTTATCTGGTGCTATTTCTTTGGTGTTTGATCTGGGGCTATTTTCTCACAGTATGGTCTGGGCGCTATTTTCTGGGCATCTGACTTGGCATTATTTTCTTGGGCATCTTTATTCCTATTGACAATTGTGCTTGGTAATTGCTTCTTGTCTTTTCTTCTTCCAATCCTATCGTTCCTGCATATTACCGTATAAACACAAACCTTTGCTAAGGGTCAGTCTGGCAATAAAAACCTGGTACTCCTTAATTCCTCATTTCCATGTAATGCAAATTCATAAAACTAATAGGATATATACTAATATATACTCAAAGTCAAGCAATATTCTTTGCAATAAATGCATGGAAAGTACTCATTTTCAGGAGTTAACACACCCCGAAACCTAGCTCATTGCTTGTCCTCAAGTAATGCAAAATAAAAGAAATAAAAGTTATCAATTATTATGCCTTGCCAAACTTTTTCTAAATGGTAACACCAGCTAGCAAGTAAAATCTGGACCTAGTTCTGTTCTTAGTAATCTCAATAATATAGTAGCAAAGCCAAATAGAGATCAAGTACAGAAATATAACTCTAACCTGGGGTCGTTCTTGTGTATGATGGTACGGGCAGTTTGCATCCAATGTCTCTAAACTCTATTAGAAAATTTTACTACCCAAACTCAGTGTTTTTCGTGCTCACAAAGGGTTTCTTTTTCACTTTTTTTGTTTATCTTGCCTTTGGCAATTTATTCAGGGTTCACATCATAATGATGTTTGGATTGAGAATTAAGAGGGAGCATACCATGAACCCCCATGTTAGACCAGACACTACCACTTTTGCTTACCCATTACACTCATACGCTGAAGTAATTTTATTGGCCTGAGAACTAAGAGGGAGCAACCCATGAAGCCCCAAGTCAATTACTTTCCTTTAGGCAGAGGAGTGTTCTACTTTTCAGTACTTGGCAAAACATTGTTGCCCTATTCATTACATTTTACCCTGTATTTTTGTTGAGTTCGGTTTCAAATGTTCCAAGTTTATTTAGGGAACTAGATGCATGCTACGTGTTTAAGTGAAATCAAACTTCCATAAGTTAGAGATCAATTCCCAAGCAACTTGTCTTTACTGAGTTTAACTGTTGTGCTTCTTTAACAGTTCTGAGATTTTAGTTCTTCATCAAACAGAGGTGTATTAGGGCTGAATTTAACTATGTTAGCAATGTATTTAGAAAAAAATTAAGTACAAAATCGAGCCTTGGCAAAAAAAATTAGTGGTCAGGTATGCAAGGTTTTTCTATATCTACATGGAAATAACATAATGCAAACATAAACATAAAAATGTATGTCATGGAAATAAATATGAGGCAACACACACACCTAAACCTAAGGTATGCATTGTCCTCAATGCATGAGAACATGTATATACTTACGAAATGCATGATAATAATTAAGTAAATGAATAAGGAGTTGCTGATCCTTTTTTTCATTAATGTTGAGGCATAGTCATCCTCATCCTATTCTAGAATTATTGTAGCAATCTTCATTAAATCTTCAATTTTTAGCCACAACATCTCTAACATTTTTGTTGTGGTGAATTTTTTTTGCTTCAGCTCTTCATTTTTAGTCATTTGGAATCCACTTTTCCTTCCATTAACTAGCCATATGAGCACAACTCTCTTTACGATATCTATCATGATCACAATCGATCTTCTTTGTCGCTCAATTATTTTTCCATTGGTGTCTTCTAGTATGATCTTATGCATGCAAGTCGTAAGGCTATTCCCTCGGATGTCAGTTATGGTCCACCCCAAGGCTTTCTTATATGTTTCAAACACCTTCAGCAACCTTTTCTCCTGGTCTCCCTCTAAATTAGCTATAATGATCACTAGTGAGGTAGAGTCTTTTCCCAAGTAGGCATATTTGAGGTGGCTTGGCAATTGTTTCCATTCTAAGCTAGGTGGTTTCTCAATGGATGGTTTTGATGTCTTAACCTCTATCCTGGTTATCTCAAGTGGTTCAGGTCTCCTGTAGTGGTGGCTCGTGATTTCTTTTAGCTTGGTCGAATTTTTCAACTCCGTGAAGGTTTCACTAGCCAGATCCTCACACTCTTGTCCTATGGCATCAACTTTCATTCCTTGGCAATTCAATGCCAGGTTCTCATCTAAAATGGATTCCATTAGCTCAACTGCATGGCATTCTCCAAGTTCATTTGCACACTTAAGAGCTTTAAAAATGTCAAAAGTAACATGATGGTCATTCATTAGCTCTTCTTTTTGGACATCAATCAGGGTCTTGCCCGTGGCAAGAAATGGTCTTCCAAATATGATCGCGACTTCAGTGCAAGTCTCACATTCTCATATAATAAAATCAGTAAGGAATATGAATTTAACTACCTTTACCAACACATCCTCAATTTTACCTTTGGGTGTGCATAGGATCGGTTTACTAGTTAAAGTGTAACCATTGTAAGCCTCGCTTCTCCAATACCAAGTTTCTTGAAGACTGACATGAGCATTAGACTGATATGGCTCCTAGATCACACAGTGCTTTACCATGAATTCATTAACAATAGTACAGGATTTTAACACCTCCTAGAGCCAGTTTCGGGCACCTCTAGTGATCAAGTTTTTAGCATATGCTAGAGCCAATTTCGGGCACCTCTAGCCTTCATCCAATTTTTATTCTAATCCCCCAATTAGTTAATTATCAACCTAAGTTTACTAGAACTCCTTAAATCAATCAAACCACAACAGTGTTTCATCAAATTTAGCATTATAGTAAAATTCTAAGTTTTTCCATGGTTATCCTAGAATAAAAATTCTATCAATTAAGTGCATTGGTAAAGTCATCATTGAATATTCATCAAATCTAAGCAATTCTTGTTCTAATTAAAGGCATGGCAAGCAGTTTATGTATCCTAAATGTAATGCTTAAGATTAATGTAACTAAACATGGTAATTACTAATAACAACCCCCCAAACTCGAGTGAGGCATTGTCCTCAATGCATGTATAAAAATAATGAAAAATAAAAATAAAAATGCATATGAGGACTTACTCCGATAGTTCGTCATCGTAGATGATTAGTTTCCTTCTAGTTGGCGTCTTGATTTTCTTGCTTGAACGCGATGGTTGTTTTCTTGTTGCCAGTGGTGGAATCGATCCTCGTACGGAGTTGTCCTCATCGTCCTCTTCATCAATGTCAATGGCTTTTCGCTTGGAGGATTCAATTGGTGCAGTCTTTATTGGTTCAATGGAGGACTCGTCCGAATCTGAAAAATCAGAAAATGATTCCGTAGGAGTTGATTCAGGCATAGGTGCTTTACCTTTGGCTTTTGCAGTGGTTGCTGGGGCATCGTCAGGGTTGGTTGCCGTGGCGTCAGCTTCCTTGGTTGCCGTGGCGACTGCTTCATTGGTTGCCGGGGCAAGAATCTCGGCGGGAAAGATTGGGAACGGCACACGATTGTCCGAGTACTTTTCTAGGATGACTTGGGTGATGGCATTGTTGTGCTCCTTCATGTACCGCATGAACATTAGTTTCCTTGTTGAAGATGTTTTCCTACTTGGTTTAGAATTCCTTCTTTATCTTGAACTTCCTTTCCTACAATTTAAAAACAAATCAAATAAGGATTAAAATTAAAGATAAACTAATAAAGAAAATAAGTAAAGATGTGTAATAGGATTCTTAGACTTGAAAAAAAAATCTATCCTAAAACTACTAATAATCGGCAAAATAAAAAAAATCGGAAAAAAATGAAAAAGAAAAATAAATAATTAAATAATCGACAAAAACAAAAATAAAAATAAATAAAAATAAAAATATCAAAAGGGAGAGCATGCTCATGCATCTCCTAAATTGACCACTTCCTTGTTACGTTCCACATGGGCACCATTGTAGTGCTTCAATCTTTGTCCATTAACTTTGAATTCATGGTTGTCAGAGATGGACTTGATTATCACAGTGCCATGGGAGAATGGTTTGACGACTTCAAATGGTCCCGACCATCTTGATTTTAGCTTTCCCGGGAAAAGTTTTAGCCGAGAATTGAATAGGAGAACTAGTTGCCCTGGCGTGAATTGTCGTGGCAATAGTTTCTTGTCGTGCCATCACTTTGTTTTCTCCTTGTAGATTCGTGCATTGTTATAGGCGAGTGCACGAAATTCTTCTATCTCATTGAGATCCATCAAGCGCTTTTGTCCGGCACTTTCCCAATCCATATTCACGGTCTTGATTGCCCAGTATGCCTTGTGCTCGATTTCCACCGGTAGATGATATGTTTTACCATAGACAAGTTGGAAGGGGGACATACCTAAGGGTGTTTTGAATGCAGTGCGATATGCCCAAAGCGCGTCATCTAGTCTTAATGACCAATCCTTCCTTGAGGGATTTACAACTTTCTCAAGTATTCCCTTCAACTCCCGGTTGGAAATTTCTGCTTGCCCGTTGGTTTGTGGGTGATATGCCGTGGCGATCTTGTGTGATATGCCGAAGCGTTGCAACATCTTGGCAATTAGTCTGTTGTCAAAATGCTTGCCCCCGTCACTGATAATTGCTCTCGGCATCCCAAACCGTGTAAATATGTTTTTCTGCAGGAATCGTTGCACGGTCTTGGAATCGTCGTTGGGAACTGCAGCTGCCTCTACCCATTTAGACACATAGTCAACGGCGAGTAAGATGTAGAGGTTGCCGAATGAAGATGGGAAAGGTCCCATAAAATCGATCCCCCATACATCGAACAGTTCCACCTCGATGATGTTCAGGAGTGGCATCTCATGTCGTCTAGAGATATTGCCCGTCCTCTGGCAACGATCACATTGCTTGTAAAAGTCTTGGGCATCTTTGTACAATGTTGGCCAATACAAACCGGATTGCAAGACTTTGGCCGCGGTACGAGTTCCTCCAAAATGTCCTCCATAGGGTGAAGAATGGCATTGCCGGAGTACATTCTGTTACTCTTCTTCAGGGACACATCGGCTTATAACCTGATCTGCACATTGTTTAAACAAAAGAGGCTCGTCCCAAAAGTAATGCTTAGCATCATGGCGGAACCGCTTCTTCCCTTGGTGAGTAATGCCATACGGAAAAATACCACAAACAAGGAAGTTAACTAAATCTGCGTACCAGGGTATTGCCGAGGCATGTGCTACTGTCGTGTCTGCTTCCAGAATTGCCGAGGCGTGCGCGTCAAAGACTGTTGTGGCGTCGAGAGCTGCCGAGGCGTGTGCATCCATGGTTACCGAGACGTCATGGGTTGCCGAGGCGTTGAGGGTTGTCGAGGCAATTAGAATTTGTTCATCCGGGAATGCATCGCATATCTCTAGATCTGCGTCCTCCTCCCTATTGCGTTCCAAACGTGATAAGTGATCGGCCACTTGATTTTCTGTTCCTTTCGTGTCCTTAATTTCAATATCAAATTCTTGTAAAAGTAATATCCAACGAATCAAACGAGGTTTAGCATCCTTTTTAGTAAATAAATATTTGATTGCCGAATGGTCCGTATGAACAATTACCTTTGTACCAATTAAATAGGATCGAAACTTATCAAATGCGAAAACTACAGCTAGTAACTCTTTCTCCGTTGTTGTGTATTTCACTTAAGCACCATTAAGAGTTTTACTAGCGTAGTATATCACATGGAAGGTCTTACCTGTGCGTTGGCCTAGGACTGCTCCTACCGCGAAATCACTTGCATCACACATAAGCTCAAAAGGTAGTGTCCAATCTGGTGGAACGACAATTGGTGCCGAGGCAAGCTTTTTCTTTAGGGTTTCGAATGCTTGAGTGCAAGAATCATCAAAATCGAAGACTTTTTCCTGTTCAAGCAGATTACACAAAGGTTTAGTAATTTTAGAAAAATTATGAATGAACCTCCTGTAAAACTTACATGTCCGAGAAAACTTCGAATTCCTTTAACCGAATTTGGTGGGGGTAATCTCTCAATCACGTCCACCTTGGCTTTGTCTACTTCAATTCCCTTGGATGAAATCTTGTGGTCGAGCACTATTCCTTCATCTACCATAAAGTGGCATTTTTCCCAATTGAGGACTAAATTCATTTCTTCGCATCTTGCCAACACCCTCTCTAAATTGCCAAGACAGTCGTCGAAGTCATTACCAAAAACTGAAAAATCATCCATGAAGATTTCAAGGAAGTCTTCGACCATGTCTGAAAAGAGTGCCATCATGCATCTTTGGAAAGTTGTCGGGGCGTTACACAATCCGAACGGCATCCTTCGGAAGGCATAAGCACTGTATGGGCATGTGAAGGTTGTCTCTTCTTGATCTTCTGGTGCTATGGCAATCTGATTGTAACCTGAATAACCATCAAGAAAACAATAAAAGGGTTTACCTGCAAGACGGTCAAGCATTTGATCAATAAAGGGTAATGGGAAGTGATCTTTCCTAGTGGCTTTGTTTAGCTTTCGATAGTCCATACAAACCCTCCAACCGGTCACAGCCCTGGTTGGGATAAGTTCATTATTTTCATTGCTTACCACTGTTATACCTCCCTTTTTCGGTACACATTGTACCAGACTTACCCACGTACTATCGGAGATAGGGTATATAATGCCGGCGTCAAGCCACTTGATGATTTCTTTCATTACAACCCCTTTCATGGCATGATTCAGTCTCCTCTAGGCCTCAATTAAAGGTTTGTGATCATCTTCCAACAAGATCTTGTGCATGCACACCGCCGAGCTAATTCCCTTCAAGTCGGCAATTGTCCACCCTATTGCCTTTTTATGTAGCTTCAACATGTTGATCAGCTTCTTTTCCTGCTCAGGCTGTAACTTAGAGGAAATAATTACAGGTAATGTATTATCGATCCCTAAGTATACATATTTGATTGCTCGGCAATTGTTTCAACTCAAGAATTGGTGGATTTTCGATAGAGGGTTTTTCGATCTTACCTTCCTTACCTGAGTAGTCCAGTGGTTCAAAGTATGTACCTGGTCGATTGACTAGCCAATTTGCCTCTTCTGGTTGTTCCTCATCGACCGGTTCTTCATACTCCTCAGGTTCCTCGTGTTCGGCAATGTAGTTGCCGAGGCAACTAAATTCCTCATCGAAGTTAAACTCTGCCGTGGCATGAAGTAGTTGGCATTCTTCTGGATCATCGGCATGCCTTAGTGTTTGGAACACATTTAGTTTTACCGCTGGTCATTCACCCTCATTGTGAGTTCTCCCTTTTCAACATCAATCAAGGTTCTCCCTGTCGCTAGGAATGGTCTCCCGAGAATGATAGGTGCATGGTCATCTGCTTCACAATCCAAAACAATAAAGTCAGCGGGAAAAATGAATTTATCAACTTTTACCAGTATGTCCTCGATTTTTCCCTCTGGATGCACATAGGATCTGTCGGCTAGCTGCAACATAACTGTTGTAGGTCTTGCCTTCCCGATTCCTAGTTTCTGGAAAACCGATTTAGGCATCAAGTTTATGCTAGCCCCTAGGTCGCATAGTGCTTTCCCGACATAGCGATTTCCAATAGAATAGGGTATTGTGAAACTTCCGGGATCCTTCAACTTGGGCGGCATACGATTGTGCAACATTGCCATGCATCCCTCTGTCGCGGCCACTGTTTCAAACTCTCCTAGCCTTGTTCTCTTGGACACAATGTCTTTAAGAAACTTGGCATAGTTTGGCATTTGTTCAATTGCTTCCACCAATGGCAAGTTGATGTGGACTTGCTTTAGGATATCAAGAAACTTCTTGAATTGATATTCTTGCTTTTGTCGCTTCAACCTTTGTGGGAATGGTGGTGGAAGTCGGATATCTTCTATCCTTTCATTGGTTTGAAACCTGATTGACAGCATTGCCGGGACATCTGGAGTTGCCGAGGCATTATCAACTGGGGTTGCCGAGGCGTGCTTATTGCAAGTTGCCGAGGCGTCGTCGGTTGCTGAGGCATGCTTATTGCCGATTGCCGCAGCAATTCCTGGTTCAGCATCTGAGGCTTTGCCGCTAGGTTCATCTTGATCTTTTTGTGGAGTTTTGTTTGACGAGCGGGTTTGAACCTCTCTAAGTTGTTGGCCACTTCTGGTGGTGATTGCCTTACATTGCTCATGGCCAGTTCCTCTTGCGACTTCAATATCGCTAGGTAAACCTCCTTGTGGTCTAGTGTTCAGATTTTGAGCAAACTGTCCGACTTGATTTTCCAATGATTTGATTGCCGCCTCTTGGTTTTGCAATCTCATCTCGGTCCTGTTAATAAAAGCATCAGTTCTTTTTATGAAATTACTATTCTCAGCCATATAAGATCAGTTTTCATCATAAAATCATTTAGAGAATTTTCCAAAGAACTAGATGTTGTCGGTTGTTGCTACGGCATCTGTTGCCGTGGCATATTCTGTTGGAATCCCGATGCTTGTGCATTTTGATTGTTCTGGTTTAGAGCATTGTTGGGATTACTCCATGAAAAATTCGGGTGCTTCTTCCAAGCTGGATTGTATGTATTTGACATCATGTTGTTGCTCCGATTGTAATTCCCCACATAGAAGCTAGATTCCGGATTCTGCATACATTCAGAAGAATTATGGTTATCGCCACATAACTCACAAAAAGAATCCATTACCTTGACTTCATGTGTGTTGTTTGGTTTTTGCATGTTCTCGACCATCTTGGTTAAAGCGGCCAATTGTGCCGAAATTGAATCTGATGATCCTAGTTCATGTATTGTGGCTTGGCGTCTAACTCCTCCTCTTCTAGTAGATGGGAATTGATAGTCATTCTTGGCCAGCCTGTGTTAAAATTTGCATTGCTTCTTCCGGTGACTTATCTAGGAGTATGTCGTTTGTCGAGGCATCTAGCATTATCCTTGTTGGTGTATTCACGGCGTTGTAAAACATTGTTGCTTGAGTCCACACCGGGAATCCGTGTAGAGGGCACTTGTGTAGAAGTTCTCTATATCGCTCCCAAGCCTCATACATGGATTCATCATCTACTTGCCGAAAAGAAGTAATGTCGTTACGAAGCTTATCAGTCAAATTTGTAGGATTAAATCTAGCAAGGAAATCACGACAAAGATCAGTCCAAGATGCTATGGATCCGGCAAGAATGCTATTCAGCCATGCTTTCGCCCTATCCCTCAGTGAATAGGGGAATAATCTTAATCGTAGGACATCGGGGGTGACTCCGTGTATCTTGAACGAGTTGCAAATCTCGAGGAAAGACTTCAGATGTTGTCGTGCATCTTCAGTTGCTGAGCCGCCAAATTGACCTATTGTGTTGATCATATTAAACATTACCGGTTTCAACTCAAAGTAGTCGGCTTCAATTTCGGGTGCGACAACTCCTGGGTTAAGTCCATCAAGATCTTCTTCAAGATAGTCTCGAATAGTTCTGTTTCGTGCAAGAATCACTCCTCCTCCTACTCGAACATCTTGATTCATATTGCCGTCTTGATTTGCCATTGCTTCTCTTATCTTTCGTCTAAGTCTTTGTAAGGTTCGTTCGACTTCTGGATCAAAGGGATATTCTGGTGAAGTCGGTCTCGCCCTGGTCATATACCAATGCAAAACCAAAGTTTGTTAGCCCTTTGAATTTTAAACAAGAAAAATAAAAAGAAAGTGTAAGAAAATAAAAACAAAGTCGCTATTGCCAATCCCCGGCAACGGCGCCAAAAACTTGTTGCGCGTAATAAGTGCTACGCAATTGTGCAAGTATACACGTCGCAAGTTATAGTATAAAAGATATCGTCTCCACAGGGATTGGTGCTACTTCAAGAATCTAGTCTCTTGCACTGTAAAAAGTAAAAACACAAATAAAAGATTATAGAAGTTTAACTAATCTAGAAAGCAAATAAGTAAAAGAAAAGATGAATTCAATTGAGAGAGAGAGGCTAGGTTATCGTGAGTTGAGGTGTGCTAGCCGATTGGATCGTCTTGGTAAAAGAGTGCACGGGCAACTCAGTTGCAGTGGCAACTTGCACGACGGGGTTGCCTTGGCAACTAATTGATGGTTGCCTGGGCGACTAGTTGGGCAACTACTTGGGCGACTGGGCAGCAACTTCAAGGTTCGGCGGAGCGTTCTTCAATGGTTTCTTCTTATCCCTAAGTTGAAACTCTAGCTACTTGTGCATGCCTTGATAATACATCCCTGCGTGAATCAAGGGTGAACAACAACCAATCTTGCGCTCCTCTTAGCCGTTGAAATCCTTAACTTATTCCTAAGCCGGATTAATCTTCACCATCATTGGATTGCATAAAGATCATATTCATTCGTTTCTTGAATCTAACTCTCTCGATATTAGATAAATGGATGAAATCACGAGATCCTCTCCCAATTCACTCGCAAGCAATAATAAGAACCAAGAATGAATAAACCTTGAAATAGAAAAGTGCAAACTCTTATTACCTAAACAAAAACCAATAGTTTCTCACAACCACAAAACACAATAACCATAGCCAAGTAAATTTAGTTCATGGCTAGGTTCCAAAGAAACACAAGATAAACAATCCCTAGCATGAACCCAATCGAACAAGGAAGAAAAGCTGAAGCTTGTCGAAAATTCCCCTTTTGCTTCCTCTTGGTCTTGTCGAAATTCCCTCTTGCTCCCCCTTTGGATTTGTCAAATTTCCTTGCTATTTATAGGGCTAGGCCAAAGTCCTTCTTTGAGGAGGATTTTGAGTTGGAATTAAATTATCTTTAAAGAATATAATTCTTTATTATAATTTTATTCCTATTAGAACTTCTCCTATCTTCTTGGAATTTAATACTTCTTTAATCTCTGCATGGCAATCAAATTCCTTTGGGCTTGGGCCTTGCTCCACGTCATCTTGGGCTTGTAAAGTCATGAATTTCGACATCCATATTGCTTTTGGTCTTTGTCGACAAATGCCATGGCAACTGGCTCGGCGTCTCCTTCATGCATTGCCCTAGCAACTAGCTCGGCATATCCTTCATGCATTGCCCTGGCAACTAGCTCGGCATTGCTTTGGCAAGTGATCATGCACATATACACACAAAAACACACCAAAGCAGCATATATTTCCACAAAAATCACCAAGTTATGTAATCAAGCTCAACGATTGAAGGAAATGTGGATTAATGCATGAATGGCTAACTATGCAACTAATATGAGCCTAAGTCTAACAATAATATGAGTAAAAAGGGTAAGAAAATAGTACTTTTGAACACTTATCACAGGGAATAGTGAAACTCCTTGGATTCTTCAATTTTGGTGGCAATCTATTGGTTACCATTGCACTGCATCCTTTGATAAGTGCTACAGTCTCGAAGCCACCCAGTCTCTTCTTCTTGGACAAGATGTCCATCATGAATTTAAAGTAGTTAGGCATTTGTTCGAGAGCTTCCACTAATGGTATGTTGATCTACTATTGTTTGAGCACTTCCAAGAATCGCTTGAACTGCTAATCTTGCTTGTGTTTCTAGAATCTCTATGGAAAAGATGGTGGTGGGTAGACGTATGTTGGCTCTACTTGTTTTACCAAGGTAAGGTTGGCATCAGGTTGTGATATGGCATTGCTAGTGCTTGCTTTTGTTAACTCATCAAAAGTACTAAATCGTATGCTTATTTCACATTATCTTTGCTTGCCTTTAAGTGTGTTTAACTGCATTTAGCCTTAAAATTCATGCATTTGCATAAGGAGTTAGGAATTGTGTTATGCCAGTGTAAAAGGTTGCTTTGATGGCAATGTTGCAGGCTCAGCAGAGAATGACAGGTTTGGCAAAGCATTGCAATGCAGAAAGAAAGGAATGCCAGAGAGAATGCCGAGTTGCTGGTGGCAGCGATGGACCAAAAATTGTCGAAGCACCGGTTAGCAGTAAAGGGGAGTTTGATGCCCAGCCAAGTAGCTGTTGAACCTTGATGACATTAGCCCTAGCATTCAAATATAGGATAAGGTGATCACATCCTTTTTCCCTTGAGCATTCAAAATTCAAGGCTTATCCTAGGTTATCCTTGCACGATTATTTAAAGAACTCAAGCAAGCACATAATCAACATTCACAAATCATCAACAATCAGCTTAGAGAGGCTGGACCAAGGAGACGTGGTTCGACCAGCTTGACAGAGAGCCTGGACCTTGAAGGGCTCCATCGACCGACCCACTTCTAGCCCATTCTCTTTGTCTAGTTATTTTTATTTTTAAATGATGATGTTGTTAGAAAACGATGAAGGTTTTTGGTTTGATATCCTCACCATGAACTAATTTAATAGTTGGTGGGGGATGTTTGTGTTGAACGATGTTTCTATGTTTTGTTTTTAATAGTAAAAAATGCCTTGGCATTGTTTCACCTATCTGGCATGTTCTTCAGTTTTCTAAATTCTTTGCCAAGCGACCTCTAGCATTGTTTGCTTATTGCATCTTAATATCTTAACAGACTTAGGGGGCAACGATCCATTGCCAAATACTAAGGTGAGATGCTTTGACGGAAGATGTTCAAGTAGATGAACTTACTTCGGGAGTGAGTCTACCCCTTAGGAGTATAGATTTGGGACTTAATCAAATTGATTTATGAAAAAACTTCATTATAGAGATATAAGGGTTTTTACATGGTTAGTTTATGGCATTGACATCGACAGAGACAATGCCAACTTTGAATCTGCTCGGCAATAATATCAAAGTAGAAAACTATTGAAGGCTAGCATGAAAAGCGTGAAAAACATGCATCCCTTGCCAACGCTTATCACTCATTTAAATTATCCTTGTGCCAATGTTTTTTTCCTTTTATTTCTTTTCTTTTAACTGTTTTCAAATCCCACTTCAAATCAACAACACTTTCCCTTTGAAAAGTAAAACAAGCAAGGCAAACAAACTTTTGCCCAATCCTTGTGGGATCGATAACTAGCTTACTGCTATATTACTTGCGGACCTTGTATACTTGCACGCAAAAGACTTAGTCATGGCACTATTTTCATACATTTCCAATACATTTTCCACCATTTTGCCAAGCACTCACACAGTCGAACAAGTTTTTGGCGCCGTTGCCGGGGATTGCAACAAAGTATGTTGTTTTTAAATTTTTTGCTCGTCTTCTTTTTATTTTTGTTCTTTATTTTATTTATTTGTTTTGACCGGTGTATGACCAGAAACTTCCCTGTGGTGGAAGATTGGCTATACGATCTAGAAATTGAAAGAACCCTGTGAAGGTTAAAGAAAAAGATTCAAGAGATGGCTCAACAAGGCAATGGAGGAAATGGTGTGTTAAACAATGAGTAAAATCCACCCAATAACAATGGAATACCACCAGCTCCTGTTGCCCCAGTTGTTAATGTGGAGGAAGAGTGACCTATTAGAGAACACTCGGCACCAAACATTGACAATTTGATGTTAGCACTAATTGGTCCGGAGGTAAATACACCCAATTTTGAATTCAAATCGGTAATGATACAAACGTTTTTGAATGTAGGAAAATTTGATGGAGCACCTACTGGAGATCCAAGGCAACACATGAAGCAGTTCATGGAAGTTTGCCAGCTATTTCAGCAGCCTGGAGTATTGTAGGATACAATAAAGCTAAAGTTGTTTACATTTTCCCTGAGAGATAGAGCAAAAGCATGGCTAAGTTTTTTGCCACCTGGTTCTGTCACCTCATAGGGAGACCTATGCCATAAATTTTTGTTACAATTCTAGTCACCTAAACTCACCGCCAAGCTGAGGGGTGATAACATCACATTTAGGCAGGCTGACGATGATACCCTATATGATACCTGGAAGAGATATAAAGATCTGTTGAGGAGATCTCCCATGCATAGATTCCCGAAATGGACACAAATGGAAACCTTCTATAATGGACTTAATGCGCAAACCAGAACAGTTGTTGATGCATCGAAAAATGGCTCACTGCTTGACAAAAACTATACAGAGGCAGTTGGCATCCTTGAAAGGATTTAAATCAAAGATTTTGAGTATCCTACTACCAAACTTGGGACTGGTACTAAAACTGTGGGAAATTACAGATAAATGAGCTCACAACCATCCACGCTTGACAAAACTATACAGAGGCAGTTGGCATCCTTGAAAGTATTTCAATCAACGATTTTGAATAACCTACTGCCAGACTTGAGACTGACACCAAAATTGGTGGGAAATTACATATAGATGAGCTCACATCCATCCACGCTAAGATTTCCAGTCTTACTAGCATGGTGAGAACATTGCAAAAGAGTCATGAAGCCCAAGAATTAGCCCCATTCTATACAATATGTAGAGAGGATCATTACACGGAAGATTACCCTGCCAACCCTAAGTCAATAAATTTTGTTGGCAATTTTAATCGTAATTATAATCCAAATTCCAATACTTACAATGCAGGATGGAGGCAACAACCAAATTTAGCTTGGGGGAATCAAGGAAGCAACCAATATAATGCCCAACAGTAGAACAACAATCCCTAATGTAAATACAATGCCCAACGTCAGAACAATGTCATATCAGGGGTTAACCAGAATGCCATGCCACAAAGGGTACAAAATAATTTTTATACAGGACAAAGGAACAAGCAGGAGACTTTGACAAAATACATGGAGAGGAATGATGCAATTGACCCAGAGTTTGGCAGCATCGATGCAAAACTTGGAGGTACAAATTGGATAGATTGCCAATGCACTCAGCAATAAACCCCATGGAGCTTTGCCAAGCGATACAGGGGATGCAAGGCAAAACCATAATGAACAATACAAAGTTGTGAATCTACAGAGTGGCACTGAGACATTCGTCAAGCAGCCAAATAGTTGCAAGGAGAAGAAGAAACTACCAGTAGATGAACCAAAAGAACCAGAGAAGAAAGAAGAGGACATAAGTGATGCCATACCTCAGTCGGATGCTAGCAGAACCTTGGCAAAGCTGGTAGAGCTAGCATATGTTTATCCACCTCCACCGTTTTCACAAAGACTACAAAAGAACAAGTAGGATTAGCAATTTAAACACTTCTTGGAAGTACTTAAATAATTGAAAATCAATTTACCATTGGTGGAAGCTCTCGAGAAATTGCCCAACTATGTCAAATTCATGAAGGACATCTTGTCCAAAAAGAGGAAATTGGGTGATTTTGAAACTGTAGCTCTCACTGAGGGATGCAATACAATGATACTCAATCGGTTGCCACCAAATCTATAAGATCTAGGAAGTTTTACTATTCTCTATACCATTGGCAACAGATTCATGGGTAAGGCACTGTATGACTTGGGAGCCAGCATTAATTTGATGCCAATTTCCGTTTTCAGGAAGCCTGGCATAGAAGAAAGGCCTACCACGATAACACTTCAGTTGGCAGACCAATCTTTTGCACATCCTAAGGGTAAGATTGAGGATGTGTTGGTAAAGGTAGATAAATTCATATTCCCATGTGACTTTATTATCTTATATTATGAGGCAGATTTAAATGTCCCAATTATATTGGACAGACAGTTTATTGCCATAGGTAGAGCCTTGATTGATGTTCATGAAGGTGAATTAACTATGCACATGAATGATCAGTAGGTTACATGTAATGTGTTTCAAGCTTTGAAATGTGCAGATGAATCAGATGAATGCCAAGCAAATGGTAAGATGGAGTCAATTTTTAAGGTGGACATGGCATAGCTGTGCCAAGATACTGATGATGATGCCAGCGGAAGTGACAGTGAAGGTGAAACAAGTGAGGACACTAAAGGATCAGCCTTAGTAGAAGCAAGCTATTTTGGACAACCAAAACCATTAGAGTTGGCTGCCAAAGAGATTATGGCACCAAAATCATTCATTAAGGAGCCACCCGAACTGCAGCTCAAATGACTGCCAGACCACCTCAAGTATGCTTACTTAGGTAAACACTCAACCTTGCCAGTGATCATTGCTACTGATCTAACTAATGATCAAGATGAATGATTACTGTAAATTCTAAGCAATTACAAGCAAGCGTTGGGATGGACCTTGGCTGATATTCGAGGAATAAGCCCAACCATTTGCATGTACAAAATCATCATGGAGGAATATCATGGGAAGACCATTGAGGGTCAGAGAAGATTGAACCGGAGCATGAAAGAGGTTGTTAAGAAGGATATTATCAAGTGGCTAGATACCAGTATAATCTATCCCATTTTTGACAGCGCGTGGGACAGCCCGGTACAATGCGTGCCAAAGAAATGTGGCATGACCGTGGTCCAAAATAGCAATAATGACTTAATTCCTTCCAGGACCGTTGCCGGATGGAGAATGTGTATGGATTATGGGAAGTTGAACAATGCCACCAAGAAAGACCATTTTCTATTGCCCTTCATTGATCAGATGTTGGACAGACTGGTAGGTAAGGCATTTTACTATTTTCTAGATGGTTATTTAGGATATAACCAAATTGTCATAGCTCCAGAAGATTAAGAGAAGACCACATTCACATGTCCTTTTAGGATGTTTGCCTTTAGACGAATATCATTCGGGTTGTGTAATGCCTCGACAACATTCCAACATTGCATGATGTCCATTTTTTATGACATGATTGAACAAAATTTGGAAGTATTCATGGATGATTTCTCAGTGTTTGCCAAAACATTTGAGGAATTCCTTCACAGTTTGGAGCAAGTCTTGAAGAGATGCATTGAGAAAAACCTAGTCTTGAACTGGGAAAAATGCCACTTCATGGTGAAGAAGGGCATTATTCTCGAGCACAAGGTAACCAAGAAGGGATTAGAGGTTGACAAAGCAAAAGTTGAGGTAATCAAGCAATTGCCACCACCGACAAGTGTAAAGGTATAAGAAGTTTTTTGGGACATGTAGGTTTTTATCGGCGTTTCATTAAAGATTTTTCTAAAATTTCTAAACCTTTATGCTTGTTTTTGGAACAAAATACCGCTTTTGCATTTGATGATTATTTTTAAGAGTGTTTCAGGAATTTAAGGAGAAGTTGATTAATGCTCCTATAGTCGTGGCACCAGATTGGAATGAGCCATTCGAGCTCATGTGTGATGCCAACGATTATACCATCAGACCAGTATTGGGACAACGGTGTGGCAAAGTTTTTCATACCATCTACTATGCCAGCCAGACACTAAATGGAGCTCAGCTAAATTATTCCACAACCGAGAAATAATTTCTTGCAGTTGTATTCACTTTTGATAAATTTAGATCATATTTAGTTGGTAACAAAATTGTAGTGTATACAGATTATTCAACACTAAAGTACCTTTTCGCAAAGAAGGATTCCAAGCCCAGACTAATCCGATAGACACTTCTACTACAAGAATTTGACCTCGAGATCTGAGACAAGAAGGCAGTGAAAACTTTGTAGCTGACCACCTATCACGTCTAGAGCATCGCCTTCAAGATGGCAAGAACGTCTAGAGCATCGAACCCTTTTGGTGGGTGTATTGGTAATCTTTCTTATTGAATTGTTGAAACATTGAGTATCGATCATCGTCATTGAATATTGATCATTTACATTTACGCATTGAATATGAACATTGGCATAGCATTGGAAATACCGTTATCCTCATTGACCATTGGACATTAAGTATTGAAATGTTGTCATCGATATTGATCATTGTCACCAAATTATTGAGCTTATTGATATTGTCACTGAATCATTGAAATAGAACTAAGGGTCAACTTATTTCTATTGAATCATTGAAACTATTGATAAGGTTAATGTAAAGAATATTGGCCTAAATCATCGGGCCTTGGATTCGAGTGGACATTGGATACAACATGCCATAGGATTTATGAGCTCATTGGTACGGGTGGACTATGGTCCTTGGGCTACGGCCTTTATATTGACAAGGCGGAGGGATGTTGTGTTGGTTAATTGGCGAGGCAGAGGGACTAGACCATTATTGATTTGGTGAGGCGTAGGAATATGCGTATCCACTATCTTTATCAATCCAAGGGTTATAAATGAACTAAATGAATCACTGACATTGAGTATTGACATATAGTTATTGATGAATGTTGCATCGTTATTGAATCTTGAAATATTGCCATCAAAATATTGATGAAGCATGCTAATGAATGCATATTAATTGTTGACATTGTTTATGAATACCTCACTAGGCCAAGTATGCCTAATGCATTCATCTTCATGCAATTTCAGGTTAAGCAAAGTGGTCGAGGGATCTAACAACTTTATCGAAGATTTTGGTAAGCCTTTCAAGGGTTAAAGTAATATATACTTCCCTTACATACTCTTATAATGGTGGCATAGTTTTTGTAATAGTCACTTATATGTATTTTGTTGTGTGTATGCCATGCATGCTATAAGAATGCTTAAAAGGGCCTAAAATGCTTTTAGAAATTGTTAAAGTGGGTAAAATTTGTCATAAGGGGCTAAAAAGTTGAAAACGTACCAAATGGATTCAAATGGCTTTGAAATTTTGCATGTTGATAGATTTGTATATTAATAACTTGCTGGTAAAATTTCATTGTATTTAGAAATGTTTGATAGGTTAATTATGATAAAAACCAAATAAATTCTGTCATTACAGACTAGGGCGTACCGGTACGGGTGATTGCGTATCGGTAAGGTCTTGCATATTTGGGCATAGTCATTACCAGTCAAAGGGTCAGTATCAAAACGTCAAAGGGCATATCGATACAGAAAGTCAACACTAGAATCTAGGAAAATAATTGGATTGGTACGGTCCTTAGGGTGTATCAAAATAGTCAACCCGTACCGGTACGGTTCCTTAACAGTACCTATACAAACCTTGCTCATTGAAATTTTGGGGAACATTAAATGCATTGCGTGTCGATACGGGTGGTCATCGTTTCGATACAAGCTCATTGATATGTAACGACTTTAACGGTCTAGACATAGGCGTACTGATACGGACTCTCAAGTATCGGTACGGGTACAGGTAAATTAGTTAATAATTCTAGAAACTTGTGAAATAGTTACTAGAAATTGTATGAAATAATTGAATGGGTAAATGAACTCTGATTGGCATGAAAATTCATAGACACACCATTGATTAAATGAATCTCATTGTAGTAAGATTAATTTCTGAATTAAACTTCTAATCTATTGGAATTACAGTTTAGTCCTTAGAACTTGTAAAAGCTTAAAATTGGTCTTAATTGGATAATCACAACTTGTATTGGATTAATTGAACCTATTTTTATTGCTTAATAACTTATTTACCGAATATTGTTTAATAATTATCGCACCTATTTCTGTATTGTTTTTTGGTAACGCCTTCCGACCTGGAATCCTACCAGGCCGAGAATAGGGTGTGATATTTGTGGTATCAGAGCTAGAGTTTAGCCGATTCTATGACTAAACCGAAGTTTATTACATTGTTATTGTGCTACTTTGCCACCTATGAGTTATTTATTATGTATAAGCAACTTGCCGACTAATCTGATCTCTTTTTCATAGATGTCTGATTTAATGATGCTCGCATAGATGAGCATGTTACTGGCTCTTCTACCCATGGTGAGGAGATTAGGGGTGGAAATCCTCCACTATAGCAGAATCCTCTAGCACAAAACCCTATGCCAGAGGTAACGGGTGCTCAAACTGAATGTTATCAGAAAATGACTAACATGTTCAAGCAGTTTATGTAATCGATGAGAGCTGAGCAGGTTGTACAACCCGCTGCACCGGCTGTCCAGTACGTGTGAGCCCCTATTATCAAGCTATCTCAGCTCTGAGCTTATACCTTTACCGATCAGGATGAAGACAATCCTGAAGTTGTTGAATACTAGTTGGATAGCACACTGCCAATCTTGAACAAGCAGCTTCAGTGCTCGGACGAGCATAAGCTGGAATGCGCCCTTGCATTACTGGCCGACGAGGCACTTCAGTGGTGGGAGAATACCACTCCCATGACATCGGAAGAAGCTATAAATTGGGAGTTCTTCCTTTGAGAATTTCGCAATAGATACATCTGTGAGTACTACTAGCAAGAAGGCGCAACATCTTCCTCCATCTTAAGCAAAGTGGACAACCTGTGGAGTAGTACATTCATGACTTCTACAAGTATTTCCTATATGGAGTTGAATTCATCACGAAGGAAGATGACAAATGTAGAATGTTTATTGCCAGACTCAGTGACAAGGCATTGGGCATCATAAATTTTCAGGACCTGGTGAATCGGGTCAAAGCCACTGAAGCTGCTCAGAAAGCCTAGAGGTTTGGAGGATCTAGCAGATATGAGAAGAGGTAATATGATGATTCTCATCCTCCAAAGCCTAATAAGAAAGAAAAGTATCGAGGACTGAAGCATAATGTTTACCCTCAACCTTCTCGGTCCGAGAATATTGCTAAGCCGTAGACGATAACCCAGTCGTTTGCCAAGGATGCTTTAGTTGAGAGTACTGGAGGTTCAAGATGAACCATACAGCATCCGTTATGCAATTATTGTCAGAACAAACATCTTGCAGGGTAATTTAGTAAGCAGTCTAGAGCTTGCTATTTCTGTGGTCAACAAGGCCATTTTATTTGAGACTGTCCATTGAATACCAGTAAACATGTTGCCACATCAACTGTTACAGCATCACTGGCTCAGTCTTATCGAGAAAAAGGATCGAGGCAGGGTTCATTGGGAGCTACGGGATGACCCAGTGGCTTAACTAAAGCGTCGAACATACAAGATTCTAAGGCCCCTGCCCAGATGTACCATGTAAGGAGCCGTAAGGAGGAGGATGATCCTGACATCATTGCAGGTACCCTTGAGTTGTACTTTCACTCTATTTAAGCATTGATTGATCTTGGCTCCACACATTCTTTCATTAGTTCGATGCTAGCAAAGAAACATAAGATGTCTTTTGAACCCGTAGTTTCTAAGGTCTCTGTAACCAATCCTTTGGGTAACTGTGTCACCGTAAGTTTGGTATATAAAAATTGTCCCTTAACGATCCAAGGGATTCTTTTTCCGGCCAACCTATTGGCTTTACCATTTCATGAATTCGATGTTATACTGGATTAGATTGGCTCAGTGAACATTAGGGTTGGGTTAATTGCTCTAAAAAGAAGTTGTATCTCCTGGGCCTTGGCAAGGAAAGTGTCACACTAATGAGTTTGAGAAACCCATCTTTGTATGCCTTAACCTTGGATACCAAGGATGAACCTTAGCCGATCAATATTAACACCGTATATGAATTCCCTGATGAACTTCCATGTTTACCTCCAACCCGTGAGGTGTAATTTGGCATCAAAGTGCAACCTGGAATGTCCCTAGTTTCCATTGCACCCTATCGTATGGCCGTTGTAGAGTTTAAAGAGTTGAAGGCTCAGATTCAAGATCTTCTTGATAAAGGTTTCATTCGACCGAGTTCCTCATCTTGAGGAGCTCCAGTCCTTTTTGTAAAAAAGAATGATGGATCTATGAGGCTATGTATCGACTACCGACAACTGAACAAGGTGACTATCAAAAGCAATTATCCTCTACCAAGAATTGATGACTTGTTCAATTAGCTTAAAGATGCTGCAGTGTTTTCCAAGGTCGATCTAAGATCAGGGTACTATCAAATGAGAGTTAAATAATGCGATGTATCCAAAACTGCCTTTTGTACTAAGTACGGGCATTATAAATTCTTGGTGATGCCATTTGGGCTAACCAGTGCACCATCAGCCTTTATGGATTTGATGAACTGGGTTTTTAGACCCTACCTGGATAAATTTGTGGTGATGTTCATTGATGCATATTGATCTATTCCAAGAATGTTGCAGAGCACCATTACCACCTTCGTATTGTGTTGCAAACCCTTCAGGAGAAGCAATTATTTGCTAAGTTCTCCAAGTGTGAGTTTTGGCTCACCGAAGTTACCTTCCTTAGGCATATTGTATTAGCTTCGGGTATCCAAGTTGATCCGAAGAAAATCCAAGCTATTTTAGATTGGAGGCCACCAAAGAATATTGGAGAAATAAGAAGCTTCCTTGGTCTGGCTGGCTATTACAGGAGATTCGTGAAAGGATTCTCCATGATAGAAGCCCTATTGATAAAGTTATTAATAAAAGATGCTCTTTTTGTTTGGACCGAGAAACAACAAAGAAGCTTTGATCAGTTAAAACAAGTCTTGACCCATGCACCCATTCTAACCCAACCCGAGTTTGGCAAAAATTACACAGTTTACAGTGATGCATCACATCTCGGGTTATAATGTGTTTTTATGCAAGAAGGCAAGGTCGTAGCTTATGCATATCGACGACTTAAGCCACATGAGTTGAATTACCCTACTCATGATTTAGAATTGGCTGCAGTTGTTTTCGCATTGAAAATCAGGAGACATTATCTCTATGGGGAAAATGCTACCTTTTCACCGACCATAAAAGTCTTAAGTATCTTCTGACTCAATAGGAGATAAATCTTCAGCAGTGGAGATGGATGGAACTCCTTAAAGACTATGACCTAGTCATTGATTATCACACAAGCAAGGCCAACGTTGTAGCTGAAGCACTCAGCCACAAACCTCAGCCCGGTAAGTATTGTCATTGACCATAGAACTTTACATTGTCATTGTATCGAACTCATTGAATGATAATCGTTTTGCATCCCCTCGTGCTATTACTGTAGACTTCCATCTCTGAAAGAACTGATGTTTTATAGCTGAACTCCAAGTTCAGTCTACCATCGTATCGAGAATCAAGGCTTTCCAGGATCGAGATCCTCAGTCACAGTCTAATATTTCCAAAATGCAGAGTGGAGATGAACCTGACTTTAGAATTAATTCTGAAGGTCTCTTATGCTATCTTGATCGGATCTGTGTACTCGATGATAAAACTCTCTATACCGACATCCTAAAAGAAACCCACTCATGCTCTTTCTCTGTATACCCGAGTTCCGTTAAGATGTATAAGGATCTCTGAGAACTCTATTGGTGGTTAGGCATGAAACAAGCCATAGTTGATTTCGTGTCTAAGTGCCTTACATGCCAGTGTGTTAAAGCTGAGCATCGTGTTCCTACCGACCTATTACAACCTATCGATCTGCCGCAATAGAAATGGGAGAGGATTACCATGGATTCCATTTGTCGTTTTCCTTTAACTTCCACTAAACATGATGTTATATGGGTTATTGTGGACTATTTCACCAAGTCAGCTCACTTCTTATCGGTTAGAATAGACTATAGTCTTTCGAAGCTAGCTGCTTGTACGTCAAGGAAGTTGTGAGACTTTATGGAGTACCAAAATCTATCATCTCCGATTGAGACCTATGTTTTACTTCTCGATTTGGAGATCGTTGTAGGAAGCTCTGGGCACTAGAGTAAACCTAAGTATTGTATTCCACCCTCAGTCTGAAGGCTAGTCAGAAAAGGTAATTCAGGTAAATATCGAAATCTCCTTCCATTGAACTCTTAAAAGTGAGTACCGTTATTGTGGCAAGATGGCACATCTTACCATGTATTGTGGCAAGATGGCCGCTTATCTGAAAGATGAAAAAATGTTGATTCACTATTTTTAAGATAGTTTGACAGGCTCAGCAGCACTCTTGTACACTCAGTTAAGTCGAGTCAACATTAGGTCGTACAAGGATCTTTCTGGAGCTTTCGAGGAGCAATATAAGCATGTGAATGAAATGGTTCCTAGTCGGGTCATGTTGCAAGCTATGGAACAAAAACCTACTGAGAGTTTTCGTCAGTATGCATAGAGATGAATGGAATTAGCAGCACAAGTACAACCTGTGTTGATGAAAAATAAAGTCAATCACATGTTTGTAAATACTTTGAGGGGACCACTCTTTGAGCATTTGATAGGGAATGCTACTCGTAATTTTGCTGATATGGTGATGACTGGCGAGTTGATTGAAGCAACCATTAAGAGTGAAAAGTTGGAAAGTGGGGAAAGCTCCCGTAAGAGTTTCGAGAGGAAGGATAACGAAGTGAACAATATGAGTGCCTACAAGGCTCTGAAGAATGTTACAATCTTATCGTCTGGTACATCAGAAAGTTCACAAAATTCAAATAGGAAGAATTCTTGAGGCTCGAGAAATGACAAGATAAACTTCAAACCTTTACCAGTGTCATATACGAAGCTATATCCATAGTTGTTTGATGCAGATTTGGCGAGACCCTATTATCTGACACCCTTTCAACCTTCATAACCTCTATGGTATGATCTGAAGGCATATTGTGAGTATCATACTGGGATCATGGGCACACACTTGAGAATTGCACAACATTTAAGAAGGTAGTACAGAATTTAGTGAAACTAGAGTGCTGAAGTTTGATGAACCTAATATAGCAGCTAATCTGTTGCCAAACCACGGAGGGGGTGAATGAAACAGAGGAAGATGACGAGGCCAAGCGGCTAAAGACTGAAGTGTCTGAGATTATACCTCCTTTGAAATAGGTGTTTGAACAGTTATACAATGCTGGAATAATACTGATAGGCATGAAGGTTGAAAAAGAAGGGGAGTCGGACATTTATTGTGAATATCATCAGGAAGGTGGACATGAAATTTAGCATTATTTTGAGTTCAGATGTTTGATCCAGAAGATGATGAATAACAAGGAGATCGAATTCTTTGAGAAAAAAAAGAGGGAGAAAAAGAGTAGTGGTGTGCACTTCTAAAAGCTCAGGGGTTAGATATGGAGTAAGCAGGCCATTGGTTATTTTTGCCAAACCAAAGGTTGGAAGCTCCTCCAGTAACGTAAACTCGATACCAACTCCTAGGATTGTGATCTCTCCTCCACCACCATTTGCATTCAAAGACACCCGAAAGCTTCCATGGAATTATCCTGCTAATGTGGCAATACATAAGGAGTTAAAGCTTCAGCATAAGGTAAAATCATTGGAAAAGAGGAACAAATAACTAGAAGGAAAGATAGAAGAAAAGGTTGATGATGAGCCGATGAATGAAGTTGGAAACTTCACCAGGAGCGAAATATGTTATTCTCTAGAAATTTCTAAAGAATATGAGAAAGTGAAAGAAAAGGGTCCAATGGTAATAGAGAGAATATTTGGGGAGGAACTGACCCAAAAAATAAATGAACCTGTCACTGAAGAGCAAGCCCAAGAGTTCTTGAAAATTTTGAAACATAGTGAGTACAATATTGTTGAACAATTAAAGAGACAACAAGCTAGGATTTCTATCCTCGATCTATTGTTACGTTAAGAAGGGAACCGCAATGCCTTAATGAAGGTACTTAACTAGACTTTTGTTCCGAATGACATATCAGTACACAAGTTATATAGGATTGTAAACCACATAGCTGCTGATAACTACATCACCTTTACTAATGATGAGATCTCGGATGGAGAAATATGATCTATTAAGGCTTTAAATATCACGACTCACTGCAAGGGACATGTTCTTCCAGGGGTTTTGATCAATAATGGGTCAGCGTTGAATGTTTTGCCGATGGTAACCTTACAAAGATTACCAATCAATGATTCTCGTATGAAGACTTACAAGAATACAGTAAGGGATTTTGATGGAACGACTCGTGAAGTTTTAGGGAAGATCGAGGTGCCGCTATTAATTGGACCTGTAGTTTACAATGTCTACTTTGTGGCCATGGATATAAAGCCGACTTACAATTGCTTGCTTGGAAGGCCCTGGATTCATTCTATTGGCGCAGTATCATCGTCTTTGCACCAAAAGCTAAGGTTTGTAATTAAAGGAAAGTTGGTGAGTATTGGACCCAAAGAAGGTATTATTACTTCTGTGACCACCGATGCTCCATATAGCAAGACAGATGAAAAGGCTTTAGAATGTTCATTTCAAGCTCTAGAATTTATAAATGCAATCTTTGTTGCCGAAGGGAAGCTGGTACCTTGCCCGAGGCTATCAAACTGCGCTAAGATGATCGTTCGTGTGACACTTGGCAGAGGGGCAAAGATTGGAAAGGGACTCGGGAAAGATCTACAAGGTTGTTTGCATCATAAGCCCGTCATAATAAAGAATGACCACTTTGGGCTTGGTTTTAAGCCAATCATTCAATAGAGGAAACAAGATCTGAAGAAGAATGACGATCGAAGGAGGGCCCATTTCCTAGGAATTGAGACTACTTAGGAGCCCATGTCCTTTCCAGACTTGGCAAGCATTTTCAAGTCGCGTAGGTTCGTGAATGTAGAGAAACAACTCAGGAAGGAAAATTAGGAGACGGTATGGCTCTAAGAAGAGGTGATCTTTGGTGAAATTGTGGGAAGGTTGTGCATCAATGGTATATTTGAGGGATCCCAGCCTAGCAAGTTTCTAGAGGGAATACATCCATGCTTTGCTGGTGAAACCTTGAACACCTGGATAGCTGAGGATCTCCCCTTAGTCTTTAAGAATAAAACAGAGTAAATGCTAAGAACCACCTTATATTTTTGCCCGCGAGTATGAGGGATTATCTATAAAGGGTTGTTATGCAAATTTACTTTCAATAAAGATGTTTTCGTTGTGATTCTCAAATGGAAAACATGTTTCTTGTTTTTTTCTTGTATCCTTTCGAAACATATATGATTATTTTCCTTGCAGGTCTTCAGCTATTAATTGTATGAATGATTCTGAACCTAATCCCAAATTAGATATTGAAAGGCCAGAGTGTCCAATAGAAGTCAATGAGATCGAATATGAGACAAAATGTGAAATCCCTACCGAATTACTATGGTTGGTGAAAAAAAAGACAAACATATCTTACCTCACAAGGAAGAGATAGAAATTCTAAATTTTTGCATAGATGAAGTTAAAAATAAGGTAAAGATCGGTACTACTTTCTCACTAGGAATAAAGCAAGAGTTGGCTGATCTGTTGCGAGAGTTTAAAGATGTCTCCGCTTGGTCTTATCAAGATATGCCATGATTGGATACAAATATAGTGGTACACAAGTTGCCAATAAAGCCAGAATGTAAACTGATCAACAAAAGCTTAGAAGATTGAGACCGAAATTGGTATTAAAAATCAAGGAAGAGGTATAAAAACATATTGATGCTGGTTTCCTTAAATTGCACGATATCCAGTTTGGGTAGCCGACATAGTCCTAATATCAAATAAAGATGGAAAAGTACACATGTGCGTTGATTACAGAGGTTTGAATAGATCAAGTCCTAAGGATAATTTTTCTTTGCCCCACATAGATATTTTGGTTAATAATACATCAGGACATTCATGGTTCTCTTTCATGGATGGTTTTCAGGATATAATCAGATAAAGATGAATCCAAAAGACATGGAAAAAAATGACATTCATAACCTTGTGGGGGACGTATTGTTACAAAGTAATGGCCTTTGGATTAAAGAATGATGTGGCAACATACTAGCGAGCCATGGTAACTCTTTTCTACGACATGATACAAAAAGAAATTGAGGTGTACGTGGATGACATGATTGCCAAATTCCAGACAGAAAAAGAACAAATTCAGAACTTGAAGAAACTGTTTCAAAGATTGAGAAAGTATCAGTTGAAGCTCAATCCAAATAAATGTACCTTTAGAGTTACATCTAGAAAGCTCCTAGGCTTCGTGGTCAGTAGAAGATGAAATGAAATTGATCCAGATAAGGTAAAAGCAATTTAGAATCTTCAACCCCCTTGTTCGCAAAAAGAAGTTTGAGGTTTCATGGGAAGATTGGATTATATTTCTCGATTCATTTCTCAATTGACTGATAAATGTGATCTAATTTTCAAATTGCTTCAAAAAAATAATCTAGGTGAATGGGAAGAAGAATGTTAAGAAACACTTGATAAGATTAAGAAATATCTAATAAACGCTCCAATTCTAGTCGCATCAATTCCAAATAGACCACTGATTCTCTACTTGACGGTTTATGAGAATTCGATGAGATGGGTGTTGGGAAACATAATAATATAGGAAAGAAAGAGCCATATATTACTTGAGCAAAAAGTTTATATAGTGTGAAGTACGGTACCCACCAATCCAAAAGCTATGTTGTGCCTTGGCCTGGGTAACTCATAGACTTAGACAATGCATGCTACACCACACTACTTGGTTGATATCTCGTATTGATCCATTGAAGTTCTTGATGGAAGCACCAGCTCTGACTGGAATATTGGCTTGATGGTAAATGTTGTTATCAGAATTCGACATCGTGTATGTAAGCCAAAAAATGATAAAAGGAAGTGCAATATCAGATTTCTTGGCTAGTCGCGCTTTAGAAGATTATGAGCCCTTAAACTTCGACTTTCCAGATGAGGATGTGATGAATATCTCCACTGAAGAAAATGGAATTACGGAGAATAAAGCCTGGAAAATATACTTTGACGGAGCAGTTAATGCCCTGGGATATGGGATTGGAGCAGTGTTGATTTCCCAGATAATACACATCCTTTCACAAGTAAATTGGAATTCTTGTGCACTAATAACATGACAGAATATAAAGCTTGTGTTATGTGTTTACGAGCTGCTATTGAAAGAAAAATAGAAATTTTGAAAGTATATAGAGACTCTGCATTGGTGATTTACCAACTCCGTGGAGAATATGAAACAAAGGATTGAATACCGAAAGTTGATCCTTGAGCTGATGAAAGAGTTCAAAGAATTCACTTTAACTTACCTCCCCAGGGAAGATAATCAAATGGCTGATGCCCTAGCTACACTGGCTTTGGTATTTCAAGCAAAGAAACCAAAAGATATGATGCCAATTCAAATGTAGAGTTACGAAACTTATGCTCATTATTACAACATAGAAGAAGAGGCAAATTGAAACCCATGGTATTATGATATTTTGCAGTACTAAATTCCAGACTTATCTAGAGAGGCAAATGATAATGATAAAAGGATAATCAGAAGGATGGCTACATGATATGTGCTTGATGGTGAAGTCTTGTATAAAAAGGGCAAAGATCAGATATTACTAAGATGTGTCAATGCTCGAGAAGCCATAAGTACCTTGGCAGAAGTACTTGATTGAATATGTGGAACACATGCCAATGGCTTTGCAATATCCCAAAAAATTATGAGATATGGATATTATTGGTTGGCCATGGAAAGGGGACTGCATTGAATATGCCAAGAAATGTCACAAGTGTCAGATATATGCGGACAAAATCAATTCCCCACTAGTACCCCTTCATAAAATGAATTCACCATGGCCTTTTGCTGTCTGGAGCATGGATGTCACTGGTCAGATTTATCCCAAAGCTTCTAATGGACATCGCTTCATCCTTGTGGCAATTGATTACTTAACCAAGTGGGTGGAAGCAGCTTCCTATGCAAACATCACAAGATTAACAGTTTGCATGTTCTTAAAGAAAGAGATTATATGTCGTTATGGACTACCTGAAAGAGTTATTAATGATAACGCCACCAACTTCATCAATAAGGTTGTGGCAGAAGCATGTGAGCAGTTCAAAATTATGCATCACAATTCTGTAACTTACCGCCTTAAGATGAATGGGGCAGCGGAGGTAACGAATAAGAATATCAAGAAAATCATAGCGAAGACAAAAGATACTTACAAAGATTGGCATGGGAAGTTACCCTTTGCTTTATTTGCATATCAAACTTCAGTGCGAACTTCTACTGGGCAACACCATATTCTTTGGTTTATGGAATGAAGACAGTACTTCCAATCGAGGTTGAAATTCCATCTCTTCGAGTTTTGTCCAAAATGAAATTGGATGAAGCAGAATAGGTACAGGCTCGATTTGATCAGTTGAATCTTATCAAAGAAAAGAGGTTGAAAGCCATATGTCATAGTCAAATGTACCAAAAAAGAATGATGCATGCTTATGATAAGAAAGTCCGACCCAGAGAATTTTGAGAGGGTGATCTAGTGCTAAAAAAGATCTAGCCGATACATCAAGATTTTTGTGGGAAATGGATGCCTAATTGGGAGGGGCCCTATGTTGTCAAAAAGGCCTTTTTCGGAGGAGCGTTGATTTTATCTAAAATTGATGGTGAAGAGTTGAACAAGCCAGTGAAATTTAATTCAGTTAAAAAATATTATGTTTGAAGAATAAAAAAAGAGATGATAAAAAAGCAAAGTGAAAACCCGAAAAGGGCGCTTTGTAAAATGAAATATCTAAGGTGATAACCCAAAAGGGCGCCAAGGATAAAAGAAGAGAAAAAGAAAAGGAAAAAAGGGTTCAAAATGAAAACCCGCAAAGAGCGTCTTGAAACCAAAGGTGGATATGAGTTGAAAACCCGCAAAGGGCAGCTCCGATTGTTGAGATTAGGCATCTGGCAATTAAAACCTCTCAGACGCCTGGTATTTTGGGAGGGATTTCACATCTGTAAGCATCTCGACAGTGTCGAAGTCTATTAGACAAAAGTTCAAGCTCAAGACTACATTTGGTCGAAAGGGTTGTTGAATCCTTCATACTATGGATGCCTGAAGATTTGACTTTGTTTCTTGATTTTGTTATTTCAGTTTTCCATGACAATTTTAAAAATCTATTGTATTTATACTTATAAGCTTCAATAAAATTCATGAATTCTCTTCTGAGCATTCTTTTATTTCTAAAGCATCATGAAAGTAGGTTAGCGTAATTTATTTAAAATAGATGATTTCTTGGTATTACTATGTTTTGAAGGATGTAGATGAGCTTTAACACTCCAGATCATTGAAGAATAGTGTATAAATAAAAGATTGAGTAGAATGTTGTGCCGGAAGAAACAGATGAAGGAAATAAAGGAATGCCTGAATCAAGCAGTATCTGAACAAGTAAGAGTGATAGACAAAGAAAAGACCAGAAAGGAAAATATGAGAAAAATAAGGTGAAAACCTGAAAGGGCGCCAAAAAAGGAAAAAAGAGAAGAACAAGAAAAAAGAGAAAAATAAGAAAAGAACGAGGTGAAAACCCGAAAGGGCGCCTTAAAAAAACCAAAGTGAAAACTTGAAAAGGCGCTTTGAGAAAAGCAATCTAAAGTGAAAACCTGAAATGGTGCTTTAGAGCACAGGACTAGAAACTTAGAAATGTGGTTTTGGAGGCCAATTCTGAATGTGAGATGAAGTGTCAGCGCAGACTGAGAATTAGTGAAGAAGCATAAATAAGAAAAGCCAGATTGGTTAGCAGAAAGTAGAAATTGTTTGATTGATCCTCAATGTGCCATGGTTCATGCATCATACATAGAAATTAGGGTCATACAAACCCTCATCACAACATTTTAATCTGTTTTGGAAAAAGTTTAGCAAGAATGGAAAATTCGTAATGAGAAGAACTCGGCCCATAATTCTTAATGAGAAGAATTCGCCCAACAAATATTGAAGAATTCCTAATGAGAAGAGTTCGCCCCATAATTCCTAATGAGAAGAATTCACCCAGAAAAGAAGAAAGAGCTCCTAATGAGAAGAGTTTGCCCTAGAGTTCCTAATGAGAAGAACTCGCCCAACAAAGAAGAAAGAGCTCCTAATGAGAAGAGTTCGTCCTTTCGAAGAATGATGAATTTCCTAATGACAAGATCTTGCTTGTTCAACGTCTTTACAAAGAGGCCAACCAATGTTTTCAAGAAGAATTGGGAGTTCCTAATGAGAAGAGCTCGCTTGTTCAATACCTTTGCAGAGAGGTACAATATTACCAAGAAGAATGAATGGGTTCCTAATGAGAAGAACTAGTTCAGACTTTGAGGTTAGCCTTAATAGAAGGATTGAGGAATTCCTAATGAGAAGAACTTGATCAAGCTTTCTAGAGACAAAGAAGAGAAGGTGCGACGGCCAGATGATTTGGGTTAAATTCTTGTATTTTCAGTCTTTACCCTATTCTTGTTTCACAGTAACGGGCAAAGAGGGACAACTGTAATACCCAAATTTTGACCGGGTTCTATATAAATAACTAAATAGTATAAAGAAATCCAAATAAATAAATAAATAATAGTTCAAATAAAAAATAATCCATATAGTCCAAATGTCCAATGTTACATAAAATCCTATTATAAAACCCAAATTACAATATTCTAAAACCCAAAGCCCATTACGTTTCTTCCTACCCATTTTTTACAACCCAATTCGAGTAAAACCAACCCAACAAACACACTTGTGATTTTTTCCTGCCCAATTGGCCACGTGTCACTCGGCCATTGGTCTATTCAAGCCTCACACGGATTGAGTCTATCTCACAAGCCAGCTGTTAACAGCTAAAAGCCACTAACGTCAGCACCTGCATCAGCTATAAATAGAGAGAAAAAATTAATTATAGTAATAATTACAGTAATCATTATGCCATAAATGATAAAAAAAAATAAAGGAGAGACAGAGAGGAAACTGAGGAGTCATATCCGAGAATCGGAAAGGTAGCCGGGCATTGCAAATATCATTAGAAAAGACGACCAGGTTACCACAGGAGCTCGCCAACATCACCAAAAGGTAGCATTCTTTCATCTCTTTTGTTACTTGCAATTAATAAAACAAAAAAATATTAGATCTAGGATAAAAATATAAAAACATAAGCATATAAATAAAAATTAGAGTAATCGAAGTTCATACCTGGTCACCGGTGAGGTCCGAAGAGACTATTGGAGTTGAAAATGAGAGGGTATGGTTACGAGTAGTTAGATCTAGGAGGGAAAGATGGGAGATTCTGACGAATCAGGCTCTAGTTCTAGGTTTAGGTGAAATCAAAGTAAAAAATAGAGGTTTTGGGTGATTTTAGGGTTTTGGCACGGTGGCCAAAAATTGCCCTATGGAAGAACATGGTGGTCGGAGCTAGGTTGAGGATGGTTGGAGTTAAGGTACGGTGGCTGGGGAATAGGCTAGGGTGGCTGGAGGTTGGTGGTTAAGGATATATGCGTGGTTAAGGATCTATGCAGTGGTTAAGGCGGCAACTTAGGGCATCGTTCATCGTGTTCTTCGTAAACACGAAGAACACAGATGAACATTCATCCAAAAACAAGAGTTTTGATCCGTTTTTCATAGGTTTTTCTGGGTTGGGGGTGTTAGAGGTCAGAGCATTTTAGGGGTGAGAGAGGGAAGAGAGTGTGATTTGGTGAAATTGCTGATTCAACTCAGTTTGGGGAATTTTATAACAGAGTTGAAACAGTGTCATTTTGGGCGCCAGGTTGGGTAAGATCCGCGCGTAGTATTCGGGTCGGTTAGGAAGGTCCGCGCCTTACTTTTGGTTTTTATAGTTTTGGCCCAAAATTTTGCTTTCCTATCAATTTGGTCCCCCATACCCCATAATTGAATTCCTATATTTGTAATCTTTTTCATTTTGGTCACCTTAGATAAGTGTAATTGGACCTTTACTTTGTAACTAGTTCAATTTAGTCACCACAGTAATAAAATCAGCTTTAATATTTCAATTTGTTTTAATTTAGTCATCTATAATTGTTTTATTTAATTAAATGCAATTACATTATTTGTATGATGCATATTTTTTAAGTTGTGCATATAGTCTAAATGATTATACAATTTAATCACCTAGTTTAAGTTAAATTGTTAGAGCCTTAGATTTTAGATTCTTTAATTAGATTAAATAATAAATTGGGAAGATAATTGTAGAAAATAAGTGTATATTAAATATAAACTTTGGCTCCAAATTTGGATGGTGTTCCATTGTTTACAATGGGGTGTTATCTCAACATTGGCCTTAAAGAGGTATATTTTATATACTTTTTTACTTATAATTGAATAATAACTTAGTTAGTTTCATTAGAGCCTAATATCCAGACGATGCCCTAGCACCGCCTCTAGCAAAAATCTAACCATGCCGAGAAGGAGGCAATCTCTAAGGTTAAATTAGAGTAGCATCATCCGTGATCAGACAACCCTTCGCCATGTGACCGGGTGCTCGGCACCTGTAGCAAACCTTACGTAGTAAGAAATACACTCTTAAATGATGTCCACTACAATGCTCACAAACTGGTGGAAGCGACACTTCGGCTGAACCATCAGTACTCCCCTCAGCAGCAAAAATCAAGGAACCCCTTCTAACCCTTGGTCTAGATCCCTAACCGACTCTTGGTAACTAATCTGAAGTAACTCTCTTTGAAACCCTCAAAGAAAAAACCTTCTAGACGGATCCGTTAAGGACCTATGATGTTCTGAGTTTCTAAAATTTGATCCTTTGAGTCTCTGATCTGACTCGATGTCAAACTCTGAAGTCGTTTGAGTGATTTTGCACTATTCCCTAACTCTGAGAATATCCCAAGTGGAACCGTTTTCACATGCATCTGAAGTTCAATATTTAATCCATGTCTAAACCTCTTACACCGCAAATCCTTAGTGGCATTTAACTCTGGGACATATCGGTTTAACCGTAGAAAATCTTGTGTATACTCAAATTCTGTTGTAGCACCCTAAACCCAGATGTCACATTTGGTCCTTAAGCCCAAACATGTTATGATAAAATTTATCAAGCTAAGTTTAGCGCAACACAGTATTTTTCCCAACAAAATTTAAAATCAATAGATAAGAAATCAAAACGTTACAAAGGAGCTTCAATTAAATTAAAATATTTGAACATCTGATTTGATTAATACAATTTGCAAAATAAGAATTATAGACTCCACGATGTAAAGACTTATGAATACACAGTCCAATAAACACAAGTAGCGTACTCTGGAAATCATCACATGCTGGAATTCCGTATTGATGGTGCTCCTCGATCCCACGATCAGATGATCAACCTATGTATAGAAACAATGATTCCAAGCACCGAGCTTACAAAGCTCAGTGGTACACATCTACTCTACTATACTTCATGCTAATCACAAGCATGAGCATGCAAGTCATAATACATGGTAGATAAGGCCCACTCATACTCGAGATCTCACCAGATCATCAATACAAAAAGACACAAAGTCTTAACCACAAATAGTGGTAATCAAATACGTTTAGCATGGGATCTCCTACACATCAGGCTAGTTACGCATGTACTCGGGATCACCTAGACACGAGTACCACCCTCACTACATACCCATAATTATCTAGCCATCAGGTATGAGTGGGATCATCTACCCAAGATCACCTAGACATCAGTTAGGGAATATAGTATACTCGAAAACACCTAGCCATCGAGTATTGAGTTCCATTTAGGATAACCTACACATCGAGTGCACATAAAGAAGGGAACAAGTACTGCAATACCAACCTTGGGTATCTGATTCCTATCAATCAAATGACTCAACCAATCAAATGCCTACTCGGCATACAAGCAACGCGATCCCAAGGATCTCCTTATCGCAGCTAAGCGCAATCACATCATTTATTTTACATTAGTGAGTTGTTAATACATTATGGAAAATTATTTAATTAATCTCATATATTGCCTCCATTAATCTACATTACCTCACCAATATTCCACGTCAATTTCTATCTTTTTATTAGCATAATAGATTATTCTATTTATTGAGTACTGGTACTCGAACATGAGTATCGATATGGTACCCCTGGGTACTAGTACTCATACGTGTACCGATATAGATATTGCTTATCAAAAAGTTTAGATTTCCACAAGTACCATTATGGGTCAACCTATACCGATACAACTCCAAATCACGTATTGGTACGGCTGAAGCATGTACTAATACCCTATTCATGGGTTTGTACAATATCCTTAAATTACGGTATTACAATGCTTTATTCGATCCCAAAAGCTTATGAAAGTCATTAGGGTTTTTTTACTAATGTATTCATTTAATTAATATTAATTATCGACTTTATAATCATTTAATGAGCATTTATCCATTAAGGATAATTTATCCATTAAGCTTATGAAAGTCATTAGGATTTTCATACTAACGTATTCATTTAATTAATATTAATTACCGGCTTTATAATCATTTAATGAGTATTTATCCATTAAGCATAATTTTCATCAAATTCAATCTATTCGAGTAAGCATACAAGGCATCACGATTATCAATCAATCAAGTAATTATACGAGTATCTCAACGACCCTACTTCTAAAGCCTCTAAGAGTATCGTCATATTCGTAACATCATCATGCATCTCATAGATATCACGTCTTATACTATCGGTCTCCAAACATGCATATTCATCGTCTGTATATTTTGCATATACTAATACGCAAACCAATCAGATTAATGATGCTCATGAAGCAATAGGAGTTTGAAGTGTACTAAGCTTAAGCGGTTATCGATAGATCCTTACTTGAGCTTCTCAAACGCTTCCCTCGATCTGGTATTGGAGCCCAAACAATCATTATAAATATATAAATACGACAAATATTAATTAACCTCATTCACTAATTAATCCACAAGGTCAAACGCGTAAAAACAACATATCATGTTTGAATTTGGTGAAACGGACTGCGCCAACAGACTTAAAATTTTGAGAAACCCTTAGGTAGGGTCCCCTAGAAAAAGTCAATAGCTCGGTTAAAGCGGCTAGGCTCGGGGTCAACGACAGATCGGCTTGGTAGACATCGTCTGGATCAGCTTAACAAGCCAGCTTAGCGGCTGACGCACGGGCATGGCCAAACCGGGTGGATAGCTCTAGCCGTTGTTGGAGAACGTCCAAGTATAGGCTACGATACGTGTGGCAGCATTCAACAACAAGATTCGGTCAGTGAGCTCCAGTTTGGCATTTCCGGCCATGCTTATTCCAATTATGGCCTCATATTTTTGTTTTGAACACTCGAACACCTTTGTCTTCAAACCCGAAACTTCACTTCTCTTACCCCTTAGACGACAACTCTGATGGTGGTGTCGTTGGTACCAGAAAACTCGTCTTGACGAGATGAACACAATGACGGTGGAGGTGTCGGCAACGAATGGTTATATCTCGATAGACCAAAGATACAAATTTAAAGAGGAAGAGAGAAAATAAGATAAAAAGAAAGATAAAAAAAGGGGAGAGAGAAAATGATATAAAATCTAATTTTTTCCTCCCTCTCTTTCTGACCATATTAATTCAAATATCCTCTTCAAAAGCATCATGGTAGAATCGCATCTTATGCCCCCAATCTTCCATCCTTTCACAAAAATCATCACTCATCTTTAAATTGAATCTTTAAATTTAAAATACCAAACCCGAATTTTAAATTTGGATCCAAACTCAATTTCTGAGTCTTTACAATTCTCCCCTCCTTAAAAGAAATTTCATCCTTGAAATTTGTCCCCATAAATCAAAAGAAGATGTTGAAACTTAAATAACTCTTCCAAGATCTCAAATAATTACCGTTGCTCTACTCTGATCTCTTACAACACTTGTCAATTATAACCAATGTCTTCTAATGATACAACCATACTTCAACTGATTCTTTCTCTTAGGAGGAATCCATCCTCACTCGGTATATTATAGACGACAAGCAAAACCCAACAGTAACATGTCAAAAGCGTCACACAAATACGTCATCAAAGAAAGTTAACTTATGATACAAAACTCAAAAGGTTGTTACACACAAAATCCTTCCACAACTTTGTATGCTCTAAAAATAACTGGAGGTTAAACAGACATTGCAACCAAACAAAATGATTCCTCTAGTGGCGACTCCTTGAAGAAGACTCCAACTCTGATGGCATACCTTATCAACATCATTGCTAGCCCAGTGCAAGACTTCTGAGAGCAAAAGACATCTTTACATGTCTCAAGACTAACCTTAGATCTTGGCTTCTTTTACATCAAAACATAAACTAATGCAATTCCCATTAACTTTGTTCACACAAGAGTCATTCCAAACTATAACGTGTCTGGAAAACACGTCATCTATACCTTCACTCGGGTTTGTCATTGTATGGAACCCCACCAAGGTATAATGTTCCATTATAGACCTCGAATCTCATGTCAATCGGTAACATGTACACACCACAATGTCGTACAACCCAATCCACAAACAATCTAAATACATTTTTCATCCGGATCTCGCCTTTGCTGAAAATAACAAATGATACCTACCAAGAAATATACCATTACACAATGAAATCCTATCGAAACTGTGCACTCACAAATCCTTTACAAGATTCACGGTCATCTATTTAATTTCCACTAAGGAACATCGAAACATTACAACAAATTTGAGGAACTCGATGTTTGACTCCCAACCGGTGGCAAGTCAAACACTTATCACTATCTCAACCACACAACTCCACACTGTCTCACAAGATACGCGATGAAAGTTTGGTACAAACTGTCGCTCTTGGAATTCACCATGTACGGGCTACTATATACTATATAGGAAGAATCTCTTACCTTGACAAATATCTTCCTTTAAAGCACCCATAACACGATCTCAAAGTCCATCAAGACCTATCATACCCAAATTCAATCAAAACACTGTATCCTTTTAATTACAATCAGATGTTACTTCTTGAAGTTTCTAGAGCTGCCCATCCTCACTCGGAGCTTAACTAACAAAACACATGGGTACTGGTATTGACCGATCTGTACCAACACCAAATGAATTGAGTACCGGTACCACATGGAGCTAGTATCGTTACCCCCTTACATAACCATCACTTGCGATCCTTGATCACCCCACATGGGTAGCATGACAGTCTAACCTGAACTAACTCCATACAATCCATCTCTTATCAAGTTCACTTTACTTAGGTGGTGATCGATCACACGATCAATAGTTCTTAATTACTTTGACTTATGTCATTATCCAAATCTCAAATTCCTTAAAGATCAAGTACCCAAAATTTCACACTTTTAGGGTGAACACAACCTTCCATCTTCTATCACAAAAATACTACCCTAACAATATAACAAAACATCCTCGAAGAACTTGAAATCTTATTTGACTCTAATCGAGTCAGCACCACTGTCACAATAAAATAGTCTCACACAACTTAGACCTCCACCAATGTTCCTCAGCTCGTTCTATGGAAACTGTGATCCAAATCAAAAGCATTTGCGAAGTTTCAAACCCTTGCTGTAACACCCCAGTTATGGGCTTAGATGTTTTAAGGGTTGGTTTGAAGGTTCAGTGGACCGATATTAGAGATTTGAGTCAGTTTTGGGATTAAATCGGATTAAATATTTTTGAAGGTGATAAAATTGTGGAAAAATATTCTAAAATCATTATTTAATATATTAATTATTGTGGTAAAATCAATTTTGTAAAAGGATTTTTGGAAATTGAACATTTTGGACTAGTGATCAAAAGAAAAGTTTGAAAACTATTTTTGGTGGGTGTTTTGTAAAGATTCAAAACTTTGAATCTTTAAGGAGCTAATTGCCCTAAAAGTATAACATTAGACACTATCTCTTAATTGGCTATTTTAAAAGTGTTTTGGAAAATATAAATAGGTTAAGGAGAATTAATTTGTTAATTAATCTCTTAAAACAAAAACCGCGTAACTACTTTCTCAAAATATTTTCTCTCAAAATCTCTCCAGCCAAACATCAAATTATTCTTCTAAATCTTCAGGTAAACCTTTATTTTCTTAAATATTTTGTTTCCAAATGATTTCTTGTTGTTAGTTTACCAAAACCTTGTTGTTTTAACTTTATTTTCTCATGTAAATCATCCAACTAAGGGAGAAAGCATCCATTAGAGTTAAGGTTCATTCTCCTCCTCTAATGAAAGGTTCTTTAAAGAAATTCCCAAGTTGTTGACTCTTTACAATTGTTTTCTAATGTGTTTTGATAGTTTAATTGAGGAAAATTGGTTTAATTGTGTTTCAATTGATGAAATTTGTGGATCTTCGTACTGTTCTGTTTTGCTGGGATTTTGATCAGATTAGATCATGATTTTGATATTTAATTGAGTTAATAATTTTGTTTTAACATTGTAATACCAAAACAAGTTGAATCTCTAATTTTTAAGGTTGTTAATCAAAGGCTTTGGGGGGTGATAGTCGAGTTTAATCATTGTTGGAAGTAAAAGGATGTTAGGAAAGGGTTTTTAGATGTTAATTGATGATGTTTGATGGGTTGAATTATTATATTATGGCTGGGTTGAGTTTTGGAAGCGTTTGAGGATGATTTCGATATGTTTCAGATGGTTCTTGAATGGGCAACTTGAGAGTTACGGGTAATTGCTTGTTGACAATGGTTAGAATGCATAATGATGCATTTTCCCTCTGGTTTTATGTAGTTAAAACAGGGGATAATCAAGGTGGCGAAGCTTGACGTTGTTTGTTGCTTGTCAGAAGCTTAATTCGCGTTGGCAAGCAAGGCGAGGTGTATCGGTGAGTAGAAATTGGTTTTAAATGCCTTTAAAAGGTTTGCGAATGATGTTGGGAGTTTAGGATAAGTTTGAAACACTTACCTAAGCTCAGAAGTAAGTTTCCCTCTTTTGCTCTTTAATATCGGTTCGAATTTGAGCATGTGTGACTCATGTTTTAAACATGGTTTGATTTACTTACTGTAAATGCATGGTTTTGAGTACATATGCAGCGGTTTTAAAAGTGTAAGGAATGCTAGTGAGCATTGGTTTTCATTTCGGTTGGGAATGGGTATTGCTTTAGCAATGTGGCTTGCATATGTGGTAATTGTGTTAATGCATGTTAAAACAGTAAGTGGTTTTGTAAATGATATATTGGCTATGAGACGAGATGAGAAAACAATCGGATTTAGTTGACATGCCATAGGATTAAAGTGAACTCTCCAGACTATGTCTTCATCTTGAATATTCTTGAAGAAGCTGGACCATCTCTTCGTCTTCAAGTTTTCTCACCACTCTTTTGCTAAGTACTCTCGTAAGGGCGAAAAGCCTTGGAAGGACATCCCCGATAGGACCCTCGACGGTGTCTTCCATATGTGGCTCTGAATCCATACCTGCAACAGCTGTGCACATCCTCGAAAATGTCCTTCTTCGTGCTTTCGACTGGCATTTAAAGAAATAAAGGTCTCGGCCAAAATCGTTGGTACTGGGTTTTCCCTCCATTTCATACGCTCAAATAGGTCCATAATGGCTACATCAATGTTTCTAAGAGCTGTTGAAAAGAACACCAAACCATGTATTCCCAAGGCAAATAGGTATACCTTCTTCCCTTCGTCTGGATGTACAGGTATGATGTCTCGAATATTCTCCCATGCAAAGACTGTACTGTCTCCTCGAAATTGAACCAGGGCATTAACCCAATCATCACTCATTCCAGCAAAGGTTTTGAGCTTCGAAGTGTAATTATGATTCCTCAGAGGTCTCACGTAGATCCGATCTTCCTGAACGTTCTTCTGATTAAGTAAGGCAGTGTATTCTTCTGCTATAAGCATCATGTCCTGTCCATTGAAGGTGAAGTAGCAAAAGACAGGATTTTAGAACTGAAAAATAGCTCAGAGCAGGGGCTGGTTAACCCGAACGTATAACAGTTGTGCAATGTCGCCATAACTATCGCAGAACATGTCTTGTAGTCTTCGGTCCCATCTTTCCTAGATGATTTGAAGATCCCATAAGTTGTTATGTTGTGGACTCACGTAGGTGTACCCTGCTACTAAACGCTCGCTTGGCAAACGGTCCCCTTGGGCTTTCTGATTGACCTCTGACCAATGCCTGACTGACAAGTTAAGCTCTTCTTTCCTAATATACCTTTTTTCCATGGTGAAAGACTTTCTGATCGGGTAAACCACTTGACCCAGTACCTTTATGTAATGCAAATGCAGTAATGTATGAACAAAGCAAAAGCAAAAAAAGAAAACAAGTCAGTGCCGGATAAAATTAATAAATAGATAAATAAAAGGACGAATTAAATAGAATAAACATAGAAAACAACCCTATTTATCCCGTCTAAAACCTAAGGTTATCCGCATGGCTCTAAAGGGGTGGGTTTCTATGTATTCTCTACATGCAGTCTTGGTTCTAGGAGGTACCGGAATTGTCCTTGTTGTCCCCTTCTAAGAGTAGCAAGGCCCCCGATCATCACCCATTATAGGCTCCTTTCAACCTGGTTCAATTTAGGGGGACCTATTCGCTTATGCCCGTACGAAGGAATGATATCCTTAGGAAAGCATAAGGTACTCGAGCCCCGAAGGATACTTGCTAGGGCCCATACGGGAGAACGATATCTCCACGAGAGCATTAGCGTTCTCCCCCACTTAAACGAACGGGTTTATATGCCAAATTTTAAATGTGTTAAAATAAACGTGCAATTACAATCGAATATTAATTTAATAGTTACTTTAATTCGGAACTTCTAATAATAATAAAGCGGTAATAGTTTAAAAAGCTTGACTCTCTTTATTTTGTTAAAAAACAAAAATGTCCCCAGCAAAGTCGTCATCTGTAGCGATGTCCCTCTCACTAAAAAAAAGGTGTTTTCGAAGTGTTTGTTGTCTTTCAGATATAAAAATGTTTATTCAGTGGGGGTTTTAAAAAACGGCATTTTATTTAGAAATTGGAGTCGCCACCGGCCACTTAGGTAGGTCTGACACCATAAAAACCAAAGATTTAAAAACTGTTGGGTTCGGGAGTCGGTTACGGATGGGGAAGGATTAGCACCCCCACACTGCCCAAAATTGGTACTTTAATAATTACCGCTTTATTAATATTAGATTTTTCGGATTAAAGTGATGATTAATTTAAAATTTGGTTATAAGTACGAGTAGATTTTAAAGGCCCCATTATCCGAGAGTAAACGCCCAACCACTATCACTACGCCTGATACTGGCCCTATTTACGCCCGGATAAAGGGGCTCCGCATTGACAATTTATGTTCCATTATGCAAACTTAACCAAAACAAATATAAGCAAACAAACATTCACCTTAATATGGTACTAAACCTAAAAAAGCATGGATATCACAATATTAAACAAAAATAATAAAATACATGAACAACAAAAAAACATATCATATCGTGTAAAAACCAGAATAACAACAAAACCATAAAAGGAAAAGTAAGCTTCCAAGAAATAATTAATCGATTATAACATGCCTGGACTCATAAAGAAAACACCAATGCAAAATATGTATGACATACATATAACATGGCATGGTACTAACAAATCTAAGCAAAAAAAAAACGAACATGTATTTAGTACTCGACACATGACGTAATTTACATACATAAAATAAAAACATGATATTATATGTGACGAAATGAAACACACTAATATATAGCCTAAAAGCGAGAAGGGACATAGAAGTTCATATTAACATACAAAACATGTTACATACAAAGAAACTAAGACAACACCTAAAACATACACATGTATATATACTATGAACAAAAGAACTAAAAGACAAAAAAAGAAAAAAAAACATGATATCATGAAAAAATGAAAAAACAAAAAGCATGCTATCATGTGGACATGGTACACAAATAAAATTAAAACATACAAAAGACATGTATACGAAAAAACTAAATTAAAACATGAAGGCAAGACATCACAAAAAAATCACAAGTTATAAAACATACATACACATGTAATATGAGAAAAACATACATGAAAACATGAAAAAACATACTAAAAATGCAAACATACTAAAGGAGAATAAAACATGCTAAAACAATTAGAATATGAGTAAACAAGCTAAAGGTCACATTAACATAGTGATACATAAAAACGAGCATGAAATAGAGAGATGACAAGAACATGTATAATGCCTATAAAACCCCAAATCAAATTAATGCAAAAACATTAAAACATAACTACTTAAAACAAAATAATAAAAACAACAAGTGACTGGAATAGAATAAAATCAAAACAGAAAGCTTGTAAATTAAATAAAAAAAGACATTTAGGGATCTAATCAAGAACCGGGTAAAACTTATAGGACTGAAGCTGTAAAAAGCCCATGCAGCAAGCTCGAAATGGAAAGTTCAAAAATGCGGAGGTCCTTGGGGTGTAATTTGACCATTTGAAAACAGATTTCGGATATTTTCAGGACGAAATTGGAAAATTTAGAAATATAAGAGGGACTAAGCTTGTAATTAACCCAAGGGGCGAGGCCGTTTTGAAAAATCCCAAGACGCGGGATGGTTTATGATGCAATTAGACCATTTTTAAAAGAAGGGCTTGCCTATAAATCCCCTCAACCGGCCTCCCCTTTCTCTTTTTCTCATTTTTAAGCTTTAAGATAATACCCCCCACTATCTCATTTTCTCTCAATCCCAAACCTCAAGCCTTCGATGAACCCAAAAATCGGCAGCCAACCGCAGTCTCCTCTGCCGCTGACCGCCGCTAGTCGGTGACTAAAAAACCACCAAAACAATCCTCGCTTCAACCCGAACCCAAATCTAAACCTAGGTTTACACAAAGACTCTCCCTTTTACCTAGATCTAAGAAAATACGAGGCGAAAAACCATTTTTTCCTTTTTCTAAAAAAACTGAGACAAAAGGGACCTCCCTCTCTTTTCAGTTCACCATGTTTAGTTTTGGAAACTGATGCGGCTTATCACTGGCGAGGGGAGACCCACCGACAACGAGGGTAAAAGAACTCTCAACTCTTCTCTATTTTTTTGTTATTTCTAGAGTATATACATGCATGTAACGCTAAGACAAATTGATACCTTTTTATTTTTTCTGTGTTCAAAAGATGAACAAGAGGGAGAAACCCTTTTTTATATTTCTGAAAAACTGGTTACAACTCCTCTCTGCTATTTTTTTATACATCTCTAATACATATATCTTGTTCCTCTCCTTTTTGTTTGGTAGGAATAAAATATAAAATACATATATGTTGTCTGGTTTGGTACTGATAATCCATTCTTCTCTGTTTTTTGCACGCCAATTGAGCATGGTGGTTGAGCTGGTGGTATGGTAGAGCATGGCGGAGGTGTCATTTGGCCAGACCAAATCCTGGCCGTTGGATCAGATCCAATGGCTGGGATCACTTGGGGCATGAACGGTCATGATCGCTTTTGGTGGTTGATGGAGATGATGACATGTGGCATATGATTATCTGAAAGGTTAGCTCGTGTACGCCATACGCGCGTGGAAGTCGAACAGCCTCTGGGGTGACCTGCACGCGCCAGCTGAAGAGCCCTCTTGATTGATCTGGAGTTGTTGGATCAAGATCTAATCTAACGGCCCAGATTGGGCTACGCAAGGGATAAAAATTATTAGGGTTTAGATAATTGATGTGTATTAAGGCTCTATTAGGCTTTTGGGTTTAGGCCGATCAGGCCTTGCAATGTATTTTTTGGGTTTTATAATGGACTATGGACTCTGTTTATTTGGGTTTAATATTTTTTGGATTTTCATTTTAATTTAGCCCAATAATATTAATGTTGATGTTAATAATAATAATGACAACAATACATGCGCATATAATATACACACGTACAAACATACATACGAATATTAATATATTACACATTTTAATTAATATCATATACGATCATACATACATATACAATCATAGACATAGTCAACATAAATATCCACACACATGTATATTACGTATACATTAATCACACGTACACACATACATAAATGTAAACACGCGATAATATTAATTGATTATTATATTAGTACGGCACAATATTAACAAACACAGATAAAAATTAGTGATTACACCTGTAAAGGCTTACCCGTATCAAAACACCCTTCGCATATAGAAACGTTGTGCCTAAAATGGCCTAGCCATACCGGTACGGGGACACTTGTTTTGATACACCTAAACCTGTAATGCCCCAAAATGCTGTCTAATCACACTAATGATAACCAAAACACTCCAACATGCTTCCAACACTTAAATAACATTACTAGGGAACATTCCTAACCAAAACAACACAGAACCATCAGCATTACATGACATTCATACACCCCTAGATATTCTGTAGGCATGCTTCCTAATATCATTTTACCAAACTACCAAAAGTCGTATTAGGCACTTTTAAGGCATACACATCATGCTTATACATCTAAAGCATCAAAACAAACTTGCTTGAACAATTAAAACATTGCAACAGTTCCAAATTAACTAGATGCATTCCTAAGCACTCATCTAGCATCATTATAAGCAAGGATCCACACAAGTTCAAGAACATCAAACCAATCATAAAATCCAGCACTTCACATGCTTAAAAACTATGGGAAAACAGAAATACAAGTCCCAAAAACATAGAGAACACATTGCCTTATTAACCGAAAACATAAACCGAGTTCATACTCAAGTAGTCTTGCACTTGGATCACTTCAAACCTTGCCTTAGTTGCCCCCAACCTTAATGCTCTACATCATTAGGAAAAAGATAGTGTAAGCACATATTCTTAGTAGGGATGCTTTTAAAGCAATGACGCAATAAAAACTATTTGAAAACCAAAACCACTTGTTTTCAAAACATGCTTAACAACCCAAGCATTTTTCATTATCTCCAACCGAGACATGCATAACAATCCTTATGCAACATCATATACAAATTCCATGCTTAGATCCTAAAGCATTAAACCATTTTACCATGCTTAAATCCCAAAGCATTAAATCATAAACCATGCTTAAATCCCAAAGCATTAAATCATAAACCATGTTTAAATCCCAAAGCATTAAATCATAAACCATGCTTAAATCCCAAAGCATTAAATCATAAACCATGCTTAAATCCCAAAGCATTAAATTAGGTTCAACACATGAACTTTCACATATATTGGCATTTATAGTGACCCCGGATAGACTACCCTCTATCTATACATATCGGATACACTAATCTCTCATACCATGCCTAGTTAAACCACATGATATCTCAAACCTTGCCTAGTTAAACCGCTAGATTTGACAACCTCGCCTAGTTAAACCGCAAGTGTACCGACCTTGCCTTACATCGCAAGATCACCATCAATTTGGGTTGCCTAGTTAAACCGCACGCCCCAAATGAGGTCCCAACAGTCTGAGTGGCCTAGTTAAACCGCCATAACTCAAGGACCCATGGCAACAATCGATTTTGTTCATATTTTATAGTGCACTTTAATCCTATGGCATGCCAACTATATCCGATTGTTTTCTCATCTTTTCACATAGCCAATATATCATTTATAAAATCATTTACTTACTGTTTTACAATGTATTTTACAAAAATCACCACATATGCAATTCACATTGCCAAAGCAATAATAGCATTCCCGACCGGAATGAAAACCAATGCTCACTAGCATTTCTTATACTCTTAAACCCCTACATATGTACTTAAAATCATGCATTTCCAGTAAGTAAATCAAACCCTGTTTAACACCATAACAACCTTTATTAAACCTTTGAAAGGTATTTAAACCAGTTTTCACTCACTGATACACCTAGCCTTGCTCGTCAATACGAATCGAGTCGGCAAGCAACAAACGATGTCAAGCTTCATTACCTTGATTATCCCATGTTATAACCACATAAAACCAGAGGGAAAATGCATCATTATCCATTCAAACCATTGCCAACAAGCAATTACCTGCAACTCTCAAGTTGCCCACTCAAAAACAATGTGAAACATATCTAAATAATCCTCAAACACTTCCAGAACTCAACCCATTCATAATATAACGATTCAATACACCAAACCTCATCAATCAACATCTAAAAACTCTTTCCCAACATCATCTTACTTCCAGCAATGATTAAACTCAGCTATCACCCCAAAAACCCTTGATTAACAACCTTAAACATTAGAGATTCAACTTGTTTCGGGATTACAATGTTAAAAACAAGTTATTAACTCAATTAAACATCAAAGTCATGATATAATTTGATCAAAATCCCAGCAAAATAGAACAAGTGCGAAGATCCACCAATTTCATCAATCAAAACACAATTAAACCAATTTTCCTCAATTAAACTATCAAAACACATTAGAAAAAAATCGTAAAGAGTCAACAACTTAGGAATTTCAGTAAAGAACCTTTCATTAGAGGGGGAGAATGAACCTTACCTCTAATGGATGTTTTCTCCCTTAATTGGATGATTTACATGAGAAAAAAAAGTTAAAATAATAAGGTTTTGGAAAACAACAAGAAGGAATCATTTACAAACAAAAGATTTAAGAAAATAAATGTTTACCTGAAGATTTAGAGGAAGAAATTGATGTTTGGTTGGAGAGATTTTGGGAGAAAATATTTTGAGAAAGTAGTTACGTGATTTTTGTTTTAAAAGATTAATTAACAAATTAATTCTCCCCAACCTATTTATATTTTCTAAAGCACTTTTAAAATAGCCAATTATGGGATAAAGTCTGATATTAGACTTTTAGGGCAATTAGCTCCTTAAAGATTCAAAGTTTTAACTCTTTACAAAACAGCCACCAAAAATAGTTTTCAAAGTTTGCATTTTGGTTACTAGTCCAAAATGTCTAATTTCCAAAAATCCTTTTCCAAAATTGGTTTCACCACAATCATTAATATATTTAATAATGATTTTAGAATATTTTTCCATAATTTTATCACCTTCAAAACTATTTAATTCGATTTAATCTCGAAATCGACTCGAATCTCTAATATTGGTCTACCAGACCTTTGAACCAACCTTTAAACATCTAAGCCCAAAATCGGGGTGTTACACAAGAAATTCAACGGTCTGAGCCCTGAAGCTGCCGACGGATGGCTGGAAAAAATAATCTGTATCTTGAATATGATGGATTGCAACAATGTATGCAAGTTAGGTTGCACCGTGTCCTTGTTGCAAGGTGATGCTTATCACTGGTGGGTAACCACAGTTGCAGGTGTCCTAGAGGTAGATGTGACTTAGGAGTTCTTTAGGAGAGTTTTTAAGAGGAAATATCTTGATCCTCTGTATCTGGATACGAGAAAGCATGATTTTATGTCATTATCGCAGTGTGGTATGTCAGTGGCCGAGCATGAGGTGAAGTTAGTTCACCTGAGAGTCCTTTCCTGAGGCTCTGGCGTGGTTAGCGCTAGTTGGGTTTTAGACCATTGGCTGATATGGCTATTTGTGGAAGCGTCAAATGTGCTAGTGATATTCGAGATGATGTCGTATTGGGTACTCTCTAAATACCTAGTTTTGGGTAGTGGTCGGGTGGTGTTCTCATGTACTGTGGTACCGAGAAAGAGTTCTAATCAATAGTTGAAGGTTGCTAGAGTGTTTTCGATGTGTTAGAGGTAATATTGGTACCGGAAATATTATAAGTAGGTGTGGATGTTGAACATGCACAGTGCAAAAACACTTATATGTATATATTTAAATAGGGCAGTACATGCATACATTTTTGGGCATGACATTAGAGGTTTTGCATCCATATGCATAGACATCTAGGATGACATATAAAGAATCATGCTTACATATGTCCACGCTTAAGGATAATTTCTCGGAGGCCGACAAAGTGTTAGTAACTAGTTCCTTTGGTGAGATGGTTACGGTTAGGAAGTTGTTTAGGAGATGTCTTTTGGTTGTGTAAGGTCATGAGTTTGCTGCAGATCTGATGGAGTTGCCATTCCATGTTTTTGATGTTATTTTGGGTGTGGATTTTGTGTCATGGTTACCTTTGACACCGGCTAAAAAGGATTCCATTTGGGTGATTTTGGATCAGTTTATGAAGTGTGCACATTTTCTGTCAGTGCATACGACGTACACTTTGGACAAGTTGGCAGATCTGTATATTGCTAAGATCGTGCATTTGCACGGGGTACCTAAGTCTATTGTTTCGGATAGATATCCAAAGTATACAACGAGGTTTTGGGTGAGTTTGCATCGGGCTTTGGGTACAAGGTTGAATTTCAGCACTGCATATCATCCTCAGTCGGATGGACAAACTGACCGGGTTATCCAGGTTTTGGAGAATATGCTGAGATGTTGCATTATTGAAACAATTGAGCTTGTAAGGGTGTTGTGGAGCTTGTAAGGTTTTGCGTGGTAAGATGGTTGAGCTTGTAAAGGTGTTATGGAGGCACCACGGTGTTGAGGAGGCCAGGTGGGAACGTAAGTCAGATATGTTGAAACAGTTTTTGCACTTGTTTCCTCTAGGTAAAATTTCGAGGATGAAATTTCTTAAGTGGGGGAGAGTTGCAATTCCCTGGTTTTGGGCCTAGTAGTTTTGAGGTTTATTAGACGGTTTTGTGGACCGGGTTAGGGATTCGAGTCGAATTCAGGAGTAAATATTTTTTGGTGAGATAAAAATATATAAAAATGGTTAAAATCATATTTAAATATGTGATTAATATTGGTGAAATCAATTTTGGAAAATTAGATTTGGAAGGGTAACATTTTGGTTAGTGACCAAAATGTAATTTTTGAAAACTATTTTTAAAGGTGACTAAATTGAAAAGGGCTTAGAATCCTTAAGGAGCTATTTTACCAAGTGATTGTTGGTGATTTCTCCCTTCAATTGAGTTATTTTAACATGTGTTTTAAAAGATAATTAAAAGGGATTTTGGATATTAAAGTAAGCTATCATTTTAAAGAAATTTGACGTAACTTTTCTCTCAACTTTTCTTTCCACTTCTTCTCTACCAAACACTCTTGTTTTCATCAAAATCCAGAGGTGAAAGATCTTTTTACTTGGATTCTTGATTTGTAATTGATTCTTTCACTTTGATTTACAAAACCTCATTGAAATCTTGTGTTTTCCTAGCTTTAAACAATCAATTGAGGGGGGAAATCGCACAATAGAGGTAAGGTTCGTTATTCTCCTCTATTGATGGTTCTTTATTGATATTCCCAAGTATTTGATCCTTTATTTATGATTTATAATCTGATTTTATGTTTTTATAATGAATAATTGATTTAATTGGGTTTAATTGATGAAATTGTGGAAGATTTGTATTGGATCTGTTTTCTAGTGTCGATGATTGATTTTAAACATATTTTGGATGATTTATAATGTTGATAAGTTGTCTTTAACAATGGAATCTTGAAACTCCTTGAATCCTTGATTATTAGGTTGTTAGATTTAAGTTTTTGTGGAGTTGTGGTGGCTGTGTAGTTGGTGGAAGGTTATGGATGAAATAATCAAGTTTTTAAATGTTATTTGATATTGGTGGAAGTGTTAGATTGATATATTGTGGTTGGGTTGTGTTTGGAAAGAGTTAGATGATGCTTTTGGTTGTTGTGGTTGGGTAAATTGTGAAAGGATTAGTGAGGGTTGCAAGGAATTGTTGTTGCAGTGTTTTGAATGCATTGAGATGCATTAATCCTCATTGTAATGTGGTTAAAACAGGGGAGGTTGATCCAAAAGTGATCTGTGAGGCTTTGGATGCTTGATTTCGAGTCGGTGAATTGAGTTTCGCGTATCGGTAAGTGAGAACGTGGATTTCAGCTTTTAAATAATTTAAAGGTGGTTTATGGGAGTTTAAACTGAGCTTCAAATGCTGGTTTAAACCCGAAAGTAAGTATGATGTGGTTTTTTCTCTCGATCGTGCTTTTATGAAATGGTTTTATGAACTTGTTTTGATTTACATTGAACCTACTGTTAAGCATGTTATAAAGTATGTGAGATACTGTTTTTAATCATGAAATGTTGATGGATGCACGTGGTAAGTGATCCATGTAAGTATATGGTTTATACTTGAGTTTTAAGCATGTGTTGTTGCTTGGAAAATGGTTCGGTATAATGCTTGTAAAAACAATGAGGTAATTGGAAAATGGTTAATTATATTGGCAATTGATGTTTTAAAATTGTTATCGAATATAGTTGGCCGGCCATAGGATTGATAGTGGACTATAATGAGTTGCCTTAGATGTCGAGGGGTTTATACGGTGTATCGAATACTCTATCCAAGTACCCTAACGGTCGAGGGGTTATATGGTATTGAAAACTCCCGTTAGTGGGTTAAGCATCTAACCGATGAGGGGTTGTGATAGTACTCGGTTGTTATTGTACCGCGATTGTGATTGTATCACTATTCCAGTTGAGATGGCTTGAAGTGTTGAGAGGACACTTGTTGAATCTGTGTATCCGATGAACTCTTGTGGTTAATGGAACTTGGTTAATGATCACTTGTAAGCTAATATAATTGTTGATGTATCATTGAAATGGTTATGTTGTATAATGAGATTTATACATGTTTACTCTTTAAGCTTTGCATATGGTCTTTATGCAAGTGAAGGCTTAAATTAAGGTTTAGCACTGGGATTTGCTGTTGGTTAATGATACATGTTGCATATGGTTTAGTATGATGGTTTTCGAAAGTGTTAAGTGCATGGTTTTCAAGGCATGATGGTTTAAGGGTTGTTTAAATATGAATTGAAATGGGTTTTCAATGTATAGTTAAGAAATGGCTTTTAATGCATTGATGGTGTTTTGTTTTTGAGCACTCCTCACTAAGCCTAGTGTGCTTACGCTCTCTTTGTCCATCAATGCAGAGAATTAAAGACTTGGAAGGTAGCAGGAAGCAAGAGATCTTGCAAGACTTGGTATAAAAAGTATGTTTTTGAATTAGACTTTAAGTAATAAGGGCAATGAGGTTTCATTGTTGTTTTGGGAGGTGTTTTGCTAAACTCCCTGTTTGAGCAAGTTTGTTTTGCTGCTCTTGGGTTGTAAAAAGCCATTTTGGTTTGATTGTGGTGATGTTTTGAGGTTTCATGTTTTGTTTGCCTTGTTTTCTAGGGAGCATGCCTCTAGATTTTCATTTAAAGCTTGTTTCCATGAGTTGATGTTGAAACTAAGTTGTTTTGATGTGGTTTGATCCTAGAATATGTTGGATGTATGTTAGAAGCATTTTAGAGTGATTTGGTATGTTTGAAAGCATGCTAACCCAGCAAAATTGGACATTACAGGTCTAGGCGTACCAGTACGAGTGTCCATTTTTGGTATGAATAAGTCATTCTAGGCTTAGCGTACCAGTACGCGGGCAACTATTTCGGTACGGGCCAAGGCTAAATTGGCCAGTGTTTTGGTACTCGGAGAGGCATTTCGATACGGTACAATGACTTTTTGAAGGGCGTTTCGATACGCATAGGCGTATCGGAACAAAAATTGGCAACTGGAATTCTGGAGGTTGAAATAATGAAGGTGTATCGAAACACCCCTTGCCTGTACCGATACAGTGATAGTTAAATTAGTTATTTGGAAGATTATGAAGTTTTGTTTTCTTACGTTCTAGTCCCTAAATGTTGTGGATGCAATTAAATGAGTATGGGTGATCCTTTGGAGTTGATTTTTGACGTGTAAGCATGAATCCTGCTTAATTAAAGGTTGGAAACATAAAATGAGCTAAGTCCTTAAAGTTTTCTAAAAAATTCAATTTGGTCCCTAAATTGCAATTGTGTTCAATTGGATGTCAAATTGATGACCAATTGAGTTGGGTTTTCATCTACAGTTAGTATGTACATGTAGGATAATAATTATGCATCTAGACAAGATAAAAGGAAAAAATGGTTGTGTTTTGAGTCTCATCTTCGTGGTTTACTTGGGTAAACCTAATGTAGCTCGCTCGGTTCGGTCTTGCGACTAGGCCTGGTCGAGGGGGTTACAATGGAAAAAGGTGATATGTTTCGGATGTAAGGGTAAGCTTAGTCTGAGGTTTATTGGACCATACGAGGTTGTTGAGCATGTTGGTCATGTGGCTTATCGGTTGAGGTTGCCTCCCGAGTTGGAGAAAAATACATGATGTGTTCCTTGTATCTATGTTGCAGAGGTATCAGTCAGATCCCTCGTATGTTATGCCGATGGAGCATATTGAGTTGAGGCCAAATTTATCCTATGATGAGGAACTGGTGGACATCCTTGATTCTAGCAACAAAGTTCTTCGTGGCAAGACGATTGAGCTTGTAAAGGTCTTGTGGCGACATCGTGGTGTCGAGGAAGCCATATGGGAAAGCAAGGCGGACATGTTGGAGCAATTTTCGCATTTGTTTCCTCCAGGTAAATTTCGGGAATGAAATTTCTTAAGTGGGGGAGAGTTGTAACACCCTGATTTTGGGCTTAGATGTTTTAAGGGTTGGTTCGAAGGTTCGGTGGACCGATATTAGAGATTCGAGTCAGTTTTGAGATTAAATCGGATTAATTTTTTTTGAATGTGATAAAATTGTGGGAAATATTCTAAAATCATTATTTAATATATTAATGATTGTGGTAAAATCAATTGTAAAAGGAGTTTTGGAAATTGGACATTTTGGACTAGTGACAAAAATGAAAACTGTTTTTGGTGGATGTTTTGTAAAGAGTCAAAACTTTGAATCTTTAAGGAGCTAATTGCCCTAAAAGTCTAATATCAGAATTTATCCATTAATTGGCTATTTTAAAAGTGTTTTGGAAAATATAAATAGGTTAGGGAGAATTAATTTGTTAATTAATCTTTTAAAACAAAAATCACGTAATAACTTTCTCAAAATATTTTCTCTCAAAATCTCTGCAGCCAAACATCAATTTCTTCTTCTAAATCTTCAGGTAAACCTTTCTTTTCTTATATCTTTTGTTTTCAAATGATATCTTGTTGTTAGTTTACCAAAACCTTATTGTTTTAACTTTGTTTTCTTATATAAATCATTGAATTAAGGGTGAAAGCATCTATTAGAGGTCAGGTTTGTTCTCCTCCTCTAATGAAAGGTTCTTTACTGAAATTCCCAAGTTGTTGACTCTTTACAATTGTTTTCTAATGTGTTTTGATAGTTTAATTGAGGAAAATTGGTTTAATTGTGTTTTGATTGATGAAATTTGTGGATCTTTGTACTTATTCTATTTTTTTGGGATTTTGATCAAATTAGATCATGATTTTGATGTTTAATTGAGTTAATAATTTAGTTTTAACATTGTAATCCCAAAACAAGCTGAATCTTTAATGTTTAAGGTTGTTAATCAAGGGTTTTGGCGTGATAGTTGAGTTTAATCATTTCTGGAAGTAAAAGGATGTTGGGAAAGGGTTTTTAGATGTTAGTTGATGAGGTTTGACAGGTTGAATCGTTATATTATGGCTGTGTTGAGTTTTGGAAGTGTTTGAGGATGACTTCGATATGTTTCGGATGGTTTTTTAGTGTGCAACTTGAGAGTTGCGGATAATTGCTTGTTAGCAATGGTTAGAATGCATAATGATGCATTTGCCCTCTAGTTTTATGTGGTTAAAATAGGGGATAATCAAGGCAACAAAGCTTGACGTTGTTTGTTGCTTTCCGGTAGCTCGATTCGTGTTGGTAAGCAAGACGAGGTGTATCGGTGAGTGGAAACTGGTTTTAAATGCCTTTAAAAGGTTTGCGAATATGAGCATGTGTGACTCATGTTTTAAACATGGTTTCATTTACTTACTATAAATGCATGTTTTGAGTACATATGCAGCAGTTTTAAAAGTGTAAGGAATGCTAGTGAGCATTGGTTTTCGTTCTGGTTGGGAATGGGTATTGCTTTAGCAATGTGGCTTGCATATGTGGTAATTATGTTAATGCATGGTAAAACAATGAGTAAATGGTTTTGTAAATGATATATTGGCTATGTGACAGATGAGAAAACAATAAGATATAGTTGCCATGCCATAGGGTTAAAGTGCACTATAAAATTTGAACAAAATTGATCGTGGCCATGGGTCCTTGAGGTATGGTAGTTTAACAAGGCCATTCGGACTGCTGGGACATTATTTGGGACATGCGGTTTAACAAGGCAACCCAAATTGATGGAGATCTTGCGATTTAACTAGGCAAGGCTGTTACACTTGCGGTTTAACTAGGCAAGGGTGGTAAAACTTGCAGTTTAACTAGGCGAGGTTGTCAAATCTTGCGATGTAACTAGGCAAGGTTTGGGATACATGTGGTTTAACTAGGCATGGTATGAGAGATTCGTGTATCCAATATGTATGGATAGAGGGTAGTCTATCCGGGGTCACTATAAATGCCAATATATGTGAAAGTTCACGTGTTGAACCTATTATAATCCTTTGGGATTTAAGCATGGTTTATGATTTAATGCTTTGGGATTTAAGCATGGTTTATGATTTAATGCTTTGGGATCTAAGCATGGAATTTGTATATGATGTTGCATAAGGATTGTTATGCATGTCTCGGTTGGAGACAAGGAAAAATGCTTTGGTTGTTAAGCATGTTTTGGGAACAAGTGGTTTGGTTATCAAATGGTTTTAATTGCATCATTGTTTCATGAGCATCCTCACTAAGCATGTGTGCTTACACTCTCTTTTTCTTAATGATGCAGAGCATTGAAGTTTGGGGTTGCAAAGGCAAGTTTGAGCAATCCAAGATAAGGACTACTTTGAGTATGAACTTGATTTATGTTTCTGGTTAATAAGGCAATGTGTTCGCCACATTTTGGGGATTTGTAATTTTGTTTTCCCATGGTTTTTAAGCATGTGAAGTGCTGGATTTTATGATTGGTTTGGTGTTGTTAAACTTGTGTGGATTCTTGCTTATAATGATGCTAGATGAGTGCTTATGAATGCATCTAGTTAATTTGGAATGGTTGCCATGTTTTGATGATTCATGTAAGTTTGTTTTGATGCTTTAGATGTGTAATCATGATGAGTATGCCTTAAAAGTGCCTTATGTGAGTTTTGGTTGTTTGGTAGAATGATATTAGGAAGTATGCCTATAGAATATCTTGGGGTGTATGAATGCCATGTAATGTTGTTGATCCTGTGTTGTTTTAGTTAGAAGTGTGTCATAGTAATGTTGTATAAGTGTTTGAAGCATGTTAGAGCATTTTGGTTATCGTTAAAGTGTGTTTGGATAGCAATTTGGGACATTACAGGTCCAGGCGTACTGGTACAGGTGACCCCATTTCGGTACGAGCAAGCCATTTCAGGCTTAGAGTACCGGTACGTGGGCAAGCATTTCGATACGGGCCTAGGCAATTTTGGCTAGCGTTTCAGTACTCGAGAGGGTGTTTTGATACGACATAGGGATTATATGAAGGGCATTTCGATACGCGTAGGCGTATCTAAACGAGATTTAGCTATTGGAATATGGGTTTTGGAAATTATTAAGGCGTACCGAAACACCTTCAAGTGTACCGGTACGGCTGTAGTTAATTCTGTTATTTTAGAATATTTAGAAGTTTTTGTTTCTTTTTTTTGGTCCCTGAGGTTTGTGAATGCAATTGTTTGATCTTGGATGATCGTAATGACCTGAAATTTGACATGTAAGCATGTAATTAGACTAATCGAGGAATGGTAATATTAATTTCAGCTTTTGTCCTTACATTTATGGAAATTGTGTTTTAGTCCCTAAAATGTATGTTATGCAATTGGATGCCTTTTCGGGGTTCGTTTCCTTTGAAAATTCACCCGCTGCAAGTATGTACACTTAGGATTAGCAATATGCATCTAGACAAGGTAAAAAATGGACTAGTTTTTTCGTAATCTTTCTCTGGTTTGCTTCGACAAACCTAATGTAGTTCTCTTAGTTCGGTAGGGTGTCTAGGCCGGGTCGAGGGGGTTTCACTTGCTTTCTTAACTGATTACACGGTAACTAACCCACACATAAGGTTATTAAGGTAATTATCTTGTCAACGCTCATATTTCTATATTCCTTATACATTTACTCGTGTCACGCAAAGCATCAAACTTACATTCGAGAGACAATATGATGGCTCTCACCCTATCATTGCTAAAACACCTCAACGTCACTACAAACACCAACGTTACCATGACTCGCCCTAAAGAGAGAAATCCTCATTCCAAAATTCATTTTGAAACTACTAGCCTCTAACACTTTAACCATAAACATATCATTCTCGAACCAATCTTGGAAAAACACACGGGTACTTCACAATTAGTTAAATGAGTCATCCATCTTAGGAGATAGGTAATGATCTTTCACTGTCACTTAACATGCTATCGACGGTCTAAGCAAAACCTCAACGAAACAACTTTTTAATAGCAAACAAGCATGGTTCTCCCTTGGGCAAAACACTCGGATAAAAGAAACATCATTCGAGTTGCGCCTTCGCAACTAAACCTCTGATCTCTCAACTGGGTCAATGTCCTCTGACAAGGGCTATGGGCACTGACATCCAACTTAGCCTTACCTCAACATCTATTCATGTTCTTGATAGGGGAAGTCCTGACGACTCCTATAAGAAGCATAAATGAATGCTCTACCAGTCCAAAAGCTCTTGAGCATTGAACAACATACGTTGGCATCTACCAAATGGTCAAACATGTCCTACAACCCTCTTGTGGCATTCTCAAATCGACTACTACAGAGATCACGATAGAAAGGTAATGGCTCAACATTCTCATTACCAAAGGTTGGGTTACCTCGAGCACAACTTTCAACATTACAAGCCAGCGTCGCACTTAATTAACCAAATCAATTTCGAAAGTGCATCAACTCTCAAGAAGGTAGCGCTAACAAACTTGTAGAACGTCTAACTTCAGTCACACTCAAGCAAACCAGTGGATCATGAGTCCACTATCTCTGAGAAATGCCCTTGAGAAGGGCGGTGATACTTTCTAAGTATCAACGAGACTCCTTTTAAGAGAACAAAGGGTCTTTCAACCAACGTGCATCCATTCATCAATTTCAGAAGTGGGTTATCCATACCCACAACGCAAATGTTATTCACGCATAACGATGAAGATTCTTTCCACCAACATGTATCTGAAGGCTTCATAACGACTACTATACAAAAGAAGGCACCATTCAGGAGCTAGATAAGGACATATCCTTGACTCTGGCATTATTCAACTAACTCACATTCAATAATCCGGGGTGAACTCGCCCCCAGGCCCTCTCGGCCACGATCGTAACCATCTTAGCTTTGGGACGCTGGATGCACCATCAAGATTCTAGTCTTAAGAAGTACGAACTTAATTTAAAGGCTTGTATTCACTAGACACCTTACTAAAACACCTATACCACCCTAGGGTTTCCTAGAACTGACTAAACCTAAGCTCTGATACCCCTAAATGTAACACCCTAAACTCGGATGTCACATTTGGGCCTTAAGCCCAAACTCGTTACAATAAAATTTCTCAAACTCAGTTTAGCCCAACATAGTATTTTCCCAAAAACATTTAAAATCAACAATTGAAATATAGATAAGAAATCAAAATGTTACAAAGGAGCTCTAATTAAATTAAAATATTTAAACATTTGATTTGATTAATACAAATTACAAAATAAGAACTACATACTATGCCATGTAAGGTTCTATGAATACACAACCCACTAAACATAAGTATTGTACTCTGAAAATCATCACATGCTGGAATCTTGTATTGATAGTGCTCCTCGATCCCATGATCTGACAATCAACCTACACAAGGAAACAACGATTATGAGCAATAAGATTACAAAGCTCAGTGGTACACATCTACTCTACTATACTTCATACCAATCACAAACATAAGTATGCAAGCTAGTACAATCAATACGGAGAGATAAATAAACACGTAGCACTTCCACTAGTCACCTAAACACATTCTCAAACATGCAACTCATCACATGGCACACGAGGCCTACCTATACACGAGATCTCACCAAATCATCAGTGCAAAAAAACATAAAGTCTCAACCACAAACAGTGGTAATCAAACATGTTTATCTTGGGATCACCTAGACATTAGGCTAGTTACATATGTACTTGAGATCACCTAGACATCGAGTACCCACCCTCACTACATACCCAAAAATCACCTAGCCATTAGGTATGAGTGGAGTCATCTACCCCGGATCACCAAGGCATCAGGTAGGGAATATCGCATACCCGGAAACACCTAGCCATTGAGTGGCGAGTGCCACTCAGGATCACCTAGACATCGAGTGCATATGAAGAAGGTAACAAGTATTGTAGTACCAACCTTGGGTATCCATATCCCATTAATCAAATGAATCAACCAATCAAATGCCTACTCGGCATACAAGTAACGCGATCCCAAGGATCTCCCTGTCATGGCTAAACACAATCACATCATTTATTTTACATTACCGAGTTGTTAATATATTATGGAGAATTATTTAATTAATCTCATTTATTTCCTCCATCAATCCACATTATCTCACTAATATTCCACATTGATTTCCAACTTTTTATTAGCATAATAGATTATTCGATTCTGTGAGTACCGATACTCAACCACGAGTATCGATATAGTACCCTTGGGTATTGGTACTCATACGCATACTGATACTGCTTACCAAAAATCCTATATTTCCACAAGTATCAATACGGGTTGACCCGTAATAATATAACCCTCAATCGCGTACCGGTATGGCTAAAGCTCATACCGATACCATATTCATGGGTTTGCATAATTCCCTCTAATTACAATATTACAACGCTTTATTCGATCCCTAAAGCTTATAAAAGTCATTAGGGTTTGTTTACTAACGCATTTATTTAATTAATATTAATTACCTGCTTCATAGTCATTTAATCGAGTATTTATCCCTTAAGCATAATTTCCATCAAATCACGTCAATCTATTCAAACAAGCATACAAGGCATCATGATTATCAATCAATCAAGTAATTATACGAGTATCCCAATGACCCTACACGGTCTCTAAAGCCACCAAGAGTCTCATTATATTCGTAACATCATCATGTATCTCATAGATATCAAGTCTCATACTATCGGCCTCCAAACATGCATATTCATCGTCTATTTATTTTGCAGATATTAAAACGCTAAAAAATCACATTTATGATGCTCGTGAAGCAATAGGAGTTTGAGGTTTACTAACCTTAAGCAATTATTAACAAATCCTTACTTGAGTTCCTCAAACGCTCATCTTGATTCAATATTCGAGCCCGAATATTCCTCATAAATATACAAATACCAAAACTATTAATTAACCTCATTCATTCACCAATCCATAAGGTCAAACATGTATAAACAGCTTATCGAGTTTGAATTTGGCAAAATAGACTACGTCAACGGACTTAGAACGTCGAGAAACCCCCGAGTAGGGTTTCAAAAAAAATCAATGGCTCAATCAATGCGGCTTGGATTAGGTTCAATGACGTCTCAGCTCAGGGTTAACGGTGACTCGACTCAGTGGACCCAGTCTGGATCAGCTTGATAGTTGGCTTGGCGGCTGGCCCAGCAGCTTGGCCCAACCAGCTGGATAGCTTCAACTACTATTTGACTGATAAGCTTCAGTCCAGCACTTTAGCCAAGTTGATTCCAATGGTGGTCATTACAATTGTTCGGTCACCCTAGACTAGATGCACGAACTAATCTCTCAACTCATCCATGTGCACATCACTGATGTACTTCTTCTTGAACTCATCCAAGAAGATATCCCAGGTTGGAAGTGCAGGTTGTAGTCCTAGATCAACAGTCTCCCACCACTCACGTGCATTGCCCTTAAAAAGGGAGACAATGCAATAGAGGTCATCCTCTAGGCTTCCCTCATTTGTCTCAAACTCCACTGAGTGTCTCTTAACCACTGGTCGGCCTTGATTGGGTCATCCCCATATAACCTTCAAAACTTTTAGGTCCATAATGGTGAAGCCTCTCTACAAGGGTCTTATGTGGCGTATCCAATTGCCTCGGGATAGCTTGCACCACTTGCAAGGGAGCAGAGGTAAGATCATGGATGTGGTTCGCCCCTCTACTTTTGGTACCTCTCGGAATACTCGTGTCCCAAATATCTGGGATAGACTCCTTTTCGAAGTCTTCTACTTGAGAGACATGGCTCTCCTCATAACTTTCTTGGCCGTCTTCGGCATTATCAGCCATCAAATTTCTAAAATCACAGGGAAACAAGGCATCACCATTTGGATCCCTAGTCTTGGAATAGTAAAACTTAAATTTAGGGGCTTGAATTCACTAGACACCTTACCATGATGTCTATACCACCATGGGGTTTCCTAGAATTAGCTAAACCTAGGATCTAATACCACTAGATGTAATACCCTGATCCTGATCCAAATTACTATATCTGAGTCACCCAAAACCTGACCCATCAAATTTTCATTTAAAACCATAAGTTATCCTTATTTTAAAACGTCAAATCAACCATAATGTATTTAATTAAATAAACAATATAAAATAGTTTACAAAACATGAGCTCTAAGTTTAAAATATTATACATTCAAATAATATCCCAAATAGAGTTTACAAACTCAACCACTGTAAGGTCCTATGACTATAATAGACCAAACTAGACATCAAGTACTGTACTTTGAAGCAATACGGTGCTAGGAAATTCCTTCTCAATGTGCTCTTTGGTCACGATCAACCTACAAACAGAAACAACGATTTTGAACGCTGAGTTTACAAAGCTTAGTGGTACATTTCTACTCTACCATAAATCGTGATTGTCATAAAATAAGCATGCGAGATAAATATAGTCTAGAGAGCATAGATAAGGCTTCACTATCTACGAGTTATCATCTAGCCTACACTAGCTAGAGTTCTTAGATCACCTTTCTCAAGGCACTCTTAAATCTATAATAAGTCTTACATGTTCTACGATGCTTCACAATACTCGAGGTCACTCAGCCCTTCGAGGTTAATGCATCCATAAGCTATTATAAATGGCATACAAGGCCCAACCATACTTGAGATCTCATCATATCATCAAGGCTAAAGCACATAAAGTTTAACCACAAACCTGGAGTGAGACTCGGGGCCACACAATATCAAGAACGTACATTATGAGTAAGACACATGGCCACAGAGTGTTACGAATGTACGCTATAAACTCTGCAATATCTGAGTAAGACTCGAGGTCATACAGCATCGAGAACATATACTCTATACTCAGAATCCCCCCCAAGTATCTTCGAATAAGACCCCGGGCCGCATAGCGTTAGGAACATACATTTGGCATCTTTGACCATGGTGTTGCAATATTCTCACTGGGTATCGAGATCCCATCAATCAAGGTAACTCAACCAATCAAATGCCTACCCGACATATAAACAACGTGATCCCCAAGGATCTCCCTAATATTGCTAAACGTCATCACATTATTTATTTTACATTACCGAGTTGTTAATACATTATGAAGAAGTATATAATTATTCACATTAATCCACGTCATCACTTTAATCAAGGTGAATTTACCAAGCAAGTGCCCACATAGCACATATCATCATTATCGATACTACTACTCTATGGTTTCTATCATTAACAAGTCACTCAAAGCTTACACATTTATTGTATATTATGCTCATACATAAAGGTTAAATCTCGATTTCTCAGTTTTACAATTCATTTCACCATATTAGGTGTAACACCCCAAAACCGGGCCTACTCAGAATTTAATTTCGGTAACCAAAAATTTTGCACCGGAAAGTTAAATTATAGATTTGAGCTTTGGTCAAGTAGTCAATTGTTGGATTGTTGAATCCCAATTAAGCATTGATATTGTTTAAGGACCCCATTATAAACCTTGAAATCTGTTTAAGTGGCTAAATTGAGAAAATTAGAAGTTTGGGGGTAAAAGTATAAAGAAGGAAGAGTTGAAGGACTAACCTTGCGGTTAGCCCCTCATCAAGAGTTGCCATCACATACGTGTACATTTTAGATGAAGTTTCTTCACTCAATGGTAATCTAAATAAATAAAATAGTAAAGAAAAGAAAAGATTTAGAAAGCTTACCTGGTTAATTTCGAAGCCACCATCTTCATCATCTCCTTTGTTTAGCTTAAAACAAGCATGTACCTCCATTGGAGGGTATTTCAAGCTTTGATTTTCTTAAGTTTCTTGGCCTATATTATAGATACCGATTGGGTAAGCATTTCTCCTCAATTGGTTTATCGATTCCATGGCAAAACCATGTTTAATTCCAAGTTTAGGAATCAGAGAAAACCTAGAAATTCTCTAGGGATATCATAGCTTGCTTTTTATCATTTTCATAGCTATTAAGGTGCTATGAATTTATTATCGACTTTGAAATCCTTGTTTCTTTGTAGTTCAAGAAAATCAAGGTGAAGAATCACCAACTCCTTCCAATTCTACCAAGCTCAAGAATAAGGGAATTGTCATCCGAGAGCCTTGAAAGCCTTAAAAATATATGTGAGTGTAGTCGGGGTCAAGGGATTGGCTAGGTGTCATTCCCGAATTCATTGATATTAAATTATTGCATCATCATCACTGATCAAGGTATGGATATAAGAGAACCTTGTTAAAGGTGTCATTGGTAAGCTTTGGTAAGTTTATTATATTGTCAAGTTAATTGTTGAAGTATGGCATTGATGTTGATATCATTGAAATATTGAGAAATATTGTATTGATCATGCTATATAGTATTGTCATTGCTACCGTTATTGACCATTTATTGTTGGCAATATTGGTTTGGAATTCGTGTATCCACATTACATGTCGATCCAAGAAAAATAAATAAGAATTTGCAAGTATTGTTAAACTTGACTTGAGATGAATCATATTGTTATACATGTCATTGTTATCATTGATATTCATATTGTTGATATTGACTAGCTCACTAGGCTAAGTAAGCCTAATACATCTCATTTCCATGCATTTTCAGGTTAAAAATTAGGCAGATCGAGGATCGGAGCATGGACATTTTTGAAGCAAGTCACCAAGTTACATGTAATGTAACCTTTGTCCTTAAACTCCTAGAAAGGCGGCATAGGTTCTAGACAAGTTAGTTTATCCCCAATTTGTATGTACATATGGTATACTATGTTAAATGAGTCAAGACTTGATATATGGTATGTTAATGTTTTGATAAATAGAGTTTAATGGCCTAAAATGCACCAATGAGGAAAAACATGGTAAATGGATTCGTTTTGGCATAAAATTTGACATGCATGTAAATTTATGGTGTATAAGCTTGCTGGTAAAATTTCAGTGAATTTGGATATGGTTTGGTTGGTCAAAATGATAATAAACCAGATAAAATTGACATTATAGGTCCTGCCATATCGATACGGGTGATTGCATATCGATATGGGCTTAAGTTTCTAGAAATGGTTTAGAGGGTGTACCAATATGGGTGATGACGTATCGTTACAGTGCCTCAACATTGGAATTAGGGGTTTAGCTCAGTATGGATACGGTTTGGGTGTGTATCAGTATACCTTATTTAATTCGTAAATAAAATTATTCGCGTACCGATACGAGTTGGTCACGTATCAATACGGGCTCGTGGAATATAATGATATTAATGGTCATTGCTTGGCGTACTGATACCCCTTAATGTGTATCGGTACGGGTCCTTAACACTGGAATTTTTTAGTATCATTTTAGTCATAGCGTATCATACGGTAATAGGGCATATCGATACCCTTGCTCTAAAAATTGATAATTACCTTGGGAAGTCATCAAAGATTATTGCTTAAGACCCTGATTTTATAAAAAGGTTTAATTTAGTCTGATTCATGATTTATGTGTTTAACGTTCCTTATAAATCCCTCAAATTTGTATAAGTTATTAAATGAAGTATCGTATTGGGAACCGTTTTTATTTCGATAACACTTTCTGAATCGGTTCTCCACCAGACCGGGTAGGGGTGTTACATTTTTGGTATCAGAGCTAGAGTTTAGTCGATTCTAGGACTAAACTAAAGTCCATTGTAATGTTATTGCATTGTATATGCCACCTAGAAGTTTATTTTGTCTTTATTGTGACTTGCTATTGACCCGATCTTCTTTCTTTTATAGTAAATGATGTCTGATCCGATAAAGCTCACGAAGAAGTTGAGCATACCGTTGGCTCCTCGAAAAATGGCGAGGAGAAAAGGGGGAAGAACCCTCTGAATCCACAAATTCCTCCACAAGAACCATCGAATCTTGAACTCGTGTTGCAAATTGCTCAATTCGAATGTTATAAGAGCATGACTGAGATGTTCAAGTATTTTGTGGCTACCCTTAAATCTGAGTAGTCTGCACAATTCTCTGTAGCTGCCACTTCTGTAAGACTGATGAGGATCCTGCAACAGTAGAATACTAGTTCGATAGCACGATAAGAATTCTGACCAAGCAATTACAGTGCTCAGATGAGCATAAGCTCAAATGTGCCTTAGCCTTGTTGGCAGATGAGGCTTTGCATTGGTGGGAAACCACGATACTTACCTTTCTTGAGGAAGTTGTAACCTAGGAGTTCTTTCTACGTGAGTTTAGTTAGAAGTATATCAGTGAATATTACTTGGCTAAAAGGCGGGATATTTTTCTACACCTTAAGCAAGTTAGGAGGCCTGTGGAATAGTACATCCACGACTTTTTTAAATATTGCAAGTACGGAGCGGAGTATATCAAGAAAAAATAAGAAAGGTGCAAAATGTTTGAAGCTAGTTTAAGTGACGAACTTCGACCCTTGTTCACTACTCTGAGAATCATGTATTTTATTAGCTCGTGAATCGAGTGATCTCTACTGAGGTTGTACACAAGTCGTAGAGGTTTAGTGCGCATACCCGATCTGAGAAAAGGCCTTGAGATGATACTCGCCCACCTTTTCCATATAAGAAGGGTAAACAACAAGGGTACAAGCAACCATACCACCAACAGCCTTATCGGTCAAGCAATTTTGCCAAGCCACAAGCCATGTCTCAGTCTGCTACAAGAACCACCTCTATTGAGAGTACCGTAGGTTCGGGCCGAGAGTCACAATACTCTGTTTGTAATTTTTGTCAAAGAATGCATCCTGCCGGCAGTATCGTAGACAATCCGAGGCATGTTTCTTTTATGGTGAGCAAGGTCACTACATTAAAGATTATCCAATGAATACTTCCAAGTCTTCTGCACCGGTAATTCATGTGTCCCTTGCTCATTCTTTCAAGGGTAAAGGGAAAAAAGTTATATCAGAAGCTTCCAAGAGATCTGGTGGCTCTGCAAGAACTCCTAACCGACGAGAGTCCAAAGCTTCAACTCAAGTTTACTACGTAAGGAGCAGGAAAGAGGATGAGGATCCAAACATTATTGCAGGTACCGTTGAACTGTATACTCATCTTGTTTATACATTGATTGATCCTGGATCCACTCATTCCGTTATTAGTACTGTGCTGATTAAAAGTTTTAAGTTAATATCTGAACCCATAGCTTCCAAAATCACTGTAACCAATCTTTTAGGGGATAGTGTTGTAATTGGGGTAATATGTAAAAATTGTCCCTTCATGATACAAGGGATACCATTTTTGGCCAACCTCATAGCCCTGCCTATTCATGAGTTCGATGTTATTTTGGGGCTTGATTGGCTTGGAGAGCATCAAGCTTGGGTGGATTGTTCAAAAAGGAAATTGTATCTTAGAGCTCTTGGTAAGGAGAGTGTAACTCTCATGGACTCTAGGGGCAATAGATCATTATTGTATGCTGCTACAAATAAGGAAGAACTACAATTGCAAGATATAGACACCGTGCAAGAATTCCCTGATGTATTTCTTGATGAGCTTTTGGGTTTACCACCCACCCGTGAAGTTGAATTTGGGATTAAGGTTGCAACCTAGAACTACTTCAGTTTCTATTACACCTTACCGGATGGCACCGGTTGAACTCACTAAGCTCAAAGTATAGATTCAAGATCTATTAGATAAAGGTTTCTTTCGATTGAGTTCCTTACCCTGGGGAGCTCTGGTTTTTTTTATCAAAAAGAAGGATGGATCTATGCGTCATTGAATTGATTACCGACAGCTGAATAAGCTTACCATCAAGAATAAATATCCCTTACCGAGAATTGACGATTTGTTTGATCAGCTTAAAGATGCAACTGTCTTTTCTAAAATTGATCTAAGGTCTGGGTACTATCAAACGATATTTAAAGAATGTGATGTGCCTAAGGCAGCCTTCCGTACAAGATATGGTCACTATGAATTCTTGGTTATACCCATTGGACTAACCAATGCACTGGCTGCCTTTATGGATCTTATGAACCTGGTATTTAGACCCTACCTTGAGAATTTTGTAGCAGTGTTCATTGATGATATATTGATCTATTCCAAGAACCAAGCTGAGCATCGTGATCATCTTCGAATTGTGCTTCAGGCCCTTCGGGACAAACAGTTATATGCCAAATTTAGTAAGTGTGAGTTCTAGCTCGCTCAAGTTTCATTTTTGAGGTATGTAATATCTGCTAAAGGCATTCAAGTCGATCTGAAGAAGATCCAAGCTATAGTGAAGTAGAGGCCACCGAAGAATGTTGGTGAAGTTCATATTTTTCTCGGTCTTGCTGGTTACTATAGAAGATTCGTTAAAGGATTTCTATATTGACAGCATCGTTAACTAAACTTTTATGAAAGGATATTCCTTTTGAATGGACTGAGAAGCAGCGACGTAGTTTTGATCAGCTTAAGCAAGTATTGACTCATACACCGGTCCTGACCCAACCTGAGTATGGAAAAGACTACACTGTGTATAGTGATGCATCGTGATAAGTGTTCAAAAGTACTATTTTTATTACCCTTTTTACTCATATTATTGTTAGACTTAGGCTCATATTAGTTGCATAATTAGCATTCATGCATTAATTCATGTTTCTTTTCACCGTTGAGCTTGATTACATAACTTGGTGATTTTTGTGGAAAATGCTGCTGCTTTGGTGTGTTTTTTTGTGTGTGTGCAAAATCACTTGCCAAAGCAAGGCTGGAACTAGTTGCCAGGGCAATGCATGAAGGAGATGTCGAGCAAGTTGCCAGGGTAATGCTTGAAGGAGATGCCGAGCTAGTTGCCAAGGCAATTTTCGACAAGGAATAAGATGATATGGTAGTCGAAATTGATGACTAGATAAGCCCAAGATGACGTGGAGCAAAGTTAAATTCCAAAGGAGTTTGATTTCTATGAAGAGGTTAAAGAGAAATTAAATCCCAAGAAGATAGGAGAAGTTCTAGAAGGAATTTAAATATAATAAAGAATTATATTCTTTAAAGATATTTAATTCCAACTTAACTTCCTTCTCAAGAAGGATTTTGACCTAGCCATCATCTCCTATTTAAAGGACCAAGCCGTCAAAGAAAAGGAGAAAGAAGAGAGAAATTTTGACAAAACTCCAAAGGGGCAAGAGGGGAGAGATTTCGACAAGGGAGAAAGCTTGGAGGGAGAGTTCGATTGAGAGGTTTTCCAAAGAGGGCTGATTGATTTCTTCTTCTTCTTCTTCTTCTTCTTCTTTGCTTCTATTAGATTCATGGTTTGGGGATTATTCTTTGTATATCTTTTGAACCCAACCATGAACTAACTTGATTGGTTGGGGTTATTGTGTTTTGTTGTTGTGAAAAACAATTGGATTTTGTTTAGGTTTTTGAGTTGCAATTCAATTTTCAAAGTTGGTTCATTCTTGGTTCTTAATCTTGTTTGCGAGTGAATTGGGAGAGGATCTCGTAACTTCATCTATTTGTCTAATATCGGGAGAGTTAGATTCAAGAAACGAATGAGCATGGTCTTTATTCAATCAATTGATGGTGAAGACTAATCCGGCTTAGGAATAAGTTTAGGATTTCAACGACTAAGAGGAGCGCAAGATTGGTCTTAGTTTATTTGGTAATTAGAACTCATATTATCAATTGTGTTTTTATTTTCACAACTCCACAACTCACGATAACCCGGCCTACACTTTCTTATTTGATTACATCTTTATTTTATTTATTGCTCTTAGTTTACTTGGTAATTAGAACTCATATTATCAATTGTGTTCTTATTTTCACAGTGCAATAACTTAAGCAAAGTGGCCCAAACCAATCCCTATGGAGACGATACTCGATACTCATATCACTTTATTACTTGCGACGTGTATACTTGAACAATTGCGTAGTACTTATTACGCGCAATGATAAGTGTTCAAAAGTACTATTTTTCTTACCCTTTTTACTCATATTATTGTTAGACTTAGGCTCATATTAGTTGCATAGTTAGCCATTCATGCATTAATCCATGTTTCCTTCAATCGTTGAGCTTGATTACATAACTTGGTGATTTTTGTGGAAAGAGTTGCTGCTTTGGTGTGTTTTTGTGTGTGTATGTGCAGGATCACTTGCCAAAGCAATGCCGAGCTAGTTTCCAGGGCAATGCATGAAGGATATGCCGAGCTAGATGCCAGGGCAATGCATGAAGGAGACGCCGAGCCAGTTGCCATGGCATTTGTCGACTAAAACAAAATGCAATAGGGATGTCGAAATTCATGATTTTACAAGCCCAAGATGACATGAAGCAAGGCCCAAGCCCAAAGGAATTTGATTGCCATGCAGAGATTAAAGAAGAATTAAATTGCAAGAAGATATGAGAAGTTCTAATAGGAATAAAATTATAATAAAGAATTATATTCTTTAAAGATAATTTAATTCCAACTCAAACTCCTCCTCAAAGAAGGACTTTGGCCTAGCCCTATAAATATCAAGGGAATTTCGACAAGATGAATAGAGAGAGCAAGAGGGCAAAATTCGACAAGTCCAAGAGAGGAAGCAAGGGGAATTTTCGGCAAGCATCTAGGGCAAGGGATTTTTCGACAAGCTTCATCTTTTCTTCCTTGTTCGATTGGGTTCATGCTAGGGATTATTTATCTTGTGTTTCTTTGGAACCTAGCCATGAACTAAATTTACTTGGCTATGGTTATTGTGTTTTGTGGTTGTGAGAAACTATTGGTTTTTGTTTAGGTAATAAGAGTTTGCACTTTTCTATTTCAAGGTTTATTCATTCTTGGTTCTTATTATTGTTTGCGAGTGAATTGGGAGAGGATCTCGTGATTTCATCCATTTATCTAATATCGGGAGAGTTAGATTCAAGAAACGAATGAATATGATCTTTATTCAATCCAATGATGGTGAAGATTAATCCGGCTTAGGAATAAGTTAAGGGTTTCAACGGCTAAGAGGAGCGCAAGATTGGTTGTTGTTCACCCTTGATTCACGCAGGGATGTATTATCAAGGCATGCACAAGTAGCTAGAGTTTCGACTTAGGGATAAGAAGAAACCATTGAAGAACGCTCCGCCGAACCTTGAAGTTGCTGCCCAGACGCCCAAGTAGTTGCCCAACTAGTTGCCCAGGCAACCATCGATTAGTTGCCAAGGCAACCCCGTTGTGCAAGTTGCCACGGCAACCGAGTTGCCGTGCACTCTTTTACCAAGACGATCCAATCGGCTATCACACCTCAACTCACGATAACCTAGCCTATCTCTCTCAATTGAATTCATCTTTTCTTTTACTTATTTGCTTTCTAGATTAGTTAAACTTCTATAATCTTTTATTTGTGTTTTTATTTTTACAAAGTGCAAGAGACTAGATTCTTGAAGTAGAACCAATCCTTGTGGAGACGATATCTTTTTATACTATAACTTGCGGCGTGTATACTTGCACATTTGCGTAGCACTTATTACGCGCAACAAGTTTTTTTGCGCGCCGTTTCGGGATTGGCAATAGCGACTTTGTTTTTATTTTCTTGCACTTTCTTTTTATTTTTCTTGTTTACAATTCAAAGGGCTAACAAACTTTGGTTTTGCATTGGTATATGACCAGGCGAGACCGACTTCACTGTAATATCCCTTTGATCCGTAAATCAAACGAACCTTACAAAGACTTAGACGAAGGATAAGAGAAGCAATGGCAAATCAAGGCGGCAATATGAATCAAGATGTTCGAAAGCGAGAAGGAGGAGTGATTCTTGCACGAAATAGAACTATTTGAGACTATCTTGAAGAAGATCTTGATGGACTTAACCCAGGAGTTGTCGCACCTGAAATTGAAGCCGACCACTTTGAGTTGAAACCGGTAATGTTTAATATGATCAACACAATTGGTCAATTTGGCGGCTCAAAGAATCAAGATGCACGGCAACATCTAAAATCTTTCCTCGAGATTTGCAACTCGTTCAAGATACACGGAGTCACCCCCGATGTCCTACGATTAAGATTATTCCCCTATTCACTGAGGGATAGGGCGAAAGCATGGCTGAATAGCATTCCTGCCGGATCCATAGCATCTTGGACTGATCTTTGTCGTGATTTCCTTGCTAGATTTAATCCTACAAATTTGAGTGATAAGCTTCGTAACTACATTACTTCTTTTCAGCAGGCAGATGATGAATCAATGTACGAGGCTTGGGAGCGATATAGAGAACTTCTACACAAATGCCCTCTACACGGATTCCCGATGTGGACTCAAGTAACAATGTTTTACAACGCCGTGAATACACCAACAAGGATGATGCTAGATGCCTCGGCAAACGGCATACTCCTAGATAAGTCGCCGGAAGAAGCAATGCAAATTTTAAACAGGCTGGCCAAGAATGATTATCAATTCCCATCTACTAGAAGAGGAGGAGTTAGACGCCAAGCCACAATACATGAACTAGGATCATCAGATTCAATTTCGGCACAATTGGCCGCTTTAACCAAGATGGTCCAGAACATGCAAAAACCAAACAACACACATGAAGTCAAGGTAATGGATTCTTTTTGTGAGTTATGTGGCGATAACCATAATTCTTCTGAATGTATGCAGAATCCAGAATCTAGCTTCTATGTGGGGAATTACAATCGGAGCAACAACATGATGTCAAATACATACAATCCAGCTTGGAATAAGCACTCGAATTTTTCATGGAGTAATCCCAACAATGCTCTAAACCAGAACAATCATAATGCACAAGCATCGGGATTCCAGCAGAATATACCACGGCAACAGATGCCGCAGCAACAACCGACGACATCTAGTTCTTTGGAAAATTCTCTAAATGCTTTTATGATGAAAACTGAATCTTATATGGCTGAGAATAGTAATTTCATAAAAAGAACTGATGCTTTTATTAACAGGACCGAGATGAGATTGCAAAACCAAGAGGCGGCAATCAAATCATTAGAAAATCAAGTCGGACAGTTTGCTCAAAATCTGAACACTAGACCACAAGGAGGTTTACCTAGCGGTACTGAAGTCGCAAGAGGAACTTGGCCATGAGCAATGTAAGGCAATCACCACCAGAAGTGGCCAACAACTTAGAGAGGTTCAAACCCGCTCGTCAAACAAAACTCCACAAAAAGATCAAGACGAACCTAGCGGCAAAGCCTCCGATGCTGAACCAGGAATTGCTACAGCAACCGGCAATAAACATGCCTCGGCAACCGATGACGCCTCGACTTCTTGTGATAAGCATGCCTCGGCAACCCCAGATGATAACGCATCGGCAACTCCAGATGTCCCGGCAATGCCGTCAATCAGATTTCAAAACAATGAAAGGATCAAAGATATCCGACTTCCACCACCATTCCCACAAAGGTTGAAGCGACAAAAGCAAGAATACCAATTCAAGAAGTTTCTTGATATCCTAAAGCAAGTCCACATCAACTTGCCACTGGTGGAAGCAATTGATCAAATGCCCAACTATGCCAAGTTCCTTAAAGACATTGTGTCCAAAAGAACAAGGCTAGGAGAGTTTGAAACAGTTGCCGCGACAGAGGGATGCATGGCAATGTTGCACAATCGTATGCCACCTAAGTTGAAGGATCCTGGAAGTTTCACAATACCCTGTTCTATTGGAAATCACTATGTCGGGAAAGCACTATGCAACCTAGGGGTGAGCATAAACTTGATGCCTAAATCGGTTTTCCAAAAACTAGGAATCGGGAAGGCAAGACCTACAACAGTCATGCTGCAGCTAGCCGACAGATCCTATGTGCATCCAGAGGGAAAAATCGAGGACATACTGGTAAAAGTTGATAAATTTATTTTTCCCGCTAACTTTATTGTTTTGGATTGTGAAGCAGATGAGCATGCACCTATCATTCTCGGGAGACCATTCCTAGCGACAGGGAGAACCTTGATCGACGTTGAAAAGGGAGAACTCACAATGAGGGTGAATGACCAGCAGGTAAAACTAAATGTGTTCCAAACACTAAGGCATGCCGATGATCCAGAAGAATACCAACTACTGCATGCCACGGCAGAGTTTAACTTCGATGAGGAATTTAGTTGCCTCGGCAACTACATTGCCGACCAAGAGAAACATGAGGAGTATGAGGAACCGGTCGATGAGGAACAACAAGAAGAGGCAAATTGGCTAGTCAACCGACCAGGTACATACTTTGAACCACTGAATTACTCAGGTAAGGAAGGTAAACTCGAAAAACCCTCTATCGAAAATCCACCAATTCTTGAGTTGAAACAATTGCCAGAGCAACTGAAATATGTATACTTAGGGACCGATAATACATTACCTGTAATTATTTCCTCTAAGTTACAGCCTGAGCAGGAAAAGAAGCTGATCAACATGTTGAAGCTACATAAAAAGGTAATAGGGTGGACAATTGCCTACTTGAAGGGAATTAGCCCGGCGGTGTGCATGCACAAGATCTTGTTGGAAGAAGATCACAAACCTTCAATTGAGGCCCAGAGGAGACTGAATCATGCCATGAAAGGGGTTGTAATGAAAGAAATCATCAAGTGGCTTGACGCCGGCATTATATGCCCTATCTCCGATAGTACGTGGGTAAGTCCGGTACAATGTGTTAAAAAAAAGGGAGGTATAATGGTGGTAAGCAATGAAAATAATGAACTTATCCCAACCAGGACTGTGACCGGTTGGAGGGTTTGTATGGACTATCGAAAGTTAAACAAAGCCACTAGGAAAGATCACTTCCCATTACCCTTTATTGATCAAATTCTTGACCGTCTTGCAGGTAAACCCTTTTATTGTTTTCTTGATGGTTATTCAGGTTACAATCAGATTGCCATAGCACCAGAAGATCAAGAAAAGACAACCTTCACATGCCCATACGGTACTTATGCCTTCCGAAGGATGCTGTTCGGATTGTGTAACGCCCCGGCAACCTTCCAAAGATGCATGATGGCGCTCTTTTCAGACATGGTCGAAGACTTCCTTGAGATCTTCATGGATGATTTTTCAGTTTTTGGTAATGACTTCGACGGCTGTCTCGACAATTTAGAGAGGGTGTTAGCAAGATGCGAAGAAACGGACTTAGTCCTCAATTGGGAGAAATGCCACTTTATGGTAGATGAAGGAATAGTGCTCAGCCACAAGATTTCATCCAAGGGAATTGAAGTAGACAAAGCCAAGGTGGACGTGATCGAGGGATTACCCCCACCAAATTCGGTTAAAGGAATTCGAAGTTTTCTCGGACATGCAGGTTTTTACAGGAGGTTCATTCATAATTTTTCTAAAATCACTAAACCTTTGTGTAATCTGCTTGAACAGGATAAAGTCTTCGATTTTGATGATTCTTGCACTCAAGCATTCCAAACCCTAAAGAAAAAGCTTGCCTCGGCACCCATTGTCGTTCCACAGTTGACGCTACCTTTTGAGCTCATGTGTGATGCAAGTGATTTGTAGGTAGGAGCAGTCCTAGGCCAACGCATGGTAAGACCTTCCATATGATATACTACGCTAGTAAAACTCTTAATGGTGCTCAAGTGAATTACACAACAACGGAGAAAGAGTTACTAGCTGTAGTTTTCGCATTTGACAAGTTCCGATACTATTTAATTGGTACAAAGGTAATTGTTCATACGGACCATTCGGCAATCAAATACTTATTTGCTAAAAAGGATGCTAAACCTCGTTTGATTCGTTGGATATTACTTTTACAAGAATTTGATATTGAAATTAAGGACAGGAAAGGAACAGAAAATCAAGTGGCCGATCACTTATCACGTTTGGAACGCAATAAGGAGGAGGACGCGGATCTAGAGATATGCGATGCATTCCCGGATGAACAAATTTTAATTGCATCGGCAACCCTTGACGCCTCAGCAACCCATGACGCCTCAGCAACCATGGATGCACAGGCCTCGGCAACTCTCGACGCCGCAGCAGTCTTTGACGCACACGTCGCGGCAATTCTGGGAGCAGACACTACGGCAGCACATGCCTCGGCAATACCCTGGTACGCAGATTTAGTTAACTTCCTTGTTTGTGGTATTTTTCCGTATGGCATTACTCACCAAGGGAAGAAGCGGTTCCGCCATGATGCTAAGCATTACTTTTGGGACGAGCCTCTTTTATTTAAACAATGTGCAGATCAGGTTATACGCCGATGTGTCCCTGAAGAAGAGCAACAGAATGTACTCCGGCAATGCCATTCTTCACCCTATGGAGGACATTTTGGAGGAACTCGTACCGCAGCCAAAGTCTTGCAATCCGGTTTGTATTGGCCAACATTGTACAAAGATGCCCAAGACTTTTACAAGCAATGTGACCGTTGCCAAAGGACGGGCAATATCTCTTGACGACATGAGATGCCACTCCAGAACATCATCGAGGTGGAACTGTTCGATGTATGGGGGATCGATTTTATGGGACCTTTCCCATCTTCATTCAGTAACCTCTACATCTTACTCGCCGTCGACTATGTGTCTAAATGGGTAGAGGCAGCTGCAGTTCCCAACGACGACTCCAAGACCGTGCAACGATTCCTGCATAAAAACATATTTACACGGTTTGGGATGCCGAAAGCAATTATCAGTGATGGGGGCAAGCATTTTGACAACAGACTAACTGCCAAGATGTTGCAACGCTTCAGCATATCACACAAGATCGCCACGGCATATCACCCACAAACCAACGGGCAAGCAGAAATTTCCAACCGGGAATTGAAGGGAATACTAGAGAAAGTAGTAAACCCCTCAAGGAAGGATTGGTCATTAAGACTAGATGACGCACTTTGGGCATATCGCACTGCATTCAAAACACCATTAGGTATATCCCCCTTCCGGCTTGTCTATAGTAAAACATGTCATCTACCGGTGGAAATCGAGCACAAGGCGTACTGGGCAATCAAGACCGTGAATATGGATTGGGGAAGTGCCGGACAAAAGCGCTTGATGGATCTCAATGAGACAGAATAATTTCGTGCACTCGCCTATAACAATGCACGAATCTACAAGGAGAAAACAATGCGATGGCATGACAAGAAACTATTGCCACGGCAATTCACGCCAGGGCAACTAGTTCTCCTATTCAATTCTCGGCTAAAACTTTTCCCGGGAAAGCTGAAATCAAGATGGTCGGGACCATTCGAAGTCGTCAAACCATTCTCTCATGGTGTCGTGATAATCAAGTTCATCTCTGACAACCATGAATTCAAAGTTAATGGACAAAGATTGAAGCACTACAATGGTGCCCATGTGGAACGTAACAAGGAAGTGGTCAACTTAGGAGATGCATGAGCATGCTCTCCCTTTTTTATATTTATATTTATATTTTTTTTTTATTTTTATTTTTATTTTTATTTTTATTTTTTTCGATTATTAAATTATTTAATTTTTTTTTTCCAATTTTTTTTTATTTTTTTTTCGATTACTAGTAGTTTTAGGATAGATTTTTTTTATTCAAGTTTAAGAATCCTATTACACATCTTTATTTATTTTCTTTATTAGTTTATCTTTAATTTTAATCCTTATTTGATTTGTTTTTGAATTGTAGGAAAGGAAGTTCAAGATAAAGAAGGAATTCTAAACCAAGTAGGAAAACATCTTCAACAAGGAAACTAATGGGCTGAATCTAAGGCTTATATAAAGCCTCCAATTCATCCTAACCAAAACCCCTTTGTCGAAAATTCCTACCAAACCCTAAACCCTTTTTCGATTTCCCCCAATCCCAACCACCTATCTTTTCTATAAAACCCATCACCCTTAACCTATTCCTACTTTATATCTTGCAACTTTTTAGTTTCTTTTCTTTTCTTTTCTTTGTTTTTACTCACAACCAAGATCATACATGGCATCCAAGATTAAACTTTTAGTTCATCCAAGTTCCTCAAAAGAACCAAGATACAAGAAGTTTGCTACACCGTGGTTCAAGAAAGATTTCAATCCAAGTTTGAAAGCGGAAGATTCATGAAGAACAAGGCTTTGAATACTCCAACTCTCATCAAGATTTCGGCCTTGAACCATTCATCTTCAAGCGGATTGCACATCAAAAGTGGCAAATCTTTTGCCATCAACCGGAACCGGGTAACATCTCATGGGTAAGAGAATTCTATGCTCACTCACCTAACCCAGATAATCCTTATGTTTTTGTTCGTGACAAGGCCATACTTATAAGTCCCGAAAGCATCAACACCTTTTACGGACTTTACATTGAGAAGGACGAGCATCAAGCCTTCGTTGACCAAATCAATCCCAAGCAACTCGACAAGGTGCTTCAAGAACTCACTCAACCGGGAACTCATTGGAACGACGGTAAATACAAGGGCACGGTAAATCGCCTTCGGCTTAAACCCGAGGCAAAACTATGGAATAAGTTTGTTAAAACTTCTTTAATGCCCTCCACACACAATACTACCGTTGATATACCACGTCTTTTGCTCATGCATTCTATTTTGTATAATCGCATCATTAACATTGGAAAAATTATTTGTGATGAGATTTTTGTATGTAGCTTAAAAGATAAGGGTTATCTTTTCTTCCCTTGCTTAATTTCTAATCTTTGCAAGGAGATGCATGTCCCGAGTGAGTCCACCGATGAAAAGGCCCTACCCAAGTCTGGTTGGAATCAAGCACTAATCCGGAAGCTAATGGGAGAGGCACCGGGAGATTCTTCAAGGCCTCCAATTGCCACGGCAACCCCTGTCGCCGCGGCAATCCCTAATGCCCAAGCACCTAACGCCAGGGCAACTCGACCATCAATCCCGGGACACTTTGAAGCACTTTTGCACCCATTGGCAAGCCGCCTAAGGCAAATTGAAGATCGGCAACTAATGTTCATACGGTACATGAAGGAGCACAATAATGCCATCACCCAAGTCATCCTAGAAAAGTACCCGGACAATCGCGTGCCGTTCCCAATCTTTCCCGCCGATATCCTTGCCACGGCAACCAAGGAAGCTGACGCCATGGCAACCAACCCTGACGATGCCCCGGAAACCACTGCAAAAGCCAAAGGTAAAGCACCTATGCCCGAATCAACTCCTACGGAAGCATTTTCTGATTTTTCAGATTCGGACGAGTCCTCCATTGAACCAATAAAGACCGCACCAATTGAATCCTCCAAGCGAAAAGCCATTGACATTGATGAAGAGGATGATGAGGACAACCCCGTACGAGGATCGATTCCACCACCGGCAACAAGAAAACAACCATCGCGTTCAAGCAAGAAAATCAAGACGCCAACTAGAAGGAAACTAATCATCTACGATGACGAACTCTCGGAGTAAGTCCTCGTATGCATTTTTATTTTTATTTTTCGTTATTTTTATGCATGCATTGAGGACAATGCCTCACTCGAGTTTGGGGGGGATTGTTATTAGTAATTACCATATTTAGTTACATTAATCTTAAGTATTACATTTAGGATACATAAATTGCTTGCCATGCCGTTAATTGAAACAAGAATTGCTTAAATTTGATGAATATTCGATGATGACTTTGCCAATGCACTTAATTGATAGAATTTTTTGTCTAGGATAACCATAGAAAAACTTAGAATTTTACTATGATGCTAAATTTGATGAAACACTGTTGTGGTTTGATTGATTTAAGGAATTCTAGTAAACTTAGGTTGATAATTAACAAATTGGGGGATTAGAATAAAAAATTGGATGAATACTAGAGGTGCCCGAAATTGGCTCTAGCATGTGCTAAAACTTAGGATCACTAGAGGTGCCCGAAACTGGCTCTAGTATAGGTAAAAAAAATATAACTAGAGGTGCCCGAAACCGGCTCTAGTCGATTAAATTAACTTAAGAAAACTAAAAATAAAACACTAGAGGTGCCCGAAATTGGCTCTAGTTAAAACATGCTAAAAAGAACCCAATGAAGTAATTTGAAAACCTATTGTTTGCATAGAATCCGAAAAATCAACTTGCACACAACTCCGCACACACTCACAAGCATTATAGTTGATTCCGAGTAACTCCTCAGTTTTCCGAAAAATAAAAAGCCAATCATACTTTGTGCCCCGGTTCAGAGAATTGAAATCAAGTTCAAAGCTATGTTTGTGAAAATTGAAGTCTTGGCAGGTAATTATGAGTTTGCATTGCTTGAGGACAAGCAATAGTTCGAGTTTGGGGGTGTGATAAGTGTTCAAAAGTACTATTTTTCTTACCCTTTTTACTCATATTATTGTTAGACTTAGGCTCATATTAGTTGCATAGTTAGCCATTCATGCATTAATCCATGTTTCCTTCAATCGTTGAGCTTGATTACATAACTTGGTGATTTTTGTGGAAATAGATGCTGCTTTGGTGTGTTTTTGTGTGTGTATGTGCAGGATCACTTGCCAAAGCAATGCCGAGCTAGTTGCCAGGGCAATGCATGAAGGATATGTCGAGCTAGATGCCAGGGCAATGCATGAAGGAGACGCCGAGCCAGTTGCCATGGCATTTGTCGACAAAAACAAAATGCAATAGGGATGTCGAAATTCATGATTTTACAAGCCCAAGATGACATAGAGCAAGGCCCAAGCCCAAAGGAATTTGATTGCCATGCAGAGATTAAAGAAGAATTAAATTCCAAGAAGATAGGAGAAGTTCTAATAGGAATAAAATTATAATAAAGAATTATATTCTTTAAAGATAATTTAATTCCAGCTCAAACTCCTCCTCAAAGAAGGACTTTGGCCTAGCCCTATAAATATCAAGGGAATTTCGACAAGATGAATAGAGAGAGCAAGAGGGCAAAATTCGACAAGTCCAAGAGAGGAAGCAAGGGGAATTTTCGGCAAGCATCTAGGGCAAGGGATTTTTCGACAAGCTTCATCTTTTCTTCCTTGTTCGATTGGGTTCACGCTAGGGATTATTTATCTTGTGTTTCTTTGGAACCTAGCCATGAACTAAATTTACTTGGCTATGGTTATTGTGTTTTGTGGTTGTGAGAAACTATTGGTTTTTGTTTAGGTAATAAGAGTTTGCACTTTTCTATTTCAAGGTTTATTCATTCTTGGTTCTTATTATTGTTTGCGAGTGAATTGGGAGAGGATCTCATGATTTCATCCATTTATCTAATATCGGGAGAGTTAGATTCAAGAAATGAATGAATATGATCTTTATTCAATCCAATGATGCTGAAGATTAATCTGGCTTAGGAATAAGTTAAGGGTTTCAACGGCTAAGAGGAGCGCAAGATTGGTTGTTGTTCACCCTTGATTCACGCAGGGATGTATTATCAAGGCATGCACAAGTAGCTAGAGTTTCGACTTAGGGATAAGAAGAAACCATTGAAGAACACTCCGCCGAACCTTGAAGTTGCTGCCCAGACGCCCAAGTAATTGCCCAACTAGTTGCCCAGGCAACCATCGATTAGTTGCCAAGGCAACCCCGTTGTGCAAGTTGCCACGGCAACTGAGTTGCCCGTGCACTCTTTTACCAAGACGATCCAATCGGCTATCACACCTCAACTCACGATAACCTAGCCTATCTCTCTCAATTGAATTCATCTTTTCTTTTACTTATTTGCTTTCTAGATTAGTTAAACTTCTATAATCTTTTATTTGTGTTTTTATTTTTACAGTGCAAGAGACTAGATTCTTGAAGTAGCACCAATCCCTGTGGAGACGATATCTTTTATACTATAACTTGCGACTTGTATACTTGCACATTTGCGTAGCACTTATTACGCGCAACACGCAACAAGTTTTTGGCGCCATTGCCGGGGATTGGAAATTGGTGTTAGTTGTTTTTGTTATTGCATTTTTTTAGTTTTACTAACTTTTCTTTTTGTTTGTTTTATCAAAAAAAATAATTAGGTGCGCTACAAGTTAAGGGACATCAACATGTTGGGAAATAAAAGCCGATCTATTCGAGAGTTGATGTTGGAAGATATGAATCAATCCAATCAAGAGTTTCTTGCACCCTTTGATGATTACCTATACCAACTGAGAAAAGCCCAAAGAGCTTATACCGTGGAAAAATCTTGTGCTATGTGTGGAGAACATCATGTGTTTGAAAATTGCCCTCACATTTTCGGTGCATATGACTACATGGAGGACCATAGAGGGAACCAGCAGCAAAATTCTTCATGGTATGGTCAAAAAGCTCAAAATGTTTTTTACCATAACAATTTTGCCGCAGCAACAGATATGCCATGGCAATTTAGTCCTTTTCAAGAGCATTCCAATTCCTTGGAGGAAACGTTGCTAGCTTTCTTGGCTAGACTTGACAGATAAATTAAAGAGATCCGAGAGCTATCAAAGTCCATGGATACGAGGATAGCTCAGTGGGATGCAACCTTAGGGGATTCAGAAGATCAATTGAGGAGATCCACTTATGTCATGGATAACATGCACCAACAATCCATTCTGGGGGATACTGACGTCCCAAGGCAAGAGGATAAGGAGTAATGCAAAGAAAGCTCTCCGATGTGTGGGGAACAACTAGAACCTCCAAGTCAATAGGATGCCAATGAGAGAGACTGCCCAACACATGATGAGCTTGAGCAACAAATTACCTCGCAATGATTGAGGAGCCTGGACAGAGCAATGTCGCGACAACACTCAATGAAGCTGAGAACAACAATACTACAGCAAATTCTAAGGAGCCTGATGCCCAGAAGGTTACAACATTGATGTTGAAGCAGGAATTCGTAGATTTCTCTCATCTATAGTTGCCACAGCAATTACACGACCACATGCAAGATCAACGAGATGATAATACTTTGCCAATGGAATATGAGCAGGTAATGGTTGAACCTTTCGAATTCTTTAAAAACTTACCTCGTCCATTGCAGGTACGTCTTAGGAAACCGATGTTGGTAGATTTGAAGCCATCAAAATCTGTATTGATGGAGATGTTTAGAGGCCAAAAGAAAAAGGTGTTTGGATTCATAATGCTTTTCAGAAAATTGGTTCTTCCCTTGACTTACAGCAAATTTTGGCAACAAATTACCACGGCAATTGGCTAGAGCAGCAATTGCCACGACAACGAAGGCTACATCCAACCATGATGGAGCCCGACAAGAATGAGGTAATTAAATGGTTTGATGTTGATATAATTTTTCCTAATAATATATCCATGCCTTCAGGAACAGTAGAAAGGTGGAAGATGTGCATGGACTACAAGGGAACACAAAAGAAAGACACCTCCACCATGGTAACGCAAAAGGGTGTAGTGGCAAGTACATTGGCCAAACTCTTTTTGGGCAATATTGTCACCCGATGAAGGGTGCGGATGGACTATAAGAAGTATCAGAAACGACTCTCCTCAAGTTTTCTCAAATATGCAGTAACATTAGAAGATGCATGATGGCACTCTTTTCAGACATGGTTGAAGACTTCCTTGAGATCTTCATGGATGATTTTTTCATTTTTGGTAATGACTTCGACAGTTGCCTCGGTAATTTAGAGAAGGTGTTGGCAAGATGTGAAGAAACCGATTTAATCCTTAATTGGGAGAAGTGCCATCTTATGGTAGATGAAAGAATAGTGCTCGGCCATAAGATTTCATCCAAGGGAATTGAAGTTTACAAAGCCAAGGTGGACGTGATCGAGAGATTACCCCCACCAGGATAAAGTCTTCAATTTTGATGATTCTTGGCCCAAGCATTCAAAACCCTAAAGGAAAAGCTTGCATCGGCACCCATTGTCGTTCCACCAAAGTGGACACTACCTTTTGAGCTCATGTGTGATGCAAGTGATTTCGCGGTAGGAGCAGTACTAGGCCAACGCATAGGAAAGGAACAGAAAATCAAGTGGCTGATCACTTATCATGTTTAGAACGTAATAGGGAGGAGGACGCGAATTTAGAGATATGTGATGCATTCCCGAATAAGCAACTTTTAGTTGCCTCGGCAACCATAGATGTGCATGCCTCGGCAACCCTTGACGCCTCGGCAACCATGGATGCGCATGCCTCAGAAACCCTCAACGCTGCAGCAGCTCCTGACGCGCACGCCTCAGCAACGATGGATGCGTATGCCTCGGCAACCCTCGACGTCGCAGCAGCTCTTGACGTGCACGCCTCAGCAATTTCAAACGCACACGCCTCGGTAAATCCAGACGCGCATACCTTGGCAACCACTGATATGCACGCCTCAGCAACCATGGACGCGTATGCCTCAGCAACTCTAGACTCACATGCCTCGGCAATCTTGGGAGCAGTCACCACGATAGCACATGCCTCGGCAATACCCTGGTACGCAGATTTAGTTAATTTCCTTGTTTGTGGTATTTTACCTTATGGCCTTACTCACCAAGGGAAAAAGCGGTTCTGCCATGATGCTAAGCATTACTTTTGGGACGAGCCTCTTTTGTTTAAACAATATGCAGATCAGGTTATACGTTGATGTGTCCTTGAAGAGGAGCAACAGAATGTACTCTGGCAATTCCATTCTTCACCCTATGGAGGACATTTTGGAGGAACTCATACCGCGGCCAAAGTTTTTCAATCCGGTTTGTATTGGACAACACTGTACAAAGATGCCCAAGAGTTTTACAAGCAATGTGATCGTTGCCATAGGACGGGCAATATCTCTAGATGACATGAGATGGCGCTCCAAAACATCATCAAGGTGGAATTGTTCGATGTATGAGGGATCAATTTTATGGGACTTTTCCCTTCTTCATTCGGCAACCTCTAAATTCTACTTGCCGTTGACTACGTGTCTAAATGGGTTGAGGCAGCTGCAATTCCCAACAATGATTCCAAGACCGTGCAACGATTCTTGTAGAAAAACATATTTACACGGTTTGGGATGCCGAGAGCAATTATCAGTGATGAAGGCAAGCATTTTGACAACAGACTTATTGCCAAGATGTTGCAACGCTTTGGTATATCACACAAGATTGCCACGGCATATCACCCACAAACCAATGGGCAAGCAGAAATTTCCAATCGGGAATTGAAGGGTATACTCGAGAAAGTTGTAAATCCCTCTAGGAAGGATTGGTCAATAAGACTAGATGACGCACTTTGGGCATATCGCACTGCATTCAAAACACCCTTAGGTATGTCCCCCTTCCGACTTGTCTATGGCAAAACATGTCATCTACCGGTGGAAATCGAACATAAGGCATATTGGGCAATCAAGACCGTGAATATGGATTGGGAAAGTGCCAGACAAAAGTGTTTGTTGGACCTCAACGAGATAGAAGAATTTTGTGCACTTGCCTATAACAATGCATGAATCTACAAGGAGAAAACAAAGCAATGGCACGACAAGAAACTATTATCGCGACAATTCATGCCAGGGCAACTAGTTCTCTTATTCAATTCTCGGCTAAAACTTTTCTCTGGAAAACTGAAATCAAGATGGTCGGGACCATTCGAAGTTGTCAAACCATTCTCCCATGGTGTCGTGATAATCAAGTCCATAACTGACGAACATGAATTCAAAGTTAACGGACAAATATTGAAGCACTACAATGGTGCCCATGTGGAATGTAACAAAGAAGTGGTCGCCTTAGGAGATGCATGAGCATGCTCTCCTTTCAATATTTTCTTTTTCTTTTTCTTTTCATTTTTATTTTTAGAAGATATTTTCTTTTATTTTTCTTCATTATCTTTAGTTTCCAGGTTCTCTTTGTTTTCTTTTCTTTTCCATAACAAGACTCACAACCACCATGCTAATAAAATTCACTGTCGACTACTTGCCACGGCAACCGCAACAGAGGATGCCCCTGCAACTACCTCAGCAGTTGCCACGGCAACAGAAACTAGTGATGCCCAGGCAACAAAATGGCTTCGGCAACTACTGATGCCTAGGAAAGTGAACCTGCCTTAGCAAACATGGATCAAATCAAAGCAATTCTATTCATGCGGTACTTGCCACAAGCATTCAACCACCGACCAAAAAATGAATCAAGCAAATGGCACGAAGGAAACTTATCACTCGAGGTGATGACCTCTCCGCCTAACTCATTTCATTTAGTTTCTTTTAAATTTTGTTTCACTTTTACATGCATTGAGGACAATGCTTCTCTCGAGTTTGGGGGGGTGCTGGTTTCTAGTCAGTTTCATGTTTAGTTGCATTCATCTTTAGCAATCACATATAGGTTGCATATGTTACTTGCCATGCCTTTAATTGGATTTAATTGCTTAAGACTTGTTGAATATCCAACGATGAATTTTTTCCACTGCACTTAATTGAAAGAACCTTTAATTTTAGGATTGCAAGAAAAGAACTTAGAATTTTACTATGATGTTGAATTTTTTTACAGGGTTGTGGCTTGTTGATTGAAAGAAACTTAGTGAACTTAGGTTGCTTAAAATTTGGGTAAATTTAAAATTGAAAATTAAAAGTTAAATTCTTGCTAAAGGTGCCCGAAACTGGCTCTAGTAGTAAATGTACTTTCTTGCTAGAGGTGCCCGAAACTGGCTTTAGTAGTTAATGCACATTAAAGAATCGCTAAAGGTGCCTGAAATTGGCTCTAGTCGACTAAAATAAAGTGAGAAATTGCTTACTTTGCTAGAGGTGCCCGAAATTGGCTCCAGTGAAAATAAAAATAAATGCCCCGATAATTAAATTGATAAAAGCCTATTGTTCACATAGAATATTGAAAATCAACTTGTACACAACTACGCACACACATTGTCACGAGCATTATAGTTTGGTTCCCGGTAATTTATGTGCTATCCGAAAAATTAAAAGGTGATCATACATTGTGCCACGGTTCCAAGGTTTGAATTCAAGTTTGAAGCATGTCTTTGATGATTAAAGTCTTGGCAGGTAATTGTTAGTTTGCATTGCTTGAGGACAAGCAATAGTTCGAGTTTGAGGGTGTGATAAGTGTTCAAAAGTACTATTTTTATTACCCTTTTTACTCATATTATTATTATACTTAGGCTCATATTAGTTGCATAATTAGTCATTCATGCATTAATTCATGTTTCTTTCCACCGTTGAGCTTGATTACATAACTTGGTGATTTTTTTGGAAAAAGATGCTGCTTTGGTGTGTTTTTTTGTGTGTGTGCAGAATCACTTGCCAAAGCAAGGCTGGAACCAGTTGCCAGGGCAATGCATGTAGAAGATGCCGAGCTAGTTGCCAAGGCAATACTTGAAGGAGATGCCGAGCTAGTTGCGAAGGCAATTTTTGACAAGGAATAAGATGATATGGTAGTTGAAATTGATGACTAGATAAGCCCAAGATGACATGGAGCAAAGTTAAATTCCAAAGGAGTTTGATTTCCAGGAAGAGGTTAAAGAGAAATTAAATCCGTAGAAGATAGGAGAAGTTCTAGAAGGAATTTAAATATAATAAAGAATTATATTCTTTAAAGATATTTAATTCCAACTTAAATTCCTCCCCAAGAAGGATTTTAACCTAGCCATCTTCTATTTAAAGGACCAAGCCATCAAAGAAAAGGAGCAAGAAGAGAGAAATTTTGATAAAACTCCAAAGGGGCAAGACGGGAGAGATTTCGATAAGGGAGAAAGCTTGGAGGGAGAGTTCGATTGAGAGGTTTTCCAAAGAGGGTTGATCGATTTCTTCTTCTTCTTCCTTACTTCCATTAGATTCATGGTTTGGGAATTATTCTTTGTATATCTTTTGAACCCAACCATGAACTAACTTGATTGGTTGGGGTTATTGTCTTTTGTTGTTGTGAAAAACAATTGGATTTTGTTTAGGTTTTTTAGTTGCAATTCAATTTTCAAAGTTTGTTCATTCTTGGTTCTTAATCTTGTTTGCGAGTGAATTGGGAGAGGATCTCGTAACTTCATCTATTTATCTAATATCGGGAGAGTTAGATTCAAGAAACGAATGAGCATGGTCTTTATTCAATCAATTGATGGTGAAGACTAATCCGGCTTAGGAATAAGTTTAGGATTTCAACGGCTAAGAGGAGCACAAGATTGGTTGTTGTTCACCCTTGATTCACGCAGGGATGTATTATCAAGGCATGCACAAATAGCTAGAGTTTCGACTTAGGGATAAGAATAAACCATTGAAGAACGCTTCACCGAACTTTGGAAGTGAATGCTCAATTGCCCAGGCAATCGACCCATCCTTAATTGCCCAGGCAATCAGATCAGACAACGAGGGGGAATTGCCCTGGAAACCGACCAGGCAACACGGCAGAATTGCCCTGGAAATCAACCAGGCAATTGCAACCAAATTGCCCTGGCAATCGACTAGGCAATCGTAACAGAATTGCCCTGGCAATCCAGCTGCTACTCAATCAGCACAACGAACCATTCGATCATCACTCCACAACTCACGATAACCCGGCCTACACTCTCTTATTTGATTACATCTTTATTTTATTTATTGCTCTTAGTTTACTTGTTAATTAGAACTCCTATTATCAATTGTGTTTTTATTTTCACGGTTCAGTCACTTAAGCAAAGTGGCCTAAACCAATTCCTGTGGAGACGATACTCGATACTCATATCACTTTATTACTTGCGATGTGTATACTTGCTCAATTGTGTAGCACTTATTACGCGTAACACATCGCATCAGGGTTAGGATGTGTTTTGATGCAAGAAGGCAAAGTTGTTGTGTATGCCTCGAGACAACTTAAGCCACACAAAATGAACTATCCTGCACATGATCTCGAGTTAGTTACGGTTGTCTTTGCATTAAAGATTTGGAGGCATTATCTCTACAGAGAAAAATGTTACCTATACACTGACCACAAGAGCCTTAAGTATGTATTAACATAGAAAGAGCTTAATCTTCTTCAAAGAAGATGGATGGAACTTCTCAAGGACTATGACCTTATTATTGATTATCATCCAGGCAAGGCCAACATTGTAGCTGATACACTTAGCCACAAACCTTTGCCTGGTAAGTATCAATAATTAAATAGTGAATCCCAAGTATTGACAAATGTATTGAGAATCACAAGTATCGTTATTGTATTTTAGCTCCTCGAGCTATCAACGCTCATTTTAAGTTATAGAAACACCAATCTTTAGTAGCTGAACTTCAAGTTCAGTCTACCATTATGTTGAGAATCAAGTCCTTGCAGGATCAAGATCCCGAATTACAAGTCATCATTTCTAAACTTCATAATGATTCTGACTCTGATTTTAGAATTAATTCTGAAGGACTCATGTGTTTCTATGATAGAATTTGTGTACCAAATGAAAATCTCTCCGTGATGATATTCTCAAGGAAGCTCATTGTAGCACTTTTTTGATTCACTTGGGCTCGGTAAAGATGTATAAGGACCTTCAGGAATTGTACTGGTGGCCTGGTATAAAGAAGGCTATTACGGAGTTTGTGTCAAGATGTCTTACGTTTCAGCGACTCAAGGCTGAGCATCGTGTTCTCACAGGATTGTTACAACCAATTAAGCTTCATCAATGAAAGCGGGAAAGTATAAATATGGACTTTGTTAGTGGCTTACCGTCGACTCCAGCTAAGCATGATGCTACTTGGGTCATTGTTGACCATTTCACCAAGTCAACTCATTTCTTGCTTGTCAGGATGGACTACGTTCTTCCCAAGTTATCCGACTTATACATCAAGGAAGTAATCAGACTCCACGAAGTACCTAAATCAATCATCTCCGATCGAGATCCGCGTTTTGCTTCACGATTCTAGAAAGCATTGCAATGAGCTCTAGGTACTCGAGTCAACCTCAGTACAGCCTTTCACCCTCAGTCTGATGGCCAATCATAAAAGGTAATTCAAGTTTTGGAAGACATGCTTCGTGCATATGTTATTGATTTCGAAGGGACTTGGGAGAGGTCCCTACCTCTCATCAAGTTTGCTTACAATAATAGTCATCAATCGTCTATTAGGATGGCACCATATGAAGCATTGTATGGTAGAAGATGCAGAACACCATTATGTTGGTCTAAACTCAGTAAAGGTAAGATATTGGGCCCATATTTACTTCGAAAAACTGAAGAACGGGTTATCATCGTTCATGACCGTTTAAAAGTCGCTTTTGATCGACAAAAGGCCTATATTGATCCTAAGATGAGAGTTATATACAGTTTAATGTTGGCGAGAAAGTGTTTATGAAAGTCTCTCCAGCATTGTTCATAAAGAAAGACTTGCCTTTCAGAGGACGACCAAGAGGTCTGGACAAAATTTGTGTATTTTCAGTCTTTTCCCACTTCCTATTCCACGCAATGAATAAAGAGGGGCAGCTGTCATACCCGAATTTTGTCCAGGGTTTGAATATATAAGTAAATAAGGCCAAAATATATAATATAAATAATAATAAATAATGTCCAAATGTTCATTTACACCTAACAAGCCCAAATAACATATTGAGCCCAAAATCCTTTCTATTGTCTCTTTTATATACATAAAGCCCAAGTTACATTACAAAACCCGAATCCCATTATCCTGCCAATATGTCTATAGCTAAAAATGATCAAGAAAACACAAAATATCATAATTCCAAGTTTTCCCGCCCAAATGTCAATCTGAAAGGACACGTGTCGATCCCATATTTGCCCAAACCATTTCACCTGGATCATGGTTTTCTCTGACGTCAGTGGTCAGACCCTATAAATAGAGAGAGAGAAAAAGTCAGATCAATAATAATGACCATTAATTAATCACCATTAATAATAATAATAATAGGAGTGAGGGTTTTACCTCGAGAAGGCCACTGGTCGTCGGGAGCTAAGCCACCAGAAGCCAGAACGTTGTCGAAATTCGAGGTGACGCTGAGGCTGCCGAACGGTCATCGTGGAAGTGCAATCGTCACCGACCGTCAAAAAGGTACTCTAATTTTCTGATTTTCTTTCCTGTAAAAAGAGAAAATAAGTATGTTAGTTTTATAAAACCAAAATAAGAAGTAAAAACAGAAACAAATATAAAACCGGAAGTTTTGATAGCCGGTGTTAGGGTTTTGTCAGAGTTGAAGAGGTTGGGTTCAGGTAGATTTAGGCTTAGATTTGAGGAAGAACATGCGTCTCTGTTGAAACGGGAATTAGATCTAGGTTTAGGATTAAATATGGGTAAATTTAGGTTTCGGTATAACATAGGTACGGTGGCCAAATTTCGTCTCGCGACGGCCGATCAGAGGTAAGTGTGGCCGGGAAGAGAAAGGCGGTGGTTGGATTGAGATCAGGGATGTTTGGACGTTCGCTGGCATCATCTGTGACAGCCAGCGAACAGCTGAATGATGGCCGGAGCTGGTGGCTAGGGATCAATGGACAGAGACTAAGGCGGCTTGTTACCGGAATGTTTGGTGTTCTTCAAGTTCTTGAAGAACTTCGAAGAACACCATCGAAAAGCATGGGTTTTGATTTGTTTTGCTAAGGAATTCTGGGTAATTGGGTGTTTCAAGGAAAGAGAGGCATAGAGAGTTGAGAGGGTCAGGTGAGAGGAGAGAGAGTGAAATTATAAAAAAATGGGAAAAAAGAAAGAAAAGAGTGCTGAAGTGGTCTTTCTATAGGTACGGTCTTCGGGCCGACAAGCCCGCGAACCCCCAAAGTCAGCCTGCGCCCTTCTTTGTCTCTTCTTGTAATTCGGTTTGCACGTTTTAATAACATCTCAACTTGATCCCAAAATCCTTTTAATTCGACCCCGTATTTTTTCGTTCATTCAATTTAGTCCCCGAACCCTATGATTTGTACCCCTTGTTTGTGTAGTTTCAATTGGGCCATTGTGATTTGTAATTGGGCATTTAGTTTTGTATTTCTCTCATTTTAGTCCCTTGTTAATAAAATCAGTTTTAATGTTCAGTTTCTTTTAATTTAGTCATTTATTTTAATTGTTTAATTTAATTAAATGCAAATTAATTTATATATGTGTTGCAAGTTTTAAATTAAGCATGTAGAATTATTTGTTAGATGACCTAATCACATAGTATTAATTAAATATTAGATCCTTTAACCTAGGTTCTCTAATTAGGATTCAATAATTAAATTAGGTAGATAATTTTAGTAATTAGATGCATATTAAATATAATTCTAAAATTCTAATTTGGATGATGTTTCATTGTTTACAATGGGGTGTTATCTCAATATGAATTTAAATGAATTATATTTAATATACATAGTACTTATAACTGAATATCAATTTAGTTTTTTTTTAAATTAAAATTAAATTAAGACATTGTAGTTAATTAAATGTGTATTAAATAGAGCCTTTGGGGCCCAAATTTGGATGGTGCTCCATTGTTCACAATAGGGTGTTATCTCAATATTGGTCATAAAGGTGTATATTCGATATACATTTTCACCTATAACTGAGTAATAAATTGTTGGAGCCTTAATTAAGACTAGTACTTTAGTTAATTAGATCGATTAAATAATTAGGAATATGATTAATTTAAGGGCTTTACATTATGGAAGGTGTTCAAGCAATTGGCATTTTCTCACAAAAGCCATTAAATTAATTAATATTTATAGCATAAATAACTAATTAATTAGAGCCTTTTGGGAATAGTACTTAAAATTGACAAGACAATAAAAAGTCATTCATTTAAAACCTTTTATGTTGGAAATTCATTTTTTAAATACGAATAGATGTGCCACCTAACGGGGTGCTTTTAATCTCGTATTCAAACAAAACTGAATTTCCTTATAAAAGGATATCTGTATTCGGAACTTAAATTCAATTAATAATTATGGGGTAAATTAAATTCAAATAATTATTCGAAATGCCAAAATGCCATGTAAAATTAAAGGTAACGATAACGGGAGTTCGTAGGGATGCTAACCCTTCCCTACACGTAACCGACTCCCGAACCCAATTTTTAAGACATAAACTCTTGTTTGTTTTCCGGTGTCCAGTCTGCCTCGAAGTGATCGATGTCGACTCCAAAATGTTTTTTTAAAAGATAAATAAAATAAAATCAAATTTAATTTGAAAACCCTAAATTTAATATAAAAGATCAATCGTCAGGCTATTTTTATTTCAAAAATGGTCATGACAGCTTGGTTAATTAATTAGGAATATGATTAATTTAAGGGCTTTAAATATATGGAAAGTGTTCAAGCAATTGGCATTTTCTCATAAAAGCCATTAAATTAATTAATATTCATAGTTTTAAATAACTAATTAATTAGAGCTTTTTTAGGTTAGTACTTAAAATAAACAAGACAATAAAAGGACATTCATTATAAACAGGTTAGTACTTAAAATAAACAAGACAATAAAAAGACATTCATTATAAACCTTTTATGTTGGAAATTCATTTTTTAAATATGAATAGGGGTGCCACCTAACGGGGCACTTTTAATCTCATATTCGAATAAAATAAATTTCCTTATAAAATGATATATGCATTCAGAATTTAAATTCAATTAGTAATTATGGGATAAAGTAAATTCAAATTATTATTCGAAATGTCAAAATGCCATGTAAAATTAAAGGTACCGATAACGGGAGTTTGTAGGGGTGCTAATCCTTCCCTACACGTAACTGACTCATGAACCCAATTTTTAAAACAGAATCTCTAGTTTGTTTTTTCGGTGTCCGGTCTACCTAGAAGTGATCGGTGGCGACTCCAAAATGTTTTTAAAAGGATAAATAAGGGGAAATCAAATTTAATACGAAAAACCCTAAATTTTCAAGATTAAATTAAAATTGGCCAGAAAACCCTAATTTTACAAAAAGATCAATCGCCATGCTATTTTTACACACCCAATTTCAAAAATTGTTGTGACAGGGGTCGAGATAGACTCTTCGGGGTCGAGATACACTCTACGGAGTCGAGTTAGACTCTACGAAGTTGGTTCAAGCACTACGATATTACATAGCACAAAATGTGCGAGTATGAGGGGCAAAGGGCGTCCTCGAGTACGTACTCATCTCAGTCGCTTCGGCGATGTAGACGCTACGGCATCGTATACACTACGGTGTCGTGATGACTCGCGTACCATAACATCACATGATTTTTTACTTTGGGCGATAATACATGAAATATATTTATGCATGTTGTTATGCTAAAAAGCGTAAAATATATTTGATTGGTAAAATAAAGATTCGATGATATGATATAAACTGCAATTGGGATACGCTTGCCATTTTGCAGGAACTGTATTGCACTATTATATGACAGAGGAATGACTTGATATTTACCTTGGATCATAAGATTTTACAGTACAGCTACATAACTTTACAGTAAAGAATTATTGCAGTACAAATTTCTTACATGATTATTCCTGCATTACAGATTACATGATTTTATACTTTGGGCTATAATACATGAAATGCATTTATGTAGACAGTTAAGTTAAAAAGCTTAACGTATATTTGATTAATAAAATAAAATTTTGATGTTATGATATAAAATGTAATTTGGATTTGCTTGCCATTTTGCAGGAAATGTATAGCACTGCTAAATGACAAGGAATGACTTTAATAAGTTTATTTTATGTTATTTCTATACATTAAAATGATTTACTTCAATTTATAGTTGCCTCACTAAGTGAATACTTAGCGTGTGATGTTTCATACGTAGGTTATTGTAAACTTATCGGAAGATGAGTTAAGCATGTTAATTGTTGCGCGTAATAAGTGCTACGCAATTGTGCAAGTATACACGTTGCAAGTTATAGTATAAAAGATATCGTCTCCACAAGGATTGGTGCCACTTCAAGAATCTAGTCTCTTGCACTGTAAAAAGTAAAAACGCAAATTGAAGATTATAGGAGTTTTAACTAATAACTAATCTAGAAAGCAATAAAGTAAAAGAATAAATGAGATCAAATGAGAGAGATAGGCCAGGTTATCGTGAGTTGAGGTGTGATAGCCGATTGGATCATCTTGGTAAAAGAGTCCACGGACAACTCAGTTGTCGTGGCAACTTGCACAACGGGTTGCCTTGGCAACTAATCGATTGTTGCCTGGGCGACTAGTTGGGCGACTACTTGGGCGTATGGGCAGCAACCTTCAAGGTTCGGTAAAGCGTTCTTCAATGGTTTCTTCTTATCCCTAAGTCGAAACTCTAGCTACTTGTGCATGCCTTGATAATACATCCCTGCGTCAATCAAGGGTGAACAACAACCAATCTTGCGCTCCTCTTAGCCATTGAAATCCTTGACTTATTCCTAACCTGGATTAATCTTTACCATCAATAGATTGAATAAAGATCATATTCATTTTTTTCTTGAATCTAACTCTCCCGATATTAGATAACTAGATGAAGTTACGAGATCCTCTCCCAATTTACTCGCAAACAAGAATAAGAACCAAGAATGAATAAACCTTGAATAGAAAAGTGCAAACTCTTATTACCTAAACAAAATCCAATAGTTTCTCACAACCACAAAACACAATAATCATAGACAAATAGATTTAGTCCATGGCTAGGTTCCAAAGAAACACAAGATAAATAATCTCTAGCATGAACCTAATTGAACAAGAAAGAAAAAGATGAAGGATGAAGCTTGTCGAAATCCTCCTTGCCCTAGATGCTTGTCGAAAATTCTCTCTTCTTGCTCTCCTCCTCAAGTTGACGATATGGCATCTAAATTATAGGGCTAGGTCAAAGTCCTTCTTTGAGGAGGAAGTTAAGTTGGAATTAAATTATCTTTAAAGAATATAATTATTTATTATAATTATATTCCTTCTAGAACTTCTCCTATCTTCTTGGACTTTAATTCTTCTTTAATCTCTTCATGGAAATCAAATTCTTTTGGGATTTATCTTTGCTCCATGTCATCTTGGGCTTGTCTAGTTATCAATTTCGACTACCATATCACCTTATTTCTTTGTCGATAATTGCCCTGGCAACTAGCTCGGCGTCTCCTTCATGCATTGCCCTGGCAACTAGCTCTGCATCTCCTTCATGTATTGCCCTGGCAACTAGCTCTAGCCTTGCTTTGGCAAGTGATCCTGTACATACACACAAAACACACCAAAGCAGCATCTTTTCCCACAAAACTACCAAGTTATGTAATCAAGCTCAACGATGGAAGGAAACATGGATTAATGCATGAATGGCTGATTATGCAACTAATATGAGCCTAAGTCTAACAATAATATGAGTAAAAAGAGTAAGAAAAAAAGTACTTTTGAACACTTATCACACCCCAAACTCGAACTATTGCTTGTCCTCAAGGAAAGCAAACTAATAATTACCTGCCAAAACTTCAATTCTCAGAACTGGGGCACAAATAATGATTGGCTTTTCATTTTTCAGAAAACTTAGGAGTTACTCAGAATCAAACTATAATGCTTGTGAGTGTGTGCGGAGTTGTGTGCAAGTTGATTTTTCGGATTCTATGCAAACAAGAGGTTTTCAAATTACTTCATTGGGTTATTTTTAACATGTTTTAACTAGAGCCAATTTTGGGCACCTCTAGTGTTTTGTTTTTAGTTTTATTCGACTAGAGCCGGTTTCAGGCACCTCTAGCAATCAATTTTTTTAGCACATACTAGAGCCAGTTTCGGGCACCTCTAGTGATCAATTTTTTTAGCACATGCTAGAGCCAATTTTGGGCACCTCTAGCATTCATCCAATTTTTATTATAATCCCCCAATTTGTTAATTATCAACCTAAGTTCACTAGAATTCCTTAAATCAATCAAACCACTACAGTGTTTCATCAAATTTAGCATCATAGTAAAATTCTAAGTTTTTCCATGGTTATCCTAGAATAAAAATTCTATCAATTAAGTGCATTGGCAAAGTCATCATCGGATATTCATCAAATCTAAGCAATTACATCGTCCTCTTCATCAGTGTCATTGGCTTTTCGCTTGGAGGATTCAATTGATGCGGTCTTTGTTGGTGCAATAGAGGACTCGTCTGAATCTGAAAAATTAGAAAATGATTCCGTAGGAGTTGATTCGGGCATAGGTGCTTTACCTTTGGCTTTTGCAGTGGTTGCCAGAATGTCTTTAGCTTTGGTTGCCGTGGCATCTTCAGGGTTGGTTGCTGGGGCATCTGCTTGTGCAGGCACGATGTAGGTTGCCGCGACATCATCTGTTGTGGTTGTCGTGGCGACTTCTTCATTGGTTGCCGGGGCAAGGATCTCGGCATGAAAGATTGGGAGCGGCACGTGATTGTCCAGGTACTTTTCTAGGATGACTTGGGTAATGGCATTGTTGTGCTCCTTCATGTACCACATGAACACTATTTGCCGGTCTTCAATTTGCCTTAGGTGGCTCACTAATGGTTGTAAGAGTGCTTCAAAGTGTCCCGAGGTTGATGGCCGAGTTGCCCAGGTGTTAGGTGCTTGGGCAGTAGGGATTGCCGGGGCGGTAGGAGTTGCTGCGGCAATTGGAGGCCTTGAAGATTTTCCCAGTGCCTCTCCCATTAGCTTTCGGATTTGTGCTTGATTCCAACCGGACTTTTGTAGGGCCTTTTCATCGGTGGACTCACTTGGGACATGCATCTCCTTGCAAAGATTAGAAATTAAGCAAGGGAAGAAAAGAGAACCCTTATCTTTTGAGCTACATACAAAAATCTCTTCACAAATAATTTTTCCAATGTTAATGATGCGATTATGCAAAATAGAATGTATGAGCAAAAGACGTGGTATATCAACGGTAGTATTGTGTGTGGTGGGCATTAAAGAAGTTTTAACAAACTTATTCCATAGTTTTACCTCGGGTTTAAGCTGAAGGCGATTTACCGTGCCCTTGTATTTACCGTCGTTCCATTGAGTTCCCGGTTGAGTGAGTTCTTGAAGCTCCTTGTCGAGTTGCTTGGGCGTGATTTGATCAACGAAAGCTTGATGCTCGTCCTTCTCAATATAAAGCTCGTAAAAGGTGTTGACATTTTTGGGGCTTATGAGTATGGCCTTGTCACGAACAAAAACATAAGGATTATCCGGGTTAGGTGAGTGAGCATAGAATTCTCTTACCCATGAGATGTTGCCCGGTTTTGATTGATGGCAAAAGATTTGCCACTTTTATGTGCAATCCTCTCGAAGATGAATGGTTCAAGGCCGAAATCTTGATGAGAGTTGGAGTATTCAAAGCCTTGTTCTTCATAAATCTTTCGGCTTTCAAACTTGGAGTGAAATCTTTCTTGAACCACCGGTGTAGAAAACTTCTTGTATCTTGGTTCTTTGGAGGAACTTGGATGAACCAAAAATTTAATTTTGGATGCCATGGATGATCTTGGTTGTGAGTTTTGTAAAAACAAATAAAATAAACTAAAATAAACTAAAGAGTTACAAGATAAAAAGTAGGAATAGGTTAAGGGTGATGGGTTTTATAGAAAAGATAGGTGGTAAATATGGTGGGTGGGATTAGGGGAAGACGAAAAAGGGGTTTTGGTTTAGGGGAAGGGTAACGGCAAGGGGTGTTTAATTAGGGTAAGTTGGAGGCATTATATAAGCCTTAGATTCATCCCATTAATTTCCTTGTTGAAGATGTTTTCCTTCTTGGATTAAAATTCCTCTTTATCTTGAACTCTTTTCCTACAATTCAAAGACAAATCAAATAAGGATTAAAATTAAAGATAAAATAATAAAAGAAAATAAATAAAGATGTGTAAAGGGATTCTTAAACTTAAAGAAAGATAAAAAATAAGAAAATCTATCCTAAAAAATCAAATAATCGAAAGTAATAAAAAATAAAAAAATTAAAAATTAAATAGTTTGAAAAAATTAAAAATAAAAAAAATAAAATAAAATATTGAAAGGAGAGCAAGCTCATGCATCTCATTAGGTGACCACTTCTTTGTTACGTTCCACATGGGCACCATTGTAGTGTTTCAATCTTTGTCCATTAACTTTGAATTCATGTTTGTCAGTGATGGACTTGATTATCACGGCACCATGGGAGAATGGTTTGACAACTTTGAATGGTCCCGACCATCTTGATTTCAGCTTTCCCGGGAAAAGGTTTAGCCGAGAATTGAATAGGAGAACTAGTTGCCCTGGCGTGAATTACTATGGCAATAGCTTCTTGTCATGCCATTGCTTTCTTTTCTCCTTGTAGATTCGTGCATTTTTATAGGCGAGTGCACTAAATTCTTCTATCTCATTGAGGTCCAACAAACGCTTTTGTCCGGCACTTTCCCAATCCATATTCACGGTCTTGATTGCCCAGTATGCCTTGTGTTCGATTTCCACCGGTAGATAGCATGTTTTTCCATAAACAAGTCGGAAGGGGGACATACCTAAGGGTGTTTTGAATGCAGTGCGATATGCCCAAAGCGTGTCATCTAGTTTTAATGACCAATCCTTCCTAGAGGGATTTACAACTTTCTCGAATATACCCTTCAATTCCCGGTTGGAAATTTCTGCTTGCCCATTGGTTTATGGGTGATATGACGTGGCAATCTTGTGTGATACGCCGAAGCGTTGCAACATCTTGGCAATAAGTCTGTTGTCAAAATGCTTGCCTTCATCACTGATAATTGCTCTCGGCATCCCAAACCGTGTAAATATGTTTTTCTGCAAGAATCGTTGCACAGTCTTAGAATAGTTGTTGGGAACTGCAGCTGCCTCAACCCATTTAGACACGTAGTCGACGGCAAGTAGAATGTAGAGGTTGCCGAATGAAGATGGGAAAGGTCCCATAAAATCGATCCCCCATACATCGAACAATTCAACCTCGATGATGTTCTGGAGTGGCATCTCATGTCGTCTAGAGATATTGCTCGTCCTCTGGCAACGATCACATTGCTTGTAAAAGTTTTGGGCATCTTTGTACAATGTTGGCCAATACAACCCGGATTGCAAAACTTTGGCCGCGGTATGAGTTCCTCCAAAATGTCCTCCATAGGGTGAAGAATGGCATTGACAGAGTACATTCTGTTACTCTTCTTCATGGACACATCGGCATATAACCTGATCTGCACATTATTTAAACAAAATAGGCTCGTCCCAAAAGTAATGCTTAGCATCATGGCGGAACTGCTTCTTCCCTTGGTGAGTAAGGCCGTAAGGTAAAATACCACAAACAAGGAAATTAACTAAATCCGCGTACTAGGGTATTGCCGAGGAATGTGCTGCCTTGGCGACTGCTCCCAAAATTGCCGAGGTGTGCGCGTTAAGGGCTGCTGCAGCATCGAGAGTTGCTGAGGTGTGCGCGTCCATGGTTGCCAAGGCGTCGAGGGTTGCCGAGGCATGCGCGTCCATGGTTGCCGAGGCAACTAAAATTTGTTCATCCAGGAATGCATCGCATATCTCTAGATTCGCGTCCTCCTCCCTATTGCCTTCTTGTGTAGCATTAACATTTTGATCAGCTTCTTTTCTTGGTCGATTGACTAGCCAATTTGACTTTTCTTGTTGTTCCTCATTGACTGGTTCTTCATACTCCTCAGGTTCCTCTTGATCGGCAATGTAGTTGCCGAGGCAACTAAATTCCTCATCGAAGTTAAACTCTGCCGTAACATGAAGAAGTTGGCATTCTTCTGGATCATCGACATGCCCTAGTGTTTGGAACACATTTAGTTTAACTTGCTGGTCATTCACCCTCATTGTGTGTTCTCCCTTTTCAACATCGATGAAGGTTCTCCCTGTTGCTAGGAATGGTCTCCCGAGAATGATAGGTGCATGCTCATCTGCTTCACAATCCAAAATAATAAAGTCAGCGGGAAAAATAAATTTATCAACTTTTACCAGTATGTCCTTGATTTTTCCCTCTGGATGCACATAGGATCTGTCGGCTAGCTGTAGCATAATTGTTGTAGGTCTTGCCTTCCCGATTCATAGTTTCTAGAAAACTGATTTAGGCATCAAGTTTATGCTAGCCCCAAGGTCGCATAATGCTTTCCCGACATAGTGGTTTCCAATGGAACAGGGTATTGTGAAACTTTTGGGATCCTTCAACTTGGGTGGCATACGATTGTGCAACATTTCCATGCATCCCTCTGTTGCGGCAACTGTTTCAAACTCTCCTAGCCTTGTCCTCTTGGACATAATGTCTTTAAGAAACTTGGCATAGTTTGGCATTTTTTCAATTGCTTCCACCAATGGAAAGTTGATGTGGACTTGCTTTAGGATATCAAGAAACTTCTTGAATTGATATTCTTGCTTTTTTCGCTTCAACCTTTGTGGGAATGGTGGTGGAAGTTAGATATCTTCGATCCTTTCATTGGTTTGGAACCTGATTGACGACATTGCCAGGACAACTGGAGTTACCGAGGCATTATCAATTGGGGTTGCCGAGGCATGCTTATCACAAGTTGTCGAAGCATCCTTATCGTCGGTTTCCGAGGCATGCTTATTGTCGGTTGCCACGATAATTCCTGGTTCAGCATCTGAGGCTTTGCCGCTAGGTTCGTCTTGATCTTTTTGTGGAGTTTTGTTTGATGAGCGGGCTTGAGCCTCTCTAAGTTGTTGGCCACTTCTAGTGACGATCGCCTTACATTGCTCATGGCCAGTTCCTCTTGCGACTTCAGTATTGCTAGTTAAACCTCCTTGCGGTCTAGCATTCAGATTTTGAGCAAATTGTCCGACTTGATTTTCCAATGATTTGATTGTTGCCTCTTGGTTTTGCAATCTCATCTCGATCCTATTAATAAAAGCATCAGTTCTTTTTATGAAGTTACTATTCTCAGCCATATAAGATTCAGTTTTCATCAAAAAAGCATTTAGAGAATTTTCCAAAGAACTAGATGTTGTCGGTTGTTGCTGCGGTAACTGTTGTCGTGGCATATTATGCTGGAATCCCGATGCTTGTGCATTTTGATTGTTCTAGTTTAGAGGATTGTTGGGATTACTCCATGAAAAATTAGGGTGCTTCTTCCAAGCTGGATTGTATGTATTGGACATCACATTGTTGTTCTGATTGTAATTCCCCACGTAGAAGCTGGATTCCGGATTCTGCATACATTCAGAAGAATCATGGTTATCACCACATAACTCACAAAAAGAATCCATTACCTTGACCTCATGTGTGTTGTTTGGTTTTTGCATGTTCTGGACCATCTTGGTTAAAGTGGCCAATTGTGTCGAAATTGAATCTGATGATCCTAGTTCATGTATTGTGGCTTGGCGTCTAACTCCTCCTCTTCTAGTAGAAGGGAATTGATAATCATTCTTGGCTAGCCTGTTTAGAATTTGCATTGTTTCCTCCGGTGACTTATCTAGGAGTATGCAATTTTCCGAGGCATCTAGCATCATCCTTGCTGGTGTATTCACGGCGTTGTAAAACATTGTTACTTGAGTCGACACCGGAAATTCGTGTAGGGGGAATTTGTGTAGAAGTTCTCTATATCGCTCCCAAGCCTCGTACATGGATTCATCATCTGCCTGCCGAAAAGAAGTAATATCGTTACGAAGCTTATCAGTCAAATTTTTAGGATTAAACCGAGCAAGGAAATTACGACAAAGATCGGTCCAAGATGCTATTGATCCGGCAGGAATGCTATTCAACCATGCTTTCGCCCTATCCCTCATTGAATAGGGGAATAATCTTAATCGTAAGACATCGGGGGTGACTCCGTGTATTTTGAACGAGTTGTAAATCTCGAGGAAAGATTTAAGATGTTGTCGTGCATCTTCAGTTGCTGAGCCGCCAAATTGACCAATTGTGTTGATCATATTAAACATTATCGGTTTCAACTCAATGTGGTCGGCTTTAATTTCAGGTGTGACAACTCCTGGATTAAGTCCATCAAGATCTTCTTCAAGATAGTCTCGAATAGTTCTGTTTCGTGCAAGAATCACTCCTCCTCCTGCTGGAACATCTTGATTCATATTGTCGTCTTGATTAGCCATTGCTACTCTTATCCTTCGTCTAAGTCTTTGTAAGGTTCGTTCGATTTCTGGATCAAAGGGATATTATGATGTAATCGGTCTCGCCCTGGTTATATACCAATGCAAAACCAAAGTTTGTTAGCCCTTTGAATCTTAAACAAGAAAAGTAAAAAGAAAGTGCAAGAAAATAAAAACAAAGTCGCTATTGCCAATCCCCGGCAACGGCGCCAAAAACTTGTTGCGCGTAATAAGTGCTACGCAATTCTGCAAGTATACACGTTGCAAGTTATAGTATAAAAGATATCATCTCCACAGGGATTGGTGCCACTTCAAGAATCTAGTCTCTTGCACTATAAAAAAGTAAAAACACAAATAGAAGATTATAGGAGTTTTAAATAATAACTAATCTAGAAAGCAATAAAGTAAAAGAATAAATGAGATCAAATGAGAGAGATAGGCCAGGTTATCGTGAGTTGAGGTGTGATAGCCGATTGGATCGCCTTGGTAAAAGAGTGCAAGGGCAACTCAGTTGCCGTGGCAACTTGCACAACGGGGTTGCCTTGGCAACTAATCGATAGTTGCCTGGGTGACTACTTGGGCGTCTGGGCAGCAACCTTCAAGGTTCGGCAGAGCGTTCTTCAATGGTTTCTTCTTATCCCTAAGTTGAAACTCTAGCTACTTGTGCATGCCTTGATAATACATCCCTGCGTGAATCAAGGGTGAACAACAACCAATCTTGCGCTCCTCTTAGCTGTTGAAATCCTTGACTTATTCCTAAGCTGGATTAATCTTTACCATCAATAGATTGAATAAAGATCACATTCATTCGTTTCTTGAATCTAACTCTCCCGATATTAGATAAGTAGATGAAGTTAAGAGATCCTCTCCCAATTCACTCGCAAACAAGAATAAGAACCAAGAATGAATAAACCTTGAATAGAAAAGTGCAAACTCTTATTACCTAAACAAAATCTAATAGTTTCTCACAACCACAAAACACAATAACCATAGCCAAATAGATTTAGTTCATGGCTAGGTTCCAAAGAAACACAAGATAAATAATCCCTAGCATGAACCTAATTGAACAAGAAAGAAAAAGATGAAGGATGAAGCTTGTCGAAATCCTCCTTGCCCTAGATGCTTGTCGAAAATTCTCTCTTATTGCTCTCCTCCTCAAGTTGACAATATGGCCTCTAATTTATAGGGCTAGGTCAAAGTCCTTCTTTGAGGAGGAAGTTAAGTTGGAATTAAATTATCTTTAAAGAATATAATTCTTTATTATAATTATTTCCTTCTAGAACTTCTCCTATCTTCTTGGAATTTAATTCTTCTTTAATCTCTTCATGGAAATCAAATTCCTTTGGGATTTAGCTTTGCTCCACGTCATCTTGGGCTTGTCTAGTCATCAATTTCGACTACCATATCACCTTGTTCTTTGTCGACAATTGCCCTGGCAACTGGCTCGGCGTCTCCTTCATGCATTGCCCTGGCAACTAGCTCGGCATCTCCTTCATGTATTGCCCTGGCAACTAGCTCCAGCCTTGCTTTGGCAAGTGATCCTATACATACACACAAAACACACCAAAGCAGCATCTTTTCCCATAAAAACTACCAAGTTATGTAATCAAGCTCAACGATGGAAGGAAACATGGATTAATGCATGAATGGCTAATTATGCACCTAATATAAGCCTAAGTCTAACAATAATATGAGTAAAAAGGGTAAGAAAAATAGTACTTTTGAACACTTATCATTAATCAAGCTGCAATCTGCCAACCATCAACAAGACATTCTAAATTTATGATATTCTTTAGTGGGCATGTATCAATTTATTCGTTAATTAATTTATAAGCTAGTTTTATGTCAGATGTTAAAAAAATTACAAGTCAGGAAATCAGCTAAATAATTCAGTAACATCTTCAATGTGTATTTAATCATCGAATATACGTTGAGGGTGTTACATTAAGTGGTACCAGAGCTACATGTTTAGCCAGTTCTGGATGCTAAACCGAGTTTGTTATAAGTTATCAGTAAATACATGCCCCTTGAATGTCATATTACTGATGTGTTGATTGTATGACTTGAAGCTGCTCCTCATTAGTAATAGATGAGATAAGATTATAATAAGAAAAGTAAGACGCTACTGGATTTCGTCAATCGACAAATCTCAGAGGTCAAGAAAGGACTCACAGCGAATACAATGAAGTAAAATAGTTATTGTAATCAACTAAAGTTTGAGTTGGTTTACTTGCATTGTAAGGAGCTGATGCAGTAATTATAAGATGTTAGTTTTTAACATATATACATGCACTTATGTTTATAACAGCATAGATTATAAGGGAATATATCGACTACATGGAGTACCAACCTCGATAGTATCTAATAGAGATCTGAGGCTTACTTTAAGATTTTTGAAGGTCTGAAAGATATGAATATTGAAAAGTCAGAAGAAGTAATATTATTCCTAAGGGAACATGTTTTTATTTGGGTGGATTAATGCCACAAAATAGTACTTACAATAGAAGTGAACTGGAAAATTTTCTAGGAGTTAAAAGAGCTGAAAGCTCAACTGTAAGAATTGTTAGACTGGGTTATAATTAATCCAATGTACTATTGTGAGAAGCTCCAGAATTATCCGTAAAGAAGAAAGATAGTTCTTTACGACCATGTAGTGATTATTTATAAAAGGAAAATAAGAAAAAGATAATGATATATTTTCTATCAGGATTATCAGTTAACTTGAACTAGAAAGACTGGATATGAGTTTGGGTATTAAAAGAGGCTTTCTTAAGTCATATTACTTCAGCTATAGGGATCTAAGTCGATCCTAAAAATATTACAGAGTTTCACAGTTTCTTAAGACTTATTGGTTATGATCGAAGGTCTGTGAAAGATTTCTTGATGATATGTTATGAGCTTGTATAATTGAGTTTAAAATCATGGAAAAGATACATATATCGTTAGTAGAAATTGCTTATAGTAATAGTTATCAAAGAAGTATACATATGGCACCCTACGAGGCTCTCTACGGTCAAAAGAGTAAATCATTATTAAATTAGTTCGAGTTGAAGATCATAAATTAATTAAGTCGGATTTATTACAATAAATGGAAGAAAAAGTAAAGATTATACAATATAATCTTAAAAAGATTAATGATCGACATAAGTCTTATGTAGACTTGAAAGGAAAAGATATTCAATTCGAAGACAAAAGAAGAACATGATGTCTATCTTCGCATTGTTCTTCAGACTCTTCGAGAAAATAAGCTATATGCTAAGTTGTTAAAGTGTAAATTTTGGTTGTCAGAAGTTGATTTTCTTATTCATGTGGTTTTGGCAGAAGAGACAAGAGTAAATCCCAAGAAAGTACAAACTATAGTTGAATAGAAACCTCTGAAGAATGTTTTCGAAGTTCGAAGTTTTTTGGGACTTGTTGGTTATTATCGAAAGTTTGTAAATAATTTCTTGATGATTGCCTCCCCACTGACCAAGCTATAGAGGAAAGGTATGTCATTCAGTTGGACAGATAAGTGCCAATAAAATTTTGAGACATTAAAGAAGATTTTAATCGAAGCCCCGATATTAGTACAACCAGAATCGGAAAAAGATTATGTAGTTTATAACGATGCTTCTCATAAAGGTTTGGGAAGTGTACTTAAGTAAGAAGAAAAAGTAGTGGCTTATGCTTCGAGACAACTTAAGATGCATGAGAGGAAATTATCCTACTCATGATTTGGAGCTGGCAATGTTTGTATTTGCTTTAAAGATATAGCGTCATTATTTATATGGTGAATGATGCTATATTTACATAGATTAAAGAAGTTTAAAGTATCTATTAACTAAAAGGAAGTTGAACCTAAGGCAAGAAGGTGGATAGTCGGTATAAGGATAAATCTGATTGAAATAAGAATTTTGATATCAGATTTAGAAATTAAAAATGCATTATAATGTATTGAATTTGGATCGAACAAGATTATTAAGCGTGCTCAGGTCAGAGAAATTCAAGGATGGGTGACCTTCTGGTAAGTGTCATGCAATCAAATTTTTGATCGAATAAGTAGAAGAAGGTGAAACCGAAGACTTTGAAATTAGTCTGATGGATGTTTGTTGTTGCGCGTAATAAATGCTACGCAATTGTGCAAGTATACACGTCGCAAGTTATAGTATAAAAGATATCGTCTCCACAGGGATTGGTGCCACTTCAAGAATCTAGTCTCTTGCACTGTAAAAAGTAAAAACACAAGTGAAGGATTATAGAAGTTTTAACTAATAACTAATCTAGAAAGCAATTAAGTAAAAGAAAAGATGAATTCGAATGAGAGAGATAGGCTAGGTTATCGTGAGTTGAGGTGTGATAGCCGATTGGATTGTCTTGGTAAAGAGTGCACGGGCAACTCGATTGCCGTGGCGACTTACAACAACGGGGTTGCCTTGGCAACTAATTGATGGTTGCTTGGGTGACTAGTTGGGCAACTACTTGGGCGATCGGGCAGCAACTTCAAGGTTCGGCGGAGCGTTCTTCAATGGTTTCTTCTTATCCCTAAGTCGAAACTCTAGCTACTTGTGCATGCCTTGATAATACATCCCCTGCGTGAATCAAGGGTGAACAACAACCAATCTTGCGCTCCTCTTAGCCGTTGAAATCCTTAACTTATTCCTAAGCCGGATTAATCTTCACCATCATTGGATTGCATAAAGATCATATTCATTCGTTTCTTGAATCTAACTCTCCCGATATTAGATAAATGGATGAAATCACGAGATCCTCTCCCAATTCACTCGCAAACAATAATAAGAATCAAGAATGAATAAACCTTGAAATAGAAAAGTGCAAACTCTTATTACCTAAACAAAAACCAATAGTTTCTCACAACCACAAAACATAATAACCATAGCCAAGTAAATTTAGTTCATGGCTAGGTTCCAAAGAAACACAAGATAATTAATCCCTAGCATGAACCCAATCGAACAAAGATGAAGGAAGAGGCTTGTCGAAATCCTCCTTGCCCTTGATGCTTGTCGAAAATTCTCTCCTCTTTCCCTACTTGGACTTGCCGAAATTTCCCTCTTGCTCTCCCTTGGAGTTGTCGAAATCTCCTTGATATTTATAGGGCTAGGCCAAAGTCCTTCTTTGAGGAGGAGTTTGAGTTGGAATTAAATTATCTTTAAAGAATATAATTCTTTATTATAATTTTATTCCTATTAGAACTTCTCCTATCCTCTTGGAATTTAATTCTTCTTTAATCTCTGCATGGCAATCAAATTCCTTTGGGCTTGGACCTTGCTCTATGTCATCTTGGGCTTGTAAAATCATGAATTTCGACATCCATATTGCTTTTGGTCTTTGTCGACAAATGCCATGGCAATCTGGCTCAGCGTCTCCTTCATGCACCGCCCGGCAACTAGCTCGGCATTGCTTTGGCAAGTGATCCTGCACATACACACACAAAAACACACCAAAGCAGCATCTATTTCCACAAAAATCACCAAGTTATGTAATCAAGCTCAACGATTGAAGGAAACATGGATTAATGCATGAATGGCTAACTATGCAACTAATATGATCCTAAGTCTAACAATAATATGAGTAAAAAGGGTAAGAAAAATAGTACTTTTGAACACTTATCACACCCCCAAACTCGAACTATTGCTTGTCCTCAAGCAATGCAAACTCATAATTACCGCCAAGACTTCAAATTTTCACAAACTTAGCTTTGAACTTGATTTCAATTCTCTGAACGGGGCACAAAGTATGATTGGCTTTTTATTTTTGAAAAGCGAGGAATTACTCGGAATCAAACTATAATGCTTGTGAGTGTGCGGAGTTGTGTGCAAGTTGATTTTTCGGATTCTATGCAAACAATAGGTTTTCAAATTACTTCATTGGGTTCTTTTTAACATGTTTTAACTAGAGCCAATTTGGGCACCTCTAGTGTTTTATTTTTAGTTTTCTTAAGTTAATTTAATCGACTAGAGAGCGGTTTGGGCACCTCTAGTTAAAAAAATTTAACGCCTCCTAGAGCCAGTTTGGGCACCTCTAGTGATCAATTTTTTTAGCATATGCTAGAGCCAATTTCGGGTACCTCTAGCATTCATCCAATTTTTATTCTAATCCCCAATTAGTTAATTATCAACCTAAGTTTACTAGAACTCCTTAAATCAATCAAACCACAACAAGTGTTTCATTAAATTTAGCATCATAGTAAAATTCTAAGTTTTTTCATGGTTATCCTAGAATAAAAATTCTATCAATTAAGTGCATTGGTAAAGTCATCATTGAATATTCATCAAATCTAAGCAATTTTTGTTCCAATTAAAGGCATGGCAAGCAATTTATGTATCCTAAATGTAATGCTTAAGATTAATGTAACTAAACATGGTAATTACTAATAACAATCCCCCCCAAACTCGAGTGAGGCATTGTCCTCAATGCATGTATAAAAATAACGAAAAATAACAATAAAAATAAAAATGCATACGAGGACTTACTCCGAGAGTTCGTCATCGTAGATGATTAGTTTCCTTCTAGTTGGCGTCTTGATTTTCTTGCTTGAACGCGATGGTTGTTTTCTTGTTCTTTGGGATGTCTTTAGCTTTGGTTGCCGTGGCATCTTCATGGTTGGTTGCCTTGGCATCAGCTTGTGCAGGCACGATGTAGGTTGCCGCGGCATCTTCTTCATTGGTTGCCGGGGCAAGGATCTTGGCAGTAAATTTCCTTAGCATAGTAGTTGTGAGTCTTGTTGTGAAAAAGAAAACAAAGAAAACCTGAAAACTAAAGATAATGAAGAAAAAATAAAATATCTCCTAAAAATAAAAATGAAAATAAAAAGAAAAAGAAAAAGGAAATACTGAAAGGAGAGCATGCTCATGCATCTCCTAAGTTGACCACTTCCTTGTTACGTTCCACATGGGCACCATTGTAGTGCTTCAATCTTTGTCCATTAACTTTGAATTCATGGTCGTCAGAGATGGACTTGATTATCACGGCGCCATGGGAGAATGGTTTGACGACTTCAAATGGTCCTGATCATCTTGATTTCAGCTTTCCCGGGAAAAGTTTTAGCCGAGCCCTGGCGTGAATTGCCGTGGCAATAGTTTCTTGTCATGCCATCGCTTTGTTTTCTCCTTGTAGATTCGTGCATTGTTATAGGCGAGTGCACGAAATTCTTCTATCTCATTGAGATCCATCAAGCGCTTTTTGTCCGCACTTCCCAATCCATATTCACGGTCTTGATTGCCCAGTACGCCTTGTGCTCGATTTCCACCGGTAGATGACATGTTTTACCATAGACAAGCCGGAAGGGGGACATACCTAATGGTGTTTTGAATGCAGTGTGATATGCCCAAAGTGTGTCATCTAGTCTTAATGACCAATCCTTCCTTGAGGGATTTACAACTTTCTCGAGTATTCCCTTCAACTCTCGGTTGGAAATTTCTGCTTGCCCGTTGGTTTGTGGGTGATATGCCGTGGCGATCTTGTGTGATATGCGAGCGTTGCAACATCTTGGCAATTAGTCTGTTGTCAAAATGCTTGCCCCGTCGCTGATAATTGCTCTCGGCATCCCAAACCGTAAATATGTTTTTCTCGCAGAATCGTTGCACGGTCTTGGAATCGTCGTTGGGAACTGCAGCTGCCTCTACCCATTTAGACACATAGTCGACGGCGAGTAAGATGTAGTGGTTGCCGAATGAAGATGGGAAAGGTCCCATAAAATCGATCCCCCATACATCGAACAGTTCCACCTCGATGATGTTCGGAGTGGCATCTCATGTCGCCTAGAGATATTGCCCGTCCTCCGCAACGACCACATTGCTTGTAAAAGTCTTGGGCATCTTTGTACAATGTTGGCCAATACAAACCGGATTGCAAGACTTTGTCGCGATACGAGTTCCTCCAAAATGTCCTCCATAGGGTGAAGAATGGCATTGCCGAGTACATTCTGTTGCTCTTCTTGTGGGACACATCGGGCGTATAACCCGATCCGCACATTGTTTAAACAAAAGAGGCTCGTCCCAAAAGTAATTTCGCATCATGGCGGAACCGCTTCTTCCCTTGGTGAGTAATGCCATACGGAAAAATACCACAAACAAGGAAGTTAACTAAATCTGCGTACCAGGGTATTGCCGAGGCATGTGCTGCCGTAGTGTCTGCTCTCAAAATTGCCGAGGCGTGCGCGTCAAAGACGCGCTGTGGCGTCGAGAGTTGCCGAGGCGCGTGTGCATCCATGGTTGCCGAGGCGTCATGGGCTGCCGAGGCGTCAAGGATTGCCGAGGCGATTAGAATTTGTTCATCCGGGAATGCATCGCATATCTCTAGATCCGCGTCCTCCTCCCTATTGCGTTCCAAACGTGATAAGTGATCGCCACTTGATTTTCTGTTCCTTTCCGTCCTTAATTTCAATATCAAATTCTTGTAAAAGTAATATCCAACGAATCAAATGAGGTTTAGCATCCTTTTTAGCAAATAAGTATTTGATTGCCGAATGGTCCGTATGAACAATTACCTTTGTACCAATTAAATAGGATCTCGAACTTGTCAAATGCGAAAACTACAGCTAGTAACTCTTTCTCCGTTGTTGTGTAATTCACTTGAGCATCGTTAAGAGTTTTACTAGCGTAGTATATCACATGGAAGGTCTTACCTGTGCGTTGGCCTAGGATCTGCTCCTACCGCGAAATCACTTGCATCACACATGAGCTCAAAAGGTAGCGCCCAACTGTGGAACGACAATGGGTGCCGAGGCAGCTTTTTTTTCTTTAGGGTTTCAATGCTTGGGTGCAAGAATCATCAAAATCAAGACTTTATCCTGTTCAAGCCAGATTACACAAGGGTTTAGTGATTTTAGAAAAATTATGAATGAACCTCCTGTAAAAACCTCGCATGTCCGAGAAAACTTTGAATTCCTTTAACCGAAATTGGTGGGGTAATCTCTCGATCACGTCCACCTTGGCTTTGTCTACTTCAATTCCTTTGATGAAATCTTGTGGCCGAGCACTATTCCTTCATCTACCATAAAGTGGCATTTCTCCCAATTGAGGACTAAATCTGTTTCTTCGCATCTTGCCAACACCCTCTCTAAATTGCCGAGACAGCCGTCAAGTCATTACCAAAAACCGAAAAATCATCCATGAAGATCTCAAGGAAGTCTTCGACCATGTCTGAAAAGAGCGCCATCATGCATCTTTGGAAGGTTGCCGGGCGTTACACAATCCGAACGGCATCCTTCGGAAGGCATAAGTACCGTAGGGGCATGTGAAGGTTGTCTTTTCTTGATCTTACGGTGCTATGGCAATCTGATTGAAACCCGAATAACCATCAAGAAAACAGTAAAAGGGTTTACCCGCAAGACGGTCAAGCATTTGATCAATAAAGGGTAATGGGAAGTGATCTTTCCTAGTGGCTTTGTTTAGCTTTCGATAGTCCATACAAGCCCTCCAACCGGTCACGATCTCTGGTTGGGATAAGTTCATTATTTTCATTGCTTACCTTTGTTATACCTCCCTTTTTTTCGGCACACATTATACCGGACTTACCCACGTACTATCGGAGATAGGGTATATAATGCCGCGTCAAGCCACTTGATGATTTCTTTCATTACAACCCCTTTCATGGCATGATTCAGTCTCCTCTGGGCCTCAATTTAAGGTTTGTGATCATCTTCCAACAAGATCTTGTGCATGCACACCGCCGGGCTAATTCCCTTCAAGTCGGCAATTGTCCACCCTATTACCTTTTTATGTAGCTTCAACATGTTGATCAACTTCTTTTCCTGCTCAGGCTGTAACTTAGAGGAAATAATTACAGGTAATGTATTATCGATCCCTAAGTATACATATTTGATTGCTCGCAATTGTTTCAACTCAAGAATTGGTGGATTTTTGATAGAGGGTTTTTCGATCTTACCTTCCTTACCTGAGTAGTCCAGTGGTTCAAAGTATGTACCTGGTCGATTGACTAGCCAATTTGCCTCTTCTGGTTGTTCCTCATCGACCGGTTCTTCATACTCCTCAGGTTCCTCTTGATCGGCAATGTAGTTGCCGAGGCAACTAAAATTCTCATCGGTTAAATTCTGCCGTGGCATGAAGTAGTTTGCATTCTTTGGATCATCGGCATGCCTTAGTGTTTGGAACACATTTAGTTTTACCCGCTGGTCATTCACCCTCATTGTGAGTTCTCCTTTTCAACATCAATCAAAGTTCTCCTGTTGCTAGGAATGGTCTCCCGAGAATGATAGGCGCATGCTCATCTGCTTCACAATCCAAAATAATAAAGTCAGCGGGAAAAATGAATTTATCAACTTTTACCAGTATGTCCTCGATTTTTCCCTCGGATGCACATAGGATCTGGTCGGCTAGCTGCAGCATAACTGTTGTAGGTCTTGCCTTCCCGATTCCTAGTTTCTGAAAAACCGATTTAGGCATCAAGTTTATGCTAACCCCTAGGTCGCATAGTGCTTTCCCGACATAGTGATTTCCAATAGAACAGGGTATTGTGAAACTTCCGGGATCCTTCAACTTGGGCGGCATGCGATTGTGCAACATTGCCATGCATCCCTCTGTCGCGGCAACTGTTTCAAACTCTCCTAGCCTTGTTCTCTTGGACACAATGTCTTTAAGAAACTTGGCATAGTTTGGCATTTGTTCAATTGCTTCCACCAATGGCAAGTTGATGTGGACTTGCTTTAGGATATCAAGAAACTTCTTGAATTGGTATTCTTGCTTTTGTCGCTTCAACCTTTGTGGGAATGGTGGTGGAAGTCGGATATCTTCTATCCTTTCATTGGTTTGAAACCTGATTGACGGCATTGCCGGGACATCTGGAGTTGGCCGATGCGTTATCAATGGGGTTCTTTGAGGCATGCTTATCACAAGAAGCCGAGGCGTCATCGGTTGTCGAGGCATGTTTATTGCCGGTTGCCGCGGCAATTCCTGGTTCAGCATCTGAGGCTTTGCCGCTAGGTTTGTCGTGATCTTTTTGTGGAGTTTTGTTTGACGAGCGGGTTTGAACCTCTCTAAGTTGTTGGCCACTTCTGGTGGTGATTGCCTTACATTGCTCATGGCAGTTCCTCTTGCGACTTGAGATCGCTAGGTAAACCTCCTTGTGGTCTAGTGTTCAGATTTTGAGCAAATTGTCCGACTTGATTTTCCAATGATTTGATTGTCGCCTCTTGGTTTTGCAATCTCATCTCGGTCCTGTTAATAAAAGCATCAGTTCTTTTTATGAAATTACTATTCTCAGCCATATAAGATTTAGTTTTCATCATAAAAGCATTTAGAGAATTTTCCAAAGAACTAGATGTTGTCGGTTGTTGCTGCGGCATCTGTTGCCGTGGCATATTCTGCTGGAATCCCGATGCTTGTGCATTCTGATTCTTCTGGTTTACAGCATTGTTGGGATTACTCCATGAAAAATTCGGGTGCTTCTTCCAAGCTGGATTGTATGTATTGGACATCATGTTGTTGCCCCGATTGTAATTCCCCACATAGAAGCTAGATTCCGGATTCTGCATACATTCAGAAGAATTGTGGTTATCGCTACATAACTCACAAAAAGAATCCATTACCTTGACTTCATGTGTGTTGTTTGGTTTTTGCATGTTCTGGACCATCTTGGTTAAAGCGGCCAATTGTGCCGAAATTGAATCTGATGATCCTAGTTCATGTATTGTGGCTTGGCGTCTAACTCCTCCTCTTCTAGTAGATGGGAATTGATAGTCATTCTTGGCCAGCCTGTTTAAAATTTGCATTGCTTCCTCCGGCGACTTATCTAAGAGTTTGCCGTTTGCCGAGGCATCTAGCATCATCCTTGTTGGTGTATTCACGGCGTTGTAAAACATTGTTACTTGAGTCCACACCGGGAATCCGTGTAGAGGGCATTTGTGTAGAAGTTCTCTATATCACTCCCAAGCCTCGTACATGGATTCATCATCTGCCTACCGAAAAGAAGTAATGTCGTTACGAAGCTTATCAGTTAAATTTGTAGGATTAAATCTAGCAAGGAAATCACGACAAAGATCAGTCCAAGATGCTATGGATCCGGCAGGAATGCTATTTAGCCATGCTTTTGCCCTATCCCTCAGTGAATAGGGGAATAATCTTAATCGTAAGACATCGGGGGTGACTCCGTATATCTTGAACGAGTTGCAAATCTCGAGGAAAGATTTCAAATGTTGTCGTGCATCTTCAGTTGCTGAGCCGCCAAATTGACCTATTGTGTTGATCATATTAAACATTACCGGTTTCAACTCAAAGTGGTCGGCTTAAATTTCGGGTGCGACAACTCCTGGGTTAAGTCCATCAAGATCTTCTTCAAGATAGTCTCGAATAGTTCTGTTTCGTGCAAGAATCACTCCTCCTCCTGCTCGAACATCTTGATTAATATTGCCGTCTTGATTTGCCATTGCTTCTCTTATCCTTCGTCTAAGTCTTTGTAAGGTTCGTTCAATTTACGGATCAAAGGGATATTACGGTGAAGTCGGTCTCGCATACTGGTCATATACCAATGCAAAACCAAAGTTTGTTAGCCCTTTGAATTTTAAACATGAAAATAAAAAGAAAGTGCAAGAAAGTAAAAACAAAGTCGCTATTGCCAATCCCCGGCAACGGCGCCAAAAACTTGTTGCGCGTAATAAGTGCTACGCAATTGTGCAAGTATACACGTCGCAAGTTATAGTATAAAAGATATCGTCTCCACAGGGATTGGTGCCACTTCAAGAATCTAGTCTCTTGCACTATAAAAAGTAAAAACACAAGTGAAGGATTATAGAAGTTTTAACTAATAACTAATCTAGAAAGCAATTAAGTAAAAGAAAAGATGAATTCGAATGAGAGAGATAGGCTAGGTTATCGTGAGTTGAGGTGTGATAGCCGATTGGATTGTCTTGGTAAAAGAGTGCACGGGCAACTCAGTTGCCGTGGCGACTTGCACAACGGGGTTGCCTTGGCAACTAATTGATGGTTGCTTGGGCGACTAGTTGGGCAACTACTTGGGCGACTGGGCAGCAACTTCAAGGTTCGGCGGAGCGTTCTTCAATGGTTTCTTCTTATCCCTAAGTCGAAACTCTAGCTACTTGTGCATGCCTTGATAATACATCCTGCGTGAATCAAGGGTGAACAACAACCAATCTTGCGCTCCTCTTAGCCGTTGAAATCCTTAACTTATTCCTAAGCCGGATTAATCTTCACCGTCATTGGATTGCATAAAGATCATATTCATTCGTTTCTTGAATCTAACTCTCCCGATATTAGATAAATGGATGAAATCACGAGATCCTCTCCCAATTCACTCGCAAACAATAATAAGAATCAAGAATGAATAAACCTTGAAATAGAAAAGTGCAAACTCTTATTACCTAAACAAAAACCAATAGTTTCTCACAACCACAAAACACAATAACCATAGCCAAGTAAATTTAGTTCATGGCTAGGTTCCAAAGAAACACAAGATAATTAATCCCTAGCATGAACCCAATCGAACAAAGATGAAGGAAGAGGCTTGTCGAAATCCTCCTTGCCCTTGATGCTTGTCGAAAATTCTCTCCTCTTACCCTACTTGGACTTGCCGAAATTTCCCTCTTGCTCTCCCTTGGAGTTGTCGAAATCTCCTTGATATTTATAGGGCTAGGCCAAAGTCCTTCTTTGAGGAGGAGTTTGAGTTGGAATTAAATTATCTTTAAAGAATATAATTCTTTATTATAATTTTATTCCTATTAGAACTTCTCCTATCCTCTTGGAATTTAATTCTTCTTTAATCTCTGCATGGCAATCAAATTCCTTTGGGCTTGGACCTTGCTCTATGTCATCTTGGGCTTGTAAAATCATGAATTTCGACATCCATATTGCTTTTGGTCTTTGTCGACAAATGCCATGGCAACTGGCTCGGCGTCTCTTTCATGCACTGCCCTGGCAACTAGCTCGGCATTGCTTTGGCAAGTGATCCTGCACATACACACACAAAAACACACCAAAGCAGCATCTATTTCCACAAAAATCACCAAGTTATGTAATCAAGCTCAACGATTGAAGGAAACATGGATTAATGCATGAATGGCTAACTATGCAACTAATATGAGCCTAAGTCTAACAATAATATGAGTAAAAAGGGTAAGAAAAATAGTACTTTTGAACACTTATCATTTGTATTATCGAGGAAAAAAACCTATTTTTCAAACGATGAAGAATTAAAGAAACAACTTATCTTTGAAGTACGTTATAGTCCTTTTATTGTACATCCAGGTGGAAACCTGATGTATCAAGATTTAAAGAATCAATCTTGATAGCCAAGCATGAAAAGAGTTATAACTGAGTTTGGTTCTAAATATCTGACATGTCAACAAGTAAAAGCAAAACTTCAGGTACCTTCTGAATTGTCATGATTGATTTTAATTTCTCAGTGGAAACGAGAACGAATGATGATGGATTTTGTATTAGAACTATCTTTGACATCGAATAAGAAGGATTCAATCTGGGTGATTGTTGATAGATTGACTAAGTTAGCACTCTTTATCCTTGTTCGTACAGATTACCCTAGGGATAAGTATGTTGAGTTGTATATTAAGGAAATAAGTCAATTTAGCTTGTTAAAGTTCTTTGGCGAAATCATAAAATTGAGAAAACGATTTGGGAAAGAAAAGGAGATGTGAGAAAGCAGTTTCCTCACTTTTTTTAACCAGGTACGTGTTAAAAATTTGAGGATGAATTTTCTTAAGGGGAGAGAATTGTAATACCCCAAATTTTACTAAGTTGATTAAGGATCATTTAGTATTAAGATAATAGCTTAAAAGTTATCTTAGTGACTAAAATGACAAAAAATGTAAAAGTTGGGATTTTTTCGATTATGGGTTATGGAAAAGGAATTTTTGGGATTTAAAAGCATCAGATGATAGAGGGCAAGTTAATTAGGGTACTTGCAAAGTTTGGTCAAAATTCGAGGAAATTTGGAATGGTAATTGAAGTTTAAAATTTAGTGACCAAAATGTCAAGCAGTCAAAACTTGTGTGGTACAAGACTAAATATGAAAAGTTGAAGGACTAAAGTTGTAATTTCCCAAAAGTTAGGGGTTTTCATTTCATAAATAGATAGATCACCTAAGGGTCTAGATCAAATGTGGAATCCTGGTTTAAACCGATATTTTGATTGTTGGGAAATCTCAGTCAAAGTTTAAGTGGAATTCGGGTATCCGGATCGAACTGGAAAATTTTGAAATTTTACTATATGATAGAAGAAGGATATAAAAAATTATTCCCAAGTTTTGTAAATATTTTTAGTTCGATTCAGGATGTATCCTATGATTTGTTTTGATTAAGGAATTTATTTAGTAGCCGATAAAATTCTCGATAATTATCGGTAAATCGAATTAAGCTAAAATTTCAGAGATAGTTCCATGGATGTTAGAAGAGTCATAAAATATTATTTTATGACTATTTGGATCTTAAAAAGATCAGGACAATTTTAAATCGATTGAAATGATATAGAATGACAATTTGTGAATAAGTTGATCGGTAAAGGGCATTTTGGTCATTTTGCCAAAAAGGGACATGGAAGGAATTTTAAGAATTATTTTATTGATGAATAGTGGCTTATTAGAATCCAACTAAGTCTAGCTGGAATGTTACAAAATGACAAATTAGAAATATAGATCTAGTTGGAGGGTATTTTTGGAAAATGGAATTTATTGAATTAAAAATTCATTTTTATAATACAAGTGGAATAAATACATGAAAATATGAAGGAATTATCATCAAATTACTCTCTAAAACCGTGGTGAAGAGGAGAAAGAAGGAAATTTTCCAAGCTCGATTTAAGCCCAGAATCTCGGTTTTTTAAGGTAATTTTTCGAACTATAAAGTTGTTCTATTCTTCGAGCTCTATCTTTTGATGTAAATAATTCATAGAATACTTGCTTGGTTGATGAGATTTGATATGAGGAAGAAATTAGGGTTTATGAACAAAATTGGGGCGTTTGAAATTTTATGATTCCATGGTTGAATTTAAGTTGGAATCAAGCTTATATGATGTTAAAATCATGTTATTGAGTTAGGATTTAAACCCTATATATTTTGTTTTACATGGAGAAGATTAGGGTTTATGGATTTAAGTCTAACTTAGGGTTTGTGATGTTGGATTAATGATCTAGTAAGCTTGATTTGTTGTTCGGAAGCAAAACCCTAAGTTAAATATATATGGACCAATTCGGCAAGCTTCAAAGTTAAGGGAACGAATCTGAATTTTATGAAATTTGAGTGTATTTATGTAATTAATGATGTTGGAGATGTGAAATTGATGTTAGCATGCTAAACCGGTGTTGAATAGAATTAGTGACCATTTTGACAATTTGTCAAAATCAAGTGACCAAATAGGAAATGAATTATTGGATAGGGATTAAATCTGATTTTTAGTTAAAATAATAGAATTAAGGTATTAATGTTGATTTGCGAACTAAATTGTAAAGTTAAGAAGTTTGAATCCTTACCTTTGCATTTTAGTGACTATTTTGGCAAAGAAAGAAAATTATAGGGAATTATTTTGAATAATTATTTGATGAAGAAGATGATGAATTGCTGGTTTGAAGCAAGCGATGGGACTAAATTGACAAGTAGAAAAATTAGAAGAAATTAGAATAAATTAGAAGTTTATTATGGAAAGCTATGTAGAAGATTGAAATTTTGGCAGTGACTTCAAAAATTCACCATAAATTCTAAAAAAATTTAGATGATGAAATTTTTATTGATGTAAAGATTTGTTCGTCTAGTTTCGTTTCCAACAAACGAAAACTGATTTCGAGTTCCGAGTTAAAAGATATGATTTTTTAATCGGATGAAGGTTAAAAAATTTATAGAGCAGTTTCTGTCATGACAGCTTTGTGACGGGAGTTTGAAGAATTTTTATAATTTTTGTAGATTTTATTAATTTATGTGGCTTATATCGTTAGAATCTTTATCGAATCTAGTTCTTACAGTATGAAGGATATTAAGATCCAATGTGTATTTTATCTTTAGAAGTAAAACTCTTAGGGTCGGACAAGTTGCCATAAAATAGAATTTGATACATTTTGTATCTAAATGTTTAATAACAAGCTCGGAAGAATTATTGGAAGTTCAAATTGGTCATTAAGGACCTAAATGAATTTTTGGACAGCATAAGGAAAGAAGGAAAATTATGGAAATTTTTATGTTAAATATTAGATACCTTGATTGAAATATTGTTAGAAGTGAATTTAACAAATGTTTGTTTATATTCATGTGGTTAATGAAATCAAATCTGAATCAAAAGAAGATTCGAGGTACAATGAAGGAAAGGATCGAGTAGAATCTAGTGAGGCATGCTAATAAATGGCCCAAGTGAGTGTATTTTTACATATTTATTATATATGTGATATAAGTGATTGCATTATATATATTTATGCAATATTGATAAATAGGATGATTTGCGATGAACCGACCTTGATATTAATGAAAATGTATGTTGATCAAAGTTATGTAAATGGCATGAAGTATTAAGTGGCATATGTGATACATTGATATGGCATAATGATTTATCTAAGATAAATCAGGATTTAGATATTTGGATATGAACTGCCCATTATTGAATTATGGATAATAGTATCGAAGGATTGGATATTGAATATGAAAATATTATATTGTTATGCCCAAGTACTAGTGTGAGAGTCTTTGGAAATCACTATGTCAAGTTTCTTAAAGACATTGTGTCCAAGAGAACAAGGCTAGGAGAGTTTGAAACAGTTGCCGCAACAGAGGGATGCATGGCAATGTTGCACAATCGTATGCCACCCAAGTTGAAGGATCCCGGAAGTTTCACAATACCCTATTCTATTGGAAATCACTATGTCGGGAAAGCATTATGCGACCTTGGGGCTATCATAAACATGATGCCTAAATCGGTTTTCCAGAAACTAGGAATCGGGAAGGCAAGACCTACAACAGTTATGCTACAGCTAGCCGACAGATCCTATGTGCATCCAGAGGGAAAAATTGAGGACATACTGGTAAAAGTTGATAAATTTATTTTTCCCGCTGACTTTATTATTTTGGATTGTGAAGCAGATGAGCATGCACCCATCATTCTCGGGATACCATTCCTAGCAACAGGGAGAACCTTGATCGACGTTGAAAAGGGAGAACTCACAATGAGGGTGAATGACCATCAAGTTAAACTAAATGTGTTCCAAACACTAAGACATGCCGATGATCCAGAAGAATGCCAACTTCTTCATGCCACGATAGAGTTTAACTTGCCGATCAAGAGAAACCTGAGGAGTATGAAGAACCGGACGATGATGAACAACAAGAAGAGGAAAATTGGCTAGTCAATCGACCAGGTACATACTTTGAACCACTAGATTACTCAGGTAAGGAAGGTAAACTCGAAAAACCCTCTATTGAACAACCACCGATTCTTGAGTTGAAACAATTGCAAGAGCAACTAAAATATGCATACTTAGGAACCAATAATACATTGCCTGTAATTATTTCTTCTAAGTTACAGCCTGAGCAGGAAAAGAAGCTGATCAAGATGTTGAAGCTACACAAAAAGGCAATAGGGTGGACAATTGCCGACTTGAAGGGAATTAGCCCGGCAGTGTGCATGCACAAGATTTTGTTGGAAGATGGTCACAAACCTTCAATTGAGGCCCAGAAGAGACTGAATCATGCCATGAAAGGGGTTGTAATGAAAGAAATCATCAAGTGGCTTGACGCCGGCATTATATACCCTATCTCTGATAGTACATGGGTAAGTCTGGTACAATGTGTACCGAAAAAGAGAGGTATAACGGTGGTAAGTAATGAAAACAATGAACTCATTCCAACCAGGACTGTGACCGGTTGGAAGGTTTGTATGGATTATCGAAAGCTAAACAAAGCCACTAGGAAAGATCACTTCCCATTACCCTTTATTGATCAAATGCTTGACCGTCTTGCAGGTAAACCCTTTTATTGTTTTCTTGGTGGTTATTCAGGTTACAATCAAATTGCCATAGCACCAGAAGATCAAGAAAAGACAACCTTCACATGCCCATACGGTACTTATGCCTTCCGAATGATGCCGTTCGGATTGTGTAATGCCCCGGCAACCTTTCAAAGATGCATGATGGCACTCTTTTCAGACATGGTCGAAGACTTCCTTGAGATCTTCATGGATGATTTTTTTGTTTTTGGTAATGACTTCGACAGCTTTCTCCGCAATTTAGAGAAGGTGTTGGCAAGATGTGAAGAAACTGATCTAGTCCTCATTGGGAGAAATGACATTTTATGGTAAATGAAGGAATAGTGCTCGGCCACAAGATTTCATCCAAGGGAATTGAAGTAGACTAAGCCAAGGTTGACGTGATCGAGAGATTACCCCCACCAAGTTCGGTTAAAGGAATTCGAAGCTTTCTTGGACATGCAGGTTTTTACAGGAGGTTCATTCATAATTTTTCTAAAATCACTAAACCCTTGTGCAATTTGCTTGAATAGGATAAAGTCTTCGATTTTGATGATTCTTGCACCCAAGCATTCAAAACCCTAAAGGAAAAGCTTCCCTCGGCACCCATTGTCGTTCCACCAGATTGGATGCTACCTTTTGAGCTCATGTGTGATGCAAGTGATTTTGCGGTAGGAGCAGTCCTAGGCCAACGCACAGGTAAGACCTTCCATGTGATATACTACGCTAGTAAAACTCTTAATAGTGCTCAAGTGAATTACACAACAACGGAGAAAGAGTTACTAGCTGTAGTTTTCGCATTTGAAAAGTTCTGATCCTATTTGATTGGTACAAAGGTAATTGTTCATACGAACCATTCGGCAATCAAATACCTATTTGCTAAAAAGGATGCTAAACCTCGTTTGATCCGTTGGATATTACTTTTTCAAGAATTTGATATTGAAATTAAGGACAGGAAAGGAATAGAAAATCAAGTGGCCGATCACTTATCACGTTTGGAACGCAATAGGGAGGAGGACGCGGATCTAGAGATATGCGATGCATTCTCGGATGAAAACTTTTTAGTTGCCTCGGCAACCATGGACGCACATGCCTCGGCAACCCTCAATGCCTCGGCAACTCTCGACATTGCAGCAGTCTTTGACACGCACGCCTCAGCAATTTTGGGAGCAGTCGCCACAGCAGCACATGCCTCGGCAATACCCTGGTACGCGGATTTAGTTAATTTCCTTGTTTGTGGTATTTTACCTTATGGCATTACTCACCAAGGGAAGAAGCGGTTCCGCCATGATGCTAAGCATTACTTTTGGGACAAGCCTCTTTTGTTTAAACAATGTGCATATCAGGTTATACGCCGATGTGTCCCTGAAGAAGAGCACCAAAATGTACTCCGGCAATGCCATTCTTCACCCTATGGAGGACATTTTGGAGGAACTCGTACCGCGGCCAAAGTTTTGCAATCTGGTTTGTATTGGCCAACATTGTACAAAGATGCCCAAGACTTTTACAAGCAATGTGATCGTTGCCAGAGGACGTGCAATATCTCTAGACGATATGAGATGCCGCTCTAGAACAATCATCAAGGTGGAATTGTTCGATGTGTGGGGGATCGATTTTATGGGACCTTTCCCATCTTCATTCGGCAACCTCTACATCTTACTTGCCGTCGACTACGTGTCTAAATGGGTTGAGGCAGCTGCAGTTCCCAACAACGATTCCAAGACCGTGAAACGATTCTTGCAGAAAAACATATTTACACGGTTTGGGATGCCGAGAGCAATTATGAGTGACGAAGGCAAGCATTTTGACAACAGACTAATTGCCAAGATGTTGCAACGCTTCGGCATATCACACAAGATCGCCACGGCATATCACCCACAAACCAACGGGCAAGCAGAAATTTCCAACTGGGAATTGAAGGGTATACTTGAAAAAGTTGTAAATCCCTCTAGGAAGGATTGGTCATTAAGACTAGATGACGCACTTTGGGCATATCGCACTGCATTCAAAACACCTTTAGGTATGTCCCCCTTCCAACTTGTCTATGGCAAAACATGCCATCTACCGGTGGAAATCGAGCACAAGGCATACTGGGCAATCAAGACCGTGAATATGGATTGGGAAAGTGTCGGACAAAAGTGTTTGATGGATCTCAATGAGATAGAAGAATTCTGTGCACTCGCCTATAACAATGCACGAATCTACAAGGAGAAAACAAAGCGATGGCATGACAAGAAACTATTGCCACGACAATTCACGCCAGGGCAACTAGTTCTTCTATTCAATTCTCGGCTAAAAGTTTTCCTGGGAAGCTGAAATCAAGTTGGTCGGGACCATTCGAAGTCGTCAAACCATTATCCCATGGTGCTGTGATAATCAAGTCCATCTTTGACAACCATGAATTCAAAGTTAATGGACAAAGATTGAAGCACTACAATGGTGCCCATGTGGAACGTAACAAAGAAGTGGTCAACTTAAGAGATGCATGAGCATGCTCTCCTTTCAATATTTTCTTTTTCTTTTTTATTTTCATTTTTATTTTTAGGAGATATTTTATTTTTCTTCATTATCTTTAGTTTCCAGGTTTTCTTTGTTTTCTTTTCCACGATAAGACTCACAACCACTATGCTAAGGAAATTTCCTACCAAGATCCTTGCCCCGGCACCCAATGAAGTAGTCGCCACGGCAACCACAAAAGACATCCTAAAGATGCAACGGCAACCAAAGCTAAAGATATCCCGGCAACCACTGCAAAAGCCAAAGGTAAAGCACCTATGCCCGAATCAACTCCTACAAAATCATTTTCTGATTTTTCAGATTCGGACGAGTCCTCCATTGCACCAACAAAGACCGCACCAATTGAATCCTCCAAGCAAAAAGCCAATGACATTGATGAAGAGGACAATGAGGACAACCCCGTACGAGGATCGATTCCACCACCGGCAACAAGAAAACAACCATCGCGTTCAAGCAAGAGAATCAAGACACCGACCAAAAGGAAACTAATCATCTACGATGACGAACTCTCGAAGTAAGTCCTCGTATGCATTTTATTTTTTCGTTATTTGTATTCTTCTTTAATGCATGCATTGAGGACAATGCCTCACTCGAGTTTGGGGGGGATTGTTATTAGTAGTTACCATATTTAGTTACATTCATCTTAAGTATTACATTTAGGATACATAAATTGCTTGCCATGCCTTTAGTTGGAACAAGAATTGCTTAGATTTGATGAATATTCGATGATGACTTTGCCAATGCACTTAATTGATAGAATTTTTATTCTAGGATAACCATGGAAAAACTTAGAATTTTACTATGATACTAATTTTGATGAAACACTGTTGTGGTTTGATTGATTTAAGGAATTCTAGTGAACTTAGGTTGATAATTAACAAATTGGGGGATTAGAATAAAAATTGGATGAATGCTAGAGGTGCCCGAAATTGGCTCTAGCATGTGCTAAAAAAATTTAAATCACTAGAGGTGCCTGAAACTGGCTCTAGTATGTGTTAAAAAAATTTGATAGCTAGAGGTGCCCGAAACCGGCTCTAGTCGAATAAATTAACTTAAGAAAACTAAAAACAAAACACTAGAGGTGCCCAAAACTGGCTCTAGTTAAAACATGTTAAAAAGTACCCAATAAAGTAATTTGAAAACCTATTGTTTGCATAGAATCCGAAAAATCAACTTGCACACAACTCCGCACACACTCACAAGCATTATAGTTTGATTCCGAGTAACTCCTAAGTTTTCCGAAAAATAAAAAGCCAATCATACTTTGTGCCCCGGTTCAGAGAATTGAAATCAAGTTCAAGGCTAAGTTTGTGAAAGTTGAAGTCTTGGCAGGTAATTATGAGTTTGCATTGCTTGAGGACAAGCAATAGTTCGAGTTTGGGGGTGTGATAAGTGTTCAAAAGTACTATTTTTCTTACCCTTTTTACTCATATTATTGTTAGACTTAGGCCCATATTAGTTGCATAATTAGCCATTCATGCATTAATCCATGTTTCCTTCCATCGTTGAGCTTGATTACATAGCTTGGTAGTTTTTGTGGGAAAAGATGCTGCTTTGGTGTGTTTTGTGTGTATGTGCAGGATCACTTGCCAAAGCAAGGCTAGAGCTAGTTGCCAGGGCAATGCATGAAGGAGACGCTGAGCTAGTTGCCAGGGCAATGCATGAAGGAGACGCCGAGCCAGTTGCCATGGCAATTGTAGACAAGAGCAAAGGTTATATGGTAGTCGAAATTGATGACTAGACAAGCCCAAGATGACGTGGAGCAAAGCCCAAACCCAAAGGAATTTGATTTCCATGCAGGGATTAAAGAAGAATTAAATTCCAAGAAGATAGGAGAAGTTCTAGTAGGAATATAATTATAATAAAGAATTATATTCTTTAAAGATAATTTAATTCCAACTTAACTTCCTCCTCAAAGAAGGACTTTGGCCTAGCCCTATAAATAAGATGGAGATTTCGACAATCCATAGAGAGCAAAGAGAGGGGAATTTCGACAACTCCAAGGAGGGCAAGAGGAGAGAATTTTCGACAAGCATGTAGGGCAAGGAGGATTTCGACAAGCCTCCTTCTTCATCTTTTCTTTCTTGTTCGATTGGGTTCATGCTAGGGATTATTTATCTTGTGTTTCTTTGGAACCTAGCCATGAACTAAATCTATTTGGCTATGGTTATTGTGTTTTGTGGTTGTGAGAAACTATTGGTTTTTGTTTAGGTAATAAGAGTTTGCACTTTTCTATTCAAGGTTTATTCATTCTTGGTTCTTATTCTTGTTTGCGAGTGAATTGGGAGAGGATCTCGTAACTTCATCCATTTATCTAATATCGGGAGAGTTAGATTCAAGAAACGAATGAATATGATCTTTATTCAATCTATTGATGGTGAAGATTAATCCGGCTTAGGAATAAGTTAAGGATTTCAACGGCTAAGAGGAGCGCAAGATTGGTTGTTGTTCACCCTTGATTCACGCAGGGATGTATTATCAAGGCATGCACAAGTAGCTAGAGTTTCAACTTAGGGATAAGAAGAAACCATTGAAGAACACTCTGCCGAACCTTGAAGGTTGCTGCCCAGACGCCCAAGTAGTTGCCCAGGCAACCATCGATTAGTTGCCAAGGCAACCTCGTTGTGCAAGTTGCCACGGCAACTGAGTTGCCCGTGCACTCTTTTACCAAGACGATCCAATCGGCTATCACACCTCAACTCACGATAACCTGGCCTATCTCTCTCATTTGATCTCATCTTTTCTTTTACTCATTTGCTTTCTAGATTAGTTATTAGTTAAAACTCCTATAATCCTTTACTTGTGTTTTCTTTTACTTTTTACAGTGCAAGAGACTAGATTCTTGAAGTGGCACCAATCCCTGTGGAGACGATATCTTTTATACTATAACTTGCAACGTGTATACTTGCACAATTGCGTAGCACTTATTACGCGCAACAAGCACAAAAAATGCTATAATGAGGAGCAAAGGGCATCCTCAAGTATATACTCATCCAGTCGTTTCGGCGATGCAGACGCTACGGCGTTGTAGACACTACGGTGTCGTATGATGACTCATATACCATAGGTTTACATGAAATTGCATGACAATCTTTGGTATAGTTAGATATCCATAGGGTCTTAACAGTTGCGTCATAGCACTACGGGTTGAGATAGACTCTTCGGGGTCGAGATAGACTCTTCGGGGTCGAGATAGACTCTATGGAGTCAAGTTAGACTCTACGTAGTTGGTTCAAACTCTACGGTGTTACATAGCACAAAATGTGCGAGTATGAGGAGCAAAAGGTGTCCTCTAGTACGTACTCATCTCAGTCGCTTCGGCGATGTAGACGCTACGGCGTTGTAGACACTACAGTGTCGTGATGACTCGCGTACCATAGCGTCACATGATTTTGTACTTTGGGCGATAATACATGAAATATATTTATGCAGGTAGTTAAGTTAAAAAGCTTAAAATATATTTGATTGGTAAAATAAAGGTTTGATGATATGATATAAACTGTAATTGGGACATGCTTTCCATTTTGCAAGAACTGTATTGCACTATTATATGACAGATGAATGACTTGATATTTACTTTGGACCATAAGATTTTACAATACAGTTACATGACTTTACTGTACATAATTATTGCAGTACAAATTTCTTACATGATTATTCCTGCATTACAGTTTACATGATTTTATACTTTGGGATATAATACATGAAATGCATTTATGCAGACAATTAAGTTAAAAAGCTTAACGTATATTTGATTAATAAAATAAAAGTTTGATGTTATGATATAAACTGTAATTGGGATTTGCTTGCCATTTTGCAGGAAATGTATAGCACTGTTAAATGACAGGGGAATGACTTTCATAAGTTTATTTTATGTTATTTCTATACATTGAAATGTTTTACTTCAATTTATAGTTACCTCACTGAGTGAATACTTAGCGTGTGCTGTTTCACACGTAGGTTATTATAAACTTACCGGAAGAGGAGTTAAGCATGTTAATCAAGCTGCAATCTGCCAAGAATTAGTAAGACATTCTAAATTTATGATATCCTTTAGTGGGCATGTATCAACTTATTCGTTAATTAATTTATAAGCTAGTTTTATGTCAGATGTTTAAAAAAATTTACAAGTCAGGAAATCAGCTAAATAATTTAGTAACATCTTCAATGTGTATTTAATCACCGAATATACGTTGAGCGTGTTACATAAAACTTTCTAAAATAGTCCCCAAATCCTCACTGCTACCGCTGTCGTCACCGTCTTCGGCCCCACCCTTTCGGCCGCTGGACCCAGCCGACCATTTTTCCCCACTTTTCGTCGTCGAAAATCGGTGAACGGCGTGCCAACGAACATTGAACGTCGAACGTGAAATAACCGTTCGATTGGCACACTGTTTGTCAGTTCTCGGTGACGGCGAGTTGGGGGAAATGGCTGGCTGGATCCGGCGATCGAATGAGTAGGGTCGGCGATGACGACAGCGGTGAGGATTTGGGGATTGACGATTTAGGGATTTAAGGACTGATTTGAACATTTTTGTAAATTTTAGGATTTTAAAAAAAATAAATTTTTTTTCTTCCAAAAATAATTAAAAAAAATCAATATTCATACCATGTGTCGCGTTTTAAATGGATAACTGTTTTTTTAATATCCAGTCACCTAAAATTATAACTTTTGAAACTTTAGGCACCTATTTTTACAAAAAAATAATTTAGGCACCTAAAGTTCAAAATTGGTATACTTTGGGCACTTATTTTTCATTTAAGCCTAAGTTTAAATATTAGACAAGTTAGCCATGGTCTTTTGGTTTTGAGTTTAAATACCTAATAAGTCATTGTATTTTTTTAATTCAATATTTCGGTCCCTTCTAATATTCAATCCTGGATTCATCCCTGCTTCTAACCCAGTTTTCTTCATTCACGATATCGTGATTCGAACTTCTGACATTGCTTAAGGGAGATAGCACCTCATCACGTCAAACCAAATGGTCTTTGGAGTCCTAATTTTAATTTAATAGAGATTACATCCCATGTTTTTCCAACGTAGCAGTCTTTTTACAAATTCCAACAGGTTTGCCTTCCAAGACGACAAAACCGGTAATGCACCTATAGGCACATCCCTTAGAGGCAGGGGTGTTTAAAAATACCCGACCTGTTGACCCGCCGACTCGACCATAAAAATTAAGGCATTTTTTTTAAAATTCATGTCCTGGGTCGGGTACCCGGCCCGCAATTTCTTAGGTCGGGCCCGGGTAGTAAAATCTAAAAATTTCGGGTACCCTGATACCCGACTACCCGCATCTCTTTTTATAAGTTTAATTATTTAAATATTAAAATAAAATTAATTAATTAAAAATAATAAAAAATTCCTACCCTTACTGTTATGCATTATTGCTCGACGCTGAATGGAAAAGTTTTTCCCCAAAGTGTGAAAGCCCTAAAACTAAAATTAGAAACATCCATCTGCACCTCCAGGCCCTCCACCTCCAGATCTTTGTTCTCGCGCTTGTCGACGATCGTCGCGGCCGGCGCTCATCTATTCTCTTGTGGTTTTGAAAGCAAAGTTTAGCAATCAAAGAGCTGACAATCCTGGGAAACGCTAGCTTCTCTGTGCGGTAAGAATTGTTGGTTTTATTCTTCTATGCTACTATCTAGCCTTCTCTATTACGTGTTCTCTAATTTACATGAGTTTACTTTCATGGTTTATTTGTGGTCAAAACATGAATAGTGGCGATTGATAAGTTTTTTGACAAGCATCCAAAAGAAAAAAATTTGGTTGTCTGGTGATAACCCATCACTGGAATACTAATAAAAGGTTCTTAATTTTTGGTGTTGTTGATAATAGTCTTACTTGAAGCATGTTAGAAAGCTTTGGATTTTTTATGAATAGTATACGGTTAGACATCAATTGTGGTCCTTTCATTATGACCTGAAATTAATGGTTGATTTTTTTTCTTCAGGTTAAGTCGATGATAGGTGAAAATATTGATTATATAGAGATGCTATCTTCCTCGACTGAGTCGTCTAAAATATTGATGATTTTTTTTTTCAGATTATGAATTTTGTATTTCTAAATTTATGTTGTTTGGAATTTGATTATGCAATTTGGATTTAAACTTTATGTTTAAATTATGCAATTAGGATTTTAAAATTTTATGTTTGGATGTTGGATTGTAATTCAAACTTTTAAATTTGTGAATGTTTTTTTTAATTTAATGATTTGAAAATGATAAAAATTCAAGTACCTAGATATTTGAATTTTTAGGTATCTGGGTATTTGAGTACTTAAAATACCGGTTACCCGTAAAACACGGGCCACTCTTTAAATTACCCAAAAATCTGAAAACTCTGTATTTCGGATACCTTAATACCCGATACCCGAATTTGAACATTCCAACTTAGAGGTGATGCATTGGCACTGCAAAAAGTGGTAAGTGATGAAGAGGTGGTAGTTGGAGACAGTGGTGGATTAAAAAGTTCAAGAAAGAGAAATTAAAATATTTTTTTAAATGGGCACGTAAAAATTTTATATACTAAATAAAATTATTTATTTAAAAAAATACTAAATTAAACCAATATTTCTAAAAATGAGGATATATATGTTCCACACTAAGACTGACTGAGTGCATCCGCCCCTGGTTGGAGTCGGAAAGGAGGATGAGATGAATAAAAATAGTTCCGATGAATGGGTTCTACCTGAATGGGTAACGGTAAGCTTTTCCATCTATTATTATTCTTCATCATTATCTATTGTCAGGGTCGGATCTAGAATTTAAACTTGTTAGTTTACTCACCGATAATAAATATAATTATATGCGAGTAAGAGTAAATTAAATAAGTTATCAAAAATTACTTAAGATATTCATAACTGAAATGACAAAAGACCCTTCAATCACACTTTATATATATATATATATATATATATATATATATATATATATATATATATATATATATATATATATATTTAAGTAAGAGATTCATTATTATTTAGTTATTAACTCTCTTTAATAAAACACATGTATAAATGAATCCGCATTAATTTATACAAAAAATTTTCCTAATCAAATCATTCCAAAAGGTCATTTTTGACAAACTAATGCTCTGAACACAAGATTTTTTTATAGTACTTGTAAGTAACGAAAACCATCTAAAATAATTTTCAACATTTCCATATGATTGATCAGTAATATTTATCACCAAATCTTTATCAACTTATTATCATCATCATTATTATTGTTATTATACAATTAATTTTTGGTGAGTGAAAGCTCTCATTTTTACCTTTTGTGTATAATCATTCTTTGTAAGTAAATTAGTGACAAAATCTTTGATTTTCATTGGTTAAAAGGGTTTTTTACTTTTTTTACAAGTGCATGCAGGATAAGATAGTAAGATATCGAATAATGTTTTTTAATAATTTTTATAACAATAAAAATTGTTTAACAATTAGTAACTTTTTAAATGAAAAAAAATTATACAAATATTTTAATGAAAATACACAAACTTGTTAAGAATTTAAGAAATCTGTTTAATATTGAAAATTTAGCAACTTAAAAAGTTTAATTATTAATTTATTTTAAAATAAAATGGAAATAATGAAGTCATTCAAAAAATATGAAATTACTAAGAAAATTGTATAATAATACGAAAACCTTATAATTTTTTGTAGAAAATTGTGGGGTAGCAATAACTAGAACTGAAGGGCCTCATAAATAATTTTAAATACATTTTTATGAGTTAAATTTTAATGTAGATAATAATTACATATCTTACATTAAAAAATTATAAATATATTTATATTTTATAAATTTGTGTAGCAAATTAATTAATGATTTTAAGTTAAGTACTATAGTGTTAACGATGGTATACATGCAATTTAGGAGGAGAAAATCACTAAATTTATGTCTTTTTTTAAAATATTAAGGGCTAAGTTTACTGAATTATTTTGAATTGGGACTAAATTTATAGAATATATAAATTTTGAGGATTAAAACTATTATTATGCCAAATTTTGCTAAATGACCGTTTGTATTTATTTTAACGAGGATTGAACTAAGCGTAACTAAAACTTTAATTGAATAACTTAATTATAACTTTTAATAATTGAATGACCCAATCATAATTTTATTAATAATTAAGTGACCGCTAATATAGTTTATTCGAAAATTTTATGGTAGGTACGCCATGCCTCGATACGCCCTGCCTATTGTTTAATGTTTTCTTGCTCATTATTGTTATTATTAATTTTTTTCCGTCTCTGTCAGTGGTTTAAGTTATAGCCATAGGTGCCATAAGAATGATTAAATTGGACCAATAATATCGTGACATGTGTCATGATTTGGTAGGATAATTAAATGTATTGAATAAAATTAAAATTGAAATTAAATTGATAGAATGCATAGTTATTCAAATTTATTTAACTATAACGTTAGCATTTAGTGGCTTGATTGATATTATTTAAATTGTTAAGTGTTTTGATTGATAAAATTGAAAAATCAGTAGTCAAAATATAATCGAATAATAATTTAGTGGTCATGGGTATAATTTATCTATTTTTTGATGTGTAACAGTGTGTGTCGCTAGTTCTAGAATTTTCCATATTTATCCCTATTCGCATTAAATCTGATTTTCAAAATATATGATTTATCAAATTAAATCAAATTGCAACCATTCAGATTCAAGGTTTTTTTTTTATCGTATTATTCCAAATATGAATTTATTACAGTTTATGCTTTAAAGCTAAAAATAACACCAAAATTTATCATTCTAATATATAAAAAATAGGAAAATTCTAAAATGGGTGTCTCATACCGCTGAACACCATTAACTTTGAGCACCGCTGAACACCATTAATTTTTTTATAAAAAATTTAAAATTTCAAGAACTCGAATTATAATTATTTTTTAAATAGAAATTAAATTAAATAAAACTTTAATATTTTATTTTATTGTTATTTTAATTAAAATATTAAAAACCTAATTCTAAAAGAATTAGAAATTTTACACTGTTTATCTTCTACAAAACTTTAACCCTAGAAATCATATTTCTCCTAGGCGCCGCCGTCGCATCCGATATCGTCGTCACCACCGCCTCTAGTTTGCCGACGAGATTTGTTTGCTATAACCCAGCACCGAAAGAGTGCTGCTTGACTCGTGTTTCAGCCTCCGCCGTCGTGGTTTCGAGGCCGTTTGCGGCTTGACTCACCATTCGCCGCTTGACTTTCCGTTTGCCGCCCATTCGTCCATTGTTTTAACAAGGTAAGATGCTTCTCTTTTACTTGTCCGATAGGTAGAATAAGTTTTAACAAGTGTCAACAATTGTTTATCAGATTATATACTTAGAGATGGCACTAAAATCAGGTTTTCTGACAGGTAACTAAATCTAGCATATCGAGTAACGGCTGCCTAAAATTCTTAGTTTTAACTTGGGTGGAGATTTTCGGCCTTCCATTGCGTTGCTGGAATCAACGCTCATTCAAAAACATAGCTGAAGCGTAGGATCCTTAGAGGCCTTAGGTGAAAATGCTTTGCAAACTTGGGTGGAGATTTCTGGCCTTCCGTTACATTGCCTCTGCATTCTTTTATGTGAGCTTAATTAGCCAATTTCATTCATGATACTTGATAGGGTCTTAAACTGATAGGTTGCTTACCTACTTCTATATGATGCCTGGTTCTATATGATGATAATGATAAAATGCAACAGTACAGAAAGGTTTTTAGTTCCTAATTCATGCATTTATATTATGTTTAGAGTTTTGACAGAGTTGAGATATGTGTGTGTTTATATATAATACCATATGACATACGAACGTTCTTAGTTCTAATTGTTGAATGCCCATATTAAATCTAAAATTCTAACATAAAGGAAATTTGTAAGGTTTACCAACTTGAACTTTGTAAGGTGGATAAATAGATAATGAGGTAGACAAAATAAACCGAGGATCAAACTTAAATATGAATACCAACCAGTATAATTAATTAACATAGAAATGGAAACAATTTTCTTCTTGGCAGCAAAATCCCCTCTTAAGATGTCAATTAGTAAAGCAACTTATTTAGTACCAAAAAGGATATAACGCACCTTTGATAGAAAAAGAACAATTATAAGATAACCAAATTTAATAGTAACATCTTCCTCTATAACAGAAAGGGAAAGGGAGATTGAAATGAAAAGAAATATGCCTATCAGAAACAAGGAGGAAAAAGTGAAGAAAGTGTAAAATAAAATTAAAGTAGTGATTTGCAGTAATTGGTATGTTTATGAGATATGGATACAATTATCAATAAGAACAAAGAGTACTAATTTAGCAATTCTAACATAAAGGAATTTGTAAGGTGCCTAAACATCTTTGATTGTGTCACTTTTTAATAACATATCAAATTAACTGACATCATTTTTGTGTCACTTTCAGACTTTACTTTTGTGGCTGCTACTGTTGTTCTTTAATTCCCCCCATCCACTGCATTATATAATTTTGTTTGTAATAAGTTCTAAATATCCTTGAATATCTATTTCTGAAATATGGCTTTCTGCATTAGTTTTTACAAAATACACACTGCAATTATTCAATTGATATTTTATGCAATGCTTGGTCAAAGTTAATTTGAGTTGATTTTATATTTTTGCAATTTTATTATTTTACAAGTTTATATGTTCAGTTGGTTTGGTCAAAGTTAATTTGAGTTGGATTATTTAGAGTTTTAAAAACCGGATTAGTATGTTTTAATTGAACGGAACTATATACACAATTTTATAGATTTCTCGATCGAATCTGTTTTAATGGCAATGGATTCGGTGGTGGTGGAGTCCAGTGACCATTGACCAACTTAAGCATGTATTGGATATTAGACATTCCCAAATAATGATATGCTAACTTTGGTAAACTATACCTAGAACTTGGTTTGTCATTTGTCTTAAATGCAAGCTATTCGAATGAGATTTATTAATCTACACATGTTTATATTTTGTTAGTGAGCAAACTTTTGCATGATACAATGACAATAGTTCTTCCTTATTTTCGAATGAAACGATTCCTTTGTATATGATTCTATTGTCTTGAAAATAAGGTTTCATGTTATGTTTGATATATATATTTATCATCCTATGTGTCATTTCGAATATATGTATATATTTGCTACCTCACTAAGCTAAAAAGGCTTAATTAGTTCATTTGTATGTCTTTTTAGGAATTACAAATTAGTAGTTGTTGAATCGTGTCTTTCTGGAAGCTGTAAGTCACTCTCTTTGAGTATTTTGTGTAAATTGTCTTGACTAAAACTCCTATGGGTGGCATATGTTTGCATAACGTAGTTTTCTAATGTTTTGAAGCATTTCGGTATGTATAGTCTTTAGTTGATTAGAAGTTTGAATCTTTTGGATTCTAATGTGATATGGTGCTCGTAATGGAATGCTTATATATATATGATATGTTTAGACTTAATTGGTCTGATCCATAACGTAAGAAAACCAATTATGCTTAGATGGTTACTTTGTGAAGTTAAATTTGGAAATTTTCTTTTTAAATGCATGCAGGCGTAGATTTTCCCCTTTTTCGTGTATTTTTCTATGAGTATAAAATTAATTATTTCTTTTTAAATGCATGCAGACTTAGATTTTATCTTCTAAACTAGTCGATGGATCTAAACTTAACTCCTTCAAAACAAGTTAAGATGATGGATTGTAAACGTCATATCAACATGATTCAGAGAAGGCAAACAACGAGGTACATTCATTATAATTAACTAAAATTTTAATAATAGTGTTGAATTTATTTTTATCGATATATTATATTTAATATTATTGTTCAATTTTTTATTTATTTTATTTACATATAGGGAAAAGCTGAAGTTATACATGAGGAAAAGACAATAACTCATTATTATAGTGATAAGAAGTTAGATATAATCATTCATTCGGTGCAAAAAATTGAAAAAGAATTTATTAGAATGACTGGCCAATTTGAAAATTTTAATGGTCTCTTTAAAAAATTAAATGGTCAATTTGAAAAATTATTAACCATATTAACACCGAATAATGTTAAAGGTTCAATACAAGATGGTGATTCATTGAAAAGGGAAGATATACATAGCGAACCATTTAAGGATGCATGCTTACATAGCAAATCACATGATGAGAGTTCATATGATGATTCAATGAATGAGAACGGTTTATATAGTCGATCATTAAATGATGTAGCAATATCCTTTTTTTCGAGTGTGTGTTTCTGCTAAAAAACGGGGTTTTACTGTGTTTGGGGTCTTTCGGGTATTAAAAACATTTATTCCGTAGGATTTTAGAAAAATTGTGTTTTATTTGAAAAATGGAGTCGCCACCGGCCACTAAAGTAGGTCGGACACCATAAAACCAAAGATTTTAAAAACATTGGGTTCGGGAGTCGTTTACAGATGGGAAGGATTAGCACCCCCACACCGCCCAAAATTGGTACTTTAATAATTACCTTTTTATTAATATTAAACTTTTCGGATTAAAGTGACGATTAAATTAAAATTCGGTTATAAGCGTGAGTAAATTTTAAGGGCCTGTTATTCGAGAGTAAACTGATAAACCACTATCATTACGCTTGATACTGGCCACGTTTACGCCCGAATAAAAGGATACTACATTGACAAAAATATTCCATTATGCAACCTTAGAAAACAAGTTATAAAACATATATGCGAACATGGTACGACACTAATAAACACTCAAACATAAATAAAACATTAAACCAAAGCAATAAACATAGACATGATAAATTTGCACAAAACAAAACATATAAAAGATCTAATTAGCTATCATATTTCAAGATAAAATTAACACATCAATAACATATTAAAAAAAACAAAATATGTGTGGCATTGATATAACACGGCCCTAAACTAATAAATCAAAGCGACATGATAACATAAAAATTAATACCTAATAATTAACATTTGACACAATTTGCACACGTAAAAAAGATACATAGTGAAATTAAAAAAATATTACCATGTAACCTAAGAAACGAAGGGGATATACATAAAAAAAAGTTAATATACAAAAACATGCTATATACAAAGAAACTAAAACAATTCCTAAAACATGAACTGATCAAAACACAAAAAGCACAATATCACAAATAAATACGAAACAAACAAAAAGTATGCTAGCATATGGACATGGTATGCAAATTAAGCTAAAACATAATATATAAAATAAACATGCATATTATACGAACAAATAAAATAAACATAAAAGCATGATGTACTACAAAATAATGCAAACATTATATGTAAAAACATAAATAGACATAAAATATATAAAAAAAACATATATAAGCTTAAATGGGATATGAAAGTATACTAAAAATAATAAAAAAGAGATAATTATTTAAATCATGGAAATGGACTGGAATTAAATAAAATAAAAATAGAAAGCAAAAATTAAAACAAAGAAAAAGATATTTCAGGATTGAATTATAAACTGAAACAAACCTAAAAGGACCAAATATGCAATATAACCAATGGGCGAGCTCGAAGTGTAAACTTCACAAATGCGGAGTGGCTTAGTGGATAATTTTACCATTCAAAAATGGATTTCATCTATTTTAGGGGTTAAATTGAAAGGCTTTAAAAACAAAGGGGGACCAGGGTTGTAATTGTACCATGCAGCACGCCCGAAATGAAAAAAATAGAAACACGGAGGTCCTTATGGTGTTATTAACCCAAGAAGAAATTAATTTCGGTCTATATAACAAACCGATCGCCCCATTTCTTTATTTTCTCATTTTTTAAACCCTTTAGAAGAAAACCTCTCAACCTTCTGTTTTTCAGAAACCCTTAGAACCCAAACCCCATTGTCGCGTGCTCAGGTGGTCTCAAGCGAGGCTCGGCCTTGAGGCCACCTCAAGCCGTCCTAGACCACAGCCTCCGGCCGCCGAAGAGAGAAAAAAAACAACAAACCCTCACCTATTTCGAACCTAAAATAAACCCCTTTGAATGGCTCACCAAAGAGGCTACTTGTCGGCGAGACACCTAAACGACCAAGGTAAAACACCCTTTTCCTAATTGGTTTTTTTTACTTTACATGCATGAAAAGAACGGAAAAGAAGAATTACCATTGGAACTTTTTTGTTTTTATTTATGGAAATTCTGAACTAAAAAAACTGAAACTTTTATGTTTTAGTCTAATACATATATTTGCTCTCTGCGCCTTTTTGTTTTGGTAAACTAATACATATATTTTTGATTTGAGATTTGGTAACTGACAAACTCTATTTTTTGGTTTTTTTCATGTCTCTGCGCGGTGGCTGAGGGCGGCATGGTGGTGGTACGACGGCATGGGGTAGATGGCCGTTCGGCCAGACCTAATTTTGGCTGTTGGATCAGATTTGATCCAACGACTGGGATTACTTGGGCCACGAACGGTCACGATCGATTCTGGAGTGCATGGTGCTTGCCGGAGATGATGCCACGTGGCGTAGGATTTTTTGAAAGGTCAGCACGTGCACGTGCACGCCACGCGCGCGTGGAAGTTTAACAGCCCCAGAAGTGAGCTATACTCGCCAGATGGAGGAGCCTTCTAGATTGATCTCGGCCGTTGGATCAAGATTTGATCCAACGACTCTTCTTTGGTTGCGCAAAAATAAAGGGATTAGGGTTCTGATAAGGCTAGGGTTTTTTAGCATTAAGTGGGTTTGGCCAGTTTTGTCTTGTAATTGGACTGGACTGCTAATACATTTGGGCTTTTAATATATTATCTGTTTGTATATAATAATAATTATTATTATTATAATAATAACACGTATATACATAAACACATACATATACGGGCATACACATATGTATACATAACATACACATACACTCAAATACTTACATACATCACATACATTTAAACGCAAACAAACACACACATATATATATAAGCATACATACATTAGTATACATAAAAAATCAAAGCACACGTGACATGCACACATCCTACACACACATGCCATATTAATTATTAACATGTACGCATACATAATATGTACAATATACATGCACTCACACATATCACACACATATATATTACACATATATTAATCATACGTACATAATTAGCACACTTAATAATATACGCATATATGCAATAATAATACCGGTTAATTATTATACTAATATATTAATAGGATATTTACAAACCAGATAAAAATGAGTGATTACAATTTCCCCTCTTTGCTTGTTCTCGCGGAACGAGAACAAAGCAAAAATCATAAGCACTCATTTTTATCCGACTTTCCTGTTTGTAGCTTCAGAATCACGTGTTCTTCTAGAACTCTTCGCTTTTCCTCGGCCTAATCTTTAGGCTTGTAAGTCCTTCCTATATAGAACTTCTTCACCTTCCGATCTTGGAGCTACAAGTCCTTCTTATATAGAACCTTTCGCTTTCTCGGGCGGATCCTTCGGACTAAAAGTTTTTCCTATATAGAACTTTTTACCTTGAAATCTTGGAGTTAGGGTTCTTCCTATATATAACCTTTCACCCTGAAGCCTCGAGCTACGAGTCCCTTCTATATAGAACTTTTCACTTTAAGACGATAAAGCTTGGAGTCCTTCCTATGTAGAACTCTTTGCCTTCGACGCGACGGGTTTCTCCTATATAAAACCTTCTGCACCACAGGTGGATTCTTTCGACTAGATTCTTCCTATATAGAACTGCTAGTCTTCAAACCCTGGAGCCGCAAATCCTTCCTATATAGAACTTTTAGCTTCTGAAATCTCGGAGTTACGGGTTCCTCCTATATAGAACCTTTCACTGTGAGGGCTCGAAAATGTAGGCCCTTCCTATATAGAACCTTTATCTTCGAATTTGGGGTTCACGCCAAATTGGCCACTGATCTTTCTGGACTCACACTACTAAGGCTGCCGAAATCTTTCTTCAAATTTAGGGATTTACGCAAAAAATGGCTACCAAACTTTCTAGACTCACGCTGCTAAGGCTGACGGAATCTTTCTTCAAATTTGAAAATACCTACTTAAAATAGACAAAATGCTATGATAAATGAGTTAGCATTCTCCTAATCCTCGAGATGCCTAACTATACATGATGCATGAGTGTAAATATCTCGATGCGCCTGCTTCCACAATCAGTCAATCTCGACCCTCTGCTTGCTTTCTCTTCTTTTTCTTCTTCCGGTGATAGTATCCCATCTCACTATTAGGTTCAACCATTTCGGCCTCTCTTTTCTGAGTTTCTGGATTTAAGTTCTAAAGTGCCCTTTCGGGTTTTCGTTTTAGATTTTTTAGGCGCCCTTACGGGTTTTCACATGGGATCTCTATTGTCGTTTTGATTATTTTCTCAGACAAGTATGAATGGCGCATGACATTGGTTATCTTATTCTGATGTTCAAAGTCTTCACCTCGTCATGCATCGACATATACTATGTAGAAAGCTTGATATCAAAGTTAATTCTCTCTTCTAATCACCTGCACTCTCAGGGTCAGATCATAGTAATGCTCATAAATCTTTTGTTTATCACAAGTCTATGTTAACTGTTTGCATGATGGTTATGAAAACAATGAGAAGACAAGAAAGGGAAGACACAAAATATGATTTTATTGACATTAAGGACTTGGAACAATTTTGGAAAAGTCATGGCAAACATGAGGAAAAAGGAAAGTAGAACATGACATGCAAAACCCCAATTATCCACTGTATGAATGATGCATGATCCCGTCAACCGAAGTAGAATCTTTTCTTGAAGCTCATTCTTTTCGTACCTGTGGGGATAGTTCTACTTGCCAGAGGCCCTATCTCAAAATTTATCTAAGCCGCCCTTAACGGGTTTTCAACTCAGATCCTTCATTTGCTTTAAGATGCCCTTCTTCGGGTTTTTGCCTCGAGCTCTCCTTTTTTTAAATAAGGCACCCTTTTGGGTTTTTACCTCAATTTTCATTTTCATTCATTTTTCATTTCCATTTTTTCCTTTTTTTCAAACATAATACTTCTTAACTGAATCAGAATTCACGAGATTTTTCAATTCTTTTCCATCCATTTCAGTTAAAATTAACGCTCCTCCTGAAAGGCCTTCTTGACGACATATGGCCCTTCCCAGTTAGGCATCCACTTCCTTCAAGAATCTTTCTTAATTTGGAGGATATTCTTAAGCACCAAATCTCCCTCTCAGAATTCTCTTGGGCGTACCTTCTTATCATATGCCCGCATCATTCGTTTCTGGTACATTTGACCATGGTATATGGCCTTCAGCCTCTTTTCCTCGATAAGATTTAACTGGTCAAGCTTGGTTTGCACCCATTCTGATTCATCCAGTTTTACTTCATTCAAAAACACGGAGTAACGAAATCTCAACCTCAATGGGTAGTACAGCCTCTATGCCATACACTAGAGAATAGTGTAACACCCTAAAATTCCCCCAATTCAGAAAACCTAATTTATGAAATCCCTAATTAGAAATCCTAGCAATTATGGATTTATATAAGTGAACCCTAATTTCAATTTCAGGGATAAATGTGCATAAATCAAAATTTTAAGGATCATTCTGTGAAATGGGTTAAAGCATAAAGCCTTTAGGTGAACCTTTGAAAAATCTAGTGACCACGTGTGTAATTTACCCATTTATTTGGGTATTTTAACATGTTATCAGCAAAAGAAAAAAACCATTAGACTCCCATTTTGAATATCAGCCGCACCCTCTTCTCTTTTCCTCTCTCTCAAATAAACCCACCCCTCATATCCTCTTTGATCAAGTTTCGGGCAGCTTCTATCCGCCGTTCGTGGCTCGCACGGCCACTATCGCCCTGACCGATAGCAACTCACGAGTAAACCCCAACTTTTAGTTATCCCTGATCGACCGCCGTTTGTGTAAAAAATAGAGTGAAACTGTTTGGTTTTCCCTTGTACCGCCGATCTCCACCGAGTATCTTTCGTCTATTTTGTGCTCTGAACATGTGTTGGTAAGCCTATGTTGATCTTCCCTTTGAGTAAGATTTGTGAGGGTTGTGTTTTAATCTTGTTTTCTTTTTGGGTTTTGGCTGGAATGACCTTTTTGGTCACTGTCAAAGTCGCAGACAAGTTGCACCGACCTGGTGGTGTCACTGCTGAGTTGTTGGTTGTGCTGTTGTCCCCACTACTGTAACTATCATACCGTCGTTTAACCTTTAGCCACCGCCGTGGTGTTGTGAGCCGCGTTGTTGAAGGGTTTTAGAACCCTAATATCATAGCAGTGGTGAAGGGGTTTCATTTAGGAGTGGGCTGAGTTGTGTGAATATTGTGTGAGTTGGGCCTTCAATTTGGCCTTTGGCATGTAAGACCAATCAAAGATGTGTTGTGTGTGTTGTGGGTATGGTTGGGTTCGAACGTAAACCATAGGGCTCGATCATATGAGTGTGAGGGGGGCTGTGGGATGGCTGGTTTTGAGGCCCATGTGTGTGAGACCGAGTGGGAGGGCGTATGCATTGTGAGTCGGCTGAATCAGACCAGTGAATGAACCAGACTGAACCTTGTTGTGAACCGGACTAGTGACTAAAACTAGGCCAAGCCTTGAACTGAACCGAACTAACCCGACCTGACCCGTTGACCGGATGACATCAGCATTGACCAGATAATGTTAGAGTTGACCAGTTGACTTTGACCTTTGACCTTGACTAGTTTAACCAGTTTGAGTAGTTGACCAGAGTTGTCCTTTGACTAGTTTGACCTTTGACTTTGACCAGGGTTGACTTTGACTTTTGACACAAAGTTGATTTTTTTAGAAAACCTTCATCTTGACCTTATTCGACACCCTGAGTCCGAATATGCTACCCATTTGGTCTAATCAAGCCTGAAAGCTCTATTTTGCTAATTACGAGTACTTTGTGCCTTAGTGATTTTAGAAGAATTGAGTATCGGATTAACCTGAGTTATTCTCGTGTTCAAGTTCGTCTCTGAGGCTAATGAGTTACCACCTTATTCTGTTTAGATCGATCATGCACGTTTTTTGAGGCCTTTACGTGAGTATGCCTTCGGTTCAGTTATTATGTTTTAGTGGTGGCTTAGTATTAGAATTGGTTATTAATATAGAGTTATCATCGTAGGTTCTGATTCAGCTAGAGCTGAACGTGAGGTGCGTTCTTCTCGACATTAGAGCTACTGCTTGCTAAGGTGTGTTCTCTTCCTGTACCACATATTTGTGTGTTCTTACTGTGTTATAAATGATGTTTTGTACATTTCTTGATTTATTATTTGATTTTTATTGAGAATGTTTTGAAACATCATACATGGCATATTATATTGTGTTTTTAAATCAAACATCAGATTTTCGGAAATGAGTTACTCGTAACTCAGTAAATGATCTTACATATGATGAATTATTTGATGATTATTGATAAGTGTTCAAAAGTACTATTTTTATTACCCTTTTTACTCATATTATTGTTAGACTTAAGCTCATATTAGTTGCATAATTAGTCATTCATGCATTAATTCATGTTTCTTTCCACCGTTGAGCTTGATTACATAACTTGGTGATTTTTGTGGAAAAAGATGATGCTTTGGTGTGTTTCTGTGTGTGTGCAGAATAACTTTCCTAAACAAGGATAGAACCAGTTGCTAGGGCAATGCATGAAGGAGATGCCGAGCTAGTTGCCAAGGCAATGTATGAAGGAGACGCCGAGCTAGTTGCCAGGGCAATTGTCGACAAAGAATAAGGTGATATGGTAGTCGAAATTGATGAGTAGACAAGCCCAAGATGACATGGAGCAAAGCTAAATCCCAAAGGAATTTGATTTCCATGAAGAGATTAAAGAAGAATTAAATTCCAAGAAGATAGGAGACGTTCTAGTAGGAATATAATTATAATAAAGAATTATATTCTTTAAAGATAATTTAATTCCAACTTAACTTCCTCCTCAAAAAAGGACTTTGACCTAGCCCTATAGATTAGAGGCCATATCGTCAACTTGGGAGTAAGCAAGAAGAGGGAAAATTTCGACAACTCCAAAGGGCAAGAAGGAAGAGATTTCGACAAGAGAGCAAGGGGGAGAGGGTTCAATTTCTTCTTCTTCTTCGTTGCTTCCATTAGATTCATGGTTTGGGGATTATTCTTTGTATATCTTTTGAACCCAACCATGAACTAACTTGATTGGTTGGGGTTATTGTGTTTTGTTGTTGTGAAAAACAATTGGATTTTGTTTAGGTAATAAGAGTTTGCACTTTCAATTCAAGGTTTACTCATTCTTGGTTCTCATTCTTGTTTGCGAGTGAATTGGGAGAGGATCTCGTAACTTCATCTATTTATCTAATATCGAGAGAGTTAGATTCAAGAAACTAATGAGTATGGTCTTTATTCAATCTATTGATGGTGAAGATTAATCCGGCTTAGGAATAAGTTAAGGATTTCAACGGCTAAGAGGAGCACAAGATTGGTTGTTGTTCACCCTTGATTCACGCAGGGATGTATTATCAAGGCATGTACAAGTAGCTAGAGTTTTGACTTAAGGATAAGAAGAAACCATTGAAGAACGCTCTGCCGAACCTTGAAGTTGCTGCCCAGACGCCCAAGTAGTTGCCCAGCTAGTCACCCAGGCAACCATCGATTAGTTGCCAAGGCAACCCCGCTGTGCAAGTTGCCACGGCAATTGAGTTGCCCTTGCACTCTTTTACCAAGACGATCCAATCGGCTATCACACTTCAACTCACGATAACCTGGCCTATTTACTCTACTTTAATTTCATCTATTCTTTTAGTTTATTGCTCTTAGTGCAGTAACTTAAGCAAAGTGGCCCAAACCAATCCCTGTGGAGATGATACTCGATACTCGTATCACTTTATTACTTGCGACGTGTATACTTGCACATTTGCGTAGCACTTATTACACGCAACAATTATAATGAGTTACAAGAGGCTTATGGCGAATTGGTTGAAAAATATAAGGAATCCGTTTTGAAAAATAAGAAAACTATCATTGATTTGAAAAACCAAAACAATTCCTTATCTAAAACCAATTCAGAACTCGAAAAGAAGGTTAGTGATTTAAAAGATAATCAAAAGTATTTTGAACATGAAAATATTGATTTAAATAACCTTCTTTTCGAATTAAAGGATCATTACCTCAAGGAGGTAAATGATCTCAAAGCTTCCTTGAACAAGGTTGGGAAACCAAGTTTTGAAAAAGGGCAATCTTCAAAACCCAACCATGTAAAAAGGAACTTTGGTGGGTACAAACATGGAGGGTACTCAAGGCCCTATTATGGTAAGAAAGTTAGAAGTGTGTGGATTCCTAAAAATGTTATTGCTTCTAATAATGTTAATGAGATTGCTTCTTGGATTCCTAAGGGAACCAAGATTTTGAGAACTAATGTTTATGGACCCAAAAAGATTTGGGTACCAAAAATCAAAAATTGATTCCATGTTTGTAGGGGGAGCATTGCTTCAAGGCTAAGGCTACAAGTGCAAACTCATGGTACCTTGATAGTGGATGCTTAAGACACATGACTGGAGGCAAGAGTCAATTCTTATAACTAAAGCCAAAGAGTAGACGAGGAGTAACTTTCAGTGACAACTCTAAGGGCCACATTGAAGGAATTGGTTCCATTGGTAATCACTCATCCATTCTCATTGATAATGTCTTGTATGTCAACGGTCTAAAACATAATCTTTTAAGTACTAGTCAATTATGTGACAAAGGTTTCAATGTTCTTTTTGATTCTAATGGTTGCAAGCTTTTAAACATTGAAACAAATAAAATTGTGCTTTTTGGTCATCGCATAGGAAACATATACATGGTGCATCTAGATGACATACACATTTCTCATGCATGTTTTGTTGCAAACGATGAGCATGATTCATGGTTATGGCATAGAAAATTAGGGCATGGAAGAATGAGTGTTTTAGAAAAATTGGTTTCAAAAGATCTAGTTAGAGGTTTACCTAAAATAAAGTTTTGAAATGACAAAATTTGTGATGCTTGTGCAAAAGGAAAGCATAAAAGAGTTTCTTTCAAACCTATTAATTATGTTTCAACTAGTAGAGTTTTATAATTGATCCATATGGATCTCTTTGGTCCTATTAGAACTACTAGCTAGGGTGGAAAATCATATGCATATGTTTTAGTTGATGATTACTCTAGATACACATGAGTTTTATTCTTAAGTACCAAAGATAAGGCTTTAGAAAAATTCATCACCTTTTCAAAAATTATTCAAAATAACCTTGGTCAAACTATTTCTCACATTCGAAGTGGCCATGGCACCGAATTTCAAAATCTAGGTTTTGAGGATTTTTGTAAGTCAAGTGGTATTAGCCATAATTTTTTAGCTCCTAGAACACCTCAACAAAATGAGGTTGTTGAAAGGAAAAATAGAACTTTAGAGGAAATGGCTAGAACCATGATTTGTGAAAACAATTTGCCAAAATACTTTTGGGCGGAAGCCATTAATACAACTTGTTATATCATAAATAGAGTAATGATTAGGCATATTTTAAAGAAAACTCTTTATGATATTTTAAAATTCAAAAAGCCTAACATTAGCTATTTTCGTCCATTTGGTTGTAAATGTTTTGTTTTAAACAATGGAAAAGACAATTTAGGCAAATTTGACTCTAAAAGTGATGAAGCCATTTTCTTAGGGTATACTTTAAATTCTAAAGCCTATTGAGTATTTAATAAAAGAACCTTAGTTGTTGAAGAGTTAATACATGTGATTTTCGATGATAACCTCCTTCCAAGGAAGGAATCTTGTAATAATGATGATGTAGGGATTTTTGAAGCCAATGATGGTGGGTAATCATCAATGGTGAATGAAGTTCCAACCAAAGAAAAGGAAACACAAGATCCACCTTTAGAAGCCTTGAAGGACATGAGTCTTGAGGAAAAGGAAGTGAGCTACCCAAGAGAGTACAATTATGTCAAAGTTGGTGAGATTTTGGGTGATCCATCCAAAGGGGTAACCACTAGACTTTCTCTTAAAAATGCATGTAATGTAGCATTTATCTCATGCATAGAGCCTAAAAATGTTAAAGAAGCAATAAATGATGATTATTGGATAATGGCCATGTAAGAGGAATTAAACTAATTTGAGAGATGTCAAGTTTGGACATTAGTTGATAGGCCTAGTAAAAAAATCTACTATAGGAACTAAATGGGTGTATAGAAACAAACTAGATGAGAGTGGTAACATAGTGAGAAACAAGGCTAGACTTGTTGCTCAAGGTTACACTCAAGAAGAGGGAATCAATTTTGATGAAACCTATGCTCCCGTAGCTAGAATGGAAGCCATTAGGATGCTTTTAGCATTTGCATGTTTTCATGAATTCAAGCATTTTCAAATGGATGTTAAAATTGTAATTTTAAATGGTTTTATAAATGAATAAGTGTATGTAGAACAACCACTCGAGTTTGAAGATCCAAAATACCCAAACCATGTTTTTAAACTTTCAAAAGCTTTATATGGTTTGAAACAAGCTCCTAGTGCTTGGTATGAAAGGTTGTCAAGTTTTCTAGTTGAAAAGGGTTTTGATAAAGGAAATGTGGATACTGTTGCGCGTAATAAGTGCTACGTAAATGTGCAAGTATACACGTTGCAAGTTATAGTATAAAAGATATCGTCTCCACAGGGATTGGTGCCACTTCAAAAATCTAGTCTCTTGCACTGTAAAAAGTAAAAACACAAATATAGGATTATAGGAGTTTTAACTAATAACTAAACTAGAAAGCAATAAAGTAAAAGAAAAGATGAATTCAAATGAGAGCGAGATAGGCCAGGTTATCGTGAGTTGAGGTGTGATAGCCGATTGGATCGTCTTGGTAAAAGAGTGCACGGGCAACTCAGTTGCCGTGGCAACTTGCACAACGGGGTTACCTTGGCAACTAATCGATGGTTGCCTGGGCGACTAGTTGGCAACTACTTGGGCATCTGAGCAGCAACCTTCAAGGTTCGGCAGAGCGTTCTTCAATGGTTTCTTCTTATCCCTAAGTCGAAACTCTAGCTACTTGTGCATGCCTTGATAATACATCCTTGCGTGAATCAAGGGTGAACAACAACCAATCTTGCGCTCCTCTTAGCCGTTGAAATCCTTAACTTATTCCTAATCCGGATTAATCTTCACCATCAATAGATTGAATAAAGATCATATTCATTCGTTTCTTGAATCTAACTCTCCCGATATTAGATAAATATATGAAATCACGAGATCCTCTCCCAATTCACTCGCAAACAAGAATAAGAACCAAGAATGAATAAACCTTGAAATAGAAAAGTGCAAACTCTTATTACCTAAACAAAATCCAATAGTTTCTCACAACCACAAAACACAATAACCATAGCCAAGTAGATTTAGTTCATGGCTAGGTTCCAAAGAGACACAAGATAAATAATCCCTAGCATGAACCCAATCGAACAAGAAAGAAAAGGATGAAGAAGGAGGCTTGTCGAAATCCTCCTTGCCCTAGATGCTTGTCGAAAATTCTCTCCTCTTGCCCTCCTTGGACTTGTCAAAATTCCCCTCTCTTGCTCTCTATGAATTGTCGAAATCTCCATCTTATTTATAGGGCTAGGCCAAAGTCCTTCTTTGAAGAAGAGTTTAAGTTGGAATTAAATTATCTTTAAAGAATATAATTTTTTATTATAATTGTATTCCTACTAGAACTTCTCCTATCTTCTTGGAATTTAATTCTTCTTTAATCTCTGCATGGAAATCAAATTCCTTTGGGTTTGGGCTTTGCTCCACGTCATCTTGGGCTTGTCTAGTCATCAATTTTGACTACCATATCACCTTTGCTCTTGTCGACAATTGCCATGGCAACTGGCTCGGCGTCTCCTTCATGTATTGCCATGGCAACTAGCTCGGCATATCCTTCATGTATTGCCCTGGCAACTAACTCTAGCCTTGCTTTGGCAAGTGATCCTGCACATACACACAAAACACACCAAAGCAGCATCTTTTCCCACGAAAACTACCAAGTTATGTAATAAAGCTCAACGATGGAAGGAAACATGGATTAATGCATGAATGGCTAATTATGCAACTAATATGAGCCTAAGTCTAACAATAATATGAGTAAAAAAGGTAAGAAAAATAGTACTTTTGAACACTTATCATACCCCCAAACTCGAACTATTGCTTGTCCTCAAACAATTCAAACTCATAATTACCTGCCAAGACTTCAATTTTCACAAACTTAGCTTTGAACTTGATTTCAATTCTCTGAACCGGAGCACAAAGTATTATTGGCTTTTTATTTTTCGGAAAACTTAGGAGTTACTTGGAATCAATATATAATGCTTGTGAGTGTGTGCGAAGTTGTGTGCAAGTTGATTTTTCGGATTCTATGCAAACAATAGGTTTTCAAATTACTTCATTGGGTTCTTTTTAACATGTTTTAACTAGAGCCAGTTTTGGGCACCTCTAGTGTTTTGTTTTTAGTTTCCTTAAGTTAATTTATTCGACTAGAGCCGGTTTCGGGCACCTCTAGTGATCAATTATTTTTAACACATACTAGAGCCAGTTTCGGGCACCTCTAGCGATAAATTTTTAGCACATGCTAGAGCCAATTTCGGGTACCTCTAACATTCATCCAATTTTTATTCTAATCCCCCAATTTGTTAATTATCAACCTAAGTTTACTAGAATTCCTTAAATCAATCAAACCACAACCACGTTTCATCAAATTTAGCATCATAGTAAAATTCTAAGTTTTCCCATGGTTATCCTAGAATAAAAATTCTATCAATTAAGTGCATTGGCAAAGTCATCATCGGATATTCATCAAATCTAAGCAATTCTTGTTTCAATTAAAGGCATGTCAAGCAATTTATGTATCCTAAATGTAATACCTAAGATGAAAACATGGTAACTACTAATAACAATCCCCCCCCAAACTCGAGTGAGGCATTGTCCTCAATGCATGCATTAAAGAAAAATAAAAATAACGAAAAATAAAATGCATACGAGGACTTACTCCGAGAGTTCATCATCGTAGATGATTAGTTTCGTTTTGGTCGGTGTCTTGATTCTCTTGCTTGAACGCGATGGTTGTTTCCTTGTTGCCGGTGGTAGAATCGATCCTCGTACGGGGTTGTCCTCATCGTCCTCTTCATCAATGTCATTGGCTTTTCGCTTGGAGGATTCAATTGGTGCGGTCTTTGTTGGTTCAATGGAGGACTCGTCCGAATCTGAAAAATCAGAAAATGATTCCGTAGGAGTTGATTCGGGCATAGGTGCTTTACCTTTGGCTTTTGCAGTGGTTGCAAGGATGTCTTTAGCTTTGGTTGCCGTGGCATCTTCAGGGTTGATTGCCATGGCGTCAGCTTGTGTACGCACGAAGTAGGTTGCCGTGGCATCATCTGTTGAGGTTGCCGGGGCAAGGATCTCGGCGGGAAAGATTGGGAACGGCATGCGATTGTCCGGGTACTTTTCTAGGATGACTTGGGTGATGGCATTGTTGTGCTCCTTCATGTACTGCATGAACATTAGTTGCCGGTCTTCAATTTGCCTTAACTGGCTTGCCAATGGGTGCAAGAGTGCTTCAAAGTGTCCCGGGGTCGATGGCCGAGTTGCCCGGGCGTTAGGTGCTTGGGCATTATGGATTGCCGGGGCAGCAGGAGTTGTCGTGGCAATTGGAGGCCTTGAAGAATCTCCCGGTGCCTCTCCCATTAGCTTTCAGATTAGTGCTTGATTCCAACCAGACTTGGGTAGGGCCTTTTCATCGGTGGACTCACTTGGGACATGCCTCTCCTTGCAAAGATTAGAAATTAAGCAAGGGAAGAAAAGAGAACCCTTATCTTTTGAGCTGCATACAAAAATCTCATCACAAATAATTTTTCCAATGTTAATGATGTGATTATGCAAAATAGAATGTATGAGCAAAAGACGTGGTATATCAACGGTAGTATTGTGTGTGGTGGTTATTAAAGAAGTTTTAACAAACTTATTCCATAGTTTTGCCTCGGGTTTAAGCCGAAGGTGATTTACCGTGCCCTTGTATTTACCGTCGTTCCAATGAGTTCCCGGTTGAGTGAGTTCTTGAAGCACCTTGTCGAGTTGCTTGGGAGTGATTTGATCAAAGAAGGCTTGATGCTCGTCCTTCTTAATGTAAAGCCCGTAAAAGGTGTTGACGCTTTCGGGACTTATGAGTATGGCCTTGTCACGAACAAAAACATAAGGATTATCCGGGTTAGGTGAGTGAGCATAGAATTCTCTTACCCATGAGATGTTACCCGGTTCCGGTTGATGGCAAAAGATTTGCCACTTTTGATGTGCAATCCTCTCCAAGATGAATGGTTCAAGGCCGAAATCTTGCTGAGAGTTGGAGTATTCAAAGCCTTGTTCTTCATGAATCTTCCGGCTTTCAAACTTGGATTGAAATCTTTCTTGAACCACCGGTGTAGCAAACTTCTTGTATCTTGGTTCTTTGGAGGAACTTGGATGAACTAAAAGTTTAATCTTGGATGCCATGGATGATCTTGGTTGTGAGTTTTGTAAAAAACAAAGAAAAGAAAAGAAACTAAAAAAGTTGCAAGATAGAAAGTAGGAATAGGTTAAGGGTGATGGGTTTTATAGAAAAGATAGGTGGGTGGGATTAGGGGAAAACGAAAAAGGGTTTAGGGTGAGGGAGAAGTTGTCGACAAGGGGTTGTGGTTAGGGTGAATTGGAGGCTTTATATAAGCCTTAGATTCAGCCCATTAGTTTCCTTGTTGAAGATGTTTTCCTACTTGGATTAAAATTCCTCTTTATCTTGAAATTTTTTTCCTACAATTCAAAGACAAATCAAATAAGGATTAAAATTAAAGATAAACTAATAAAAAAAATAAAGATGTGTAATAGGATTCTTAAACTTAAATAAAAAAAGTCTATCCTAAAAATTACTAATAATCGGAAATATATAAAAAATAAAATAAAAATTCAAAAAAATAAAATAAATAATTAATCGAAAAATAAAAATAAAAATAAATGAATAAAAATAAAAATAAAAATATCAAAAGGGAGAGCATGCTCATGCATCTCCTAAGTTGACCACTTCCTTGTTACGTTCCACATGGGCACCATTGTAGTGCTTCAATCTTTGTCCATTAACTTTGAATTCATGGTTGTCAGAGATAGACTTGATTATCACGACACCATGGGAGAATGGTTTGACGACTTCGAATGGTCCCGACCATCTTGATTTCAGCTTTCCCGGGAAAAGTTTTAGCCGAGAATTGAATAGGAGAACTAGTTGCCCTGGCGTGAATTGTCGTGGCAATAGTTTCTTGTCGTGCCATCGCTTTGTTTTCTCCTTGTAGATTCGTGCATTGTTATAGGCGAGTGCACAGAATTCTTCTATCTCATTGAGGTCCAACAAACGCTTTTGTCCGGCACTTTCCCAATCCATATTCACGGTCTTGATTGCCCAATATGCCTTGTGTTCGATTTCCACCGGTAGATGACATGTTTTGCCATAGACAAGACGGTAGGGGGACATACCTAAGGGTGTTTTGAATGCAGTGCGATATGCCCAAAGTGCGTCATCTAGTCTTAATGACCAATCCTTCCTTGAAGAATTTACAACCTTTTCAAGTATACCCTTCAATTATCGGTTGGAAATTTCTGCTTGCCCGTTGGTTTGTGGGTGATATGTCATGGCGATCTTGTGTGATATGCCGAAGCGTTGCAACATCTTGGCAATTAGTCTGTTGTCAAAATGCTTGCCTTCATCACTGATAATTGCTATTGGCATCCCAAACCGTGTAAATATGTTTTTCTGCAAGAATCGTTGCACGGTCTTGGAATCGTTGTTGAGAACTACAGCTGCCTCCACCCATTTAGACACATAGTCGACGGCAAGTAAGATGTAGAGGTTGCCGAATGAAGATGGGAAAGGTCCCATAAAATCGATCATCCACACATCGAACAATTCTACCTCGATGATGTTCTGGAGTGGCATCTCATGTCGTCTAGAGATATTGCCCGTCCTATGGCAACAATCACATTGCTTGTAAAAGTCTTGGGCATCTTTGTACAATGTTGGCCAATACAAACCGGATTGCAAAACTTTGGCCGCGGTACGAGTTCCTCCAAAATGTCCTCCATAGGGTGAAGAATGGCATTGCCGGAGTACATTTTGTTGCTCTTCTTCAGGAACACATCGGCGTATAACCTGATCTGCACATTGTTTAAACAATAGAGGCTCGTCCCAAAAGTAATGCTTAGCATCATGGTGGAACCGTTTCTTCCCTTGGTGAGTAATGCCATAAGGTAAAATACCACAAACAAGGTATTACCGAGGCATGTGCTGCTGTGGCGACTGCTCCCAAAATTGCTGAGGCGTGCGCGTCAAAGGCTGCTGTGGCGTCGAGAGTTGTCGAGGCATATGCATCCATGGTTGCCAAGGCATCAACGGTTGCCGAGGTAACTAAAATTTGTTCATCCGGGAATGCATCACATATCTCTAGATCCGCGTCCTCCTCCCTATTGCGTTCCAAACGTGATAAGTGATCGGCCACTTGATTTTCTGTTCCTTTCCTGTCCTTAATTTCAATATCAAATTCTTGTAAAAGTAATATCCAACGAATCAAACGAGGTTTAACATCCTTTTTAGCAAATAAGTATTTGATTGTCGAATGGTCCGTATGAACAATTACCTTTGTACCAATCAAATAGGATCAGAACTTGTCAAATGCGAAAACTACAGCTAGTAACTCTTTCTCCGTTGTTGTGTAATTCACTTGAGCACTATTAAGAGTTTTACTAGTGTAGTATATCACATGGAAGGTCTTACCTGTGCGTTGGCCTATGACTGCTCCTACCGCGAAATCACTTGCATCACACATGAGCTCAAAAGGTAGCGTCCAATCTGGTGGAACGACAATGGGTGCCGAGGCAAGCTTTTTCTTTAGGGTTTCGAATGCTTGGGTGCAAGAATCATCAAAATCTAAGACTTTATCCTGTTCAAGCAGATTACATAAGGGTTTAGTGATTTTAGAAAAATTATGAATAAACCTCCTGTAAAAACCTGCATGTCCGAGAAAACTTTGAATTCCTTTAACCGAACTTGGTGGGGGTAATCTCTCGATCACGTCCACCTTGGCTTTGTCTACTTCAATTCCCTTGGATGAAATCTTGTGGCCGAGCACTATTCCTTCATCTACCATAAAATGGCATTTTTCCCAATTGAGGACTAAATCCGTTTCTTCACATCTTGCCAACACCCTCTCTAAATTGCCGAGACAGTTGTCGAAGTCATTACCAAAAACAGAAAAATCATCTATAAAGATCTCAAGGAAGTCTTCCACCATGTCTGAAAAGAGCGCCATCATGCATCTTTGGAAGGTTGCTGGGGCGTTACACAATCCGAACGACATCCTTTAGAAGGCATAAGTACCGTATGGGCATGTGAAGGTTGTCTTTTCTTGATCTTCTGGTGCTATGGCAATTTGATTGTAACCTGAATAACCATCAAGAAAACAATAAAAGGGTTTACCTGCAAGACGGTCAAGCATTTGATCAATAAAGGGTAATGGGAAGTGATCTTTCCTAGTGGCTTTGTTTAGCTTTCGATAATCCATACAAACCCTCCAACCGTTCACAGTCCTGGTTGGAATAAGTTCATTATTTTCATTGCTTACCACTGTTATGCCTCCTTTTTTCGGTACACATTGTACCAGACTTACCCACGTACTATCAGAGATAGGGTATATAATGCCGGCGTCAAGCCACTTGATGATTTCTTTCATTACAACCCCTTTCATGGCATGATTCAGTCTCCTCTGGGCCTCAATTGAAGGTTTGTGATCATCTTCCAACAGAATCTTGTACATGCACACCGCCGGGCTAATTCCCTTCAAGTCGGCAATTGTCCACCCTATTGCCTTTTTGTGTAGCTTCAACATCTTGATCAGCTTCTTTTCCTGCTCAGGCTGGAACTTAGAAGAAATAATTACAGGCAATGTATTATCGGTTCCTAAATATGCATATTTTAGTTGCTCTGGCAATTGTTTCAACTCAAGAATTGGTGGTTGTTCAATAGAGGGTTTTTCGAGCTGACCTTTCTTACCTGAGTAATCCAGTGGTTCAAAGTATGTACCTGGTCGATTGACTAGCCAATTTGCCTCTTCTTGTTGTTCCTCATCGACCGGTTCTTCATACTCCTCAGGTTCCTCTTGATCGGCAATGTAGTTGCCGAGGCAACTAAATTCCTCGTCGAAGTTAAACTCTGTCGTGGCATAAAGAAGTTGGCATTCTTCTGGATCATCGGTATGCCTTAGTGTTTGGAACACATTTAGTTTAACTTGTTGATCATTCACCCTCATTGTGAGTTCTCCCTTTTCAACATCGATCAAGGTTCTCCCTGTTGCTAGGAATGGTCTCTCGAGAATAATGGGTGCATGATCATCTACTTCACAATCCAAAACAATAAAGTCAGCGGGAAAAATAAATTTATCAACTTTTACCAGTATGTCCTCGATTTTTCCCTCTGGATGCACATAGGATCTATCGGCTAGCTGCAGCATGACTGTTGTAGGTCTTGCCTTCCCGATTCCTAGTTTCTGAAAAACCGATTTAGGTATCAAGTTTATGCTAGCCCCAAGGTCGCATAATGCTTTCTCGACATAGTGATTTCCAATGGAACAGGGTATTGTGAAACTTCCGGGATCTTTCAACTTGGGTGGCATACGATTGTGCAACATTGCCATGCATCCCTCTGTTGCGGCAATTGTTTCAAACTCTCCTAGCCTTGTTCTCTTGGACACAATGTCTTTAAGAAACTTGGCATAGTTTGGCATTTGTTCAATTGCTTCCACCAATGGCAAGTTGATGTGGACTTGCTTTAGGATATCAAGAAACTTCTTGAATTGGTATTCTTGCTTTTGTCGCTTCAACCTTTGTGGGAATGGTGGTGGAAGTTGGATATCTTCGATCCTTTCATTGGTTTGAAACCTGATTGACAGCATTGCCGGGACAACTGGAGTTGCCGAGGCGTTATCAACTGGGGTTGTCGAGGCATGCTTATCGCAAGTTGCCGAGGCGTCTTTATCGTCGGTTGTCGAGGCATGCTTATTGCCGGTTACCGCGGCAATTCCTGGTTCAGTATCTGAGGCTTTACCGCTAGGTTCGTCTTGATCTTTTTGTGGATTTTTGTTTGATGAGCGGGTTTGAGCCTCTCTAAGTTGTTGGCCACTTCTAGTGGTGATTGCCTTACATTGCTCATGGCCAGTTCCTCTTGCGACTTCAGCATCGCTAGGTAAACCTCCTTGCTGTCTAGTATTTAGATTTTGAGTAAACTGTCCGACTTGATTTTTCAATGATTTGATTGCCGCCTCTTGGTTTTGCAATCTCATCTCGGTCCTGTTAATAAAAGCATCAGTTCTTTTTATGAAATTACTATTCTCAGCCATATAAGATTCAGTTTTCATCATAAAAGCATTTAGAGAATTTTCCAAAGAATTAGATGTCGTCGGTTGTTGCTGCGGCAATAGTTGCCGTGGCATATTCTGCTGGAATCCCGATGCTTGTGGATTCTGATTGTTCTGGTTTAGAGCATTGTTGGGATTACTCCATGAAAAATTTGGGTGCTTCTTCCAAGCTGGATTGTATGTATTGGACATCACGTTGTTGCTCCGATTGTAATTCCCCACATAGAAGCTGGATTCCGGATTCTGCATACATTCAGAAGAATTATGGTTATCACCATATAACTCACAAAAAGAATCAATTACCTTGACCTCATGTGTGTTGTTTGGTTTTTGCATGTTCTGGACCATCTTGGTTAAAGTGGCCAATTGTGCCGAAATTGAATCTGATGATCCTAGTTCATGTATTGTGGCTTGGCGTCTAACTCCTCCTCTTCTAGTGGATGGGAATTGATAATCATTCTTGGCCAGCCTGTTTAAAATTTGCATTGCTTCTTCCGGCGACTTATCTAGGAGTATGCCATTTGCCGAGGCATCTAGCATTATCCTTGTTGGTGTATTCACGATGTTGTAAAACATTGTTACTTGAGTCCACACCGGGAATCCGTGTAGGGGGCATTTGTGTAGAAGTTCTCTATATCGCTCCCAAGCCTCGTACATGGATTCATCATCTGCCTGCCGAAAAGAAGTAATGTCGTTACGAAGCTTATCAGTCAAATTTGTAGGATTAAATCTAGCAAGGAAATCACGACAAAGATCAGTCCAAGATGCTATGGATCCGGCAGGAATGCTATTCAACCATGCTTTCGCCCTATCCCTCAGTGAATAGGGGAATAATCTTAATCGTAATACATCGGGGGTGACTCCATGTATCTTGAACGAGTTGCAAATCTCGAGGAAAGATTTCAGATGTTGCCGTGCATCTTTAGTTGCTGAGCCGCCAAATTGACCTATTGTGTTGATCATATTAAACATTACCGGTTTCAACTCAAAGTGGCCGGCTTCAATTTCAGGTGCGACAACCCTGGGTTAAGTCCATCAAGATCTTCTTCAAGATAGTCTCGAATAGTTCTGTTTCGTGCAAGAATCACTCCTCCTCCTGCTCGAACAACTTGATTCATATCGCCGTCTTGATTAGCCATTGCTACTCTTATCCTTCGTCTAAGTCTTTGTAAGGTTCGTTCGATTTCTGGATCAAAGGGATATTCTGGTATAGTCGGTCTCGCCCTGGTCATATACCAATGCAAAACCAAAGTTTGTTAGCCCTTTGAATCTTAAACAAGAAAAGTAAAAATAAAGTGCAAGAAAATAAAAACAAAGTCGCTATTGCCAATCCCCGGCAGCAGCGCCAAAAACTTGTTGCGCGTAATAAGTGCTACACAAATGTGCAAGTATACACGTTGCAAGTTATAGTATAAAAGATATCGTCTCCACAGGGATTGGTGCCACTTCAAGAATCTAGTCTCTTGCATTGTAAAAAGTAAAAACACAATTATAGGATTATAGGAGTTTTAACTAATAACTAAACTAGAAAGCAATAAAGTAAAAGAAAAGATGAATTCAAATGAGAGAGAGATAGGCCATGTTATCGTGAGTTGAGGTGTGATAGCCGATTGGATCGTCTTGGTAAAAGAGTGCACGGGCAACTCAGTTGCCGTGGCAACTTGCACAACGGGGTTGCCTTGGCAACTAATCGATGGTTGCCTGGGCAACTAGTTGGGCAACTACTTGGGCGTCTGGGCAGCAACCTTCAAGGTTCGGCAGAGCGTTCTTCAATGGTTTCTTCTTATCCCTAAGTCGAAACTCTAGCTACTTGTGCATGCCTTGATAATACACCCCTGCGTGAATCAAGGGTAAACAACAACCAATCTTGCGTTCCTCTTAGCCGTTGAAATCCTTAACTTATTCCTAAGCCGGATTAATCTTCACCATCAATAGATTGAATAAAGATCATATTCATTCGTTTCTTGAATCTAACTCTCCCGATATTAGATAAATAGATGAAATCATGAGATCCTCTCCCAATTCACACACAAACAAGAATAAGAACCAAGAATGAATAAACCTTGAAATAGAAAAGTGCAAACTCTTATTACCTAAACAAAATCCAATAGTTTCTCACAACCACAAAACACAATAACCATAGCCAAGTAGATTTAGTTCATGGCTAGGTTCCAAAGAGACACAAGATAAATAATCCCTAGCATGAACCCAATCGAACAAGAAAGGAAAAGATGAAGAAGGAGGCTTGTCGAAATCTTCCTTGCCCTAGATGCTTGTCGAAAATTCTCTCCTCTTGCCCTCCTTGGACTTGTCGAAATTCCCCTCTCTTGCTCTCTATGAATTGTCCAAATCTCCATCTTATTTATAGGGCTAGGCCAAAGTCCTTCTTTGAGGAGGAGTTTAAGTTGGAATTAAATTATCTTTAAAGAATATAATTCTTTATTATAATTGTATTCCTACTAGAACTTCTCCTATCTTCTTGGAATTTAATTCTTCTTTAATCTCTGCATGGAAATCAAATTCCTTTGGGTTTGGGCTTTGCTCCACGTCATCTTGGGCTTGTCTAGTCATCAATTTCGACTACCATATCACCTTTGCTCTTGTCGACAATTGCCATGGCAACTGGCTCGGCGTCTCCTTCATGTATTGGCCTGGCAACTAGCTCGGCATATCCTTCATGTATTGCCCTGGCAACTAACTCTAGCCTTGCTTTGGCAAGTGATCCTGCACATACACACAAAACACACCAAAGCAGCATCTTTTCCCACGAAAACTACCAAGTTATGTAATCAAGCTCAACGATGGAAGGAAACATGGATTAATGCATGAATGGCTAATTATGCCACTAATATGAGCCTAAGTCTAACAATAATATGAGTAAAAAGGGTAAGAAAAATAGTACTTTTGAACACTTATCAGATACTGCACTCTTTATAAAAAGAAATGACAATGACAAAGACATATTAGTAGTCCAAATTTACGTTGATGATATTATCTTCGGTTCTACTAATGAATTTCTTTGTCAAGAGTTTGCTAAGTTGATGCAAGGTGAGTTGGAGATGAGCATGATGGGGGAGCTCTCATTATTCTTGGGGTTCCAAATTAAACAAAGGAAGGACGACATCTTCATTAATCAAGCCAAGTATATCAAGGACATGCTTAAGAAGTTTGGCTTGGAGAATGTGAAACCTCAAGCCACACCAATGAGTTCTTCCACAAAGCTTAACAAAGATGAATGAGGTAAATGTGTATATTCAAAGCTTTATCGTTCTATGATAGGATCTTTGCTTTATCTTACCGCAAGTAGACCGGATATCATGTTTAGTGTTTGCTTGTATGCTAGATTTCAAGCTAATCCTAGAGAATCACACCTTATAGCCGTTAAAAGAATTTTTAGATACCTTAGAGATACACCTTGTTTAGGCCTTTGGTATCCTAGAGACTCTTCTTTTAGTTTACATGCCTTCTCAGATGCGGATTATGGGGTTGTAAGATAGATAGAAAGAGCACATTCGGCATATGTCAATTCCTAGGTAGTATGCTCATATCTTGGTTTTCTAAGAAGCAAAATAGCGTAGCATTATCTACCACCGAAGCGGAATACATAACCGTAGGAAGTTGTTGTGCTCAAATCCTTTGGTTGAAGCAATAACTCTAAGATTATGGAATTGACGTAGGTACCATCCCTATTAGGCATGACAATACTAGTGTCATTTGTCTCACTAAGAATCCCATCCAACATTCTAGAACCAAACACATGGAAATAAGGCATCATTTCATTAGAGATCATGTCTTTAAAAATGATGTAGTTCTAGAATATATAGACACCTCAAATCAATTAGCGGATATCTTCACCAAACCATTAGACAAAGAGCATTTTTGGTCTCTTAGAAGAAAGTTAGGTTTAACCAGCCTTCCTTAACCCTTAAAGCCGCTTTGGTGTTTAAAATTTGCTTGAATTTGATTGACTACATTGCTTATGTGATTTTGCTCTTATATGCATCAATGCTTCTTGTTAGGGGGAGTTTATGCATGTAAATATCTTGACCTATGCTCTACTTTTAATGCTCATACATCATGCATGCATAATAGAGGTAGTTCTTTATTCCCATAACCTTCGTTGCAGCCAAATTTGACCATTTGGTGCATAGGGTATCGGTACTGGTATAGCAGTATCGATACGCGGCCTCTATAATGGGTATCGATGTAAAGTACCAATGAACGGTACTGGTACATGACTTATGGTACCGGTACGCAAAACACGGCGTAACAGTACCGGTACGCAGTTTATGGTATCGGTATGCGAAACACGGAAGCTCTTCTTAGGGTTGTTAAATTCAAATTTCCCCCCAAATTCACTCTCTATCAACCCTAGCCGAAACCCCCTCAAAAATTCTCTCAATTTCTCTTGTTTTTCACTCAAAATTTCCACAAATTTTTGAAGTTTCTTGTACTTCTTCAACAACCCATCAATATTTCATCAAGTTTGTGCACTTCCATCAACACTCTCATCCATTCCAACAATTTTTAAGGTATTTTTCGTTCTATTTTTTTAAAATTTTGTTTCTCATATGGAACTTAGATTTAGGTTTATTTGAGAATAGTATAAGTATATGATTTATTGAAGTTATCTATTTTCACTTATTATAATTTAAATAAAAAAATATTAGTATACTTATTATCTTGAAATAATCTATTGGAAATATTGGATTTAGTAATTGATTAGTGCATACATTGTGGTTTGTTTAAATTTTTGCAGGGTGATTTTTGCTCTTTAGAATCGAATTTACTTTAATAGCCCTTAAAAATAAACGCCCTAGATCCGGTCCCTCAACCCAACATTCAAATCCTTTCAACTTTTCCTCAATCTTTAACTCCTGTTTTAATGAACCGGGTCGTCAAGGTCAATTAGAACATTTTTAGTTTTATGAAAATTTTCTTATTCGAAGAGAAAGGGTTGTTGTTTATGAGTTTATGGTATCTGAAAGGTTTAAGTTCCCTTATCTTGAGAACTTAGGGAATGGAAATTTCTACCTTTTCTTCGTTTACCCGGGGTAGTATTTAAAACTCTAGTTAGAGTATTTTGTTCTAATGCTAGAGCTATTCTTAGTAAAGAGGAAAAAGAGGTCGTTGTTATAGAGTCCTATGTTATGGGAAAAGTCTTTAGGTTAGACTCCTCTATTATCGCTTCTCATCTAGGATTAGAAGATATCGGGGAAGATGATGAAACCAAGCCTATTCCTTTTGTTTATGCCTCGTGCACTTCTGCATCCGTCCTTAATGCACATGATAGGTTCTTTCATCTATTAGTTACTTGGTTCTTTCGTCCTTCCGGGGGGAAGTGGTTACTATTCGCAGGGTAGATTCCTTTTGGTTGCATTGCTTCCAAAATAATATTCGTATTAACCTCGCACAAATTATTTTTGTTGAAATTGTTTATCTTGTCCAAAACCATCATAAACCTTAAGTTAAATTTTTTACCAACAGTTGTGTCTTGAGCCACATTTTTGCCAAAGAAAACATAGACACCTCTTATGATATTTCTTGCCCCCTTACCGATCCCATTAATGAAAAATCTCTTCGAAAGAGTGAATTTCATTTTATTAATGGTAAATGGCTTCAACAAGAACCCGATCAGAGTAGTGAAGGAAGCGTGCCCGCTCCACCTCCAGTTCCAGCTCCGGTTGCGCCTCCACCAACCTTTGGTGATGACATGCGCTCCTACTTTGATGGCAAGATCGATGAAATGCGAACTTATATTGATGGAAATTCATTGAGATGCAATCTATGGTCACATCTCACATGGATGATCGCTTCACTTCTCTTGGTGCGCGTGTGACTAGCATCGAGACCGACTTGGCATCATTTCACTATGAGTGGAAAATGCACACTTTTGGAGACACCGCCACGGAGGAGGAAGAGGAAGAGGATGAGGATGACGGGGATATCCCGTAATTTTTTTATATTATCTCATTTTGCATGTATCCTAGACTATACTTTTGGATTTAATGTTTGGATTGTTTTTCTTTGGATTGTTTCTATTGTTTCCATCCCGCTTTGACTATTATGTTTGGATTTGGATCTTTGTTTATGCTTGAACACTTCATATATATTATGCTTCGGCTTGTTACTTTGGCTTTAAATTGCTTATCTTCTCCTATTGCGTATATTGCTTTTGATCTAACAAAAAGGGGGAGAAATATTTGGGTTCAAAATTTTACAATCAAAAGAGAATTTTTGTAAAATTTATTTTAAGTTTTGTTATATCAAAAAGGGAGAGATTGTAGAACTTATATTGATTTTGATATAACAAATGGCTTTAACTCGTATTGATATAACAAATGTTTTTAACTATTAAATTCTTTTAAAATAAACTTTACACAACTCATATGAATTACTCACTATGCATTCGAACAAAATTATTATGGTCCTAAACTTAACCAAACATTTGATGAACTTTAAAAATATATTCGATGAATTTTTCTAAGTTAAAATGGTATTAAAAGTTTATGCGTACCGATATGGTACTATGAGTACTGGTACGCTCTTTGTTTCCAAATTACTTCGAATGTAAAACCAGTACCGGTATGGCAATATGCGTATCGATACGCGTACTTGATTTCAAACATCGAATGTAAAACCAGTACCGGTGTGGCAATAGGCGTACCGATACGTGTACTTGATTTCAAAACATCGAATGTAAAATCAGAACCGGTACGACAACATGAGTATCGATGTAACCTCCTAAATTTGACCTGATTTCTTAAGTCAAATCTTGGAAGTTAAGTTTGAAAAGCTTGTCCCCCAAGAAAGGTTTTTGGGTTAAATAATTCAAATTACCACTTAATTATAAGATCAAAACTACAAAATTATATCATTTAAATAAAACGTAGTGGTCTAGCAAAATTCCAAAAGTCATTATAAAATCCGACAGAAATTCAAATAATAAATGCATGTCAAACCAATAAGTCTCAAATAAATAAAATGTCCCAATTCCCAAATAAAAAATATCCGAAATAAAATGTCCCAATTCCCAAATAAAAAATGTCCTAAGCCTGAGTATCTGAAAGATGAACTAAGGGGGAGTAATCTATAAAGCTCAGTGTGTCTCTAAAGTGCAGATAAAACACAAAATAGGAATTCGAGCAACAAGCATAGTTCAACATTCATCACAATATACATATGCATACAATCGAAGACATAAAATGTAATGTCATGCACCCATCTCCATACACCATTCGAAGAGCAAGGTTCCCCAGAACCACTCTAACTAAATCGTCACCATCCGAAGTGGAACGACCCAAAGGTGGAACCACTAATCCGAAGCAGAATTCAGCCCGACAGGTGAACCCACTAAACTTCCCCAATCAATTTCCCAACCCAAATGATATGACATGTTTTGATTTATATTTTCTGAATCCGAGAGTATATCCTATATAATAATTTAATCCAAGTGCATACGAAATATGTCCAATATTATTTTAGTCAGATTCTGATATCCGATGCGTGTCATGCCATCATACAAAATATACCATAAATCACAGATCATTCATTTAGTCACATATACAACATGCACGCATAACATAGAACACAAAAAGAATAGCACAAGAAGAGACACACCTTAGGCAGCTAATAACTCAACGTCGAGAGTGACATCTCCCACGCTCAGCTCTAGTATTCGGTCAGACAGAGTCAGCACCTACGAGGTCAACAAAACATAATTATACCCTACTACTATGCCACACTAACATAACCACTAAAACGAAACCATACTCACGTGCAGAACTCGCAAGCTGTGTAGAAGGAGGTCGAACAGGTGGAGGAGGATGAAGGTTCTCAGGATCTGAGTCAACGTCACCTGAACACAATGATATTCTATCAGAATCTGATATTCAAAATTCTCAAAATACAGACTATAATTAATTAAAGATAGCAAAATGGTCTTTCAGGTTCAAATTTGGAAAAACAGACAGCGGTTTTGGAATTTGGACATCGAAAAACGTAAAGTTGAGTTGGGTCACAAAAAGTCAACGTTGGCGCCAATAAAAGTCAATGCTAACGTCATCAAAGGTCAACACTAACGTCAGCCAAAAAGTTAACACTGACATCAGGAAAAAGTTAACGCTGACGTTAGCTGGTCAATGGGTCGTTTCGGTCAACGGGTCGGTTCGGTCAATAGGTCAGGTTAGTTAACGGGTTGGGTCGATCAATAGGTCTAGCCGATTCGATTCAATTTGGTCGGTTCACTCGATCTAGCCGGTTCGGTTATTCCACCAGATCTGCCTTATTCAGGCTCTCCCTCTCAACTTGGGTTAAGCCCAACTCCATCCACCCTTCAACCCTAAACACCGGCCCACACCCTCTCACACACCTACTGGCCCGTAACACCCTTTCTTCCCTTTGCATTTGACAGCTTAAGGTTTACACCCGTAGACGACGGCTGCCTAAAGTAAAGACCAAAAGCGATGACAGCTCATCAGAGGCTACCCTAACAACCCCAAAGACATATCCCGACCACACACATGAACCACAGTTCTTGGACAACCCCGCATAACACCTGTACGCACAACAAAAGAGAACCTCTTTTCAAAAGCTTACCCAAACACGACGCATGACAATGGTAGCGGACACGGCGGTGCAAAAATGTTTTGAGCCAGCTCCTCGGCAGTTTTAGAGCAACGATCATCGGCTCAGCATGATAGGTAGGCAGTTTTAGTTCGACATACAACCGGTGGTAGCGCCTACATTGATCAACATTCAAGCATCCAAGCTAAAATCCAATCATTTGTGCTTTTAGAGTCAAACCCTTGTATCCAACTTGTGTATTTCATTGTAATCTTTATTTCAAGTTTGGGGTAGAGTGTTCTTATAATTTGGACAAATATTTACCTTGTGAGGACATTTTTATTTTCCATTTTTCCTTCTTGTATAAGAGTGATCATTGATCAAGCTTTGGGTAGAAAGCTTTGATCGGTTGTAATGGTTGCCTCCTTAGCCTAGAAAAGGGGAAGAATTTCATAGTGAAATTGGTTGAAAATCCTTAGTAGGAAGCTAAGGTAGTGGACGTAGACCTTGTTAGAAGGTTGAACCACTATAAATCTTCGTGTCCCATTGTCCAACTCTTTCCATTTGCTTCCTAAAATTTTAAATTGCTAATTCACCCCCTTTTGGCCACTTTTGGTATTGATTGATCATCCCAACACATAGCCCACTAGACTCAAATACCGTACTCTAAAGATCACCATGTGTTAGAATCCCGATCTGATAGTGCTCCACGATCTAATGGTCAACCTACGCACGGAAACAATGATTCTGAGCGCAGAGCTTACAAAGCTTAGTGGTACACATCTACTATACTATACCTCATGCTAATCATAAATGTAAGCATGCAAGCTAGTACGAGAAATAAGGAAAGATAAATAAATATGTGGCGCTACCATAATCGCCTAAACACATGCCATAGAACAAACAACATCTCAACAACATAAACATATAGATAAACAAACCAGGAGTGGGGCCCAATGTCACCCGACACTGGGAGACCCACCTGTGCTTGAAATCTCACATCGAGCTACTTGGAATCTCACATCGAGCGGTATACTCAGAATCTCGTATCGATTTTTCGTTCGAAATCTTACATCGAGCGGGGCTTAGAATCTCGCATCGAGCAAGTATCATCACCTGGAATCTGGCATCGGATGGCCTTCATTTCATCACCCAGAACCTCACATCGGATGGCCTTTAACACTCACTCACTGTGTATTCGGATCCCACCAAAAAAAGACTCTTAACCATACAGGATCCACCACAGATCCATACAGGTGCCCTACCTGGCTCGCAACCATCACACGACCCACCACAGGTCCCTATCGTTGCTATTACAACTAATCAAGCATTATCGAGTTGTTACGTTTTATGTAGGAGTAATATAATTCATTCCCATTAATTATTTCCAACAATCCACATTATCTCATTGATTACAGTAATAACCACTTTATTAAAGATATTCATCGATTTCCATCTCAAACTAACCTTTAAACCAATTAATGTTAATTACCGATTTCATAAGCAATTTATTGAGTATTTATCAGTATTAGTCTATTAAGCCTAGCAACATCAATATTAATTTTAAGGCCCTATTCTACCCCTAAAGCTTATGAAAGTCATTATAGTTTGTCACTAGGGCATTTAAATCATTTACTATTAATTACCGATTTTTAAGCATTTAATTGAATATTTATCAGCACCGCCCCTAACCAATATTCAAATTCATTGCACTAGCACACAAGGCATCACCACATAGCAATCATAAATCAGGTAATCATACGAATATCCAGATAATCTTATACGGTCTCTAAAGCTTATAACAGTCTCAACCTTCTCAATAATTACCAAGCCTCGAATATCCACATCATCATATGCTTATTACTCATCTCTTAAATTGCAACCACTAACATGCAAGACAATTACACTTATGATGCTCATGAAGTGTTTCGGAGTTTGAGGTGTACTAACCTTATGCTGACATCGCTAAAATCCTCATCCTAGCTTCCCGAATATTCCAATTGATCTGATAACCGACCTGATTAATCCTCGCATAACAACAATTACGAAAACACTTAAATTCCATACACCTCCTATGCCATGCGAAGGGTCAAACACGAAAAACTGCTTACCAGGTTCGAATTTGGAAAAATAGACTGCACCATTGGATCCGGAACATCGAGAAACCCCGGGGTAAGGTCCCCAAAAAAGTCAACGCCAGTCAACGGTCAAGGTCAACGATAGCGGTCAACAAACAGTGGTCAACTGTTTGTGATGTTTGATTAATGATCTAGTAAGCTTTATTTGTTGTTTGGAAGCAAAACCCTAAGTTAATATATAGGGACCAATTCGGCAAGCTTCAAAGTTAAGGGTCCGAATCTGAATTTTATGAAATTGGAGTGTATTTATGTAATTAATGATGTTGGAGATGTGAAATTGATGTTAGAATACTAAACCGATGTTGAATCCTTACCTTTGCATTTTAGTGACTATTTTGGCAAAGAAAGAAAATTAGAGGGAATTATTTTTGAATTATTATTTGATGAAGAAGATGATGAATTGGTGTTTGAAGCAAGTGATGGGACTAAATTGACAAGTAGAAAAATAAGAAGAAGTTAGTATAAATTAGAAGTTTATTATGGAAAGCTATGTAGAAGATTGAATTTTTGGCAGTGACTTCGAAAATTCATCATAAATACTACAAAAATGGTTAGATGATGAATTTTATACCGTTGTAAATATTTGTTCGTCTAGTTTCGTTTCCAGCAAACGGAATCTGATTTCGAGTTTCGAGTTAAAAGATATGAATTTTTAATCAAATGAAGGTCAAAAAATTTACAGAGCAATTTCGGTCAGGACAACTCTGTGACGGGAGTTTGAATATTTTTTATAATTTTTGTAGATTTTATCAATTTATGTGGCTTATACAGTTAGAACCATTATCGAATCTAGTTTCTCCAGTAGAAAGGAAATTAAGATCAATTATGTATTTTGCCCGGTATAAGTAAATCTTTGAAGGTAGCGCAAGCTGTCAGAAAATGGAATTTGAAACATTTTGTATTTAAATGTTTGTTAGCAAGCTCAGAAGAATTATTGGAAGTTCAAATTGGTCATTAAGGACCATAATGAGTTTTTGAATAGTACAAGGAAGAAAGGAAAAATATTTGGAAATTTTGTACTCCAATAATTATATTAGACAGCATGGTTAAGGTATTGTTAGATTTGAATCTAACAAATATTTTATCTTATTCATGTGATTAATGAAGTCAAGTACGAATCAAAGAAGGTTCGAGGTTTTATAAAGGAAAGGATCGAGTAGAATTTAGTGAGGCATGCTAATAATTCTTCTGAGCAATGCATGAATGTTTTATACATCATCGGTAAGACTTGCGATAAGTCTACTTGGGTTATATATTGGCATGATATTTATGTCATTGATCATATATTTGACATGTTCTAAATATGTCAAAGGTTGAACATAAATGCATGGATTACTAGTTATATATTATGTTATACTATGAATGTTATTTCGGGTATGAACAACCCAATATTAAATTATGTTGATATACATTGCCATGGATGGAATAAATATGAAAATTATGCCCAAATAAGTCATTGAGGGATAGGGTATAGTTGGCATGCCATAGAGTCCAGCAGCACGCTGCATATTCGGGTATCTGGGATAGTACGATAGTGTATATAAAGGACACTTAGTGTATGGTTAGCACGGCCTTATAAACGTGCTGATGGTTAGCACAGCCTTATAAATATGCGGATGGCGGGGACGACCTTATGTTTATTAGCACTTCAGTGCATATTTGACTCGCGTACCCAGGGTCCTCAAGGTTTAGTTTGGGCTATAAATAAATGGATAAATAAATGGTAAACAAGTTAGAGAGTATGTGAACTCTCATAACATACGACAAGTATATCGGTAATAAATTTATATCCGGTTTATATTATGTTGATATATGATTAATATGAAGGTATACTGATCTAGTGATCATGATGCATTTATGCATATAAGGCATATTATAATAAACGGACAAGCATGAAAATCTTATGACATTGGCATATAGTAAATAATTACTAATGCAATGTGAAAGTTGATGCATTGGCATACATCATGCTAGATAAATGTAGCCATGAAATTGAATAAAGTTTAAATAATTGTTATTACTTCCTTTATTGCCTCACTAAGTTCATACTTAGCGTGTTTTTGATTGTACACACGTAGGTAAATCAAGATGAGAGTGAGAAGAGTATTGCATCAAAATTGGAAAGCTCAACAGGTAATCACAGTAATGACATCCTAATTAAGGTTTAATTATTATAGTGGCATGTATATTTGCTAAACCTATTTGAGTTGTGATTGGCCTTTAAAGTTCAGTATGGTTTCAAGATAATTGGCGTTTTTGGAACGATTCAAGGTTAAGAATAACCTTTGGTGATGAGTTGCATACTAAGATAATTGATTTATGATTGGAACTCGAATAAATAATTTATGTCGGTTTTAAATAAAATTAAGCGTGCTTGGGCTAGAAAAATTTGAGGATGGATGACCATTGAGAAGTTTTTCTAAAAACTTTAAATTACCCTAATCTTTTTTAAAGAAGTCGTAACATTTTCGACTCGTACCCGGTATACGGATACGGGAAAAGGGTGTTACATTTATTGGTATCAGAGCTACAGGTTTAACCGATTCTGGAGTTAAACAAAGTATGGTAAAAGTCAAAAGTGTATACATGCCACTAAGATGTCAGAATTACTGATGATTTTACTTGTTTGAATGGATGCAATTGCTTACTTCATTATGATAATAATGTTAAATTCCAATGTGTGAGGGTAAAAGAATTGTGTCAGGTGTTTAGGCAATGTGATCAATAAGAGATTCACGAGCATGATAAGGCTATGATAATATTCTACCCTCAACTTAGCATGGTGCAGAGGCACCAGAGTAACATGATCTGCATGTTCTGGATTAAGAGCTTTTCTTCCAAACATTAGATGCGATCATGAATTAGCCTGCTTAGGCACTGATTGCAAAAGAATTGAGAGTTCTGACACACTAGATTTTCAAAGAGACATTGATGGAGATCCTATGATTGTTAATCTATGGTTTAAAGCTATAAAGGTTAGGTTGAGGGAACTCTGCATTGATGATCATAGGAGACTAAAAGTAGAGTAGTATTTCATCTGAAAGGATTAGACCCGTATTTGATAAAGTAATGTTACAGTACATACTCAAAAGTCTGTTAGCTAGAAGTTCTTTCTTTAAGGGTTCTATAACACAGTTTATCTTAGAGATGCCATGGAGTTCTCACATCTTAATTTGGGCAATTGGATTATTACGGATATGAGTGCAAGTTTAATAAACTATCCTGTTTTGCTTCTAAACTGCTTCCTACAGATAGAAAAAAAGCCTGTTATGAGAGCTCATTGAGGGCTAGAGGTCAGGTACAAAGAAGTACTGACTACCCTATGTATTTTAAAATTTCATGAAGTAGTAAATTATGCCAAATGTAATGCAAAGGGGTTTAGAATGAGAAAATATCTAAACATAGGTCACAGCTCGTAAAGAGGAATAGTAAATTATTATTCATTTCACCACTTTTAAAAAGTGATGAGGATTCCCGGAAAAGATATCAAGCTGAATTTATTACATAGTTCCGCTAAGAGATCAGGACAAGGAAAATTAAGAAATCTCTGACATTTATAATTAATGTTGGAGATTCAAGAAAACCAAAAACCAATCATATGAGTGTTGTGATAATTGGCATGCATGAGCATGCAGGGTTTTTATTGGAATTTGTTACCAATGTGAAAATTATTTAACTTATGCTATGGATACCGAGCATCAAGGGTAAGTTGGGAGAATATTCCTATTGTTTGTGAGATTTAATTGGGTTGCCCAAAAGGAGTCGTTAGGCTTAATGGTTAATCGAGAGGCTAAGTTTAGGATTGGATTTAATCCAATATTGGACCTATATTGATTATACTCTACAGAATGACTGTTACTAGATTGATAAAGCTAAAGACCTAGTTGCAAGGGTCATTAGATTGAGGTTTTATACGACTCGGTATATCATGCTGGGAATCTCGAGTGAGGTTAGTCAAAGAAGTAGTAATATTCCTCTAAGATTAAATTACGATTATATTATTACCAGTAAAAGAATATTTGATAGTAGCACTAGTGTTAGTGCAGTATGAATCTAGTAAGAATTCTACCTTATTCAATAATACATCCCATAATAGGTTAGGATATGTATTGATGTAATAAGGCTAATATATTAGTTGATGTACTTAGCCAAAAGTCATTCATTGGCTTATAAGCATTAAATGCCTAATTACCTTTGGAAGAAAATAGTATATTGATTGCATAGCTTCAGCTCAAATCTACTTTGATAAATTGGATCAAAGATTTACAGATGAAAGATATGATATGTTTGGAAGGAATTCAGTAAGGTGAAAAGGGAAAATTTAAGATTTCGGTGTTAAGTCTAAATGATGTTCATGTTATCAAGAGGTAATTTATATTCCAGATAAGAGGTGATTGAATCTGATTTGATTCAGTTCAGGATATGGAGAATAAAGTAAGAATGGTTCGAAGCAATTTAGAATTGCTTTAGAATGGTGGATATTATCTAATGATCTTGAAAGAAAAGATATTTTTATGAAGTTAAGGATAAAGTATTCCGTAAAAGTTTCACCTTAGAAGAAGGAGTTATGGTTTGGCCAAAAAGGGAAGTTGAGTATGAGATTTACTGGGCCTTATAAGATTGTGAAAAGAGTTGATCTGGTGGTTTATTAGTTAGCCTTACCTCCGAAAATGGACAAGATTCACAATGTATTCCATGTATCGATGCTCAAGAAGTATCAGTCAGATCCTTTACATATCATTACCTCGGAGGGAATAGAGATTCAATCGGATTTGATTTATGAGGAAGAATCAGTAAAGATTTTGGCACATAAAGTCAAAGGATTAAGAAGTAAGATGATCTCGTGTGTTAAAGTTCTTTGGTGAAATTATAGTCAAAAAGCGATCTGCGAAAGAGAAAAAGATTTGAGAAAACAGTTTACTCATTGTTTTTGAACCAAGTATGTGTTGAAAATTCGAAGATGAATTTTCTTAAGGGGATAATTGTAACATCCCAATTTTTGGCTAGTGACCAAAATGAAATTTTGAAAGTTTTGTGGTTAAAGTGTAAACTTTGGAAAAGTTTAAGGACCAAAGTGTAATTTTCAAAAGTTATGTATTTTGATCCCGTAAATGAATAGTTTACCCCCAAGAGTGACATTTTCGTGTTACCCGAATTTTTCGTACAGAGTTTGTATTAATGGCTATAAAGCGATAAAGTTTAGAAAAATATTCGGATAATCAGATCGAATCGAATATCCAAGATATTTTGAAGGATGATAAGCCAAGGTTGATTATGTCATTTTACATGTCTAAGATATTTTCTTTGTGTTGGAAGAATATGAACCCTTGGATTTAAGTTGACTTTTCATGCTAAATATGAGCCGTTGGATGAAAAATGGCAATATCGTAATTTTGGAAAATCACAAGGGCAAAGTTGGTAAACTATTAACTCAATATTAAATATAGATCATTGGATGAAGGATTATGATATGAGGAACATTATGGAAATATAGAATTTTCAGAATAGATCTGATAGCTCGGTAAAGGTCAAATCGTAGTAGAAGTATTTTGTGAATATTCAGAAATTGGATTGAATTGAAATTTTGGAGGTTGTTCCATAAGCCATTTAAAATCATAAAAATGATATTTTTGGAATAATGGCCAGTTTAGAAGGAAGTAATTTAGTTAGATTATAATGGAATGGCAATTTTGAAACAAACTAGTAAATAAAGACTAGTTTGAGGGCAGATTGGTCATTTGGCAGGGATGGCAATTTTGAAATATTTGAAGTTACAAAGGCTATTTTTGGAAGAAGAAAATTAAAGATTATATCTTGGCTCTTGATTGATGATAAGATCAATCTCAACCGTTGGATAAAAGGGCACTTTTGTAATTTTTTCTATTTGAATGAATTTAAAATTCATTTATATAATACAAGTGGCATAATTGGAGCAAAAAAATTGAAAAGGACAAAAAGATGAATCCTTCATCTTTCAACTTTCGAAATTTGGAAAAAAGGAAGAAAATTTTCCAAGTTCGATTAAAGCCCCGAAACTCGATTTTCAGGTAATCTCTTGAACTACAAAGTTGTTCTACTCTCCAAGCTCTATCTTTTGATATTATTAATTCAGGGAATACATGTTTGATTGATGAAAATTTTATATGAGAAGGAAATTAGGGTTTATGAACAAAATTGGGGCTTTTGAAATTTTATGATTCCATGGTTGAATTTAAGTTGGAATCAAGCTTATATGATGTTAAAATCATGTTATTGAGTTAGGATTTAAACCCTACATATTTTGGTTTGTATAGAGAAGATTAGGGTTTATGGATTTAAGTCTAACTTAGGGTTTGTGATGTTTGATTAATGATCTAATAAGCTTGATTTGTTGTTTGGAAGCAAAACCTAAGTTAAATATATAGGGACCAATTTGACAAGCTTCAAAGTTAAGAGACCGAATCTAAATTTTATGAAATTGGAGTATATTTATGTAATTAATGATGTTGGAGATGTGAAATTGATGTTAGAATGCTAAACCGATGTTGAATCCTTACCTTTGCATTTTAGTGACTATTTTGGAAAAGAAAGAAAATTAGAGGGAATTATTTTTTAATAATTATTTGATGAAGAAGATGATGAATTGGTGGTTTGAAGCAAGTGATGGGACTAAATTGACAAGTAGAAAAACAAGAAGAAGTTAGTATAAATTAGAAGTTTATTATGGAATGCTATGTAGAAGGTTGAATTTTTGGCAGTGACTTCGAAAATTCATCATAAATTCTACAAAAATGGTTAGATGATGAATTTTATACCGTTGTAAAGATTTGTTCGTCTAGTTTCGTTTCCAACAAACGAAAAATGATTTCGAGTTCCGAGTTAAAAGATATGAATTTTTAATCAAATGAAGGTAAAAAAATTTACAGAGCAGTTTCAGTTAGGACAACTATGTTACGGGAGTTTGAAGAATTTTTATAATTTTTGTAGATTTTATTAATTTATTTCGCTTATACTGTTAGAACCATTATCGAATCTAGTTTCTCCAGTAGAAAGGAAATTAAGATCCAGTATGTATTCTGCCCGGTATAAGTAAATCTTTGAAGGTAGCACAAGCTGACAGAAAATGGAATTTGAAACATTTTGTATTTAAATGTTAGTTAGCAAGCTTGGAAGAATTATTGGATGTTCAAATTGGTCACTAAGGACCATAATGAGTTTTTGAACAGTAAAAGGAATAAAGGAAATTTTTTTGGAAATTTTATACACAAATAATTATATTAGACAGCATGGTTAAGGTATTGTTAGATTTGAATCTAACAAATATTTTATCTTATTCATGTGATTAATGAAGTCAAGTCCGAATCAAAGAAGGTTCGATGTTCTATAAAGGAAAGGATCGAGTATAATTTAGTGAGGCATGCTAATAATTGGCCTAGGTGAGTGCAATGCATACATAACATGATACATGGATGTTTTATACATCATTGGTAAGACTTGCGATAAGTCTACCTGGTTTATATATTGGCATGATATTTATGTCATTGATCATATATTTGACATGTACTAAATATGTCAAAGGTTGAACATAAATGCATGGATCACTAGTTATAGATGATGTTATACTATGAATGTTATTTCGGGTATGAACTGCCCAATATTAAATTATGTTGATATACATTGCCATGGACGGAATAAATACGAATATTATGACCAAATAAGTCATTGAGGGACAGGGTATAGTTGGCATGACATAGAGTCCAGCATCACGCTGCATATTCAGGTATCCGAGATAGCACTATAGTGTATATAAAGGACACTTAGTGTATGGTTAGCACAGCCTTTTAAACGTGTGGATGGTTAGCACAACCTTATAAATGTGCAGATGGTGGGGACGACCTTATGTCTATTAGCACTTCGGTGCATATTTGACTTGCGTACCCAGGTTCCTCAAGGTTTAGTTTGGGCTATAAATAAATGGTAAACAAGTTAGGGAGTATGTGAACTTTCAGAACATATGGCAAGTATATCGATAAGAAATTTATATCCAGTTTATATTATGTTGATATATGATTAATATGAAGGTATACCGATCTAGTGATCATGATGCATTTATGCATATAAGGCATATTATGATAAACGGACAAGCATGAAAATCTTATGGCATTGGCATATAGTAAATAATTACTAATGCAATGTGAAAGTTGATGCATTGGCATATATCATGTTAGATAAATGTAGCCATGAAATTGAATAAAGTTTAAATAATTGTTATTACTTCCTTTATTGCCTCACTAAGTTCGTACTTAGCGTGTGTTTGATTGTACACACGTAGGTAAATCAAGATGAGAGTGAGAAGAGTATTGCATCGAAATTGGAAAGCTCAACAGGTAATCACAGTAATGACATCCTAATTAAGTTTTAATTATTATAGTTGCATGTATACTTGCTAAACCTATTTGAGTTGTGGTTGACCTTTAAAGTTCGTTATGGTTTCAAGATAATTGGCGTTTCTGGAAACATTCAAGGTTAAGAATAACCTTTGGTGATTAGTTGCATACTAAGATAATTGATTTATGATTGGAACTCGAATAAATAATTTATGTCGGTTTTAATAAAGTTAAGCGTGCTTGGGCTAGAGAAATTTGAGGATAGGTGACCATTGAGAAGTTTTTCTATAAACTTTAAATTACCCTGATTTTTTTAAAGAAGTCGTAACATTCTAGACTCGTACCCGGTATACGGATACAAGAAAGGGGTGTTAAAAATTTATAAAATACTACGACTAAATAACTTTTTTAACTTGGTGCAGAAGTTAGAATAATAAAATAATAATCTTTCTAAGAAAGATTATGTTGTGTCATAAAACATGAATGTTTGTAGTCTCTTTAAACTAATATGAAAAGAATTTAATAAGACATTAGTGCTACTCAAAAGTAGTTTGTAGCCATTAATTTGAGGATCCTTCTCTTCATAATAGGATTAAGAAGGAAGAAAAATTGTCTTCTCATGGAGTGTATTGAAATCTCCTTGTAAAATTCTCTTTAGAGAAAGTTAAAATATCTTTAAAATGTCATTACTCTAGTATGATTGAGTAAAATAAAAAATGCAGACTTTGACATATAAAGATTAAATGAAAACATTTGTGGTATGGCATGCTAGATTAGGTCATGTGAATTAAAATAATAATTAATCTATAAAATCAATATCTTTAACAAATATGAGTTTTGTTTAGAAGCTAAGCATACTAAACCTTCTTGAAGACGGTTTTCCAAACTTAGATCTGAACTTTTTCATACATTCTGATCTAGCAAACTTTAGAAACTGTAAGGGTAAGGAAGGAAAACACGGTTACATCACCTTTGTAGATATTTTTTTCTAGATATACAAAGGTTTATCTCCTTGAACTAAAAGTGAAGCTAAGAACTTCTTTCTTAAAGACTGAAGTTGAGTATCAGCTAGATAGGAGAATAAAACATGTTAGATTTGGTAGAGGTAGTAGATATGGTCTAATTTTCTCAAAGAGGTGTGTGGGAAAAATGGCATAATTTGAAAACACCCCCATGCAAATTTTTTCTGTATAAAATTATTAAAAAGGAAAATAAAACTTTAAGAAGAGATAATGAATTCTTAAGTTTTAAGGAGAAATCCACTCTCGGTTAATCATGTATTAAACCGAGTACCTCATAAAATTAGATTATACTCTATACGAACTATGCAACATATTTGCATTACCTGAAAGTGTGGGGGTATCTGGTAAAAGTGGTTTAGCCTGACTTTAAGAAAACATCTATTGAACCTAAAATTGTTGATGCAGTGTTTGTAAAGTATGCCACATATAGTCATATTGGTTCATGTCTTTACATGATTTCTCAAATTTATGAATCTAGGGTTGTTGCGAGGACTCATTTCCTCTAAAGAATCCTAGATTAAGAGTTGTAACATACCAAGAGAATCATGTCTCTTTTTCTAGTACTCCTGCCAAGGATGCTTTAGAGTTTGAATTAGAGCCTAGAAGAAGTTAAAGATAAAAGGTAGCTACTACCTTTTGACCAGATTTATAACTTTCTTTATTACAGAAATAAGTGATTTAGACTCTATATCTGAACTTATAGCTCAATCTTTCCTGGTAAATAAGGATCCAAAAACCTATAGTGAAGCTATAATGTTCAAATTGATGCTAGTTTTTGATAAGTTCAGTTTATGATAAACTATAATCAATAAATGTCGAATCACACTTGAAAGAGATGAATGTGATATTAGGAGTTAAGGGCACCTAAAAATAGAAAAGGTTTTTTCCTTTAGAAACATACTCTATTTTGAGAAGGTGTTATAGAAATTTTTGAAAGTTTAGATTTCAGCATGTTTAAACTCCTTATGGTTTTAGATTACATCTCTTTGAGAATAAAAGAAGTAGTGTTTTCTGGTTAAGAATGCTAAAAATTTTATGTTCTTAATGAACTATACTCGGCCTGATATTGCCTATGCAATGAGTAGGTTAAGTATACTTATAATCCTAGTGACGAGCACTGGATTACACTCAAAACGCTTACTATAGTGTCTTAAAGGTACTATAGATTGGCAACTCGGGTTTGTTGGTTTTCCTTTAATTTTAGAAGGATTTTTGTGACGCCAATTGGTTTGCCAATAATGATGAGGTAAACTCAATGAGTGGGTATATCTTACCTTAAATGGTGAAGCTATTTTTTAGAAGTTTATAAGCAGACTTGTATCGCTCGCACTACCATGAAGTAAGAATTTATAGCTCTTAACCTTGCTAGGAAAGAAATCGAATGGCTTAGAAATTTATTAGTAGATTTTCCATTGTTGGGAAAAAATTGACTTCTTTGGTATCCTTATTTTGTGATTCACGAACAATGATATGTGTGGCTCAAAAGCCAAGCTTACAGTGGCAAGAAAAGACGTATTCGAATAAGATATGAATTAGTGTAACATTTAATAAGGAACATAGCCCTTTAGAGTATGTGAAGTCGAAAGGGAACCTAGTTGATCCACTTACAAAGGGTTAAGTCAGAAATTGGTTCTGGATTCGTCGAGGGGATGGGTCTAAAGCTCATTGGTTGAGGAATTCATGGTGGATACCAAACTTAGTTATCCAAGTTCAATGTGGTCAAGCGAAGCCATGAAGAGTGCTCATAGTGTACATTTATTACTACCTATCCCTATGACGAACAATGTGCATGCCCATGTTGAGTTTTATTACTCTTAATAAATTCATAGCCCAGTTTTGGGTGGTCTTAGTGAGAAAAAGTTGATGAATTTACCAATTTTGGTTGAATAACTACTCTTAATAAGTTTATAGCCCAGTGTTGAGTGGGTAGTCTTATCGCAAAGGATTGAATGAACTTGTCGTTAGAAAAGATGAGTTTTCTTAAACTCTTAATGAATTTAATCCTAAGAATTTGGTTTGTTCTATTGAGAAGAACTTATTGAATTTACCATTTAAAGAGGTTGAGTTTTTATTCTTAATGAATTCTTATCCCAGAGTTTGGGTGGTTCATTTTATAAATGAACTTGAAAGAATTCACCTATTTATTTGAGAGGATGAGCTTGGTGAAAAAGCTCTTAATTATTTCATAGCTCTTATTTGAGTGGTTTATAGTGAGATAAACCTTATGAAATAACCTAAGTAAGTGAGAAGGGTTAGACACCTTCTATGAAAAATATTGGATTGTTTTTCTAGTACACTTACTATAATCTTGAGGTCAGATGGCTATATATATACATTAGTATATTTGTTGACACATCGAGGACTTCGGTAGGTTAAGGGGTTAGTTGTGTGTTATGAGTTCACCCCTATCTTAGAAAATTCTAGATTCGTTCACTTATCTAAGAGAATAATTACATATTTTTATGTACTAGTTTCAGATACATTCACTAGTCCTTAAGCAACTAATCTCGCTATTGCTCTTCTCGTGTTTTGAACTCAAAATTATCTCTCTGTTTTTCAAAAGATTCTTTCGCATTTGTGGGGGATTGTTGGAGAATGCTCAAGTTAAGTATCCCACATTGGGTGGGAAAACACCTTGGGTTTGGTTTATATAGAGGCCTTTGTTGCCTCCCTTTTTGAAGAGTAGTAGACAAGGCCCCTGCACGCGACGTCCTTCCAAATCAGTTTGGTTAAAATGTGTCTTTGACACGTTCGCATGCATATTATCTTTTTAGATAAAATACGGAAGAATTTTTCTTTAAGATTTTAAATCCTGGAAAAGTTTTATTGAATATTTATAGGCTTATTCAGATATAAATACCGTTTTAATGCAATATTATATAAATGTTAAAAATGGTAATGAGATATGTTAATTATACAGCTTAAATGACTATTTTGATGGTAAAATTTAATCAGTTGTAAATTAAAATAGTTTTAGCTATTACGAATCTAGACATACATGCATCCAAATTCATTAAGCTTTCTTTTGAAATGTTTTTTAAACTTATTACCATTTTTAATACTGATTAAATGTGGTTTATTACCAGATTTTAATACCAATTTTAATTATGATTTTACCCTTGACATCAGCCTATAAATAGAGATTCATTTCATTATTTGAAAGTATTCCAAGAAAGACTATCTCTTGTTTTTCCTCTCTATTTTACAGTAGAAAATATTTTTCCTTTCTCAAGCTTTCATTTGAGTTCTTGAGAGAATATCAGTACTACTATTGTCTGCTCTAATATTTGGGGGTACAAATATTAGAGAGACTGTGCTAACCTCGGGGGACGAACTGCTTCTAGCAGCAATTACACACATTGGGGCGAATTCGTTTCTAAGGCAATAAATTTGATCCATGACACAGTTATTTATATATATATATATATATATATATATATAATTTTGGATTATTACATTTTGTCAGTACTAACGCCCTGTTTTGTAGCAGTCTATTTTTCTAACAAGTTTGAGTCTTGGTTTATAACTCAAAAGCTAAAAAGTATGAATAATCGGTGGTAAATCATATATCTCCAAGTTTTTGATCTAGAAATGTGGAAACATGGTACAAGACTTATGTTTAAATGGCCTTAATAAGTGAAAAATCATGGTAATATGATAGAGTGGTTTTAAACCTCCCTTGAATCAAGTTAAAAAGAAAATTTGGATGTCATACCTACAATCTTGCGTAAAGTGTACTGGTACGGCACCTGTAGTGTACCGGTACGGCTAAGTCAAAATAAACAAATTGATTTTGGAAGTACTAGTACGGAAGGTTGTATCGGTACGAAAATTCATTACTGGAAAATATTTGGTCATGGTGTACCAGTACGGTATTCTCACGTATCGGTACGATGATGGTCAGTACCGGTATAAGGGTGAGTACCGGTACGAAAATAGACTACTGGAATTTCAGAATTTATTTGGTGCCAATACGACTCCTTGAATACCGGTACGGATGGCATTTAAGTTAGTTATGACTTAACCCAACTTCAAAATCTTTGCGTTTTAATCCTAAATAAGGTTTGTATCAATTGAATAAGTTATGAATGCCCAAATGAGCTAAAAGATCACAAGTAAGCTTCAATTAACCCAAATTTCACGAATATGTCCTTAATTTCTAAAAAGGATGATGAAATTTTAGAAATTACATTTTAGTCCCTAAGGGTGAATTAAGGCTTTTAAGTGAATAAATAAGCAATCTTGTCTAATGAGGCTTAACCTCAGTAAAAAAAAGATAAAGAATAGTTTCAGATAAGTATATGTACTTTATAAGAATTGCATTTTAGTCCCTGAACTTTGAAAATTTACAAGATAGTCTCTAATGACTAATAAGCAGAATTTAGAACCTTATATTTTCTAATAATTATATGGTTTTGTTGACTTTTTCTATAAGTTACTTAGATTATGAAATTGTTTGATTTATTTGATTTGTTTGCTTCTTTGTTTTGTTTTCCCATAACTTCTCCGATCTGGTTTTCTCTTAGACCGGGTAGGGGGTGTTACAGGTATTCGAGCCTAGAATTCACATTTTAAAGATTGGAGATCACTCCCAACACCCCCAAACCTTTAAGAAAAAGCTCTAAAATGAACCTACAAGTTATAGGAAATGATTTAGGTGGTTTGGTAGTATTTTTACACGTTATTAATACCAATTCTGAGGTTAGGTTATTAAGAAGATCTCTAGCACCCAAATACCCCCAAAAACCATAAACACCAAATTATGCAAACGAGGCATCATCTTTAGGATGTACATGAAACAAAGGAATTAGAGGTGTACTAACCTTCCTCCTACAGCTAAAAAGAGACTACTTGCGCTCCAATCCTCAAGCTTTCTTCTTCCCTAGCTCCTTAGAGGATTCCCCAACTTATTTCACAACACAAGGATGTAGCGACTAAAAAAATCTAAATTTACATGTTTCTCCTTTTGTTTGAAAAAAAAATTGGAAAATATTTAAAAGGGAACATTTTTGAAAAAGTTTACATTTTGAAGTGAAATTGAGGGAGTCGCCACCAATCGTTTAAAATTGGTAGACCGGACACCTAAAAATGAAACCAGAGAAAACGAGTTCAGAGTCGGTTACGTACAAGGAAGGGTTAGCACCCCCGTTGCGCCCAAAAATTAGTATCGAAAGGGTTTGTATCGTATTTATTAAAAATACTTAAAATTCAATTTAATTTAATTTAATTTAAATATATATATATATGCATGACAATTTAAAAATGCCTCGATTCATGGTACCAAAATAGATGACACCCGGAGACCGGGATGACACTCCCACTAGGATACCAGAATAAGACTAAATTTTGATAAAACAATGAAATGAAAATAAGCATGTACAGATAAATATAAGGGCAAATAAATGTAAATACGATTAAAAATGTATAAAAACATAAATAAAATAAAAAAATTATAATATACAATATATATTAACATATAAAACGTATAAAAATCAACAAAAAAAAGGTTACATAAAAGGTACACAGAGGAAAAGCAACATAACACACATGTATAATAATAATAATAATAATAGAGGTGTAAAATATTTGTGACATATTTTGTAGTAATAATATCATACTAAATATAATATACTACATATATTATCGAGTTATAATTATAGATATGCATAAAATAAAGGCATATACATATGTAACTAATATAAAACAATATATAATATACTTATAGCATATATACGTTTAATATAAAACCCGTTATGAAGAATACAATATATATATACAATAATACACATATGATACATAGATATAATATAACACATATATTACATATGTAAGATTTAACACATATTAAGCATAAACATATACATATATAATGAGGGACCAAATAACATAAAATGAAACTACCGAGTGCGTGAATAAAAACAGTAAATATAAGTGCTGAAAACATAAATAATCTAAAGATACGAAGGACAAAAAGGGTAATTTACCCAAGGATCTTGGGACTAAACTGAAACGAAAAAAAAAATTTGAAGGCTAAATTAAAAAAAATGAAGATGATTTGAAAATGGGGACTGAAATAAAAGAAATGAAGATGAAGAGGAAAGCGACGCAAAGAACTTAGGGGCGGAGGGATTTAAAAACTAAATTAAACCATTTTCTTAAAGGTAGAATAAATGCCATTTGTTTTTTTAAAACATTATAATCCATTTGAAACAAAAAGGCTGAGATTTCTCTCTGAAACCTTGGATGAAACCATTGCCGGTGTTCATCTGACTACCCAGAACTACCGTAAAAACCCAGATTTCAGCTGTGCGCCGTCGTACATCGGCGCCAAAATCTAAAAAAAAACCCCATTTTTTTGAAACCCAGGTTTAAACACCCCATTTATCGAACCCCAAAAAACACAAAAACAAAAAAAAACCTAATTTTGAAAAAAAAGACAAACGGTGTCGCTCCTCGTCGCGCCTCTCTCAGCCGTTCGAGACGACGGCGACCCCGAGACTAAGGTAAAGGCCCTGAACTTTCCTTTTATTTATGGTTTTTGTTATTTATTTTTTTGATTCAAAATAAAAACAGAGATGAATTTTTTTTACCTCCAGTGTTGAGGCTTTTGGTTTTTTTTTTTGCTTCTTTATTGATGATAAAAAACTCTCTTACATTAATTTGGTGCCAGAGTTTTATATCCGGGTATATGCATAAAGAAAAAGAGAAAAAAAATAATATGCATTTGATTTGATTTTTACCCATACTTTTGATATAATATCTGATTTATCTTTGGTTTTGCATGTTCGGTGGTTGAGAGCCGGTGTACGATGGCGTACAGCAGCGTGGCGGAGCAGCCACGTGGTTGGGGAGGTTGAACGACTAGGTGCGTGGGGATCTTAACGTTCTTTGGAGTGATCTGGATGGTTAATCAAACTGATCAAACGGTTTAGATCCCTTAGGCGGCTGCAAAATAAAAGATAAATTAAGGTTAGATATCATATTATTATTAGGGTTTTTAGGTTTATTTTTGGGCCAAACGAGCCTCTGTAATAGATAGGGTATTGGGTTGTATTAATATTGGAGTGTACATTAATGTTGGGCTGATAATAGGCATAATTATTATTTTAATAATAATTATTAATAATAATACTTTAACAATAATAAACATGTATCATGTATGTACATACACATACAAGTATAAAATAGGTATAAATTCACACATATAAACATATATATAAATATACACAACAACACATACAAACATTCAATATAATATACACATTTTTAAATAATTGAGCATGATAATAATATAACATATAATAAAACTAAAATAAACTAATAATAATATCCAAATGTATATAATAACAAAAACCCGGACAAAATTAGTGATTACAACTTCCTCTCTTTGTTCATTCTTATAACACAAGAATAGAGCAAAGACAAAAAAGCACTAATTTTGTCCTACTTCCCTATTTAGATCCTGAATCACCACGAACTGAAGGTCCTATTGATGGCTCAAAAATTATGGAGTTATGCACTGGGAGTCTTAATAATTGCCCGAATCACCACGCACTGAGGGTCTTACTGATGTCTGGACGATACTAATTTCCTCAAATCACCAAGCACTTGAGGTCTTAGTGATGGTCTGTTGGTCTTAATGCCATGCACTAAAGGTCTTACTGGTTGTTTGAATTACCCTACACTGGAGTTCTTATAGATGCTCGAACTATATTAAAGCCATGTACTGAAGGTCTTACGAGTTGCCTGAATCACCCTGCACTGGAGGTCTTACAGATGCTCAAACTATATTAAAGCCATGCACTGAAGGTCTTACTGGTTGCTTGAATCACCCTGCACTGAAGGTCTCACAGATGCTCGAATGATATTAAAGGTTATGCACTGAAGACTCTAGTAATAAGTTTGAAGTAATTCATTTAAGTCTCTAATGATTTCTGTTAACATAGATAAAGCAAATTAATGATATGAGTTAGCATGCCCCTAACTGAAAGATATCTAATTACTCATGATGCATGAATGATGCAAATTGAAGACCACTTGGGGTGAGCACATTTTCGAGAAAGCTAAAGGTTTCTTGTATTAAAGCTCTTTCTGCAGCTAATACGACCCATCTTGAAGTTGAGTTCAAATCTTTGCAAATCTCATTATTCCAAAGCTTTCTTAGGTTCCCACTTCGAATTGCTCTTCATATCTTGCTTAACTTAATGTATGTGAGTTCTTGTTCTGGAATGTCTCTGCCACTAAATGGATTGGCCATCTTTTTGCCCCAACAAAATTTGCCTTAAAATTTTGTTGTTCACTTTTGTTCTCTTCGAACTAGAAGTCAAAAATGTTAGGCTCTATACCCTCTTTGGTCCATATTGATTTGGACTCCAATGTACAAATGATCTCGTCATGTGGACAAATAGCATCCCATTAATTTCTCATTCTTGAATAAGTGATGTAGAGTCTTGCCCTTCTGTTCTATTAGGTTTCTGAAAGGAACATTCCCCATACCTAATTTCTGTCCCATTTAAGTGGCTCTCTTGACCTCACTGACTCACCATGCCCCGTCCTTCCCTTATTTAGGTGTAGACCAGGCACTTGAAGCTTGACGTTCCTTGAAGAAAGGTTAACCCTTAGGCAGGATGTGATCTGAAGACAAAATTATCCAACTCAGATATCTATATTGATCTAAATAGTCTTTGTAGGCTTGTAACGTAGGCTATGGCTCATGGTTATGAAAGAAGGGATATAAAGGCCCAAATAAGTGTTTAAGGGTGGTAAAACCAAGAATCATATCTTCTCTGCACTTTGTTAGTTGGGATGTGCTCAACTGAAAAAATCTTCTTTAATTTATCTCTTGGATCGCTCTAGACTACCCATTTATGGGTTTTCACCCTAGAGTTCATCTCCTTTCTTTGGAATGTGTAGATTTGGACCAATTTGCATCTTGGTTCGGCATCAACATGTATTTCAAAGGTGATTGATCCAAAAAAAATCGTATAAACCTTATTGCTTGAATCGTGGTATACTTACATAGAGTGATATATTCATTGGATTGCTCTAGACTGCCAATTTCTGGGTTTTCACCCTAGAGTTCATTTCCCCTTCACATGTAGCTTGCATTTTGACTGATTGTTGATGCGCTTTTATTCAAATGTGATTAAATGTTCAAGGCTTTAATGTCCTTTATTGCACTTTCTGACTTGGTGCTTTAATTCTTAACTGTGTGAACTTTCTTATTGGCGAACTTTCAATTTGGTTGAGCTAATCTTTTCGAGCAAAAAGAACATATACCGGGTTATTTTGATATTTCTCTTGGTCTTCGTGTCCAGTAGATTAATTCTCATTTCTTGCGCTTGTTCATGAAACACTATCTTTGTAATGTGGTCCAAACTGGGCGACTTTTACTCGCGAACAAAATCCTTTTCCTCTTTGCCCTCAGTGTGGGGGTGATCCTTGGTTTGGGTTCCAACGAAAATAAACGATCAGGCTCAAAGGGGGATAGGAAATGGATATATATTTTCTTATTTGTGAAGGGAATTGAAGGAATACCACTCGTCATTCCATACATATATGGATATCAAAATAATCTTTAAGGGGTTGAAGTTTAGGGTCAACACTCGATTCAAGGATCTTAAACAACAAATACCTGAGAGGATAATTCACTTAATGGGATCTGCCCATTATCTGAACACTCGTTTTGTTCCTCTCGTCTACCTAAATAGAACAAAAGATGTTCACATTTGTAGTATCCTCGTAACATTCACTTTCCTTTAGACATAAGCTACTCAGAATTGATCGTTGGACTCAAATCCAAGTCATTCTTACAATCAATATTTGGGTTTCTAAAAAGTTATGTACAAATATGTATGGGAAAGAAAACAAAAAATTTTCCCAAAATAATAAATATATAAAGAATTGAAGAATGTAAATTAAATGAAAAAAGAAAAAATGTACAAAACAATCATCATTTTCATTGTCTTGAGTAAACATTACACATGCTTTTACAAAATATCTTCATTTCTTTGAGCCAAAAGTATGGGAATGGATTCCCAAGATTTTTGATGCACAAAAAGTATTTGATACCAACAAAAAGTCATGGAAAATGATGAATAATAAGATGAAGTTTTGGTGACCACAAAATCCTGCCAACCAGTTCTAATTTTCCTTCACCCAAATTTTCAATTCTTCAATACTCCTTAAAAGAACTCAATCTCCTTATTATCCATCATTTTCTGAACTAACTGTCTAAATTCCATACAGAGTTGTATCATGCGCCCTCATTCCTGATGATATTCACAAAATTCTTTTCCAACCTTACCGCCTGTCTTCTCATTTTGTGTGATCAGCCCAGCTTCCTGCAGTTGCTTGTACACCTAGCTCAAAGGGGACTTAAGTTCATCCACCTTTTTCAACACCCTCCTATGGCACTCCAGTTCAATGGCATTGACTATTTGCTCACCATGACCAGGCAAAGTGTTAGCTCCTACATTCGGGGAATCTACCTTTAGCACTCCTTTATTGATTAAGTTTTGGATTACCCTTTTAAATGCCTTACAATTATTGATGTAATGTCCGGTAATTCCTGCATGGTACTCGCATTAAGCTTTGGGGTCATACCACGAAGGGTACGGGGGTTGCATTGGAGTGATGTGATAAGGGCAAACTAAATCAGCCTCAACCAGCTTAGAGTACAATGCACCATAAGATATCGGTATGGGAGTAAAGGTCTCTTCTTTCTTTCCTTTGGTATCCTTTTTGCTGGATCCTTGGGAGGTTGTTACTGCCGGGTTTGGTGTGATCATGACATTGTTAGGGCTATAGGTACTTACGTTGTTGACCTCATTGTCTTTTCTCTTCTGAAATTTCTGCGAACTTTCACCAGTTTTGAGCTTGCCACTTCTGAATGCAGCCTCAATTGATTCTGCCGTATTTACAAAATCAGTAAAACTTAAAGATACGCTGGAAATCATTTTCTCATATAATGGTCCTTGTAGGGTATCCACGAAAATGCGAGTAATTTTGCTCTCTAGAATGGGAGGTTGCACTTGCGCTGTTATATCTATTCACCTCTGGGCATATTGTCGGATACTATCATTCTGCCTCTGTGTCATATCTTGTAGCATTGTTCTATTCGGGACCATGTCTTTGACATGCTGGTATTGTTCTCTAAAAATCCTAGATAAATCATTCCATGATTTTACGTTGGCTCGACTGAGCTGCGAGTACCATCGGGCAGCTGCTCCAGTTAGACTATCCTGTCATATTTTTCAAAGTCAGGTACTTTGAATTTATACGGGATAACCAGATCAGTTACCAAGCTCAAATCCACGACATCAACCCCGTACTCATTGGTTGTCTGCAACATTCTGACTTTTTCTTCCATTTGTAGGCGTTGCTCCTCAAATTTCTTCTCAAACTCCTCACTCAATCTTGTTTCTATTTCATGGATCATATTTAAATCTGGAACTTCAACATCTACCTCATTTTCGAAACTAGGTGCTATATTAGCCGGGTTATTAACGGATACCCCGGCTACCTGGGCATTTTTTAGAACTAATCCTTCCGATAGAGATTTGGTGTGAGATTAGTTCCCACCTAGGTGTTCTACGTTGATATTACCATCTGTAGTTGGGGTCTTCCCTGTCTCCCTCACCTCTAATAGTGTGGTAATATGGTTTATAATTTCATCTTGAGATCGCTCGATTCTTTGCTCGATATTTCCGAAGTGGTCCTCAATCTCTTTTTGTGACCTCTCGACACTAGCTAATCTATCCTCCATAGCTCTTGTTTGAGAACGTGTATTGTACGAGTGCGGTATGACTGCAGCTTAGACTTATTCTGAAAATGAATTAATTTTACTTTCCTAGCAATGAATGCAATAGTTAACATGGACAAAATATATAAAAACTTAAAAGTAATTGAATGAATCTTCAACGAATGAATGCAAATGAGGTGTTGATCTTTGAACAGTCCTTAGAGAGACTTCCGTTTAATGGAGAAGATATCTGATTGCGAGAAGCTGAAAATGAAGCTGGCTTCTTTTCTTGAGATCTTGACTTCATGAGGCGAAGTTCCTATTCCTCGTTTTAACATCATCTTCGGTCTGATAAGCGACCTCGTCGGTTTTTTTCTTATGCTATTCGAAAGATTCATTGCAGGGTGCAGAGAATAATCTTTTCTGCAAGGGAGAATCTTGAAAATTCAAATTCTTTTCTTTTTGAGGCTTAAATTAACATTTCTAAAATTTTGGAGGGCTTACTTTAAAATTTCTATAAAATATAAGATTTTAATTAGAATTTTCAAAAGAAAAAATTTATCAAGACCCCTTTTCTAAAAAAATTGAAAGGAATTTTAAAATTGATATATAATAATTTTCAAAAATTTTGAAGGGCCAAATTAAAATTCGGAAATTTCTTCAAAATGGCTAAATGTAAAGCTTTTTTGGATCATGCCCTTATTGACTTCGACAAAGATCTGCCTCTGTGCCAAAGATGTGTTGTCTCGTCAATTTGTCTCTTTCGTCAATGGGTCTTTGATTGGCCTAATGTTGATACTGTAGCATTTATCGCTCTCGGCATCACAGACTTCTCATCTATCTCAAATGCCCTCTAAATTGGATCGTTCTTTAATCAACACCATGTTATGATGTGATGAAAAAATAAAATAATAAAAAAAGAAAACAAACAAACAAAGTTAGCACAACAATATAGTTAAATTATAACATCAATAATTAAAGCAAAGAAAAATAAAACCAGAAAATGAATAAATCAAACACAACCTACAAAGGGTTACTGCTAAACTAGCAGCATAACGACATGGCTCAAAAGGGTGAGTTCTATAGTTCACTATATGAGGTTCGGTTCTAAAGAATGGTACTCAAATTGTCGCTTGGACATCGATTCGAGGGAATACGACCCTTATACAATACAGGGTGAAAACCCCCACGAAATATAAGGATCGGATTTTGAAAGTGAATTACAACACTATACGGAGGTGAAAACCCCACGAAGCGAAGTAATCACTCTCACTTAAGGGTTTTAATCTAATGTATGGAGATTTAAAACAAATCAAATTGAATTGAATTTTAATTATTCTTACTAAATATGATACAAACCCGACTAAGACCTGACTCTTTTTTTTAAAAACAAAAATGCGTCCCCAGCGAAGTCGCCAAGCTGTAGCGACTAAAAAAATCTAAATTTACATGTTTCTCCTTTTTGTTTGAAAAAATTTGGAAAATATTTAAAAGGGAAATTTTTTGAAAAAGTTTGTATTTTGAAGTGAAATTGTGGGACTCGCCACTGATCGTTTAAAATTGGTAGACTGAATACCTAAAAATAAAACCAGAGAAAACGAGTTCGGAGTCGGTTACGTACGGGGAAGGGTTAGTACCCCGCTGCGTCCAAAAATTGGTATCTAAAAGATTTGTATCGCATTTATTAAAAATACTTCAATTTAATTTAAATATATATATATATATATATATATATGCATGACTATTTAAAAATGCCTCGATTCAAGGTACCAAAAGAGATGACACACAAAGACCGGGATGACACTCCACTAGAATACCGAAATAAGACTAAGTTTTGATAAAACAATGAAATGAAAATAAGCATGTACAGATAAATATGATGACAAATAAATGTAAATACGATTAAATATATAAAAACATAAATATAATAAAAAAACTATAATATACAATATATATTAACATATAAAACGTATAAAGATCAACAAAAAAAAGTTACATAAAAGGTACATGGAGGAAAAGCAACATAACACACATGTATAATGATAATAATAGAGGTTTAAAATATTTGTGTGACATATTTTGTAGTAATAATATCATACTAAATATAATATACTACATATATTATCGAATTATAATTATAGATATGCATAATATAAAGGCATATACATATATAACTAATATAAAACAATATATAATATACTTATAGCATATATACGTTTAATATAAAACCTGATACGAAGAATACAACATATATACAATAATACACATATGATACATAGATATAATATAAGACATATATTACATATGTAAGATTTAACACATATTAAGCATAAATATATACATATAGAATGAGGGACCAAATAACATAAAAGAAACTACTGGGTGCGTGAATAAAAAACAGTAAATATAAGGGCTGAAAACATAAATAATCTAAAGATACGAAGGACAAAAAGGGTAATTTACCCAAGGATCTCGGGACTAAACTGAAACGAAAAAAAAAATTGAAGGCTAAATTAAAAGAAAAGCGAAGCTGATTTGAAAATGGGGACTGAAATAAAAGAAATGAAAATGAAGAGGAAAGCGGCGCAAAGAACTTAGGGGCGGAGGAATTTAAAAACTGATTAAACCATTTGTTTTTTAAAGGTAGTATAAATGCCATTTGTTTTTTTAACATTATAATCCAATTGAAACAAAAGGCTAGGATTTCTCTTTGAAACCTTGGATGAAATCGTTGTCGGTGTTCATCTGACTACCCAGAACTACCGTGAAAACCCAGATTCTGGCCGTGCGTCGTCCTACATCGACGCTAAAATCTGGAAAAACCCTTTTTTTGAAACTCAGGTTTAAACACCCCCTTTATCGAACCCCGAAAAAACACAAAAACAAAAACAAAACTAGATTCGAAAAGGAAGACGAACGGTGCCGTTCCTCGGCGCACCTCCCTCGGCCGTTCGAGATGACGGCGACCCCGAGACTAAGATAAAGGCCCTGAACTTTCCTTTTATTTATTTTTTTGTTATTTATTTTTGGATTCGAAATAAAAACATAGATGGATTTTTTTACCTCCAATGCTGAGGCTTTTGTTTTTTTTTTTGCTTTTTTATTGATGATAAAAAATTCTCATACATTGATTTGGTGCTGGATTTTTATATCCGAGTACATGCATAAAGAAAAAAGAGAAAAAACCAATATGTTGTTGATTTGATTTTTGCCCATACTTTTGATATAATATCTGATTTATCTTTAGTTTTGCATGTCCGGTGGTTGAGAGCCGGCGTACGGCGGCGTGGCGAAGCAGCCACGTGGTTGGGGAGGTTGGACGACTAGGCGTGTGGGCGCGTGGGAAGCTGACTGGCCGCGGTGGTGGGGATCACGTGCGCGTGGGGATCTGAATAGTCTTCTGGAGTGATCTGGATGGTTCGATCTGGACCGTTGGATCAGATCTAATCCAATGATTTAGATCCCTTGGGCGGCTGCAAAACAGAAGATAAATTAGGGTTAGATATCATATTATTATTAGGGTTTTTAGGTTTATTTTTGGGCCAAACGGGCCTCTATAATAGATAGGGTATTGGGTTGTATTAATATTGGACTGTACATTTAATATTGGGCTGATGTTGGGCATAATTATTATTCTTTTTTATAATAATAATAATAGATTACCGATACTAATAATAATAATTAATAATAATATTAATATTAATACTTTAACAATAATAAACATGTATCATTTACGTACATACACATACAAGTATACAATACGTATAAATTCACACATATAAACGTATATATAAATATACACAACAACACATACAAACATTCAATATAATATACACATGTTAAAATAATTAAGCATGATAATAATATAACATATAATAAAACTAAAAATAAACTAATAATAATATCCGAATGTACATAATAACAAAAACTCGGACAAAATTAGTGATTACAAAGGAAGTTGTAAATCAAACTAAAACCTTGCCGGAGATGAAAGGGGTAATCAAACTTACATTTAAACCTGGAAAAATAGGGTAATAATCACTATCCCATTTTCACCAAGACCCTCACAAAGCTCATAAACTTATTCTTCCACCATTTTGATAAAACTTACCTTGATTTGTAGATCCTTCAATGTAGATTACAACACTCTCAAAGCTTAAATCTGAAAATTATATTTTAGAGGACAAAAGTTGGACCTTTGTCTTGGGTTTTTGGGAAGAAGATGAAGAAGGGTGATGGAGGAAACAGGGAGACAATAGTGATATCACTCTCCTTCTTCTACAGAGATTTAATGGAAAACCATCTTCTTTTAAAAGAGGGTTAATTACCACATAAACCCTTCCCATTCTTTGCCCATCACACTTTAGCCACTAGCCCAACCCAACAAGTCAAGTAAGAAGCCTACTAAGGCCCTCTTGAGAACCCAATGGACCCAACACACAAGGCCCATGGCTCGGCTGAAACGACCCACAGATTCTGAAATCTAGATCGTTACATGGTCTGAGTTGAATATTTTTTAATCATGTACCCAACAAGACCAGTACTTTTAATATATTCATTTTTTAATTTTAAATTATATTTTTATTTTAGGTTCTTAATATTTTACCTTAAAACTAAATTTAAATCTTTAAGTTCTTTCTACGTTTGTATTATGTACTTTAAAGTTTTAATTTTTTCTAATATATTTGTATTAATTTGTTAATACAAGATTCTCAGGGAAAAACAAGATTAATATTTTTAATGTCTTCTTTTGGTGATAAACTCTAATATATATATATCCAAATATTTCTATCTTAAAATTAACTTCAAATCACTATATTTGTGTTTGGATGATGTATTATATTTATCCAAATATTTCTATCTTAAAGGTAACTTCAAATAACTAATATTTGTATTTGGATTATGTATTATAAACTTTTAAATTTTATGTGTTCACTATGTGATTTTTTTTAAAAAAATTAAAAATAAATAAATAAAAATATAAACAGAGTACTTTGTACCCAATTTTGCGGGTACCCGATAATTATGGGTCGGAACACGGGCGGACAAATATGCTACCTAAGGAACCGGGTACCCAGTACTTCAGGTACCCAATTTTGAACACCCCTAGTCACGTTGGTAGGGTTACTGTTGCATCTGACAGTTTCTGTACCCAATGCTATTCAGGCCTCTAGAGGGGCTGCTGGACTAGTAGCTTCCGGAGTCACCAAATTATCATGCCTGAGAAGAGGCGGGGTCATTAACCCCACATCGGAAAGGAAAAGGGAGGTCTTGGAATATAAATACGGTGGCGTTGCACATCCTATTAGACATGTCTTTTGGGAAGAGGGTAATGGCCCCGTGACAAGTGGTATCAAAGCGACCCTTTGACTACCCGATTTCACGCCGAGTGCCCGTGAGTGGAGTAGGCAGGGGAAAAACTGTGACAAGGTAGCCCATCACGAGAGCAGAAACTCATGACGAGGGCGTCACGAGGTTGAGTGGGGGAGAATGTCACGCCTGAGAAGAGGCGGGGTCATTAATCCCACATTGGAAAGGAAAAATGAGGTCTTGGGATATAAATACGGTGGCGTTGCACATCCTATTAGACATGTCTTTTGGGAACAGGGTAATAGCCCCATGACAAAATGCGGAGGCGCTGAGGGTTATTTTTGAAATTATTCGAGGGTGAAGACTCTAGGTATAACACTTGTCTCCCCTTAGTCACAAGAGTACCATAAAGTGGTATAAGCAGAAACGTCTTCAAGAAGTTATCCTTGTGATCGTTAGAATATGAAGAGGCAGTTGCGTCGTTTTACACAAGTGTGATGATCTGTCTTGTGGCTGTGAGGGGATGCACGTTTCACTTTGCCATTTTTGCCTGTTCGAGATGTAAATGAAGAGTCATTTTGAGAGAAGCGTTCTTTAGATATAAATATTTGTTGGAGCTAGGGAAATTGTAATTTTGCTCTTCGAGTCGACTTCAAATTCTCCAACTTTTCTCTATTTTTCATATAAGTCATTGATCTTTTTGATATTTCTTAGAGAGTCATCGAAAACAATGGTGAGAGGAAAGAAAACCCTGGAGAAGAAGATCATTGCAAACTACATTGGGCTGGTAACTACGACCTCATTCAAAGATAAAGTCGACAAGAGCCAGGCGAGATAGATACTGTGATGTCATAGCCTGCTGCGGGAGAATTACGCGTTTGATTTTGAAATTCCCACTAGAATCAACTGCTTAAGCAACAGTCATATTTCTAATGAAGGTCAGTCATGGTTTTATCCACCACTGTACTACTTGGAGGCAGGGTTCCACCTTTTGCAGCACATTTTCATGGAAGACATGTTGTGCGAGTACTGGATTGCTCCAGGCCAACTGACTTGAGTGTCATGGTGGGTTTTGATTGACTATTTCATAGTGTGCAAAGAGAATTGTTGGAAACCGTTTGTTGGTGTTTTGAAAAATCTCTTCTCTTTGAACGGAGTCGGTCAAGAAAACCTCTGAAGGCTTGTTTAGCTTTTCACGGAGGCAGGACAAGGGAGTCATCATCAAAGAGTCTATCAGAGGGTGGAGTAATAAGATTAAGCTGTGTCTTGACCATACCAAGTATATAAAGGTTACGAAAAAACTCTTGGGGGCTTCAATTTTCCGCTACGATAGATGAACACGAGCAAGACCAAGAGGACCTCCACCAGTTTGCTATCAAAACCGAAGGCGACTCAAGTTGAGCCATTAACAAAGAGGGATTGGTTAGATGTTGCAGAAGAAATTACATTCTAGAATGTCTTTAAATATTTCCTCAGGGGAGACAACCCAACAAGTTAAGGCAAAGGGATCTGCTTCTGGTTACGAAACTTCTTTAGTTATGGCTGACTGCCAGTTAGTATGGCCATACTAGTCTGAAGACAACCTGAAGAAGATATTATTGGGTAAAAGTACCAAGGAATCGGACATCTTGGTGTCTCGTTGTGCCTATCCTCGGAGGCCTTGGATGTCTGCCAGATCTAGAAGTAGATCTTCAAGGAATTTTAGACTATCTCCTAATGTCTTAGAGAGTGAGTCTCTGGTGAAAGAGTTGGGTGGAGATTACCGTGCTGAAGATAATGTGGTTGAATCGAAGCATTTGTTCAACGAGGATGCGACAACGCTCGGCGAAGAGTTAATGTTGTTGATTATGCTAGTCAAGGTTGTTGGATTAAAATCTATAATAGTGGGCACATATGTACAATGTATATTGCTATTTCAAAGTATGACACAAAATTAAGTGACCAATTATGTTAGGCGTGTCATGGGTATTAAAATGTCATGAAATAAAGGTGTAGATACCATAAGATGTATTTATAATTCGATGAGGGGCAGAGTTATAAGTACTTAATAGTTGATTATTAAATCAACTATATAAAGAGGTAGTGGTCCCCAAGAAATAGGTTAACTTGTTCTTCTCTCATTTCCTGTCAGACAGTTTTACGTCAAGAGAAAACCTATCTTCTTGGAAGATCAATACCAAAGATTTAGTCTTTCAAGATCCAGATTCAAGGATTCCAATATATCATATATATTCAGGTACGCTTCTGCATTCGGTTTATTGTTCTTGATGATTTGGCATGATAAATCCTGGTTTAGATTTCATATCTATTATGGTTTGGTTCTAACAAGTGGCATCAGAGACATGTCATGTTAATTCATTAAGAATCGGTTAATTTTTTTATTATGGAAAATCACAATCGTGTATAAGGTTCAAAATTGTGATATTGATATGTTTTAATATTCTACTGAATTTATGCTATGCGATATTAGCTATTTGCTTTTGATTTTCGCCAATCTCAATTGTTTTCTATAACAATTTAGTTCTTTGAAACAATTTACCTTTTAAATGCAGTGGTAATATATATATATTATCATTATTCATGAGGGCCATCATGTTTCCCGGGCTCTTTCCTTAATTTATATTAATGACAATTGAATTTTAATGTCGATAGATCATGATTTTTGGACCATTATGATTTCTTTATTATTTTTAGGGTTTTAATTAATGGTTATAGTAAGGTCAATTTTTGGCTTTCTTTTGTATGTCAAGGCTGCCTTCTACGAATAAAGGAAATTTAGGGTTGTTTTTTATTAATTAATTATTTTGGCCTCTGACTCATTGTGTCCTTTGATTACAGTTAGAAATTAAGAATTAAAGAAGGTGCATTGACGCATATCATGAGATCAATTTAGTTATGTGTATTGGTGATAGACCAGAAAATTACAGTCTAGTTAACATGGATTTCCTATAACCATTCGCCATGGAATAAATGGGTATTTTATATAAATATATGGGCACAATTTTATTTATTACTTATCCACGTGCTTTCTAAAGTTAAGTTAGATTGAAGATTGTTTTCTTTATTAATAGTAAACTCCAAGTCGAATGACATTAGACTATTGCTTATTTGAAATCGTGAGTATTTCTATTCTATTGTTGTGTTTAGTCACAGTGCAAAAGTAATCGACTTATTTCAGTTTAATTTATCAGCTTTAGAAAGTTAAGTTTGGTCTCATTGAATTTTGGTTTTGGAATGCATTTGTTGTTATTAATATGGAACATAGATTTAATTTGGTTTGCTTGTAAATCCAGTTTAATGATCTATAAAATTTTGGCATTATGTTTTAAATATCAAATGCATGCTTAAGGAATTTTTGAGAAACAATCAAAGATTTTGGTTTTTCCGATTTCTGATAGCCCCATTCAGACAATCATATGTTGGGTTATTTCGGAAACTTAAGTGTTATCAAAAATTTCAATTTTGACTGTTACAAAATTTTAAATTTGAATATCAGTATATTTATATTATATATTTTGAGATAAATTAATTGAAGCATTAAGTCACCAAAGTGACCTCTATTGTAGAAATTATTTTATTTTAATATATAAAAGGTTTTGTGCATGTAAGTCAGATTATGTTAGTATTAATCAGCCTAAAGGAAGGTTAATAATTAACATTATTACATGTGCAACTGTGGTAATAAACATGTGATAATTATTCAGTTTTATATGTGAGCAATAAATCGGCCCAAAGGAAGATTTCTATTTGACATGTTCTTATTATCAATGTTTAATTATTGTACCAAGATATCACTTGCAAGTTAATGTTTTGTCCAAAGATGAAATATTAATGGAGTGTCTGGTATCTTGATATGAGGTTTACCTTTATTCAAATTTATTATTATTTTGGTTATCTTTTAATTTGATTAAAAGATAAAATTAAGACAAATATTTTGAAACAATTAAATTCATATTTTGGTTTCGGATGTCTAATACTTTAATGGATTAATTGAAACATAATGTCACCAAAGTGACCACTTTTGTGTAGATTAGTTTATTTAAAATATTAAGATAATTATGGGTTTTTGTAATTCATGCGTTTATTAATTGGCCCAAAGGAAAGTTACTATTTGGCAGAATTACAACGACAACTGTGGCGATAAATGTGTGACAATTATAAGGTATTTTATGTAAGCAATACGTTAGTCCAAAGATTAATCTATTGTTTGACATAGTTTATTGTCAATGTTTGATTGCTACAACAAGAGTACCGCTTTACTGATTAATATTACTTGTCCAAAGACTTGATATTAATGTTGTGCTTGGTATCTTGAGGGGAACTAGCCATTATTTTGAATTTATTTGTTTACTTATGAATATTTATGTGAGCTTGTTTTTTATTTTTTTATTTATTTTTGTTCTATATTTAGGTAATTTATCTTTCTTTGTCACAATATCTCATTAAATACATTCTACACTCATGTTTAGTGAAACTAGCTTCAAGGAATAGAAAAGACACTTACATATAGTATTTGGTTGTATGAACATAGACTTTGCACTAAGGGGAGAATAACTTGCATCTTTCACCGCGGTAAGCACCCATAAAAAGGGATTTTGAGAGGAGAAATTGTTCAAAATGTATGAGTCTAATGATCATAAAGAACAACATTCTATAAGTCTTTAGGAGCACAAATCTAAAGAGATTACTCATCTAAGGTTTTCCTTGACGAAATTAAGAAATGTTTTAACCAAAACATTAAGGTTAAGATGACATCACTTATGCATTCTTTGATGTCTATGAAGTATAAGGGTCAAGGAAATGTGAGGGAGTACATTATGAAAATGTTTAATATTGCTTCAAAATTTAAGGCACATAAGATCGAACTTTCTAACAATTGTTTGTTCTTATGATTTTGGCACCACTTCCTATATAGTTTAACCAATTAAAAAAAACGGTTACAACTGTCAAAAGGAGAAGAAAACTCTAATTGAGCTCATTTCTCATTGTGTTAAAGAGGAAGAAAGGTTGAAGCATTATAAGTGTGAAAGTACTCATTTGGTTAGTGCTCATTTAGTTAGTGCCTCTAAGAATAAGAGCAATAAAAAATATATTAGAAGAAAGTTGCTAAGGGTCCTACTCAAAAGAAACAACAATAAGTTACAAAGTGTTTATTCTTTTGTATAAGTTAAGACACATGTAAAGAAATTAAACTTCAAAAGTGAGCAACTACTTCAGTTATTTTGAGTGATCCATGGGCTGTAAATTTTATGATCCCACAATTAGGATAATTTTAAGGAGTGATTTATAATATTTTTAGGATGTTAAGTTTGCAGGGAGAAATGAGGTTAGATACATTGCTATTGAGGATAAATTGGATTATAATTTAATTCATATTATCACTTTTGACGATGTTTAGGTTTTCATACCTATCATTAATCAAGAAGTGAATCAAGTACCTAAGCAAAACAATGTTGAACAACTCCCATTCAAGATAAGGTAATTGTTTTAGAAGAACAAACTCAACAACCTTAAAAAATAATAATAAGTTTCATTAAAGATATCCACGAGAGGAAGGAGAAATAGTATTCTAGATTATTACTTTGTATTTCTTCAAGAAAATAAGGATAATAATAGAATGATAGAAAATGATTCAATCATTTTTATTAGATCATAAAAGTTCCGACTCTCAAAAGTAGATTGATGTCATTCAAGAAGAGTATAATTTTATGCAAGACAATAAAGTTTAGGAACTTGTCTCATTACATGAAGGTGCAAACCAATTGGTTATAAATGAATATTTAAAACCAAGAGGGATGCAAATGATAACGCGGACAAGTATAAGGCATGTCTTGTATTTAAAGGATATACTCTAAAAGAAGACATTGATTTTGGGGAGACTTTCTCTCAAGTTTCATTGAAATACTCTTTCAAGATAATCATGACGCTTGTTTCTTATTTTAATCTTGAGCTACATAAGATGGATGTTAGGCTTGTGTTTTTCAATGACGACATTGAAGAAATGAAATATATGGTACAATCATAGATTTGTGTCTAATGATACAAAATCAATGATATGTAAATTAAATAAATTCATCTATGAGCTTAAGTTGGACTCTCATTAATGAAATTATAAATTTCATATTGATTATCTTATTCGGCTTTGAGATAAATTTGGTTGACAATTGTATATACTACAAGTTCAGTGGGAGTAAACCAAGTGATACTCAAATTCCTAAAGAAGACAAATTTAGTCTTACTCAATGCCCTAAAAGTAACCTTGAAATTTAGAAAATACAAAAGATTACATATGCGTAAGCTATTGAGATTCTAATTTATGCTCAAGTATGTATGCGTTTGGATATTGCGTACATTGTTGGAATGTTAGACAGATATTTAAGCAATCATATTATGGATCATTGAATAGCAGCCAATAGGGTTATGAAATATCTTTAGAGAACAAAAATTACATGCTCACATATCGAAGTTCTGGTAAGTTAGAGATCATCAAGTTTACAGACTTCGATTCTATTAGAATATTGATGCAAAAGAATTTTGTCACATGGGCTGCTAATTATAGATTGAATAGAAAGACCACTTCGGTTATTTTTTGACAACAAATATGCATTCATTTATTCTATGAACAATAGGAACACTTCAAATTTGAAGCACATAAATATTAAGTTCCTAGTTGTTAAAGAAAATTCAGAGTGACTGTGTGTCTATAGAGCATGTTGGTACAAACTCCATATTTGCGCGCTTATTAAGAAACTATCACTCTAGGTCTTTCATGAGCACACTACTCATGCGGGTGTAATGTTATATAAAGATATTCAGTTTTAGTGGGAGTTTGTAATTTTGAAAAATGCTCATTTGGTTTAGACACAATTTCAGTTACTTCAGTTTAAAGTTATTTTAAGATTATTTTCTGCAGAAATAAAGTTCTTTTGGTTTATGCACACTCTGAATTCAGTAAAGTTTGATCTCACTAAGGTTTAGGAAGACCAATTGGAAATAGACATGTTCGGTTCACATTTCATGTAATTTTCCATGCTACGCATCCATGATTGATCTATGTCATTTGACTATATTTGTATACGTGACCATTGATGGGTCTTGTCATGATTGATACGACAAAAGCTGCTTTGATCCTATATGGATATAGTCGATGGACGAGATTGTTACAGAATACCTATTATATAATAGCAAATTTTTGAGCTCATAAGGTTATACATTTGTCAAGAAACATATGTTGCCCATGTGGGAGATTGTTGGATTAAAATCTATAATAGTGGGTACATATGTACAATGTATATTGCTATTTTAAAGTATGACACAAAATTAAGTGACCAATTATGTTAGGCATGTCATGGGTATTAAAATGTCATGGAAATAAAGGCGTAGATACCATAAGATGTATTTATAATTCGATGAGGGGCAGAGTTATAAATACTTAATAGTTGATTATTAAATCAACTATATAAAGAGGTAGTGGTCCCCAAGAAATAGGTTAACTTGTTCTTCTCTCATTTCATGTCAGAGAGTTTTACGTCAAGAGAAAACCTATCTTCTTGGAAGATCAATACCAAAGAATTAGTCTTTCAAGATCCAGATTTAAGGATTCCAATATATCATATATATTCAGGTACGCTTCCGCATTCGGTTTATTGTTCTTGATGATTTGGCATGATAAATCCTGATTTAGATTTCATATCTATTATGGTTTGGTTCTAACAAAGGTGACTTTCGTAAGGGGGGTTCCAAGAATGTAGATGGGATGTCCAACGTTCCCTTGGTGTCAGGCATAGGTAATTATTTCTCTCTTATTACGTTATCATCGGGGAGTGAAACAGAGGATGAGCAAGAAGATCGTCCACTTTTGTAGGTGATATACCCTACGCCGTCCGATTAATCTTCTTCCTCGGACAGTGGAGGTGAGAGATTTTAGAGAAGATGTAATCTCTCTTTTAGACCTAAACTAACTAGGTTTCTTGTCCTTTGCAGTTGTTTTTCGACCGTTAGAGCAATTGTGAAATCTGCCATGGAGGCCAGGACGAAAATGGCTGTGGATCACCCTTCGTCAAAGGGAGTGTCTTTAGCTGAAGTTACTCCATCTCCCTCATCAAAGTCAGATAGGCTATTGCTTGAATGCGAATCAAGCGTCTCGGTGATGTCCTCATCAGGTCAAGAAGAAAAGAAGATCCGCTGGTTTTGGAAAGAAAAGTGAATAAGACTTGTGCCAGAGAGGAAACTGTCATACTCCTCAATATTTATAGGGAATGGCCATACTCCTCAATATTTAGGTTCAATTGAGATGGCAAAAGTTGGGGGAATAGGTGAGTTGAGTGCGACACAACCCATATTTATTGGGAATGGCCATACTCTTCAATATTTAGGTTCAATTACTTTTTAGATACTCTTAGTTTTCAAAAAATAAGGATTAACTTCGAATGGATTTAAAATTATTTCTAATTTCACTTACCAACATAATATATAAAGTTTCAAAATGTTATTATAATGCCATATAACTTGTTTGATTCATAAAACACAACATGTTTGTGCATAGACAAGCTTTACAACTTGATTAATACTTAATAAGAAACAAGAAACATATAATTAAGTTCACACAAAGTAGAGTCCACAATAGGTTTAAACATACATGTATCTAGAAAAAGAAACACAAATGCTTTTGATTGCTTTCTAGGAAAAGCCTGATTGAGTACTCTTACCAACCTTCCTAGGCATGCCGTCACCGTCATCTCCACCATTGCTTCCGCTTCTAAAGTCGTGGCCATCATCACTGCCACCTCCACCATCAACCTTGCTTTGACTATGACCACTTCCTGATCCAGACCTAGAGCCACCTAATGAACTGTCGCAGCCTCCATTCCCGGGACTACCACCAATCAAAAGAACAGGAGAGAGAGATCCAACCCGATGTACGCAAAGAGAAGAGCATAGGGAAACTATAAGAAAAGGCATATCACAAGCCAATGAGTCATTTGTCTAACAATTCTTAAACGCAGTGCTCATCAAACAGCTTAAACCAACAATATATAGAGGCTTGACACATGAAAGAATCCATGATTTACGTAACTTAAAAGCTTGTTCCCTTGTACAGTTGCATGCATGCGCATCATGCAGATCATTCATCAGTAATAGTCCAACATAAGTTACACTAACGACCGACCTCATCCGTGTTGTTTTTCCTTGATAAAGAAAATTCCTAAGGAGAAACCGGGGCATTGAATGTTAACCAAATTGAAGTTTAGATATTTATGACCAGGGTCGATCCTAGAATTTTTGAGGTCCTGTGCAAATTATAAAAAATGAGGCATTTATATAGTTATAATCTAAAATATAAAATTGTTACTATTTTTTTGAAAATATGGTAGTGATTAAATAATATTTTTAGATTATAACTAAATATAATTTAATTGCTACCTTATTAAATGCACAACATAAAACAGTCTATAATAATAATAATAACACAAAAATTTTCTCACAAATACATAATAAATTAAAAATGCAACCTTTTTGAAAATACATATTTAAAATTGTCAAAAGCATAACCAACCTCATGTAGAGAAAAATATATTTCAATTATAACTGCACATTGTTACAAATATAACAATCCGAGACAGTAAAAAGAAAAAATAATATTTATTTAATAATCAAAATACAATAGTAAAGAAAAACAAACTCTTGATTCAATCAGGAACATAGTAGAAAACGTGTTGAGGCTTGTAGCGACGCAGTTTTCTTAAGATAGATTTCAGCCACTCTGAGTGCTTGAGTTCGTCAATTGTCTGTCTCCCAGTATACAACAACGAGATGATTAGCCACAGTAACACGGTTGTAGAGATCAGAACTATGCTCTTGACTTTGCCTACCACCGAAAATATTAGAGGAGAAGAAAAAAATTTTGAGTTGTGTCTCAACCTTGAAGATTGGCATAGTATTTATAGGAGTTTCAAGCAAGAGAATTATGGAAATGAAATATTCCAAAATAATGGTCATTAATACTATGTCCGATTAAACTTCAAAAATAAACCATTAATACCATATTCAATCGAATATAGTTTCGTGAATTGCAAGACGTTACCTTTTAAATATTTGAATTTAAGGTAATCATAAATTATCATTTTAATTCGAAATATTCAAAAAGATAAGTCATATTTAAGGAAAAAATTTAATTCGAAGTGGATAAAATATCTGTAAAATTTAATTCAAAGTGGGTAAAATATCTGTAAGCCATTCACATCGCTCACGTTGTGCGTGTGCACCCTCAACCTAATGGGTTTAATAAGCTTTGATTTACACCCCCTGCATTTGCGCACAAGGCACAATTTCAACCCAAGTTATTCAATGATTAGCAATTGGCTTAGTTTACATAAACACTTCACATGCTTGTTATCCTACCAATGTGGGATAAGGGTTTTCTATTTTTTTATTACACAATTCACAAGTACCTTACTTTGAGCATTAATTTTTCATTCATCACTCAATCATTTTGAGCATATGAGATACCGTTATAAAGATCTCATGGAGTAGATTATGAACCAATAAATTTATCATTCAAATCTGCACCTTTATTCATATAAAATATGGCTTAAAGTTACCAATTTATCACATTTTTTCCAACACACATCAACGTAATTAAAGTATCAAATAATCATTTAAAATGACTTCTTCTTGCATTTTGAGAAGTAAACTCATCAATAATATTTTTATAATCAATTTGCTCTAACATATCTTTTTCAATACATAAAATTGCACTTCCAAGTTCATGTTGAATTGAAAAGTTATTGTTGAAGCTTAAAAAATTAAGAAAGTAGAGAGAAAGAAATCGAAAATAGTGCAGTGAACCGGAGAATGGAGTAGAGTATTTGATAAATTAAAAGTTCGGAGATTTAGTTTATGGGGATTGGGAGTTTGAGTTACAGTTGTAATAGAAAATAGCTAAAATCAGTTTTTTATTACTAATTACGGAACTATATACGTCTAATCCTAGGATGCTAGGACAAGTACCGGTAGTAGTCAAAAGACTACATCTTATAATTTTGGTACAACTTTTTTTAATCAAACTTCTTACAACTTTATTAGATTATTATCTTTATTTTTTTACTGGTTTTTTATGGCCCATGTTATTTTTTCTTTTATTTGTTATTTATGGCCTAAAGTGGGGGTTTCTATATAATATTATAACTAAAATTTGAATCCCTTTCTACTATAACTATTTAAGTAATAAAAATTGGGGAAAAGGGGCCTGAGCGGTCACCGATTTGACCTGCCTCAGGGTCGGCCCTGTGTATGACATGCAACGTGTTCTTTTTCTTGGTAAATGACTTTGCTCATGAGAGCTTTCAAGTTTGGATGTCTTATTTCATCTTCATTATAAATTGCCCTTTATTTACTCTTATGTAATGTGACTTTAGATGATGTGATTTATGAGTGAGTCATTATTGAATTTAGAGACAATTTATATATTTGTATTATTTTTGCATTATCTTTGTTAGGGTTGTGATCCAAATTCTGTTTTGTAATAGAGAAAATTTTCTACTTGGTGTCTATAGGTATCATTCGTAGGCTAAGGTCTTCTGCTAATATACTCTATCATACGAAGGAGTTCAAGTCTGAGTGGAAATCTACTTTTCCATTTTTTGTGTTCCATGAAGAGTAAGAAACCTATGTTAAGTATAATTACTTTATATGCAAGTTTTCTTCGTAAACGAGCAACATATCCCTATAAATAGATACTATAAATTACGATTTTTGACATCGTGAGATATATTGTGAGTCAGAAAGACTGCAGTACACAACATACTTTCAAATCTCTTCTTTCGACATAATGAAAGTTCTCATTTTCTGCATGTGGTTTTTTATTTGAGTTTTTCAAGTAAATTTTGGTATTTTTTGTTTTTTTTTTCATTTGTGATCACATTCTTCATTGTTTCACTATTCTCGTTCGACTCCGGTATATGTCCAACATAACAATCATTTTAAGTTAAAAGTTCTATAATATATAAACTTTAGATGAGAACTTTATGTAAATTTTAATATATTTTTACATTGTATCACACGCATATTTTTTTATTATTTTAATATATTTTCACTATTCACATGCATATTTAAATATTATTTTTTCTCTTATCCTAAACATCTTTTTATTAATTAAAACTAATAGATTTAGTCATGAATTTTTTTAATACTCATGTTTTGGATCCTCGGGGTGATTATCTCATATTGATAGGTGTTCGTAATCACCTCATATATATTGTATTTGAGTTGTGATAAAGCTAGTTGACAGCATGATGTTATGCTTTATTATTATGATAAACATATGATATTTATCAATTTAATTTCGACAGTGGTGTTTGTTTGTATCTTTTATTATTCGAGTTGTTTGTTTAATTTTTTAACTATTTCCCCTATATGATCATATTCAGGCCCGTTTGTGAGATTTTGGGGGCCCAGGGTGAACCTAAAAATTAGGCCCCTAATAACTGTAGCGACTAAAATATCTGAAGATGTTTTCTTTGTTGTCTTAAAAATTTTGGTTTTAGGGAGAATTTTTAAAAAAGCTCGTGTTTTAAAATAAAGTTGGGAGTTGTCATCGGTTACTTGGATAAGGTAGATCGGACACCGAAAAATAACCATAGAAAAATGGGTTCTAGAGTCAGTTACGTGTAGGGAAGGTTTCACACCCCACCACGCTTAAAAATTGGTACATAAGGGTTCGTATCATATTTACAAAGAAAAATGAAAATTCAAATCTAATTATTAATCCCTAAAAATGCGTGTATGCATGATCATACCATTCGAATATAAAAGTTATCGCAATTTATGGTACCAAAAAGAGATGACACCCGAAGACTCGAGATGACACTCTTAGTAGGATACCAAAATCTTGAAGCCTATTTCTAATGCCAAGTCAAATAAAATACGATGAAAATACACATGTATATATGAAAAATAATACCAAGCATAACACACACTATAACAAATTTAATACAAACAAATAAATATGTATGATTATGTTAGGATATTTGTTTTGATATAATAATTGAAAAATAGTTTTGGATTAAATTGAAAAGATTTCAAAAGTGTTTTTAAGTCCAAACAACTTGAAAATATGTTTGATGAGTTTTCAAAAGGTTTTGGAAGTCATTAAAATGTTTTAAAGTAGTCAAACTCAAGTTTTGAGCATGCCCGTACCGATACGGTTACACCCCGTATCGATGCACCTTAGGGTTTCAGCTACAAGATTTTTCCATAACTAAAAACCTGTATCGATATAGGCTTAGGCGTATCGATACGGAGAAGGGTCGTACCGATACACGTATAGGCGCACTGATACCCCATTGTAGAATTTCTAGGTGAAATGTTGGCAAAAGTGGCAAAAAATATGTATTGGAAAATATAAGAATGTGCCAAAATGAGTCTTTTGCGTGCAAGTATAAATGGTCTGCAAGTAATACAGCTGGTAAGCTGAGTATCGATCCCATAGAGATTTTCTTGGAATTCAATTGCCTTGATTGTTACTTGCCTTAAGAAAAAGTTGATTTGATTTGAAATTAGTTTTGGAAAATAATTAAAAAGTAAAGAAATAAAAGAAAAGTAAAGAAGTTGGCAAGAAAGGTGTTTTAATGAATGATGAGCGTTGGCATGGAATGCCTGGTTTTCACGCTATTAATGCCGTGCCAGCCGTTAACAACAACCTGTATTGGCATTGTTTGTCGAGTAGATTCAAAAGTAGCAAAGCCTCTCTCAATGGTCATTGCCCTAAATTGATCATGTAAAAACCCCTATGTCTCTATAGTGTTTGTTTTTAAATAAACCAATTTGATTAAGATCCAATCTATACTCCTAAGGGGTAGATTTCACTCCCGAAGTAAGTTTATCTAATTGAACAACTTCTCTCGAAGCTTCTCTCCTCAGTATTCGACAACTTATTCGTTGCCACCCCAAGTCTATTAAGATATTAAGGTGCAATAGGCCAATAGTGCCAGCTCTCGCTTGGCAGAGTATTTAGGAAATATTAAAGTTTGACGAATATATGAAACTTTGCCAAGGCATATTTATTATTAAAAGATAAAGCATGAAAATAACATAAAAACCAAACATCCCCCACCAACTATTAAATTAGTTCATGGTGAGGGAGTGAACCAACAATCCACAAACGTTTTCGGAATACGTCATCCTTAAAAACAAAATAGAATAACTTGAGAGGGAGAATGTGCTAGAAAGGGTCTCTCGATGCAGCCCTTCAAGATCCAAGCTTCTCGTCCAAGTTGGTCAGACCACCCTTCCACGGTGCAGCCGGTCGTCAATCGTCACACACACACCAACTCCTCATGATCCAATCTTTTATTCTCTCTTAAAGTCTAGCTTGGTTGGTGTTTAAATAGGCGTGCAAAGAAGGGATAGGACTAACTCTTCAAGTTTTAAATTCTAACTGCCCAGAGGATAAGGGATTATCTTCTTATCCAGATTTGAATGAGAGCTGATCAGGCTAAGGCTGACGTCATCCTACCGACGCTTCCCTGGCATCCAAGCTTGGCATGAGTTTTCCAACAAGTCTTGGCACCATCTTATCCGCTATTTTTTCGGAGATTGTTCCAATTACTATTTTTTCGGAGCCTTATCATGTCCTATTTTTTGGGGGTCTAACAGACTCTTGGTGTGGCATCAAGTTCACTTCTCTACCATCTAGTGCTTGGCATTGCCTGGTCCATCTGTACCAATAACACTCGGCATTCTCTCTGGCATTCCTTCCTGTATTGCTTTTCTGGGCCAAATACTATGCCAAACCTGTAAAATTGCCAACAAAACAACCCTTCACACTGGCATAGACAAAACTCTAAACTCCTTATGCAAATGCATGGTTCTAACATCCTAATGCAACTAAATGTACCTAAAAACAAGTAAAAGCATTGTAAGATTGGCATTAAAAATAGTACTTTGGAGAGGTAACACACCCCCAAACCTAAATCATTGCTTGTCCTCAAGTAATGCAATCAAAATAAAAACAAAAACTGTGAAAAAGTTACCTCAACAAAATTTTGGTTGAATGCCAACACGTGCTGGCAAGTAGAATTTGGCTCTATTTATGTCCTCAGTATCTCAGTGTAATAATGCCAAGCATGTAGTAATTCAAGTGCAGCAATATAACTCTAGTCAAAGTTCATGAAGAGTGCATGAGTGTAGGCAATATACATCAAGTTTCCTTTCACTCCCTTAGAAAAATTTTACTGCCTAAACTCATATTTTTTCATTTTTTTTCTTTTTGCCAAGGGTTTCTGCTGGCATTCTTTTAAGCTTGCTTCATGACACTATTTAGCGTGAGAGATAAGAGGGAGCATACTACGAATCCCCACCTTAATCTAGACACCACTAGGCTTTCTCTTCAACTCACACACTAAGGTTTTGGACTTGAGAACTAAGAGGGAGCAAACCACGAAGCCTCAAGTAGCTTGATAAGTGTTCAAAAGTACTATTTTTCTTGCCCTTTTTACTCATATTATTGTTAGACTTAGGCTCATATTAGTTGCATAATTAGCCATTCATGCATTAATCTATGTTTCCTTCCATCGTTGATCTTGATTACATAACTTGGTAGTTTTTTGTGGGAAAAGATGCTGCTTTGGTATGTTTTGTGTGTATGTGCAGGATCACTTGCCAAAGCAAGACTAGAGCTAGTTGCCAGGGCAATGCATGAAGGAGACGCCGAGCCAGTTGCCATGGCAATTGTCGACAAGAGCAAAGGTGATATGGTAGTCGAAATTGATGACTAAACAAGCCCAAGATGACGTGGAGCAAAGCCCAAACCCAAAGGAATTTGATTTCCATGCAGAGATTAAAGAAGAATTAAATTCTAAGAAGATAGGAGAAGTTCTAATAGGAATATAATTATAATAAAGAATTATATTCTTTAAAGATAATTTAATTCCAACTTAACTTTCTCCTCAAAGAAGGACTTTGGCCTAGCCCTATAAATAAGATGGAGATTTCGACAATCCATAGAGAGAGCAAGAGAGGGGAATTTCGACAAGTCCAAGGAGGGCAAGAGGAGAGAATTTTCGACAAGCATCTAGGGCAAGGAGGATTTCGACAAGCCTCCTTCTTCATCCTTTTCTTTCTTGTTCGATTGGGTTCATGCTAGGGATTAATTATCTTGTGTTTCTTTGGAACCTAGCCATGAACTAAATCTATTTGGCTATGGTTATTGTGTTTTGTGGTTATGAGAAACTACTGGTTTTTGTTTAGGTAATAAGAGTTTGCACTTTTCTATTCAAGGTTTATTCATTCTTGGTTCTTATTCTTGTTTGCGAGTGAATTGGAGAGGATCTCGTAACTTCATATATTTATCTAATATCGGGAGAGTTAGATTCAAGAAACGAATGAATACGATCTTTATTCAATCTATTGATGGTGAAGATTAATCCGGCTTAGGAATAAGTTAAGGATTTCAACAGCTAAGAGGAGCGCAAGATTGGTTGTTGTTCACCCTTGATTCACGCAGGGATGTATTATCAAGGCATGCACAAGTAGCTAGAGTTTTGACTTAGGGATAAGAAGAAACCATTGAAGAACGCTCTGCCGAACCTTGAAGATTGCTGCCCAGACGCCCAAGTAGTTGCCCAGGCAAGCATTGATTAGTTGCCAAGGCAACCCCTTTGTGCAAGTTGCCACGGCAATTGAGTTGCCCATGCACTCTTTTACCAAGACGATCCAATCGGCTATCACACCTCAACTCACGATAACCTAGCCTATCTCTCTCTCATTCGATCTCATCTTTTCTTTTACTTTATTGCTTTCTAGTTTAGTTATTAGTTAAACTCCTATAATCCTTTAATTGTGTTTTTACTTTTCATAGTGCATTAACTTAAGCAAAGTGGCCCAAACCAATCCTTGTGGAGACGATACTCGATACTCATATCACTTTATTACTTACGACGTGTATACTTGCACAATTGCGTAGCACTTATTACACGCAACAAGTTTTTGGCGCCGTTGCCGGGGATTGGCAATAGCGACTTTGTTTTTATTTTCTTGCACTTTCTTTTTACTTTTCTTGTTTAAGATTCAAAGGGCTAACAAACTTTGGTTTTGCATTGGTATATGACCAGGGCGAGACCGACTACACCAGAATATCCCTTTGATCCAGAAATCGAACGAACCTTACAAAGACTTAGACGAAGGATAAGAGTAGCAATGGCTAATCAAGACGACGATATGCATCAAGATGTTCCAGCAGGAGGAGGAGTGATTCTTGCACGAAACAGAACTATCCGAGACTATCTTGAAGAAGATCTAGATGGACTTAACCCATAAGTTTTCGCACCTGAAATTGAAGCCGACCACTTTGAGTTGAAACCAGTAATGTTTATTATGATCAACACAATAGGTCAATTTGGCGGCTCAGCAACTGAAGATGCATGGCAACATCTGAAATATTTCCTCGAGATTTGTAACTCGTTCAAAATACACGGAGTCACCCCCGATGTCTTACAATTAAGATTATTCCCCTATTCACTGAGGGATAGGGCAAAAGCATGGTTGAATAGCATTCCTGCCGGATCAATAGCATCTTGGACCGATCTTTGTCGTGATTTCCTTGCTCAGTTTTATCCTACAAATTTGACTGATAAGCTTCGTAACGACATTACTTCTTTTCGGCAGGTAGATGATGAATCCATGTACGAGGCTTAGGAGCGATATAGAGAACTTCTACACAAATGCCCCCTACACGGATTCCCGGTGTGGACTCAAGTAACAATGTTTTACAACGCTGTGAATACACCAACAAGGATGATGCTAGATGCCTCGGCAAATGACATACTCCTAGATAAGTCACCGGAAGAAGCAATGCAAATTTTAAACAGGCTGGCCAAGAATGATTATCAATTCCCATCTACTAGAAGAGGAGGAGTTAGACGCCAAGCCACAATACATGAACTAGGATCATCAGATTCAATTTCGGCACAATTGGCCACTTTAACCAAGATGGTCCAGAACATGCAAAAACCAAACAACACACATGAGGTAAAGGTAATGGATTCTTTTTGTGAGTTATATGGTGATAACCATAATTCTTCTGAATGTATGCAGAATCCAGAATCCAACTTCTATGTGGGGAATTACAATCGGAATAACAATGCGATGTCCAATACATACAATCCAGCTTGGAAGAAGCACCCAAATTTTTCATGGAGTAATCCCAACAATGCTCTAAACCAGAACAATCAGAATGCACAAGCATCGGGATTCCAGCAGAATATGCCACGACAACAGTTGACGCAGCAACAACTGACAACATCTAGTTCTTTGGAAAATTCTCTAAATGCTTTTATGATGAAAACTGAATCTTATTTGGCTGAGAATAGTAATTTCATAAAAAGAATTGATGCTTTTATTAACAGGACCAAGATGAGATTGCAAAACCAAGAGGCGGCAATCAAATCATTGGAAAATCAAGTCGGACAGTTTGCTCAAAATCTGAATACTAGACCGCAAGGAGGTTTACCTAGCGATACTGAAGTCGCAAGAGGAATCGGCCATGAGCAATGTAAGGCGATAACCACTAGAAGTGGCCAACAACTTAGAGAGGTTCAAACCCGTTCATCAAACAAAACTCCACAAAAAGATCAAGACGAACCCAGTGGCAAAGCCTCAGATGCTGAACCAGGAATTGCCGCGGCAATCGGCAATAAGCATGCCTCGGCAACTGACGATAAAGACGCCTCGACAACTTGTGATAAGTATGCCTCGGCAACCCCAGTTGATAACGCCTCGGCAACTCCAGCTGTCTCGGCAATGCCATCAATCAGGTTTCAAACCAATGAAAGGATCGAAGATATCCGACTTCCACCACCATTCCCACAAATGTTGAAGCGACAAAAGCAAGAATACCAATTCAAGAAGTTTCTTGATATCCTAAAGCAAGTCCACATCAACTTGCCATTGGTGGAAGCAATTGAACAAATGCCAAACTATGCCAAGTTTCTTAAAGACATTGTGTCCAAGAGAACAAGGCTAGGAGAGTTTGAAACAGTTGCCGCAACAGAGGGATGCATGGCAATGTTTCACAATCGTATGCCACCCAAGTTGAAGGATCCCGGAAGTTTCACAATACCATGTTCCATTGCAAATCACTATGTCGGGAAAGCATTATGCGACCTTGGGGCTAGCATAAACTTGATTCCTAAATCGATTTTCCAAAAACTAGGAATCGGGAAGGCAAGACCTATAACAGTTATGCTACAGCTAGCCGACAGATCCTATGTGCATCCAGAGGGAAAAATTGAGGACATACTGGTAAAAGTTGATAAATTTATTTTTCCTGCTGACTTTATTGTCTTGGATTGTGAAGCAGATGAGCATGCACCCATCATTCTCGGGAGACCATTCCTAGCAACAGGGAGAACCTTGATCGATGTTGAAAAGGGAGAACTCACAATGAGAGTGAATGACCAGCAAGTTAAACTAAATGTGTTCCAAACACTAAGGCATGCCGATGATCCAGAAGAATGCCAACTTCTTCATGCCACGACAGAGTTTAACTTCGACGAGGAATCTAGTTGCCTCGGCAACTACATTTCCGATCAAGAGGAACCTGAGGAGTATGGAGAACCAGTCAATGATGAACAACAAGAAGAGGCAAATTGGCTAGTCAATCGACCAGGAAAAGAAGCTGATCAAAATGTTGATGCTACACAAGAAGGCAATAGGGAGGAGGACGCGGATCTAGAGATATGCGATGCATTCCCGGATGAACAAAGTTTAGTTGCCTCGGCAACCATGGATGGGTATGCCTCGGCAACCCTTGACACCTCGGTAACCATGGACGCGCACGCCTCGGCAACCCTCGACGCCTCGGCAACCATGGTTGCGCATGCCTCGGCAACCCTCGACGTCGCAGTAGTCTTTAACGCGCACACCTCGACAATTTTGGGAGCAGTCGCCACGGCAGCACATGCCTCGGCAATACCCTGGTACGCGGATTTAGTTAATTTCCTTGTTTGTGGTATTTTACCTTATGGCATTACTCACCAAGGGAAGAAGCGGTTCTGCCATAATGCTAAGCATTACTTTTGGGACGAGCCTCTTTTATTTAAACAATATGCATATCAGGTTATACGCCGATGTGACCCTGAAGAAGAGCAACAGAATATACTCCGGCAATGCCATTCTTCACCCTATGGAGGACATTTTGGAGGAACTCGCACCGCGGCCAAAGTTTTGCAATCCGGTTTGTATTGGCCAACATTGTACAAAGATGCCCAAGACTTTTACAAGCAATGTGATCGTTGCCAGAGGACGGGCAATATCTCTAGACGACATGAGATACCACTCCAGAACATCATTGAGGTGGAATTGTTCGATGTGTTGGGGATCGATTTTATGGGACCTTTCCCATCTTCATTCGGAAACCTCTACATTTTACTAGCCGTTACCGTCGACTACGTGTCTAAATGGGTTGAGGCAGCTGCAGTTCCCAACAACGATTCCAAGATCGTGCAACGATTCTTGCAGAAAAACATATTTACACAGTTTGGGATGCCAAGAGCAATTATCAGTGACGAAGGCAAGCATTTTGAAAACAGACTAATTGTCAAGATGTTGCAATGCTTCGGCATATCACACAAGATCGCCACGACATATCACCCACAAACCAACGAGCAAGCAGAAATTTCCAACCGGGAGTTGAAGGGAATACTCGAGAAAGTTGTAAATCCCTCTAGGAAGGATTGGTCATTAAGACTAGATGACGCACTTTGGGCATATCACACTGCATTCAAAACACCCTTAGGTATGTCCCCCTTCCGACTTGTCTATGGCAAGACATGCCATCTACCGGTGGAAATCGAACACAAGGCATACTGGGCAATCAAGACCGTGAATATGGATTGGGAAAGTGCCGGACAAAAGCGTTTGTTGGACCTTAATGAGATAGAAGAATTCCGTGCACTCGCCTATGACAATGCGGGAATCTACAAGGAGAAAACAAAGCAATGGCATGACAAGAAACTATTGGCACGGCAATTCACGCCAGGGCAACTACTTCTCCTATTCAATTCTCGGCTAAAACTTTTCCCGGGAAAGCTGAAATCAAGATGGTCGGGACCATTCGAATTCGTCAAACCATTCTCCCATGGTGCTGTGATAATCAAGTCCATCTCTGACAACCATAAATTCAAAGTTAATGGACAAAGATTGAAGCACTATAATGGTGCCCATGTGGAACGTAACAAAGAAGTGGTCACTTTAGGAGATGCATGAGCATGCTCTCCTTTCAATATTTTCCTTTTCTTTTTATTTTTATTTTTAGGAGATATTTTATTTTTCTTCATTATCTTTAGTTTTCAGGTTTTATTTGTTTTCTTTTCCACAACAAGACTTACAACCACTATCCTAAGGAAATTTCCTGCCGAGATCCTTGCCCCGGTACCCAATGAAGTAGTCGCCACGGCAACCGCAACAGCTGATGCCGCGACAACCTACATCGTGCCTGCACAAGCTGATGCCACGTCAACCAACCCTGAAGATGCCACGGCAACCAAAGCTAAAGACATCCTGACAACCACTGCAAAAGCCAAAGGTAAAGCACCTATGCCCGAATCAACTCCTACGGAATCATTTTCTGATTTTTTAGATTCGGACAAGTCCTCCATTGAACCAACAAAGATCGCACCAATTGAATCCTCCAAGCGAAAAGCCAATGACATTGATGAAGAGGACGATGAGGACAACCCCATACGAGGATCGATTCCACCACTGGCAACAAGAAAACAACCATCGCATTCAAGCAAGAGAATCAAGACACCGACCAAAAGGAAACTAATCATCTACGATGACGAACTCTCGGAGTAAGTCCTCGTATGCATTTTATTTTTCGTTATTTTTATTTTTCTTTAAAGCATGCATTGAGGACAATGCCTCACTCGAGTTTGGGGGGGATTGTTATTAGTAGTTACCGTGTTTAGTTACATTCTTCTTAAGTATTACATTTAGGATACATAAATTGCTTGTCATGCCTTTAATTGGAACAAGAATTGCTTAGATTTGATGAATATTCAATGATGACTTTGCCAATGCACTTAATTGATAGAATTTTTATTCTAGGATAACCATGGAAAAACTTAGAATTTTACTATGATACTAAATTTGATGAAAAACTGTTGTGGTTTGATTGATTTAAGGAATTCTAGTAAACTTAGGTTGATAATTAACAAATTGGGGGATTAGAATAAAAATTGGATGAATGCTAGAGGTGCCCGAAATTGGCTCTAGCATGTGCTAAATTTTTTTTTTCACTAGAGGTGCCCGAAACTGGCTCTAGTATGTGTTAAAAAAATTGATCGCTAGAGGTGCCCGAAACCGGTTCTAGTCGAATAAATTAACTTATGAAAACTAAAAACAAAACACTAGAGGTGCCCAAAACTGGCTCTAGTTAAAACATGTTAAAAAGAACCCAATGAAGTAATTTGAAAACCTATTGTTTGCATAGAATCCGAAAAATCAACTTGCACACAACTCCGCACACACTCACAAGCATTATAGTTTGATTCCGAGTAACTCCTAAGTTTTCCGAAAAATAAAAAGCCAATCAAACTTTGTGCCCTGGTTCAGAGAATTGAAATCAAGTTCAAAGCTAAGTTTGTGAAAATTGAAGTCTTGGCAGGAAATTATGAGTTTGCATTGCTTGAGGACAAGCAATAGTTCGAGTTTGGGGGTGTCATAAGTGTTCAAAAGTACTATTTTTCTTACCCTTTTTACTCATATTATTGTTAGACCTAGGCTCATATTAGTTGCATAATTAAACATTCATGCATTAATCTATGTTTCCTTCCATCGTTGAGCTTGATTACATAACTTGGTAGTTTTTTGTGGGAAAAGATGTTACTTTGGTGTGTTTTGTGTGTATGTGCAGGATCACTTGCCAAAGCAAGACTAGAGCTAGTTGCCAAGGCAATGCATGAAGGAGACGCCGAGCTAGTTGCCAGGGCAATGCATGAAGGAGACGCCGAGCCAGTTGCCATGGCAATTGTCGACAAGAGCAAAGGTGATATGGTAGTCGAAATTGATGACTAAACAAGCCCAATATGACGTGGAGAAAAGCCAAAACCCAAAGGAATTTGATTTCCATGCAGAGATTAAAGAAGAATTATATTCCAAGAAGATAGGAGAAGCTCTAGTAGGAATATAATTATAATAAAGAATTATATTCTTTAAAGATAATTTAATTCCAACTTAAACTCCTCCTCAAAGAAGGACTTTGGCCTAGCCCTATAAATAAGATGGAGATTTCGACAATCCATAGAGAGAGCAAGAGAGGGGAATTTCGACAAGTCCAAGGAGGACAAGAGGAGAGAATTTTCGACAAGCATCTAGGGCAAGGAGGATTTCGACAAGCCTCATTCTTCATCCTTTTCTTTCTTGTTCGATTGGGTTCATGCTAGGGTTTAATTATCTTGTGTTTCTTTGGAACCTAGCCATGAACTAAATCTATTTGGCTATGGTTATTGTGTTTTGTGGTTGTGAGAAACTATTGGTTTTTATTTAGGTAATAAGAGTTTGCACTTTTCTATTCAAGGTTTATTCATTCTTAGTTCTTATTCTTGTTTGCGAGTGAATTGGGAGAGGATCTCGTAACTTCATCTATTTATCTAATATCGGGAGAGTTAGATTCAAGAAACGAATGAATATGATCTTTATTCAATCTATTGATGGTGAAGATTAATCCGGTTTAGGAATAAGTTAAGGATTTCAACGGCTAAGAGGAGCGCAAGATTGGTTGTTGTTCACCCTTGATTCACGCAGGGATGTATTATCAAGGCATGCACAAGTAGCTAGAGTTTCGACTTAGGGATAAGAAGAAACCATTGAAGAACGCTCTGCCGAACCTTGAAGATTGCTGCCCAGATGCCGAAGTAGTTGCCCAACTAGTTGCCCAGGCAACCATTGATTAGTTGCCAAGGCAACCCCGTTGTGCAAGTTGCCACGGCAACTGAGTTGCCCATGCACTCTTTTACCAAGACGATCCAATCGGCTATCACACCTCAACTCATGATAACCTGGCCTATCTCTCTCTCATTCGATCTCATCTTTTCTTTTACTTTATTGCTTTCTAGTTTAGTTATTAGTTAAACTCCTATAATCCTTTAATTGTGTTTTTACTTTTTATAGTGCAGTAACTTAAGCAAAGTGGCCCAAACCAATCCCTTGGAGACGATACTCGATACTCATATCACTTTATTACTTGCGACGTGTATACTTGCACAATTGCGTAGCACTTATTACACGCAACATAGCTTATTATCCCTAAGGTAGAGGAGAGTTTTATTTTTTTCTTTCCTTGGCAGAACATTGCTGCCTTATTTATATATTTTGCCCTGGCATCATTTTTTTTAAATCTGAGCATAGTTTCAAAAAGTCTAAGTTTGTTAAGGGACTAGATACATTTTATGTGTTAAGTGCAAGTTCAATTCCCTAAACTAGAGATCAATTGCCAAGCAATCCTGGCATACTACTCTGCGGGCATGGAATGACAACTAAAGATTAAAGTCTCCTCATTGGACAGACACCTAGATCAAATTAAGCTGGCTTAACAATTGTTAACATTTTTCAAAACTAAATCGAGACAAAATTTTATTTTTCTTTTTTAGCGGTTCAATATGCATCTACTCTAAATGACCTCGATGATATGGCAACAGAAATTAAACATGATATGCATGGCATAAATGTGAAGAAATGCACACCCCCAAACCCAAGATGTGCATTGTCCCCAATGCATGAAACAACACATATATACAAAAGAACATAATAAAATAAAATACATGGTCATGTGAATGCAATGTAATGAAATGTACATGAGTTTAGGAAAAAGATGACTCCCATTTGGAGACTTTTTCTCGTGTGACTCAAGTCTTTCTCTTTATAAATAGCTCACGATCAGGGGCCATTCTCTTTTTTCCTTCATTGTTGGCTTTGCGGCAGTGGACGCTCCAACATCCCGGAGGACTTACTCCACAATCTTTGCAGGTTTTGATGCGGTAGGAGTACCAGTGGCATCGGACTACGCAGGCTTCACTGGTGGCGTGGTAGGCTTCTTGGCAGACTTTGCTTTGGCGGACTTGGTTTTGGGTTCCTTTGATTCAATCTCAGAATCAGAACTGGCATACTCAACTTGAACTGGAGATAGTGGGACTGTAGCATCAGACTCTGAACTAGCTGGACTGGCTAGCATAACTGGACTAGCTGAACTGGCTGGCATGGCTTCATCACTAGCAGAGGGCTCGGCAGGGAAATCTGGGAATTTTGGCACAACATCAGGAGATATTTTCTTGAGAGTTTCCCTGATTATCATATCCATGGCCTACATGTAATGTCGTAGCTTGACATTAATCTCCTCAGCTTTTCCATCTTACTGAGTATCATCTCATGGCGTTGGTAGATTTGAGACAACATTGCCATAGAACCGTCTGGCACAGTCTCAGGCATTGTGCCTGGCACAGCTTTTGACATCTTTGGCTTAGGCGTGGCCATTTTTGCTTTTCCCTTGGCCTTGTCCTTTGGCTCAACCGCAATGAGGTTTCTCCATATGGCAGCAGTGATGGTCGTTCCCTTTATTATCTAGCCTTGCTTCTCATCAAGCCTAGACGCATCATGGCGTATGCAAATGTTAGAAATAAGCAAAGGGAAAAACAAACTACCTTTACCTCTCGCAGCACACTTATAAGTCTCTTCTATAATAATCTTTCCAATGTTGATCTTGCGCCCTTTTATGATGGAGTACAGCAAAATCAGCCTTTCTTCCGAGAACGTCTCATTGTGGGATATATGCATTAGGTTTGCCTTAATAAAGTGATTCCAACCTCTCATTTGTAGCTTCAACGCCAACCTCTTCACCGTCTAGTGGCCCATCGATGAGACTGTCCACGTCGTGCCAGGTCCACACAGATCCGTCAGCAGCGTTTTCCTCTTGGCAGTAGTCATCGAATCAATATACTCAAAATACTCATCTCTAGCACCATCCAACTCAAACATATTATTAATATATACCTCATCAAAACGTATACATTTACCCCTAATCATCAGGAAAGGTGAATCCTTGGTCACAAGGTGCGCGTATAATTCTTGAACGATAGTGGCATAGGTCTCCCCTTTTTGCTGGCAGAATAGACTCCACTTGTGCAAGTTAATCATAGATATAAATTCTGAAGGGAAGTCAGTTGTTGCCTCCGTTTTGAATTCGAAGTGCTTCTCGTAGCAACAACTCCTCAAGGCAAAATTTGTTTTAAACTTTTTCTCGATCCCCTCATTGAAGAATCTTTTAAAGGGAAGATACGGTGAGGCCATTGAAACTGGTTGAAGCTTGGAAAGATGTTGAAAGATGAAGGCAAATGACGCTTTGTGTTTGTACTTGCTTATCGAAAAGGAAGTAAAAAGTGAGAGAGATGTTTTGGCTTCATTAACTGGCAAGAGTAAGAAAGTGAAAGGTTTTAGGTTGGTTGAGTGTTTTAATGGGAGTAGTTGATAAGTGTTCAAAAGTACTATTTTTCTTACCCTTTTTACTCATATTATTGTTAGACTTAGGCTCATATTAGTTGCATAGTTAGCCATTCATGCATTAATCCATGTTTCCTTCAATCGTTGAGCTTGATTACATAACTTGGTAGTTTTTGTGGAAAAGATGCTGCTTTGGTGTGCTTTGTGTGTGTATGTGTAGGATCACTTGCCAAAGCAATGCCGAGCTAGTTGCCAGGGCAATGCATGAAGGAGATGCCGAGCTAGATGTTAGGGCAATGCATGAAGGAGACGCCGAGCCAGTTGCCATGGCAATTGTCGACAAGAGTAAAGGTGATATGGTAGTCGAAATTGATGACTAGACAAGCCCAAGATGACGTGGAGCAAAGCCCAAACCCAAAGGAATTTGATTGCCATGCAGAGATTAAAGAAGAATTAAATTCCAAGAAGATAGGAGAAGTTCTAGTAGGAATACAATTATATTAAAGAATTATATTCTTTAAAGATTATTTAATTCCAACTTAAACTCCTCCTCAAAGAAGGACTTTGGCCTAGCCCTATAAATAGCAAGGAGATTTCGACAATCCAAGAGGGAGAGCAATAGGGAAATTTCGACAAGTCCAAGTAGTGCAAGAGGAGAGAATTTTCGACAAGCATCAAGGGCAAGGAGGATTTCGACAAGCCTCCTTCTTCATCCTTTTTTTTCTTGTTCGATTGGGTTCAGGCTAGGGATTGTTTATCTTGTGTTTCTTTGGAACCTAGCCATGAACTAAATCTATTTGGCTATGGTTATTGTGTTTTGTGGTTGTGAGAAACCATTGATTTTTGTTTAGGTAATAAGAGTTTGCACTTTTCTATTTCAAGGTTTATTCATTCTTGGTTCTTATTCTTGTTTGCGAGTGAATTGGGAGAGGATCTCGTGATTTCATCTATTTATCTAATATCGGGAGAGTTAGATTCAAGAAACGAATGAATATGATCTTTATTCAATCTAATGATGGTGAAGATTAATCCGGCTTAGGAATAAGTTAAGGATTTCAACGGCTAAGAGGAGCGCAAGATTGGTTGTTGTTCACCCTTGATTCACGCAGGGATGTATTATCAAGGCATGCACAAGTAGCTAGAGTTTCGACTTAGGGATAAGAAGAATCCATTGAAGAACGCTCTGCCGAACCTTGAAGGTTGCTGCCCAGACGCCCAAGTAGTTGCCCAACTAGTTGCCCAGGCAACCATCGATTAGTTGCCAAGGAAACCCCGTTGTGCAAGTTGCCCGTGCACTCTTTTACCAAAACGATCCAATCGGCTATCACACCTGAACTCACGATAACCTGGCCTATCTCTCTCTCATTTGAATTCATCTTTTCTTTTACTTTATTGCTTCCTAGATTAGTCATTAGTTAAACTCCTATAATCCTTTACTTGTGTTTTTACTTTTTACAGTGCAAGAGACTAGATCCTTGAAGTGGCACCAATCCCTGTGGAGACGATATCTTTTATACTATAACTTGCGACGTGTATACTTGCACATTTGCGTAGCACTTATTACGCCCAACAAGTTTTTGGCTCCGTTGCCGGGGATTGGCAATAGCAACTTTGTTTTTATTTTCTTGCACTTTCTTTTTATTTTTCTTGTTTAAAAATTCAAAGGGCTAACAAACTTTGGTTTTGCATTGGTATATGACCAGGGCGAGACCGACTTCACCAGAATATCCCTTTGATCCAGAAATCGAACGAACCTTACAAAGACTTAGACGAAGGATAAGAGAAGCAATGGCAAATCAAGACGGCAATATGAATCAAGATGTTCAAGTAGGAGGAGGAGTGATTCTTGCACGAAACAGAACTATTCGACACTATCTTGAAGAAGATCTTGATGGACTTAATCCAGGAGTTGTCGCACCTGAAATTGAAGATGACCACTTTGAGTTGAAACCGGTAATGTTTAATATGATCAACACAATTGGTCAATTTGGCAGCTCAGCAACTGAAGATGCACGGCAACATCTGAAATCTTTCCTCGAGATTTGAAACTCGTTCAAGATACACGGAGTCACCCCCGATGTGCTACGATTAAGATTATTCCCCTATTCACTGAGGGATAGGGCGAAAGCATGGTTGAATAGCATTCTTGCTGGATCCATAGCATCTTGGACTGATCTTTGTCGTGATTTCCTTGCTAGATTTAATCCTACAAATTTGACTGATAAGCCTCGTAATGACATTACTTCTTTTCGGCAGGCAGATGATGAATCCATGTACGAGGCTTGGAGCGATATAGAGAACTTCTACACAAATGCCCCCTACACGGATTCCCGGTGTGGACTCAAGTAACAATGTTTTACAACGCCGTGAATACACCAACAAGGATGATGCTAGATGCCTCGGCAAACGGCATACTCCTAGATAAGTCGCCGGAGGAAGCGATGCAAATTTTAAACAGGCTGGCCAAGAATGACTATCAATTTCCATCTACTAGAAGAGGAGGAGTTAGACGCCAAGCCACAATACATGAACTAGGATCATCAGATTCAATTTCGGCACAATTGGCCGCTTTAACCAAGATGGTCCAGAACATGCAAAAACCAAACAACACACATGAAGTCAAGGTAATGGATTCTTTTTGTGAGTTATGTGGTGATAACCATAATTCTTCTGAATGTATGCAGAATCCAGAATCCAGCTTCTATGTGGGGAATTACAATCGGAGCAATAACGTAATGTCCAATACATACAATCCAGCTTGGAAGAAGCACCCAAATTTTTCATAGAGTAATCCCAACAATGCTCTAAACCAGAATGCACAAGCATCGGGATTCCAGCAAAATATGCCACAGCAACAGTTGCCGCAGCAACAACCGATGACATCTAGTTCTTTGGAAAATTCTCTAAATGCTTTTATGATGAAAACTGAATCTTATATGGCTGAGAATAGTAATTTCATAAAAAGAAATGATGCTTTTATTAACAGGACCTAGATGAGATTGCAAAACCAAGAGCCGGCAATCAAATCATTGGAAAATCAAGTCGGACAGTTTGCTCAAAATCTGAATACTAGACCGCAAGGAGGTTTACCTAGCGATACTGAAGTCGCAAGAGGAACTGGCCATGAGCAATGTAAGGCAATCACCACCAGAAGTGGCCAACAACTTAGAGAGGCTCAAACCCGCTCATCAAACAAAACTCCACAAAAAGATCAAGATGAACCTAGCGGCAAAGCCTCAGATGCTGAACCAAGAATTGTCGCGGCAACCGGCAATAAGCATGCCTTGGCAACCAACGATAAAGACGCCTCGGCAACTTGCGATAAGCATGCCTCGGAAACCCCAGTTGATAATGCCTCGGCAACTCCAGATGCCCCGGCAATACCGTCAATCAGGTTTCAAACCAATGAAAGGATCGAAGATATCCGACATCCACCACCATTCCCACAAAGGTTGAAGCGACAAAAGCAAGAATACCAATTCAAGAAGTTTCTTGATATCCTAAAGCAAGTCCACATCAACTTGCCACTGGTGGAAGCAATTAAACAAATGCCAAACTATGCCAAGTTTCTTAAAGACATTGTGTCCAAGAGAACAAGGCTAGGAGAGTTCGAAATAGTTGCCGCAATAGAGGGATGCATGGCAATGTTGCACAATCGTATGCCACCTAAGTTGAAGGATCCCGAAAGTTTCACAATACCCTGTTCCATTGGAAATCACTATGTCGGAAAAGCATTATGCGACCTTGGGGCTAGCATAAACTTGATGCCTAAATCGGTTTTCCAAAAACTAGGAATCGGGAAGGCAAGACCTACAACAGTTATGCTACAGCTAGACGACGGATCCTATGTGCATCCAGAGGGAAAAATCGAGGACATACTGGTAAAATTTGATAAATTTATTTTTCCCGCTGACTTTATTGTTTTGGATTGTGAAGCAGATGAGCATGCACCTATCATTCTCGGGAGACCATTCCTAGCAACAGGGAGAACCTTGATCGATGTTGAAAAAAGAGAACTCACAATGAGGGTGAATGACCAGCAAGTTAAACTAAATGTGTTCCAAACAGTAAGGCATGCCGATGATCCAAAAGAATGCCAACTTCTTCATGCCATGACAGAGTTTAACTTCGATGAGGAATTTAGTTGCCTCGGCAACTACATTGCCGACCAAGAGGAACCTGAGGAGTATGAAGAACTGGTCAATGAGGAACAACTAGAAGAGGCAAATTGGCTAGTCAATCGACCAGGAACATAATTTGAACCCCTGGATTACTCAGGTAAGGAAGGTATGCTCGAAAAACCCTCTATTGAACAACCACCAATTCTTGAGTTGAAACAATTGCCAGAGCAACTAAAATATGTATACTTAGGGACCGATAATACATTTCCTGTAATTATTTCTTCTAAGTTACAGCCTGAGCAGGAAAAGGAGCTGATCAAGATGTTGAAGCTACACAAAAAGGCAATAGGGTGGACAATTGCCGACTTGAAGGGAATTAGCCCGGCGGTGTGCATGCACAAGATCTTGTTGGAAGATGATCACAAACCTTCAATTGAGTCCCAGAGGAGACTGAATCATGGCATGAAAGGGGTTGTAATGAAAGAAATCATCAAGTGGCTTGACGCCGACATTATATACCCTATCTCCGATAGTACGTGGGTAAGTCCGGTACAATGTGTACCGAAAAAAGAAGGTATAACAGTGGTAAGCAATGAAAATAATGAACTTATCCCAACCAAGACTGTAACCGGTTGGAGGGTTTATATGGACTATCGAAAGCTAAACAAAGCCACTAGGAAAGATCACTTCCCATTACCCTTTATTGATCAAATGCTTGACCGTCTTGCAGGTAAACCCTTTTATTGTTTTCTTTATGGTTATTCAGGTTACAATCAAATTTCCATAGCACCAGAAGATCAAGAAAAGACAATCTTCACATGCCCATATGGTACTTATGCCTTCCGAAGGATGCCGTTCGGATTGTGTAACGCCCCGGCAACCTTCCAAAGATGCATGATGGGGATCTTTTCAGACATGGTCGAAGTCTTTCTTGAGATCTTCATGGATGATTTTTCTGTTTTTGGTAATGACTTTGACAGCTGTCTCGGCAATTTAGAGAGGGTGTTAGCAAGATGCGAAGAAACGGATTTAGTCCTCAATTGGGAGAAATGCCATTTTATGGTAGATGAAGGAATAGTGCTCCGCCACAAGATTTCATCCAAGGGAATTGAAGTAGACAAAGCCAAGGTGGACGTGATTGAGAGAATACCCCCACCAAGTTCGGTTAAAGGAATTCGAAGTTTTCTCGGACATGCAGGTTTTTACAGGAGGTTCATTCATAATTTTTCTAAAATCACTAAACCCTTGTGTAATCTGCTTGAACAGGATAAAGTCTTCAATTTTGATGATTCTTGCAACCAAGCATTCGAAACCCTAAAGAAAAAGCTTACCTCGGCACCCATTGTCGTTCCACCAGATTGGACGCTACCTTTTGAGCTCATGTGTGATGCAAGTGATTTCGCGGTAGGAGCAGTCCTATGCCAACGAACAGGTAAGACCTTCCATGTGATATACTACGCTAGTAAAACTCTTAATGGTGCTCAAGTGAATTACACAACGGAGAAAGAGTTACTAGTTGTAGTTTTCGCATTTGACAAGTTCCGATCCTATTTAATTGGTACAAAGTTAATTGGTCATACGGACCATTCGACAATCAAATACTTATTTGCTAAAAAGGATGCTAAACCTCGTTTGATTCGTTGGATATTACTTTTACAAGAATTTGATATTGAAATTAAGGACAGGAAAGGAACAAAAAATCAAGTGGCCGATCACTTATCACGTTTGGAACACAATAGGAAAGAGGACGCAGATCTAGAGATATGCGATGCATTCCCGGATGAACAAGTTTTAGTTGCCTTGGCAACCCTAGACGCCTCGGCAACCCACGATGCCTCGGCAACCATGGATGCACACGCCTCGGCAACTCTCGACGCCACAGCAGTCTTTGACGCGCACACCTCGGCAATCTTGGGAGCAGTCGCCACGGCAGCACATGCCTCGGCAATACCCTGGTACACGGATTTAGTTAACTTCCTTGTTTGTGGTATTTTTCCTTATGGCATTACTCACCAAGGGAAGAAGCGGTTCCGCCATGATGCTAAGCATTACTTTTGGGACGAGCCTCTTTTGTTTAAACAATGTACAGATCAGGTTATACGCCGATGTGTCCCTGAAGAAGAGTAACAGAATGTACTCCGGCAATGCTATTCTTCACCCTATGGAGGACATTTTGGAGGAACTCGTACCGCGGCCAAAGTTTTGCAATCGGGTTTGTATTGGCCAACATTGTACAAAGATGCCCAAGACTTTTACAAGCAATGTGATCATTGCCAGAGGACGGGCAATATCTCTAGACGACATGAGATGCCGCTCCAGAACATCATCGAGGTAGAACTGTTCGATGTATGGGAGATCGATTTTATGGGACCTTTCCCATCTTCATTCGGCAACCTCTACATTCTACTTGCCATCGACTACGTGTCTAAATGGGTTGAGGCAGCTGCAGTTCCCAACAACGATTCCAAGACCGTGCAACGATTCTTGCAGAAAAACATATTTACACAGTTTGGGATGCCAAGAGCAATTATCAGTGACGAAGGCAAGCATTTTGAAAACAGACTAATTGTCAAGATGTTGCAATGCTTCGGCATATCACACAAGATCGCCATGACATATCACCCACAAACCAACGAGCAAGCAGAAATTTCCAACCGGGAGTTGAAGGGAATACTCGAGAAAGTTGTAAATCCCTCTAGGAAGGATTGGTCATTAAGACTAGATGACGCACTTTGGGCATATCGCACTGCATTCAAAACACCCTTAGGTATGTCCCCCTTCCGACTTGTCTATGGCAAGACATGCCATCTACCCGTGGAAATCGAACACAAGGCATATTGGGCAATCAAGACCGTGAATATGGATTGAGAAAGTGCCGGACAAAAGCGTTTGAAGGATCTCAACGAGATAGAAGAATTCCGTGCACTCGCCTATAACAATGCACGAATCTACACGGAGAAAACAAAGCGATGGCATGACAAGAAACTATTGGCACGGCAATTCACGCCAGGGCAACTAGTTCTCCTATTCAATTCTCGGCTAAAACTTTTCCCGGGAAAGCTGAAATCAAGATGGTCGGGACCATTCGAAGTCGTCAAACCATTCTCCCATAGTTATGTGATAATCAAGTCCATCTCTGACAACCATAAATTCAAAGTTAATGGACAAAGATTGAAGCACTACAATGGTGCCCATGTGGAACGTAACAAAGAAGTGGTCAACTTAAGAGATGCATGAACATGCTCTCCTTTCAATATTTTCTTTTTCTTTTTCTTTTTATTTTCATTTTTATTTTTAGGAGATATTTTATTTTTCTTCATTATCTTTAGTTTTCAGGTTTTCTTTATTTTCTTTTTCACAACAAGACTCACAACTACTATGCTAAGGAAATTTACTACCGAGATCCTTGCCCCGACAACCAATGAAAAAGATGCCACGACAACCTACATCGTGCCTGCATAAGCTGATGCCACGGCAACCAACCCTGAAGATGCCACGACAACCAAAGCTAAAGACATCCCGACAACAAGAAAACAACCATCGCGTTCAAGCAAAATAATCAAGACACCGACTAGAAGGAAACTAATCATCTACGATGATGAACTCTCGGAGTAAGTCCTCATATGCATTTTATTTTTATTTTTTGTTATTTTTATGCATGCATTGAGGACAATGCCTCACTCGAGTTTGGGGGGGATTGTTATTAGTAGTTACCATGTTTAGTTTCATTCATCTTAAGTATTACATTTAGAATACATAAATTGCTTCCCAAGCCTTTAATTGGAACAAGAATTGCTTAGATTTGATGAATATCCGATGATGACTTTGCCAATGCACTTAATTGATAGAATTTTTATTCTAGGATAACCATGGAAAAACTTAGAATTTTACTATGATGCTAAATTTGATGAAACACTGTTGTGGTTTGATTGATTTAAGGAATTCTAGTGAACTTAGGTTGATAATTAACAAATTGGGGGATTAGAATAAAAATTGGATGAATGCTAGAGGTGCTCGAAATTGGCTCTAGCATGTGCTAAAAAAAATTGATCACTAGAGGTGCCCGAAACTGGCTCTAGTATGTGTTAAAAATTGATCGCTAGAGGTGCCCGAAACCGGCTCTAGTCGAATAAATTAACTTAATAAAACTAAAAACAAAACACTAGAGGTGCCCAAAACTGGCTCTAGTTAAAACATGTTAAAAAGAACCCAAGGAAGTAATTTGAAAACCTCTTGTTTGCATAGAATCCGAAAAATCAACTTGCACACAACTCCGCACACACTCACAAGCATTATAGTTTGATTCTGAGTAACTCCTAAGTTTTCTGAAAAATAAAAAGCCAATCATACTGTGCCCCAGTTCAGAGAATTGAAATCGATTTCAAAGCTAAGTTTGTGAAAATTAAAGTCTTGGCAGGTAATTATGAGTTTGCATTGCTTGAGGACAAGCAATAGTTCGAGTTTGGGGGTGTGATAAGTGTTCAAAAGTACTATTTTTCTTACCCTTTTTACTCATATTATTGTTAGACTTAGGCTCATATTAGTTGCATAGTTAGCCATTCATGCATTAATCCATGTTTCCTTCAATCGTTGAGCTTGATTACATAACTTGGTAGTTTTTATGGAAAAGATGCTGCTTTGGTGTGCTTTGTGTGTGTATGTGCAGGATCACTTGCCAAAGCAATGCCGAGCTAGTTGCCAGGGCAATGCATGAAGGAGACGCCGAGCTAGTTTCCAGGGCAATGCATGAAGGAGACGCCAAGCCAATTGCCATGGCAATTGTCGACAAGAGTAAAGGTGATATGGTAGTCGAAATTGATGACTAGACAAGCCCAAGATGACGTGGAGCAAAGCCCAAACCCAAAGGAATTTGATTGCCATGCAGAGATTAAAGAAGAATTAAATTCCAAGAAGATAGGAGAAGTTCTAGTAGGAATACAATTATAATAAAGAATTATATTCTTTAAAGATAATTTAATTCCATCTTAAACTCCTCCTCAAAGAAGGACTTTGGCCTAGCCCTATAAATAGCAAGAAGATTTCGACAATCCAAGAGGGAGAGCAATAGGGAAATTTCGACAAGTCCAAGTAGGGCAAGAGGAGAGAATTTTCGACAAGCATCAAGGGCAAGGAGGATTTCGACAAGCCTCCTTCTTCATCCTTTTCTTTCTTGTTCGATTGGGTTCATGCTAGGGATTGTTTATCTTGTGTTTCTTTGGAACCTAGCCATGAACTAAATCTACTTGGCTATGGTTATTGTGTTTTGTGGTTGTGAGAAACTATTGGTTTTTGTTTAGGTAATAAGAGTTTGCACTTTTCTATTTCAAGGTTTATTCATTCTTGGTTCTTATTCTTGTTTGCGAGTGAATTGGGAGAGGATCTCGTGATTTCATCTATTTATCTAATATCGGGAGAGTTATATTCAAGAAACGAATGAATATGATCTTTATTTAATCTAATGATGGTGAAGATTAATCCGGCTTAGGAATAAGTTAAGGATTTCAACAGCTAAGAGGAGCGCAAGATTGGTTGTTGTTCACCCTTGATTCACGCAGGGATGTATTATCAAGGCATGCACAAGTAGCTAGAGTTTCAACTTAGGGATAAGAAGAAACCATTGAAGAACGCTCTGCCGAACCTTGAAGGTTGCTGCCTAGATGCCCAAGTAGTTGCCCAACTAGTTGCCCAGGCAACCATCGATTAGTTGCCAAGGCAACCCCGTTGTGCAAGTTGCCACGGCAACTGAGTTGCCCGTGCACTCTTTTACCAAAACGATCCAATCAGCTATCACACCTCAACTCACGATAACCTGGCCTATCTCTCTCTCATTTGACTTCATCTTTTCTTTTACTTTATTGCTTCCTAGATTAGTCATTAGTTAAACTCCTATAAGCATTTACTTGTGTTTTTACTTTTTACAGTGCAAGAGACTAGATCCTTGAAGTGGCACCAATCCCTGTGGAGACGATATCTTTTATACTATAACTTGCGACGTGTATACTTGCACATTTGCGTAGCACTTATTACGCGCAACAGTATTAATTAGGGATAATGATGGGGAATAAAAATAATTAATTTAAAAATAGGTGGAGTGATAAGGTTGAAGTGATAAGGTGATAGGTGATAAGATAGGGTAAGGATTGGAGTGATAAGGTAATTGATTTGAAATTTAAATTTCAACCAAAATTTGGGCGGCTAGGGCTTAAAGTCAAATAAAGATAACTCTCTCAATTTTTTATTGGGGCAATAAAACTAGGGTTTTTCCTTCTTCCTTCAATCTTTTGCACCACTGCATGCCAAGCTACTCTGACACTGCGTCTAGCATATTTTTCTGTTAAAGTTGGCTCCTACCAGCGACCCTGGCAGTGTTCCTGGCACAATGAATCTGCGCAACTCAAAGGAAACCTTTCAACACATTAAAGGAATAAAAACATGGAACTTAAAAAGAAAGAAAAATAATAAAAAAAACCTAAAAACAAAGAGAAACACTGACCTAATATTTACAAAAGTTCAAACATGACGGTGTTTTCATGTTACCTCTGCCAAGAGGATCACCTCTTTGGAATTGTTCTGATCACCTTCCATATAGTGCTTTAAGCGTTGGCCATTCACCTTAAAGATTTCTCCTATCTTCAAGTTCTTAATGTCCACAGCTCCATGAGCATAGGGCTTCACAACTTCATAAGGGCCTGTCCATCTTGATCTGAGTTTCCCTGGAAACAGCTTAAGCCGTGAGTTGAATAGCAAAACACGTTGGCCTACCTCAAAATGTCTTGGCATTATCTTTTTGTCACGCCAACGTTTTGCCTTTTCCTTGTAGATCCTGGCATTCTCATAGGCTTGCCTTCTAAATTCCTCCAACTCATTTAGGTCCAGTAACCTTTTTTCTCCAACAGCTCTCCATGCCATGCCAAGTGTTCTGATCGCCCAATAGGCTTTATGCTCAAGCTCCACTAGCAGATGGAATGGTTTTCCAAAAACAAGTCTAAACGGTGAAGTATCCAAAGGAGTTTTAAACGCAGTTCTGTAAGCCCACAAGGGCTCATCTAGTCTCAAGGACCAGTCCTTCCTTGATGGATTAACAATCTTCTCTAAGATGTTTTTAATCTCTTTGTTTGAAATCTCAGCTTGCCCGTTTGTTTGCGGATGATATGCTGTGGAAATTTTCTGTTGTATACCATACCTGCATAAGGATTTAGAAATTAGACTACATTTAAAATGAGTGCCCCCATCATGAATGATCACTCTAGGGGTGCCAAATCTAGTAAAGATAAGCTTATGTAAAAACTTGGCAATGGCCTTGGCATTGTTCGTTGGCAGAGCAACAACTTCTACCCACTTAGATACGTAGTCAACAACCACAAGAATATATACATTACCAAGTGAGGGTGGAAAATGACCCATAAAGTATATCCCCCAAGCATCAAATAAAGACACAGGCATAATGTTTTGAAGTGGTAGTTGGTGTCTGCCACAGATGTTTCATGTCTGTTGGCATCGATCACATCCCTTGTCATACTCGTGGGCATCCTTATATAGTGTGGGCCAAAAGAATCCTGACTGCAGTACCTTGGCAGCAATTTTTACTCCAGCAAACTGACCTCCATATGGTGCAGCATGGCGTAGAAGTAATATGTTATGATGTTCATCCTCAAGCACACACCGGCGGATCACTTGGTCGGCACACTGTTGAACAATATTGGCTCGTCCCAATAGTATTGCCTAACTTCCTGCAAAAACCTTTTCTTGGCATTGTATGCCAATTCTAGTGGCATAATGTTACTTACCAAGTAGTTGACAATATCGGCATACCATGGCATGGCATTAACTGCAAGCAAATACTCATCAGGAAACTCATCTCTTATCAAATTGGTCTTACCATCTTCAAGATGATGCTCTAAACATGAGAGATGGTCAACTACTAGGTTTTCACTGCCCTTTTTGTCTCGGATCTCAAGGTTAAATTCTTGAAGAATGAGCGTCCATCGGATTAGCATGGGCTTGGCATCCTTCTTTTCCAAGAGATACTTTAATGTCGAATGACCTGTAAAAACAAAAACTTTGTTACCAATTAAATAAGATCTAAATTTGTCAAAAGCAAATACAGCCGCAAGAAATTCTTTCTTGGTCGTAGAGTAATTCAGTTGTGCTTCGTTTAAGGTTCGACTGTCATAGTAGATGGCATGGAAAACCTTGCTATGCCTTTTTCCCATAACTGCTCTGACGGCATAGTCGTTGGCATCACACATGAGCTCGAAAGGCTTATTCCAGTCTGGTGCCACAACTATAGGGGCATTGATCAACTTTTCTTTAAGCTCCTAAAACGCTCTCAAACAAGAATCATTAAATGCAAAAGTAGCATTATGTTCTAACAACAAGCATAAGGGTGTAGTAATTTTTGAAAAGTCTTTAATGAAACGCCGATAAAAACCGACATGTCCTAAGAAACTTTTTATACCTTTAACACTTGTTGGGGGCGGTAGTTGCTTAATTACCTTAACTTTTACTTGATCCACTTCTAACCCTCTCTTGGTTACCTTATGCCCGAGAATAATGCTCTCCTTCAACATGAAGTGGCATTTTTCCCAGTTCAACACTAGGTTCATCTCTATACATCTCTTCAAGACTTGCTCCAAACTCTGAAGACATTCCTCAAATGTTTTTCCAAACACTAAGAAGTCATCCATGAATACTTCTATGTTGTGCTCGATCATATCAAAAAAATGGACATCATACAACGTTGAAACATTGTCGGTGCATTACATAGGCCAAATGGCATTCTTCTAAACGTAAACGTTCCATATAGGCACGTGAACGTAGTCTTCTCTTGATCATCAGGGGAAATGGCAATCTGATTATAACCTGAATAACCATCCAAAAAATAATAGAAAGCTTTACCTGCCAACTTGTCTAGCATCTGATCAATGAATGGCAATGGGAAATGATCCTTCCTCGTGGCATTGTTTGGCCTCCTATAGTCCATGCACACTCTCCATCCAGTGATAGTTCTGGATGGGATTAACTCAGCTTCACTGTTTTGTACCACGGTCATACCACCTTCTTTGGCACGCATTGCACCGGGCTAACCCAAGAGCTATCGAAAATGGGATATATAATCTTGGTATCAAGCCATTTTATGATCTCTTTTTTCACTACTTTTTTCATGCTTGGGTTTAACCTTCTTTGGCCTTCAATGGTCTTGCCATGGTACTCCTCCAAGATAAACTTATGCATGCAAATGGTTGGGCTAATACCTCTGATGTTTGCCAAAGTCCATCCTAATGCTTGCTTATAGTCACGTAATATTGCCAACAACCTTTCCTCTTGATCATTAGTGAGACCAGTGGCAATGATCACTGACAGAGTTGAGCGTTCACCTAAATAAGCATACTTCAAGTGATCTGGCAGTGGTTTCAGTTCCAATGTTTGTGGCTCCTCAATTGATGGTTTAGATGCCTTGATTTCTCTATCGGTCAACTGTAGTGGCTCAAAATAACTCGCATCTTCAGCCTCCAAGACTGGTTCTTCTGTTTCCTCAAACAGATCAGCTATGCCATCTAAATTGCTGGCATCAAATTCTATATCCTGACATAAATGTGCCGTGTCCAAAGTGTAAATGGACTCTATCATCTCCTCTGCTTGGCACTCATCAGGTTCATCTGCACATTTCAAAGCTTAAAACACATTAAATGTAACATGTTGATCATTCATGCGCATTGTTAGTTCCCATTTATGAACATCAATCAAAGCCCTACATGTGGCAAGAAAAGGCCTCCCTAAAATAATCGAGACATTAATATCAGCCTCATAATCCAAAATGATAAAATTAGCTGGAAAAATAAATTTGTCTACATTTACCAACACAACCTTAATCTTACCCTTAGGATGTGCATAGGATCGGTCTACCAGCTAAAGTGTCACCGCAGTAGGTATTGCTTCTATACCAAGCTTCCGAAAAACTGACATTGGCATCAAGTTGATGTTGGCTCCTAGGTCACACAGTGCCTTGCCCATGAATTTGTTGCCAATGGTGCAGAGAATAGTGAAACTTCCCGGATCTTTTATCTTTGGTGGCAAATAGTTTAGGATCATGGCACTGCATCCTTCGGTCAGGGAAATAGTTTCAAAGTCTCCCAACTTCCTCTTTTTGGAGAGAATATCCTTCATAAATTTGACATAGTTGGGCATTTGTTCAAGGTCTTCTACCAATGTAATGTTGATTTGCAATTGCTTAAGAACCTCCAAGAAACGCTTGAACTGCTAATCTTGCTTATGCTTTTGAAGTCTTTCTGGAAATGGTGGTGGCGAATAGATACGTGTCTGCTCTGCTGGCTTTGCCAACGCAGTGCTGGCATCAAACTGTTTGGCATCGATGCTGGCATCAGTGTGCTGTATGGCATCAGTTCTTGCATCATCTGCTTTTGTTTCCTCTTTATCTACTTCCTTGGGATCATTTGCTGGCACAGGCTTCTCATCTTGGTAATTAATTGGCTGCTTAGCAACCTTCTCCATCTCGCACTGCTTACCACTCCGAAGAGTTATAACTTTGCCCTGCTTATTGTCTTTGTGCTGAGCATCTTCTGTGTCACTTGGCAATGCTCACTGGGTTCGATTGCTGAGTACACTACCCAAGCTGGACTTCTAAATTTCTCATTAACGCAACCAAACTCTCGACTGTGGCATCATTCCTTTCCATGTACTCTGTGATAGTGCCTCCTTGGTTGAGTCTCTATCCTTGCTGAAAATTGTTTTGGGTTTTCTGTGGCATGGCATTCTGATAGAATGCTGGCATAGCATTGTTATTCTGCCTCTGAGTATTCTGGCGTTGGCATTGTACTGGTTACCTCCTTGATTTCCCCAAGCTAAGTTAGGTTGTTGTCTCCAACCTGCATTATAAGTATTGGAGTTAGGGTTATAGTAAGGATTAACATTGCCAACAAAATTTATCGATTGAGGGTTGGCAGGACATTCATCTACATGATGATTTTCTCCACAGATCATACAGAATGGGTCTAATGCTTTGACTTCTTGGGACTCATTGTTCTTTTGCAACGTTCTTACCATGGTCGTAAAGTTGGAAATCTCAGCATGAATGTATGTTAGTTCATCAACCTGAAATTTCCTATTGGTTTTAGTTCCGGTCCCAAGTCTTGCAACATGATATTCAAAATCATTGATTGCAATCCTTTCTAAAATGTCAACAGCCTCAGTATATGTCCTGTCAAGCAATGAGCCAGCTGCAGAAGCATCAATAACCGTCCTTGTTTGTGCATTAAATCCATTGTAAAAGGTTTGAATCTGAGTCCAATTCAGGAATCCATGCATAGGACACCTCCTCAACAAGTCTTTGAATCTTTCCTAGCAATCATATAAGGTCTCATCCTTAGCCTGCCTGAATGCAATGATCTCACCCCGCAGCTTGACAGTGAGTGCTGGTGGCTGGAATCTTGTCAAGAACTTCTGGCATAGGTCTGCCCATGAAGTGACTGAGCCATGTGGCAAGGAATTAAGCCAAGCTTTTGCTCTGTATCTCAAAGAAAAAGTAAATAACTTTAGCTTCACGGTATCTTCAGGTACTCTATTTTGTTGAAATAGTTGGCAAATCTCCATGAACTATTTAAGATGTTGCCTCAGATCTCCAGTGAGTGTGCCATCAAACTGACCTACATTCAAAAGAGTTTGAATTGTTGCTGGCTTAAGTTCAAAATTGACAGCGTTTACATTTGTGCCAACAAGTCCTGGCATCAAATTGTCAATGGTTGGTGCCGAATGTTCTCTAATAGGCCTCTAATTAACAACTGGGGCAGCAGGTGGTGGTGGTATCTCATTGTTAAGTGGATTTCCCCTATTGTTCACCACACCATTCCCTTCATTACCTTGGTTAATCTCTCAAAATCTTCTTTTTAACCTCCGCAAGGTTTTCTCAATTTTCGGATCGTATGGCCACTCGTCCACCACAGGATGGCTTCTGGTCATACACCGACAAAAATGAAAGGTAAAAATAAAAACAAAAATAAAAATAAAAGGAAGACAAGTAAAAATTTAAAAACAATCAATTCCGTTGCAATCCCCGGCAACGGCGCCAAAAACTTGTAGACTCTCTAGGTGAAATGCTGGCAAAAGTGGCAGAAAATATGTATTGGAAAATATAAAAATGTGCCAAAATGAGTCTTTTGCGTGCAAGTATACATGATCTGCAAGTAATACAGCTGGTAAGCTGAGTATCGATCCCGCATAGATTGTCTTGGAATTCAATTGCCTTGATTGTTACTTGCCTTAAGAAAAATTTGATTTGATTTGAAATTGATTTTGGAAAATAATTAAAAAGTAAAGAAATGAAAGAAAAGTAAAGACGTTGGAAAGGAAGGTGTTTTAATGAATGATGAGCGTTAGCAGGGAATGCTTGGTTTTCACGATATTCATGTTGTGCTAGCCGTTAACAACAACCTATCTTGGCATTGTTTGTCGAGCAGATTCAAAAGTAGAAAAGCCTCTCTCGATAATCATTACCCTAAATTGATCATGTAAAAACCCCTATATCTCTATAGTGTTTGTTTTTAAATAAACCAATTTGATTAAGATCCAATCTATACTCCTAAGGGGTAGATTTCACTCCTGAAGTAAGTTCATCTACTTGAACGATTTCTCTCGAAGCTTCTCTACTCAGTATTTGGCAACTTATTCGTTGCCACCCTAAGTCTGTTAAGATATTAAGGTGCAATAGGCCAACAGTGCCAGCTCTCCCTTGGCAGAGTATTTAGGAAATATTAAAGTTTGCCGAATATATGAAACTTTGCCAAGGCAGATTTATTATTAAAAGCTAAAGCATGAAAATAACATAAAAACAAACATCCCCCACCAACTATTAAATTAGTTCATGGTAAGGGAGTGAACCAACAATCCACAAACGTTTTCAGAATACATCATCCTTAAAAACAAAATAGAATAACTTGAGATAGAGAATCGGCTAGAAAGGGTCTCTCGATGCAGCCCTTCAAGATCTAGGCTTCTCGTCCAAGTTGGTCAGACCACCCTTCCACGGTGCAGCCGGTCGTCAATCGCCTCATACACACCAACTCCTCACGATCCAATATTCTCTCCTCTCTTAAAGTCTAGCTTGGTTGGTGTTTAAATAGGCGTGCAAAGAAGGGATATGACTAGCTCTTCAAATTTTAAATTCTAACTGCCCAGAGGATAAGGGGTTATCTTCTTATCCAGATTTGAATGAGAGCTGATCAAGCTAAGGCTGAAGTTATCCTGCCGACGCTGCCCTGGCATCCAAGCTTGGCACGAGTCTACCAACAAGTCTTGGCACCATCTTATCCGCTATTTTTTTGAATATTCTTCCAATTGCTATTTTTCGGAGCCTGATCATGTCCTATTTTTTCGGGGTCCAACAGCCTCTTGGCGTGGCATCAAGTTCACTTCTCTGCCATCCGGTGCTTGGCATTGTTTAGTCCATCTGTCCTAACAACACTCGGCATTCTCTCTGGCATTCCTTCATGTGTTACTTTTCTAGGCCAAATACTATGCCAAACTTGCAAAATTGCCAACAAAATAACCCTTCACACTAGCATAGAAAAAACTCTAAACTCCTTATACAAATGCATGATTCTAACACCCTAATGCAACTACATGTGCCAAGAAAAAGTATTGTAAGATTGGCATTAAAAACAATACTTTTGGAGAGGTAACACCTATGTTTTTAAATCCCCAACGGCTAGTTCAAAACCCCCCAACGACTACCCCCATATCGATAAGGGCTTTGGCGTATCGAACCCCCGTACCGATACACTCCCAAGCGTATTGATACACCAAGGTTGTGGCGAGCATAACAGCTAGTTTCTGAAGAACGCGTATCAATACGGCTACCCCGCGTACTGATATCGGGTGCTCCAGAACTGTATTTATTACGGGAAATAAATTTTCCAACGACTCAAATTCAATCCTAACATCTCCAACGGCTAGAAACTCAATTGGGAGTATAAAAGGCCTCAATAAGCATCTAAAGAAATAAATGATCAACAAGCCAACATCATTATGAAAGAAAAAGTGTCTTAGTGCTCAAATTGTATGTTTTTGTATAGACAAACACTTGTGAGCTTAATTGTTATCATATACTCAAGTGTTCTCAGTTTTGGGTGGGAGCAAGAGCGCAAACACATACCCTGTAGAGGGATTTTATTGTTTGCTTTCATTTTCTCTTATTTGAGAGGATTCCCAAAGCTTGGGTTGTAAGCTTTGGATGGTAGACTTGGTAATTGGGTCTAGGTTGTAAAGGTTGCCTCCTAAGCCTTGTAAAAGAGGGAGAAATCTAAGTGGATTTGGGAAATCCTTAGTGGGGAAGCTAAGGTAGTGGATGTAGGCTTTGGTTAGAAAGTCGAACCACTCTAAATCATTGTGTAAATTTTTCTATCTTTTTGCTTCCACCCACAACACCCAAAAATCAACTTTTCCACCACTTGGCAAGCAATTTCGGTTGATTCATCGAGCTCAACAGAGTACATATAGAATATACTTAGGATAAACGAAACAAAATATAACGTATAAAGCAAGAAAACATATATATATATATATATATTTGCAAATCTATAATATATATTTGTACGTAACATCTATATATACGTATGTATAGAATAAAATAGATATATAATATACTATGTACTAAAAACAAAAATCACCCTACTTATACGTAATAATATATAAATATAATATATATAATTACAGCTGGAAATGACAAAGGATTTAATTGAATACGAAATAAAATTATAAGGACTAAAGAAGATTTAGGCCACGTTCTCGAACCAAATCAGCAAAAATAGGGACAAAATTGAAAAACTCTAAAAACCTCTAGGGAGCAAGGAAATGATTCCTCTATGGCGGAGCTCTTTAAATGGGTAATAAACCCACTTTTGAGAATAGGTATAAAACCCAAATTTCACAAACCGAACTCATTTTCCTCTCTTTTTTTAAAACGGATCAAATAGCCTTCCATGAAATTCTCTGTAATGTTCATTCTAAACTTAAAAAGTTCACGAGTGTTCTTCAAATAACCCAGAACTTGACGAGTGTTTGCCACAATGACCACCATCCACCACCGTAAGCTGCTCTCGCCAGACGACAAACTCAAAATTTATACCTAAACCACTCGCATTTTGCCCCTAAACTCGAATAAAACCCTTCATTTGAAAAAGGACAATTTTTCCAATAGATCTTGAAATCGATAAAAACAACCCCTTTTCAAAAACTCAGTTTTAAAATCCTCAAAATATTTTAACCCTCTCTTTTTCTGGAAAACAGATTTTGATAACCCCTTTTTAAAACTAAGAAAGCTTTGAACATTAAACAAAGAATGGGAAGGCGAAGAGATGGAGCCACAATGGTGTCGTTTATCGGTGACAACACCCTCTTTCATTATCACTATGGTGTTCGAAGACCAGAACCAAGTAAAAAGCCTTAAAACCCCTTCTTTTTTATTTTCGATTCGAAATGAAAAAAACAAAAGAGAAATACCTCTTGCCAAGAATGCTTTTCTTGCTTGTCTATGATTTGTGAATCTAAAATTATAATGTTTAGGGTTTGGGATTTATAGTCTATCTTACAACTTTTAAAAACAAAATAAAAAATTTTAAATTTCCTATTGGTTGTTGAATATGAAATTCTCTTTGTCCATATTCATGTCCATCTCTGCCCTTTTCTGATTTTTTGTGTGCATGTATTTTTCTTAATTCTCTGATGTCCTTTACGTTTGTTGGTGCATGTGAGGGTTGTACGAGGGAGGACTAGTGGTCCTTGGTTTGCATAAGGAATTAGAGAGCACTGCCGTGGATAGCAATTGCGGACGTGGCCGATGATGGTTGGTGAGCTGCTGTCGTGGCTCTGAAGTGGTCAATGATGCGCCCAAAAGCCAATGGCCTTGTGGGGATGTGAAGAGTAGCACCGGCGGATGCTAGGTCTAAGGAAACCCTTCACCTTCATTCACACCAAGTTTAGGACATGAGCTTTGAGGTTTGGGCCTCAATGTTAGTCATGTAATTGGGTAACCGGGTAGCTGACTTTTGGATGTAAATTTAGACTTATTATATCTATTTATATAATATGGATTGTTTTAATTATTTATGGATTTGGTTTATTTATAGTATATATAATAAGAAATAATAAGGACCAGATTAAATTTAGTGATTACAGTTACCCCTCTTTGCTCATTCTTGTGAAACGAGAATAGAGCAAAGACTAAAGGCGCTAATTTTATCTGGTCGAACTGCACTATTGGCTTTTGGGCATGAGTTTTTCATGTTTAGGATGTCTTGACTTCTGAACTATTATCGCCCTTCGTGCTTGTGGGATCACCATTTTGACTTTTTAGTTTCCCATTTTTTAAGAGACGACCTACAAAAGTCGAGTATTCAATATTAGTCACTTGTTCAATTCTTAAAGATAAATTGCTCCTAGAACACTCTCGACCCGAATGACATTTGGGCCTCAAGCCCTAACCACTACCATAAAGTTTCAACCTAGTTTAGCCCAATCCACAATCCAATTTCCAAAAAAAACTATTTTGTCTAATAACTTAACCATACATGATAGTTTTGAAAATGTTTACAAGGGAGCTCCATTTTAAATTACATTATAAAAGCTTTGTACTCACATTTAAAATCTAAAATACGAGTTAAAATACAAAACCATAGGGTTCTACGAATACATAGCCTAATAATTCTAAGTAATGTACTCTGATGAGGCGATATTGGAATCCTTTTTAATGGTGCTCCTCCAAAGCAACGTGCCAACCTACTAACCTGCGAACAGAAATAACGATTACGAACACTGAGCTAACAAGCTCAGTGGATACACTTCCATTCAACCATGCTTCATGCAAATCATAAACATGAGCATGTAGCTAAAGATGATATCATGGCAATACAATAACATAGGGCGCTACCTCTAGCCACCTAAACACATAGCAAAACAACAAAGGATGCATTAATCACACGAAGCACATATGCATCATACCAAACAAACATAGAGTGAGGCTTGGTGTCACACAGCCTTGGGAACGTACACTCTGAGTGAGGCCCGGTGTCACATAGCCTCGAGAATGTACACTCTCTCTAAGTGAGGCCCGGTGTCACACAACCTCAGAAACATACACTTATACTCGGCATCTCTCCTCGAGTGTCTTCGAATAAGGCCCGGTGTCACACAGCCTCGAGAGCATACATTCGGTGTCTCATCTCTTGGTGTTGCAACACGCTTTTTGGGTATATGGATCCCGACAATCAAGGGTGACTCAACCATACAAGTGTCCATTATAGCACACAACATAGACACGTCTACCATACAACACACAACATCACTCGATCCACAAATGATCTACTATGGTTGCTATTACAACAAGCCACCCAAGGTTTTACCAAGTTATTACATATTATGCTCGTATAATAGTACGTTATCTCGATTTCTCAGTTTTACAATTCATTTTACCACATTAGAAGCCCATCAAGTCATAGCCCTCGAATTATCAGCCTCTCAGACTCAAATTGAATTTTTTAGGTAGATTGCCAAGTAGGTACCAGTACTGGCCCTCGCGTACCGGTATTATTCCTATTAGGTACTAGTATTCACATGCGTACCAATACAAATTGATCTTACTAGAATTTTATCTCTCCTACGTGTACCAGTACGGGTCGATCCATATCGATACCTCATTACAAGGCATAATGGTATAGGTTGAACACCGTACCGATACCTCTTTTATAGTTCATCTTAATAGAACAGTGTTTTTAAACCTAGAACACTAGGGTATCGGTACTGCCTCCCCGTGTACCGATACCGAAGCCTAGAAATGGATTTTTAGGCTCGGGAAATTGCTCTATAAGCCCCCAAATTGCAACCATTAGCCTCGTAACTCGATCCTACATCTTATGGGAAAGTTTAAGGTGGTTTACTACCATTTTTATATGTTATAAACATGAAATTCGGATTATTCCAATAAAGAGGGTTTCTAACCTCTAACACCCAAATCAACCACAAACATCAAATTTAAGCACACAAAGCATTTGTTGCGCGTAATAAGTGCTACGCAATTGTGCAAGTATACACGTCGCAAGTTATAGTATAAAAGATATCGTCTCCACAGGGATTGGTGCTACTTCAAGAATCTAGTCTCTTGCACTGTAAAAAGTAAAAACACAAATAAAGGATTATTGGAGTTTAACTAATGACTAATCTAGAAAGCAATAAAGTAAAAGAAAAGATGAATTCAATTGAGAGAGATAGGCTAGGTTATCGTGAGTTGAGGTGTGATAGCCGATTGGATTGTCTTGGTAAAAGAGTGCACGGGCAACTCAGTTGCCGTGGCAACTTGCACGACGGGGTTGCCTTGGCAACTAATTGATGGTTGCCTGGGCGACTAGTTGGGCAACTACTTGGGCATCTGGGCAGCAACTTCAAGGTTCGGCGGAGCGTTCTTCAATGGTATCTTCTTATCCCTAAGTCGAAACTCTAGCTACTTGTGCATGCCTTGATAATACATCCCTGCGTGAATCAAGGGTGAACAACAACCAATCTTGCGCTCCTCTTAGCCGTTGAAATCCTTAACTTATTCCTAAGCCGGATTAATCTTCACCATCATTGGATTGAATAAAGATTATATTTATTCGTTTCTTGAATCTAACTCTCCCGATATTAGATAAATGGATGAAATCACGAGATCCTCTCCCAATTCACTCGCAAACAATAATAAGAATCAAGAATGAATAAACCTTGAAATAGAAAAGTGCAAACTCTTATTACCTAAACAAAAACCAATAGTTTCTCACAACCACAAAACACAATAACCATAGCCAAGTAGATTTAGTTCATGGCTAGGTTCCAAACAAACACAAGATAATTAATCCCTAGCATGAACCCAATCGAACAAGGAAGAAAAGATGAAGCTTGTCAAAAATCCCTTGCCCTAGAAGCTTGCCGAAAATTCCCCTTGCTTCCTCTCTTGGACTTGTCGAATTTTGCCCTCTTGCTCTCTCTCAAGTTGTCGAAATCTCCTTGCTATTTATAGGGCTAGGCCAAAGTCCTTCTTTGAGGAGGAGTTTGAGTTGGAATTAAATTATCTTTAAAGAATATAATTCTTTATTATAATTTTATTCCTATTAGAACTTCTCCTATCTTCTTGGAATTTAATTCTTCTTTAATCTCTGCATGGCAATCAAATTCCTTTGGGCTTGGGCCTTGCTCCATGTCATCTTGGGCTTGTAAAGTCATTAATTTCGACATCCCTATTGCATTTTCTCTTTGTCGACAATTGCCATGGCAACTGGCTCGGCGTCTCCTTCATGCATTGCCCTGGCAACTAGCTCGGCATATCCTTCATGCATTGCCCTGGCAACTAGCTCGGCATTGCTTTGGCAAGTGATCCTGCACATACACACACAAAGCACACCAAAGCAGCATCTTTTCCACAAAAACTACCAAGTTATGTAATCAAGCTCAACGATGGAAGGAAACATGGATTAATGCATGAATGGCTAACTATGCAACTAATATGATCCTAAGTCTAACAATAATATGAGTAAAAAGGGTAAGAAAAATAGTACTTTTGAACACTTATCACACCCCCAAACTCGAACTATTGCTTGTCCTCAAGCAATGCAAACTCATAATTACCTGCCAGGACTTCAATTTTCACAAACTCAGCTTTGAACTTGATTTCAATTCTCTGAACCGGGGCACAAAGTATGATTGGCTTTTTATTTTTTAGAAAACTGAGGAATTACTCGGAATCAAACTATAATGCTTGTGAGTGTGTGCGGAGTTGTGTGCAAGTTGATTTTTCGGATTCTATGCAAACAATAGGTTTTCAAATTACTTCATTGGGTTCTTTTTAACATGTTTTAACTAGAGCCAATTTTGGGCACCTCTAGTGTTTTGTTTTTAGTTTTCTTAAGTTAATTTAATCGACTAGAGCCGGTTTCGGGCACCTCTAGTTAAATTTTTTTAACACCTCCTAGAGCCAGTTTCAGGCACCTCTAGTATTCAATTTTTAGCACATGCTAGAGCCAATTTCGGGCACCTCTAGCATTCATCCAAATTTTATTCTAATCCCCCAATTTGTTAATTATCAACCTAAGTTTACTAGAACTCCTTAAATCAATCAAACCACAACAGTGTTTTATCAAATTTAGCATCATAGTAAAATTCTAAGTTTTTCCATGGTTATCCTAGAATAAAAATTCTATCAATTAAGTGCATTGGCAAAGTCATCATTGAATATTCATCAAATCTAAGCAATTCTTGTTCCAATTAAAGGCATGGCAAGCAATTTATGTATCCTAAATGTAATACTTAAGTGAATGTAACTAAACATGGTAACTACTAATAACAATCCCCCCCAAACTCGAGTGAAGCATTGTCCTCAATGCATGTGAAAAATAAAAATAAAAATGCATACGAGGACTTACTCCGAGAGTTCGTCATCGTAGATGATTAGTTTCCTTCTTGTCGGTGTCTTGATTCTCTTGCTTGAACGCGATGGTTGTTTTCTTGTTGCCGGTGGTGGAATCGATCCTCGTACGGGGTTATCCTCATCGTCCTCTTCATCAATATCAATGGCTTTTCGCTTGGAGGATTCAATTGGTACGGTCTTTATTGGTTCAATGGAGGACTCGTCCGAATCTGAAAAATCAGAAAATGATTCCGTAGGAGTTGATTCGGGCATAGGTGCTTTACCTCTGGCTTTTGCAGTGGTTGTCGGGATGTCTTTAGCTTTGGTTGCCGTGGCATCTTCAGGGTTGGTTGCCGTGGCGTCAGCTTTCTTGGTTGCCGTGGCGACTGCTTCATTGGTTGCCGGGGCAAGGATCTCGGCGGGAAAGATTGGGAACGACACGCGATTGTCCGGGTACTTTCCTAGGATGACTTGGGTGATGGCATTGTTGTGCTCCTTCATGTACCGCATGAACATTAGTTGCCGATCTTCAATTTGCCTTAGACGGCTTGCCAATGGGTTCAAAAGTGCTTCAAAGTATCCCAGGATTAATGGCCGAGTTGCCCTGGCGTTAGGTGCTTGAGCGTTAGGTGCTTGGGCATTAGGGATTGCCGCGGCGGCAAGAGTTGCCGTGACAATTGGAGGCCTTGAAGAATCTCCCAGTGCCTCTCCCATTAGCTTTCAGATTAGTGCTTGATTCCAACCAGACTTGGGTAGGGCCTTTTCATCGGTGGACTCACTCGGGACATGCATCTCCTTGCAAAGATTAGAAATTAAGCAAGGGAAGAAAAGATAACCCTTATCTTTTGAGCTGCATACAAAAATCTCATCACAAATAATTTTTCCAATGTTAATGATGCGATTATGCAAAATAGAATGTATGAGCAAAAGACGTGGTATATCAACGGTAGTATTGTGTGTGGAGGGCATTAAAGAAGTTTTAATAAACTTATTCCATAGTTTTGCCTCGGGTTTAAGCCGAAGGCGATTTACCGTGCCCTTGTATTTACCGTGGTTCCAATGAGTTCCCGGTTGAGTGAGTTCTTGAAGCACCTTGTCGAGTTGCTTGGGATTGATTTGGTCAACGAAGACTTGATGCTCGTCCTTCTCAATGTAAAGTCCGTAAAAGATGTTGATGCTTTCGGGACTTATAAGCATGGCCTTGTCACGAACAAAAACATAAGGATTATCCGGGTTAGGTGAGTGAGCATAGAATTCTCTTACCCATGAGATGTTACCCGGTTCCGGTTGATGGCAAAAGATTTGCCACTTTTGATGTGCAATCCTCTTGAAGATGAATGGTTCAAGGCCGAAATCTTGATGAGAGTTGGAGTATTCAAAGCCTTGTTCTTCATGAATCTTCCGGCTTTCAAACTTGGATTGAAATCTTTCTTGAACCGCTGGTGTAGCAAACTTCTTGTATCTTGGTTCTTTGGAGGAACTTGGATGAACTAAAAGTTTAATCTTGGATGCCATGTATGATCTTGGTTGTGAGTAAAAACAAAGAAAAGAAAAGAAAAGAAACTAAAAAGTTGCAAGATAGAAAGTAGGAATAGGTTAAGGGTGATGGGTTTTATAGAAAAGATAGGTGGTTGGGATTGGGGGAAATCGAAAAAAAAGGGTTTATGGTTTGGTAGGAATTTTCGACAAAGGGGTTTTGGTTAGGATGAATTGGAGGCTTTATATAAGCCTTAGATTCAGCCCATTAGTTTCCTTGTTGAAGATGTTTTCCTACTTGGTTTAGAATTCCTTCTTTATCTTGAACTTCCTTTCCTACAATTCAAAAACAAATCAAATAAGGATTAAAATTAAAGATAAACTAATAAAGAAAATAAATAAAGATGTGTAATAGGATTTTTAAACTAAAAAAATCTATCCTAAAACTACTAATAATCGAAAAATAAAATAACTAAAATAAAAAAATCGGAAAAAATAAAATACTTAAATAGTCGAAAAAAATAAAAATAAAAAATAAAAAATAAAAATAAAACTAAAAATAAAAATATAAAAAGGTAGAGCATGCTCATGCATCTCCTAAATTGACCACTTCCTTGTTACGTTCCACATGGGCACCATTGTAGTGCTTCAATCTTTGTCCATTAACTTTGAATTCATGGTTGTCAAAGATGGACTTGATTATCACGGCACCATGGGAGAATGGTTTGACGACTTCAAATGGTCCCGACCATCTTGATTTCAGCTTTCCCAGGAAAAGTTTTAGCCGAGAATTGAATAGGAGAACTAGTTGCCCTGGCGTGAATTGCCGTGGCAATAGTTTCTTGTTGTGCCATCGCTTTGTTTTCTCCTTGTAGATTCGTGCATTGTTATAGGCGAGTGCACAAAATTCTTCTATCTCATTGAGATCCATCAAGCGCTTTTGTCTGGCACTTTCCCAATCCATATTCACGGTCTTGATTGCCCAGTACGCCTTGTGCTCAATTTCCACCGGTAGATGACATGTTTTACCACAGACAACAAGTCGGAAGGGGACATACCTAAGGGTGTTTTGAATGCGGTGCGATATGCCCAAAGTCGTCATCTAGTCTTAATGACCAATCCTTCCTTGAGGGATTTACAACTTTCTCGAGTATTCCCTTCAACTCCCGGTTGGAAATTTCTGCTTGCCCGTTGGTTTGTGGGTGATATGTCGTGGCGATCTTGTGTGATATGCGAGCGTTGCAACATCTTGGCAATTAGTCATTGTCAAAATGCTTGCCCCGTCACTGAAAATTGCTCTCGGCATCCCAAAACGTGTAAATATGTTTTTCTGCAGGAATCGTTGCACGGTCTTGGAATCGTTGTTAGGAACTGCAGCTGCCTCTACCCATTTAGACACGTAGTCGATGGCAAGTAAGATGTAGAGGTTGCCGAATAAAGATGGGAAAGGTCCCATAAAGTCGATCCCCATACATCGAAGCAGTTCCACCTCGATGATGTTCTGGAGTGGCATCTCATGTCGTCTAGAGATATTGCCCGTCCTCCGCACCGATCACATTGCTTGTAAAAGTCTTGGGCATCTTTGTACAATGTTGGCCAATACAAACCGGATTGCAAGACTTTGGCATGGTACGAGTTCCTCCAAAATGTCCTCCATAGGGTGAAGAATGGCATTGCCGGAGTACATTCTGTTGCTCTTCTTCAGGGACACATCAGCGTATAACCTGATATGCACATTGTTTAAACAGAAGAGGCTCATCCCAAAAGTAATGCTTAGCATCATGGTGGAACCGCTTCTTCCCTTGGTGAGTAATGCCATAAGGAAAAATACCACAAACAAGGAAGTTAACTAAATCCGCGTGCAGGGTATTGCCGAGGCATGTCTTTGCCGTGGCGACTGCTCCCAAGATTGCCGAGGCGTGCGCGTCAAAGACTGCTGCGGCGTCGAGAGTTGCCGAGGCGTGTGCATCCATGGTTGCCGAGGCGTCATGGGTTGCCGAGGCGTTGAGGGTTGCCGAGGCAACTAGAATTTGTTCATCCGGGAATGCATCGCATATCTCTAGATCCGCGTCCTCCTCCCTATTGCGTTCCAAACGTGATAAGTGATCGGCCACTTGATTTTCTGTTCCTTTCCTGTCCTTAATTTCAATATCAAATTCTTGTAAAAGTAATATCCAACGAATCAAACGAGGTTTAGCATCCTTTTTTGCAAATAAGTATTTGATTGCCGAATGGTCCGTATGAACAATTACCTTTGTACCAATTAAATAGGATCGAAACTTGACAAATGCGAAAACTACAGCTAGTAACTCTTTCTCCGTTGTTGTGTATTTCACTTGAGCGCTATTAAGAGTTTTACTAGCGTAGTATATCACATGGAAGGTCTTACCTGTGCGTTGGCCTAGGACTGCTCCTACCGCGAAATCACTTGCATCACACATGAGCTCAAAAGGTAGCGTCCAATCTGGTGGAACGACAATGGGTGCCAAGGCAGGCTTTTTCTTTAGGGTTTCGAATGCTTGAGTGCAAGAATCATCAAAATCAAAGACTTTATCCTGTTCAAACAGATTACACAAAGGTTTAGTAATTTTAGAAAAATTATGAATGAACCTCCTGTAAAAACCTGCATGTCCGAGAAAACTTCGAATTCCTTTAACCAAATTTGGTGGGGGTAATCTCTCGATGACGTCCACCTTGGCTTTGTCTATTTCAATTCCCTTGGATGAAATCTTGTGGCCGAGCACTATTCCTTCATCTACCATAAAGTGACATTTCTCCCAATTGAGGACTAAATCCGTTTCTTCGCATCTTGCTAACACCCTCTCTAAATTGCCGAGGCAGCCGTCGAAGTCATTACCAAAAAATGAAAAATCATCCATGAAGATCTCAAGGAAGTCTTCGACCATGTCTGAAAAGAGTGCCATCATGCATCTTTGGAAGGTTGTCGGGGCGTTACACAATCCGAACGGCATCCTTCGGAAGGCATAAGTGCCGTATGGGCATGAGAAGGTTGTCTTTTCTTGATCTTCTGGTGCTATGGCAATCTGATTGTAACCTGAATAACCATCAAGAAAACAATAAAAGGGTTTACCTGCAAGACGGTCAAGCATTTGATCAATAAAGGGTAATGGGAAGTGATCTTTCCTAGTAGCTTTGTTTGGCTTTCGATAGTCCATACAAACCCTCCAACCGGTCACAGTCCTGGTTGGGATAAGTCATTATTTTCATTGCTTACCACTGTTATACCTCCCTTTTTCGGTACACATTATACCGGGCTTACCCACGTACTATCAGAGATAGGGTATATAATGTCGGCGTCAAGCCACTTGATGATTTCTTTCATTACAACCCCTTTCATGGCATGATTCATTCTCCTCTGGGCCTCAATTGAAGGTTTGTGATCATCTTCCAACAAGATCTTGTGCATGCACACCGCCGGGCTAATTCCCTTCAAGTCGGCAATTGTCCATCCTATTGCCTTTTTGTGTAGCTTCAACATCTTGATCAGCTTCTTTTCCTGCTCAGGCTGTAACTTAGAAGAAATAATTACAGGCAATGTATTATCGGTCCCTAAGTATACATATTTTAGTTGCTCTGGCAATTGTTTCAACTCAAGAATTGGTGGTTGTTCAATAGAGGGTTTTTCGAGCTTACCTTCCTTACCTGAGTAGTCCAGTCGTTCAAAGTATGTACCTGGTCGGTTGACTAGCCAATTTGCCTCTTCTGGTTGTTCCCCGGCAACGGCGCCAAAAACTTGTTGCACGTAATAAGTGCTACGCAATTGTGCGAGTATACACGTCCTAAGTTATAGTATAAAAGATATCGTCTCACAGGGATTGGTGCTACTTCAAGAATCTAGTCTCTTGCACTGTAAAAAGTAAAAACACAAATAAAGGATTATCGGAGTTTAACTAATGACTAATCTAGAAAGCAATAAAGTAAAAGAAAAGATGAATTCAATTGAGAGAGAGATAGGCCAGGTTATCGTGAGTTGAGGTGTGATAGCTGATTGGATCGTCTTGGTAAAAGAGTGCACGGGCAACTCAGTTGCCGTGGCAACTTGCACAACGGGGTTGCCTTGGCAACTAATTGATGGTTGCCTGGGTGACTAGTTGGGCAACTACTTGGGCGTCTGGGCAGCAACTTCAAGGTTCGGCGGAGCGTTCTTCAATGGTTTCTTCTTATCCCTAAGTCAAAACTCTAGCTACTTGTGCATGCCTTGATAATACATCCCTGCGTGAATCAAGGGTGAACAACAACCAATCTTGCGTTCCTCTTAGCCATTGAAATCCTTAACTTATTCCTAAGCCGGATTAATCTTCACCATCATTGGATTGAATAAAGATCATATTCATTCGTTTCTTGAATGTAACTCTCCCGATATTAGATAAATGGATGAAATCACGAGATCCTCTCCCAATTCACTCGCAAACAATAATAAGAATCAAGAATGAATAAACCTTGAAATAGAAAAGTGCAAACTCTTATTACCTAAACAAAAACTAATAGTTTCTCACAACCACAAAACACAATAACCATAGCCAAGTAGATTTAGTTCATGGCTAGGTTCCAAAGAAACACAAGATAATTAATCCCTAGCATGAACCCAATCGAACAAGGAAGAAAAGATGAAGCTTGTCGAAAATCCCTTGCCCTAGAAGCTTGCCGAAAATTCCCCTTGCTTCCTCTCTTGGACTTGTCGAATTTTGCCCTCTTCTGGTTGTTCCTCATCGACCGGTTCTTCATACTCCTCATGTTCCTCTTGGTCGGCAATGTAGTTGCTGAGGCAACTAAATTCCTCATCGAAGTTAAACTCTACCGTGGCATGAAGTAGTTGGCATTCTTCTGGATCATCGGCATGCCTTAGTGTTTGAAACACATTTAATTTAACTTGCTGGTCATTCACCCTCATTGTGAGTTCTCCCTTTTCAACATCAATCAAGGTTCTCCCTGTTGCTAGGAATGGTCTCCCGAGAATGATGGGTGCATGCTCATCTGCTTCACAATCCAAAACAATAAAGTCAGCGGGAAAAATAAATTTATCGACTTTTACCAGTATGTCTTCGATTTTTCCCTCTGGATGCACATAGGATCTGTCGGCTAGCTGCAGCATGACTGTTGTAGGCCTTGCCTTCCCGATTCCTAGTTTATGGAAGACCGATTTAGGCATCAAGTTTATGCTAGCCCCTAGGTCGCATAGTGCTTTCCCGACATATTGATTTCCAATAGAACAGGGTATTGTGAAACTTCCGGGATCCTTCAACTTGGGTGGCATACGATTGTGCAACATTGCCATGCATCCCTCTGTTGCGGCAACTGTTTCAAACTCTCCTAGCCTTGTTCTCTTGGACACAATGTCTTTAAGAAACTTGGCATAGTTTGGCATTTGTTCAATTGCTTCCACCAATGGCAAGTTGATGTGGACTTGCTTTAGGATATCAAGAAACTTCTTGAATTGGTATTCTTGCTTTTGTCGCTTCAACCTTTGTGGGAATGGTGGTGGAAGTCGGATATCTTCGATCCTTTTATTGGTTTGAAACCTAATTGACGGCATTGTCGGGACATCTGGAGTTGCCGAGGCATTATCAACTGGGGTTGCCGAGGCATGCTTATCGCAAGTTGCCGAGGCGTCTTCGGTTGCCGAGGAATGCTTATTACCGGTTGCCGCGGCAATTCCTGGTTCAGCATCTGAGGCTTTGCCGCTAGGTTCGTCTTGATCTTTTTGTGGAGTTTTGTTTGACGAGCGGGTTTGAACCTCTCTAAGTTGTTGGCCACTTCTAGTGCTGATCGCCTTACATTGCTCATGGCCAGTTCCTCTCGCGACTTCAGTATCGCTAGGTAAACCTCCTTGTGGTCTAGTGTTCAGATTTTGAGCAAACTATCCGACTTGATTTTCCAATGATTTGATTGCTGCCTCTTGGTTTTGCAATCTCATCTCGGTCCTGTTAATAAAAGCATCAGTTCTTTTTATGAAATTACTATTCTTAGCCATATAAGATTCAGTTTTCATCATAAAAGCATTTAGAGAATTTTCCAAAGAACTAGATGTCGTCGGTTGTTGCTGCGGCATCTGTTGCCGTGGCATATTCTGCTGGAATCCCGATGCTTGTGCATTCTGATTGTTCTAGTTTAGAGCATCGTTGGGATTACTCCATGAAAAATTCGGGTGCTTCTTCCAAGCTGGATTGTATGTATTGGACATCATGTTGTTGCTCCGATTGTAATTCCCCACATAGAAGCTGGATTCCGGATTCTGCATACATTCAGAAGAATTATGGTTATCACCACATAACTCACAAAAAGAATCCATTACCTTGACTTCATGTGTGTTCTTTGGTTTTTGCATGTTCTGGACCATCTTGGTTAAAGCGGCCAATTGTGCCGAAATTGAATCTGATGATCCTAGTTCATGTATTGTGGCTTGGCGTCTAACTCCTCTTCTAGTAGATGGGAATTGATAATCATTCTTGGCCAGCCTGTTTAAAATTTGCATTGCTTCCTCCGGTGACTTATCTAGGAGTATGCCGTTTGCCGAGGCATCTAGCATCATCCTTGTTGGTGTATTCACGGCGTTGTAAAACATTGTTACTTGAGTCCACACCGGGAATCCGTGTAAAGGGCATTTGTGTAGAAGTTCTCTATGTCGCTCCCAAGCCTCGTACATGGATTTATCATCTGCCTGCCGAAAAGAAGTAATGTCGTTACGAAGCTTATCAGTCAAATTTGTAGGATTATATCTAGCAAGGAAATCACGAAAAAGATCAGTCCAAGATGCTATGGATCCGGCAGGAATGCTATTCAACCATGCTTTCGCCCTATCCCTTAGTGAATAGGGGAATAATCTTAATCGTAGGACATCGGGGGTGACTTCATGTATCTTGAACGAGTTGCAAATCTCGAGGAAAGATTTCAGATGTTGTCGTGCATCTTCAGTTGCTGAGCCGCCAAATTGACCTATTGTGTTGATCATATTAAACATTACCGGTTTCAACTCAAATTGGTCGGCTTCAATTTCAGGTGCGACAACTCCTGGGTTAAGTCCATCAAGATCTTCTTCAAGATAGTCTCGAATAGTTCTGTTTCGTGCAAGAATCACTCCTCCTCCTACTCGAACATCTTGATTCATATTGCCGTCTTGATTTGCCATTGCTTCTCTTATCCTTCGTCTAAGTCTTTGTAAGGTTCGTTCGATTTCTGGATCAAAGGGATATTCTGGTGAAGTCGGTCTCGCCCTGGTCATATACCAATGCAAAACCAAATTTTGTTAGCCCTTTGAATTTTAAACAAGAAAAATAAAAAGAAAGTGCAAGAAAGTAAAAACAAAGTCGCTATTGCCAATCCCCGGCAACCGCGCCAAAAACTTGTTGCGCGTAATAAGTGCTATGCAATTGTGCAAGTATACACGTCGCAAGTTATAGTATAAAAGATATCGTCTCCACAGGGATTGGTGCTACTTCAAAAATCTAGTCTCTTGCACTGTAAAAAGTAAAAACACAAATAAAGGATTATCGGAGTTTAACTAATGACTAATCTAGAAAGCAATAAAGTAAAAGAAAAGATGAATTCAATTGAGAGAGAGATAGGCCAGGTTATCGTGAGTTGATGTGTGATAGCCGATTGGATCGTCTTGGTAAAAGAGTGCACGGGCAACTCAGTTGTCGTGGCAACTTGCACAACGGGGTTGCCTTGGCAACTAATTGATGGTTGCCTGGGCGACTAGTTGGGAAACTACTTGGGCGTCTGGGCAGCAACTTCAAGGTTCGGCGGAGCGTTCTTCAATGGTTTCTTCTTATCCCTAAGTCGAAACTCTAGCTACTTGTGCATGCCTTGATAATACATCCCTGCGTGAATCAAGGGTGAACAACAACCAATCTTGCGCTCCTCTTAGCCGTTGAAATCCTTAACCTATTCCTAAGCCGGATTAATCTTCACCATCATTGGATTGAATAAAGATCATATTCATTCGTTTCTTGAATCTAACTCTCTCGATATTAGATAAATGGATGAAATCACGAGATCCTCTCCCAATTCACTCGCAAACAATAATAAGAATCAAGAATGAATAAACCTTGAAATAGAAAAGTGCAAACTCTTATTACCTAAACAAAAACCAGTAGTTTCTCACAACCACAAAACACAATAACCATAGCCAAGTAGATTTAGTTCATGGCTAGGTTCCAAAGAAACACAAGATAATTAATCCCTAGCATGAACCCAATCGAACAAGGAAGAAAAAATGAAGCTTGTCGAAAATCCCTTGCCCTAGAAGCTTGCCGAAAATTCCCCTTGCTTCCTCTCTTGGACTTGTCGAATTTTGCCCTCTTGCTCTCTCTCAAGTTGTCGAAATCTCCTTGCTATTTATAGGGCTAGGCCAAAGTCCTTCTTTGAGGAGGAGTTTGAGTTGGAATTAAATTATCTTTAAAGAATATAATTCTTTATTATAATTTTATTCCTATTAGAACTTCTCCTATCTTCTTGGAATTCAATTCTTCTTTAATCTCTGCATGGCAATCAAATTCCTTTGGGCTTGGGCCTTGCTCCATGTCATCTTGGGCTTGTAAAGTCATTAATTTCGACATCCCTATTGCATTTTCTCTTTGTCGACAATTGTCATGGCAACTGGCTCGGCGTCTCCTTCATGCATTGGCCTGGCAACTAGCTCGGCATATCCTTCATGCATTGCCCTGGCAACTATCTCGGCATTGCTTTGGCAAGTGATCCTGCACATACACACACAAAGCACACCAAAGCAGCATCTTTTCCACAAAAACTACCAAGTTATGTAATCAAGCTCAACGATGGAAGGAAACATGGATTAATGCATGAATGGCTAACTATGCAACTAATATGAGCCTAAGTCTAACAATAATATGAGTAAAAAGGGTAAGAAAAATAGCACTTTTGAACACTTATCACACCCCCAAACTTATGATGCCCATGAAGGCATAGGAGTTAGTAGTGTACTGTTAGGATATTTGCTTTGATATAATAATTGAAAAATGTTTTGGACTAATTTGAAAATGTTTCAAATGGTTTTAAGTCCAAACAACTTGAAAATAAGTTTGAGAAGTTTTTGAAAGGTTTTGGAAGTGTTTTAAAAGTTTTAAAATAGCCAAACTTATGTTTTCATCACGACCTTACCGATACGGTATACCCCTTATCGATACAGATAAGGGTTTCAGCTACAGTAATTTTCCAGAACCAAAAAACCGTATCGATACGCCCCTAGACGTACCGATACGGGTAGGATCATTTCGATACGCTTGTACGCGCACTGATCCTGGTTTCAACATCCCCAACAGCTATTTGAATTGCAGGTTGTACCGATACGGTCCATGGTGTTTCAATACGGCGTACCAAAATAGACCAAGGCGTACTGATACGCATATCCAAAAAGAGCATAACGGCTAGTACCCGTACCGATAAGCCTACCCGCGTATCGATACGGATAGCTCTAGAACTACATTTATTGTAGGAAATAGAGTCTCCAATGGCTCTAATTCAATCTCAACGGTCTCCAATGGCTAGGAACTCAATTGGGAGTATAAAATGGACCTTCAAGCTTCAGAAACAACTAATGATCTTCAACTCAACAACATTATGACGCAAAAATTGACTTAGGGCTTTAAATTTCCCATTCTTGTTTAGACAACACTTGTGAGCGTAAATTGCCAATGTATGCTCAAGTGTTTTAGGTTTTGGGTGAGAGATTTAGAGTGTAAACATCAACCTTGTAGAGGGATTTCAGTTTGCTATTAATTCTCTTGTTTAAGAGTGTTCCCAAAGTTCGGTTTGTGAGCTTTGGATGCTAGACTTGGTGAGTGAGTTTAGGTTATAAACGGTTGCCTCCTAAGCCTAGAAAAGGGGAAGAATTCTTAGTGAATTAGTTGAAATCCTTATTGGAGAAGATAAGATAGTGGATGTAGGCTTTGGTTAGAAAGCCGAACCACTCTAAAATCATCGTGTTAAATTTCTATCTTTTTGCTTCCACCACCAACACCCAAAATACAACTTTTCCCCCACTTGCCAACACAAACTGTTGAAGGAAATCGAGCCCAACAATTGGAATCAGAGCGAGGCTCAATCAAGAAGGCTTAACATCTTATTGAGACAATTCGATAAGCTCGATACAACATCAATCAATCGGTGAAATGGCTAGCGGTTCCACATTTGTCTAATTCGAAGAAGGCCGCTGAATCACATGTCCTCCGCTTTTCAAAGGAGATTTCTACTTCAAATGAAGCCACCAAATGAAGTACTTAATCAAAGCTCTCGACTTCAATCTTTGGGATATAATTGAAGACGGATTTGTGGAAGGTCCTAAGAAGAAGAAGAAGAAGAAGAGTTCAAATAACACTGGAAAAGCCAAGATAAATGCCAAGGCGATGCACACTCTCCTTTGTGGAGTAAATAAAGATGTTTCCAAGAAGGTCTCATCTTGCAAAAATGCCAAAGAGATTTGGGAGAAACTTGAGATACTCTACAAGAAGGAAGAGATGAAAAGTGCAAAGGTGGATGGCAAAATGGCTCATAAAGAGCCTGAGGTATTTTCTAATTCATCATCTTTAATTCCATATTCATTTGATGAATTACAAGATGCTTACGATGAATTGGTTTTAGAGTTTAAAAATCACATTTTGAAAAATAAGAAATTGGTTTCAAATTTGAAAATTTAAAATGATTTGATTTCTAAAACCAAAGATGAACTTGAAGCAAAATTCAATGAGTTTGAAAAAAAGAATGTCGATTCACAAAATTTGCTTCAAAGTTTAGGAAAAAAATCATCAAAAGGAGGTGGATGATCTTAAGAAGGAAAATAATTTGATTTCCAAAGAGCTTGAAAAGAAAAATAATTTTGGAAAATCAAATTTTTATCAAAGAGAATCTGGTGCCCATAGATTCATTAAAGGAAAATGTTTTAGAAGTATTTGGGTCCCAAAAGGACTAATTACTTCAACTAAAAAGGATGAAATTGAAAAATGGAATCCTAAGGGGACAAAACTTTGTGCTTCTAACGTCATTGGGTCCAAAGCAATTTGGATACCAAAAATTACATGATTATCTTGTTTTAGGTGTGATGGAACATGGTCAACAAGTAATAAAATTAAGGGGGATCTCTATACACACAAGGAAGAAAACTTGAAGAAGGAAGGCTTCACATCCTACCTTTGGTTCAAGTGTAGTAAAAAATAGTTGAATTTTATTTATTTTTTAATTCAACTAGTTTATCATAATTGTTGGACTAACATTTGAATGATGCTTGAGTAAGGGGGAGCCAATTCTAAAACAAAACTTATTTTTGTCAATTTTTTTAACTCTCCATTGTTATTGGTATTTAAAGTTTGTACCATTTTTGATATAACAAAAAGGGGAGAATGTTTTGCAAAATTGAATTTTCAAATGAATAAGGGGGAGCTTATAAAATTTTCAACAATTAATATCTTATTCAAATTTTATTTTTACAATGGGGGGAGAATCTCAAAAATAATTTTCAAGTTGGTTTTATTATATCAAAAATGGGGAGATTGTTAGGATATTTGCTTTGATATAATGATTGAAAAATGTTTTGGACTAATTTGAAAAGGTTTCAAAAATGTTTTAAGTCCAAACAACTTGAAAATAAGTTTGAGAAGTTTTTGAAAGGTTTTGGAAGTGTTTTAAACATTTTAAAATAGCCAAACTTATGTTTTCAGCACGTCCGTACCGATACGGTATACCCTGTATCAATACAGATAAGGGTTTCAGCTACAGTAATTTTTCAAAACTGAAAAACCATACCGATACGCCCCTAGGCTTACTGATACGAGTAGGATCGTTTTGATACGCTTTTACGCATACCGATCCTAGTTTCAACCACCCCCAACGGCTATTTCCCAATAGCTATTTGAATTGTAGGTCGTACCGATACGTTCCATGGTGTTCCAATACGGCGTATCGAAATAGACCAAGGTGTACCGATATGCGTAGTCAAAAAGAGCATAACATCTAGTACCAGTACCAAGACGCTTACCCGTGTATCGATACAGACAGCTCTAGAACTGTATTTATTGCTAGAAATAGAGTCTCCAACAGCTTCAATTCAATCCCAACGGTCTCCAACGGCTATGAACTCATTTGGGAGTATAAAAGGGACCTTCAAGCTTCATCAAAAACTAATGATCTTCAAGTCAACAACATTATGATGCAAAAATTGTCTTAGGGCTTTAGATTTCCCATTCTTGTATCGACAACACTTGTGAGCTTAAATTGTCAATGTATGCTCAAGTGTTTTAGGTTTTGGGTGAGAGCTTTAGAGTGCAAACATCAACCTTTTAGAAGGATTTTAGTTTTCTATTAATTCTATTGTTTAAGAGTGTTCCCAAATCTCAGTTTGTGAGCTTTGGATGCTAGACTTGGTGAGTGAGTCTAGGTTGTAAACGGTTGCCTCCTAAGCCTAGAAAAGGGGAAGAATTCTTAGTGAATTGGTTGAAATCCTTAGTGGGGAAGCTAAGGTAGTGGATGTAGTCTTTGGTTAGAAAGTCAAACCACTCTAAAATCATCATGTTAAATTTTTATCTTTTTGCTTCCACCACCAACACCCAAAATACAACTTCTCCACTACTTGGCAACACAAACGGTTGAAGGAAATCGAGCCCAACATGTACTAACCTTGATATTACCAGTAGAAAGAAGTCTGAAGCCAAGCCCTCAAGCTTTCTCCTTTCCAAGCTCTTTCGAAGATCCTCCAAAAAAATTTCACTCAAAATAGAGATCCTTGAATGATAAGTTTACTGCCCTCAACAACAATCTGAGATTACTACTCTAGAAGGTAAAGATTAGACCTTTTCTTGTGGGCTATAAGGAAGAATGAAGGAGAGAGAGATAGGGTAAAGGTGGAGACAATATAAGATCATCCTCAAACCCTTTTCTGTAGATCGTTAAAGGAAAACCAGCCCTCTTCCTCTTTTTAGAAAAAGGAATTTATCTCTGAGCCCTTCTTCTATCTTCCCATCAGCTTAACAACCCAAGACCCTTAGCCCAATAACCAAAAGAAGCCCTCAAGGTATCTCTTGAACCTCTCACAGCCTAACCTCTTGGCTCAACATACGGAGCCCACGACTCGGGTTAAACTGACCCACAGATTTCAAATTTTGGGTCATTAGAGCTTCTTCATCTTGAGGCGTTGAAACTTCAAAAATTAAATGCTCTTCAATTCTTGAGGAGTTTGAAACTTTGAAGATTAAAAGCTCCAAATGTTTCTGTTGTGATTTTTTCAAGGCATCGCTCCTCCTTTCTTAAAATGATAAAACGTCTACGGTCTTCCATCTTTAGAAACTAAGACTTTTAGAAAGGTACATCGATTGTTCATTCTTGAAACGATATAACTTCTACGATCCTTCTTTCTTGAAACGAGACTCATTTCCCTCTTTTGTTGTGTTTTTCCTTTTTTTTCCAAGGCAACGCTCCTCCTTTCTTAAAATGATAAAACGCCTACAGTTCTCCATCTTGAGAAATTGAGACTTTTGAAAACGTTACATCGATAATTCTTTCTAAAAACAATGTTACGTCTTTGATCATTCTTTCTTGAAACTAGACTCCGTCTCCCTTTTTTTCAAAGACATTGTTCCTTCTTTCTTGAAACGATGAAACGTGTACGATCCTTCTTTCTTGAAATTATACTTTTGAAAAAGGTACATCGATCCATCTTTCTTGAAATGGTGTAGTGTCTACAATCCTCCTTTCTTGAATCAATACTCATTTTCCCTTTTTATTTTTTTTCAAAGGCATTATTCCTTCTTTCTTGAACGATAAAACACCTACGGTCCTTCAGCTTGAAAAACTGAGACTTTTGAAAAAGGTACATCGATCCTTTTTTCTTGAAATGATGTAAGGTCTACGATCCTCCTTTCTTGAAACGAGACTCATTTTCCCCTTTTTTATTTTTGGTTGTTGTTATCCTCCATCTTGAGGTTTCAACTCCTTTATTGGTTCGACTTCCTCCATCTTGAGGGTTCACCATTTTTTGCAAAAAATCAAAAGTTTCATCATTAGACACTCGTTCATAATTGAACCATTTTCATCTTTTTTTTCTTTTCCTCTTTTGTTTTATTTTTTGTGTTGTTGTTATCCTCGTCTTGAGATTTCAACTCTTCTTCTTGGGTTTTTTTCATCTTTTTGGGATTTTTTCATCTTTGACTTCCTCTATTGTTGAGGCTATTCATCTTTGGCTTCCTCCATTGTTGAAGGTTCTCTTTCATCTTTATTGAACCTATTTTATTGTATGATTAAAGTAAATGTATTTATCATGGACGCTCCCGACTTTATGATTAATGTATGCACTTATCCTAAATCCATGATGAATGTGACATACAATTCATTTGTCATCAATTTTGGCTTTCAAAGGGATGCTCCGACTTCTACTAGCCGTATTGGTTCCTTAGTCTTATTCTTATTTATCCTTTAGGTTCTATACTTTTGAAACTTCTTTTCAAAGTAATACAAATAAATATTTTGTTTCAATATAAAGTCGGCTTACTCGTTCTCATATCAATGTGAGATGTTATTAAGGAAACTAATTTTTTTTCAAATCATGAATATATCAAGCTAGATTAAATGTTCCGAATATTAAGTGCAGGAGTGCCATTGAAATGACTTACCAAAGATAGCCCCAAGCACATCATGTGTCTAGGAGAACTCGAAAGATTAGTTTATATATGAAGATGTGGAGCACCTTCCGATTTAATTTGATCTTTAACAAATTTTCAAGCTATTTTCTTAGGTTCCACCTCAAACTATTATTATCTTTTCCTTATTTTTTCTCTAGGGGAATTCAACTCATCATGTTTTTTTGGCTCAAGATAAAAGATGGAGCATACAACAAAAACCCGAGTTACTCGACATTATCAAGATTTGAAAATATTACCATCACTCATGAAGCAAAGGTTTTTGATTTGAATGGTGCATAGCAACCATATTTGCCTATCACTTCAGTAGAGTGCCCTCAAAGTTTCCACACTCTTATCTAGGAATACCTTTTGGCAAACCTAAACATTGGAGTGCATTTTTGTGTTTTTTTTTGGTTTTATTTCGGGGTTTCATCTCATTAGTTGTTTGACTTTGTCAAGATTTGAGAATCACTCATGAAGCCAAATATAAAGTAGATGGAGCATAGCTACCTTATTAGATACTCAATCTTATAGCTTCAGCGGAGTGCCCCAAAGATTTTTCTTTTTCCATTTATTTTTTATATTTTTTGTGGAAGATTTTCATTGTTCTCCCAAATGTATTACAATGCCCCCATGTATGGTCCTTAATAATTGACCAAATTAAACTGGAATGTATGTCACATGTTCATAATCTTCGTAGTTTTCGATTTCTGCTAGACACAAGCTGCTCGATATCAATTGTCGGGTCAAAATCAATGTCTCTCATGCAATTGATATACGAGGACCCAATAGACAGATATATCTATAAACTAATATCTACTAAAAGAATACATTTTTGAAATGACAACAAGTAGGCTTGTAGGTAAGGTGCTCGGGTGCCCAATGCGGAATCACTTACACTGTCTGGCTCACAATTGTGTCATTAAGCTAGTCATTGTTTTCGTCGGCTAGGGCATCCTCTTTCTTGAAAATGAATGATCCTTTAATCTGAACCAATGTGATGATGAATTAGAAAATGTATGCCTCTAAATGCAATATTAATGTCTAAAATGCAAAGATGTTGATTCAAGTGAATGAATAATTAGTATTTTAGGATGATGTAATGCAACTACCATGCAAATGAATGAAATTAATGATACATGCCAATGTGATGTAAAAAAACAAGCACCAAAACAAATGGGTTAGTACAGTGAAAATAATCGAATAAATGAATTAAATAAATTAAATAAAAAATTAAAGAATTAAAATACATATATGGCATATAAATAAAAATCAAAGGCATAAATAAATCAAGCAAAGCCTAATAGGGTTAATGTCTAATGGATTGCTACCCCTTCAACCTGGCCTAGTCGTAGGACCGAACCGAGCGAGCTACATTAGGTTTACTGAGGAAAATCATGAAGAAAAACTCGAAATGCGTCCATTTTTTCTTTTATCTTATCTAGATGCAAATTATTATCCTATGTGTTCATATTGACCGTAGGTGGAAACTCAACTCAATCAGGCATCGAATCGATATCCAATTGGGTACAATTGTAATTTATGAACCAAATTGCAATTCCAGAAAACTACAAGGACTTAACCCCTTTTTATGTTACCAACCTTTAATTAGTTCAGTTTCATGCATACTTGTCGAAACTCAGTTCAAAACAATCATCCATACTCAAACAATTGCATCCACAATATTCAAGGACTAAAACGTGAGAAAATAGAACTTCAGAACATCCAAATAACTGAAATAACTACCATATGTATCGGTACACTAAGGGGGTGTATCGATACGCTTTGCTTGATTAAAAATCCCCAATTCCAGTAGCTCAAAATTGTATCGATATGCGTTGCCCAAAAATGTTATCCCGTATCGAAACAGTTCCTCGCGTACCGAAATGCTTGTCACAAATGGCCTAAGCCCGTACCAAAATGCTAGCTCGCGTACCGGAACACTAAGTCTAAAATGTCCTATCTGTACCGGTACAGAGACACGCATACCGATACGCTTGGACCAGAAATGTCCTCTTTTGCTGATTTAACATGCTTTCGAAGATACCAAAACACTCAAACTTCAGTAAGATAACACAGATTCATCAACAATTCATGACATCATGCATCAAATGTAAAACTAGAGGCATGCTTCCTAGAAACCAAGCCAAGCAAAACACAAATATCAAAACCAACACAACCAACAATCCAAAATGACCAATTACAAACCAAGAGCAGCAAAACAACATTGCTCAACAGGGAGTTTATCAAATCATCTCCTAAAACAACAACGAAAACCCCATTGCCCTTATTACTTATAGTCTAATTCGAAACATACTTTTAGTACCAAGTCTTTAGCAATCCCTTGTTTCTTCACTGCCTTCAAGTCTTTAATCCTTTCATTGATGGAAAAAGAGAGCGTAAGAACACTAGGCTTAGTGAGGAGTGCTAAAAAGCAAAACACCATCAATGCATTTAAAATCATTTCCCAACAACACATTGAAATCTCATTTCAACCATCTTTTAGACATCACTTAAAACATCATTTGAAATACCATTCCTTGAAAACCATGCACTTAACACTTTCAAAAAGAAGCATATTAAACCATATGCAACATGTATCATTAACCATCAGCAAATTCCATTGCTAAACCTCAATTTAAGCCTTCCCATGCATAACAAACCATATGCAAAGCTTAACGAGTAAACATGTATAAATCAAATTATACAACATAATCCATTAATTGACACATCCACAATTATATTGGCTTACAAGTGATCATAACCAAGTTCATTTACCAAACTAGTTCATCGGATACACGGATTCGCCAAGTGTCCTCTCAACAGTTCAAGTCATCTCAACCATAATAGCGATACAATTACAATCGCGGTACATTAACAATCGAGTACAATTACAACACGAACCCCAATCATCGGTTAGATGCCTAACCCACTAATGGGAGTTTTTGGTACCATTTAACCCCTCAAACGTTAAGGTACTTGGATAGAGTATTCGGTACACCATATAAAACCCCTCGATACCTAAGGCGACTTATTTTATAGTGCGCTATTGTAGCGATATCCTTTTTACACTAAAAACGTATTCTTTCTTTCATTTTGTTAAAAATGTCTTTCGTGGGGTTTTTTTTAAACATATCGTATTTTAGAAATTGGAGTCGCCACTGGCCACTTAGGTAGACCGGACACCCTAAAACCAGAGATTCGAAAATTGTTGGGTTCGGGAGCCGGTTACGGATGGGGAAGGATTAGCACCCCCACACCGCCCAAAATTGGTACTTTAATAATTACCGTTTTATTAATATTAAATTTTCCGGATTAAAGTGATGATTAAATTAAAATTTGATTATAAGTACGAGTAAATTTTAAAGGCGCCGTTATTCGAGAGTAAACGCCCAACCACTATCACTACGCCTGATACTGGCCCCGTTTACGCTCGGATAAAAGGGCACCGCATTGACATTATATAATCCATTATGCAAACTTAGTGAGCAAAATATAAAACATGGCAAATAACTTAAATACAATACAAATAAATATTAACATAATAGAATACTAATCTAACATAAATAAAATACTAATCTAACATAAATAAAATACTAATCTAAAACATACATACATACATAAATATTACTCTTACTTATAAATAATAACAAGTTTAACATAAATAAAATGCTAACATTCATAAATATTTAATTTAAAACACACATAAATATTAATCTAACACGTAAATAAAAACGAATATAACATGCCACAATAACGAGGTATGAATAAATACATGTGGGAACAAAAACACATATTTCAAGAAGACATACGTATTAAAAATAAAACACATTGTAACATATGTAGAACATGGTATTATACATGACAAAGAAAATATACTAACACGTAACCTAAAAGCAAAGAGAACATACAATACATGCTAAACTACAAAACATGTTGTGTACGAGCCAACTAAAATATCAATTGAATATGTATGATACGAATGACCTAACAAAAGCATAAAAATACATAATCACCATAAACTGAACACATACATACATATAAACATGAGAATACGAGGCATGTACGAGAGACATGTGAGAAGGCAAAAAGACTACATCAACATATACGGTCATAATAAACAAACATGAATATTTAAATATGGAACAAGACTGAAATGAAAAGAAACAAACATAAGAAACAGAAATTAAAAAGTAATAAAGTGCGGTTTAAGGATGCAATTGCAAATTTAACAGAACCTAAAAGGACTAAATCTGTAGTTGGACCAAGGGGCAAGCTCGAAATGCAAAGTTCAAAAACGCGGAGATCCTTGGGGCGTAATTTTTCCATTTGAAAACGGATATCGAATAGATTTCAGGATGGAATTAAAAGACTTGGAAATATAAAGGGGACTAGGTTCGTAATTTTCCCAAAGGGCGAGACCGTTTCGAAAATACTAAAAACGCGGGACGACTTATGATGTAATTAGACCAATTTTAATTGGAGATTTAATTATAAATCCCCTAACCGGCCTCCTCTCTCCCCTTTTCTCATTTTTTTCAGCCCTGATATAACACTCCCCATTCTCTCTCATTTTTCTCTCAAATATCCAAACTCAAACCCTTGAGGAACCCAAAAACCGGCGACTCTCCGTCGAACCTAAAACAATTGCAAAAGCAACCTTCTCTTCAACCCGAACTCAAAACACAACTTAGATTACCAGAAAAGACTCCCTTTTTTTCTAGATCTAAGAAAATACGAGGATGAAAACCATATTTTTTTTAAAAACGAGACTTAAAAGGATCTCTCCCCTTTTCAGTTCACCTTGTTCAGTTTTTGAGAAACTGATGCGGCTTATTACTGACGAGGGAAGACCCACAGACAACTAAGGTAAAGATCTTATCCGCCCTTCTTCCTTTCTTTTTCGCTTCTTTTTTTTACATGCATGCTATGGAGTAAGGAAAAGAAAGAGGAGTTACCACTGAGACTTTGTGCTTCTTTTTTATTTATTTTTTTGTAACTGATTACAACTGGACTGCCTTACAAATTACTTGTTTCATACATATATCCCTCTTTTTCGGTTTGGTAGCAAGTACTGTAAAATACATTTTTTAGATATGAAATGATACTGACATCGCCTCTTTTTTGGTGATTTTTGATATATTTGGTAATCCTGGACGTGGTGGTTGGAGGCCGGCATGGTGGAAGCATGGTGGCGGTGTGGGGGAGATGTCTTCGGCCAGAGGCGTTCTCAACCGTTAGATCAGATGCGATCTAACGGTTGGGATAGCTTGAAGAATGCACGGTCCAGATGAAACCTCGATCGGTGGAACGGCTCCAGATCGTGACACGTGGACCTCAGCAGTCGAGGAGTTATGGCGCGTGGGATTCACGCACGCGTGGGAGATCGAAGGGTCCGCGCGTGGATCGATCGCGAGCATGGCATCCGAACGGTCCGGGCGTGTAATACACGCGGCCAGCTGGATAACTTCCCTCTTTGATCGTGGCCGTTGGATCAACATTTTGATCCAACAGCTCCTGGTTGGCTGCACAAGGGGAAAACACTAGGGTTAGATATAGGATATGGATTTGGCCGGTTGGTCCTGTAACTTAATTTTGTACTTGGGTCTTATATTTGTATAAAGACTAGACCTTAATTATTATTATTTATTTTTTTGGGGTTTATAATTTATGGATTTCATTTTAAGTTAGTCCATTAATAATGATAATATTAATAATAATACAAACACACACACACATACATACAATACGTGTACATGCAAAACACTAACATTTAATGACATACAAGGATGCATACGTATACATATGGACACATACATATACCAATATATATATATACTCACACAATGACTCTTGTAGATATATACTTTATATATACATACATCATACATGCAAATTAATCAAATATTCAAACAGTAACATACGAGCATACATATAAATGATTACTAATACGTACATATATATGCACTCACAGATATCGCACCTATACATTTTTATTTTACTGACACTCATGCAATAATAGTATTAATTATATATTAGCACAATATTTGCAAATCAGATAAAAATGAGTGATTACAGTTGCCCCTCTTTGCTTGTTCTCGTGGAATGGGAACAAAGCAAAGATTCATAAGCACTCATTTTTATCCGACTTCCCTATTTGTAGCTTTGGAAATACGTGCTCTTCTGGAACTCTCCACTTTTCCTTAGCTGAATCTTCGGGCTCGTAAATCCTTCCTATATAACTTCTTCCCCCTCTGATCTTGAAGCTACAGGCTCTTCCTATACGGAACCCTTCGCTGTGAAGCCTCAAGTTATGAGTCCCTCCTATATAGAATTTTTCATCTTGAGACGGTAAGGCTTGGAGTCTTTCCAATATAGAACTCTTTGCCTTCAACGCGGCTGGTTTTTTCTACATAAAACCTTCTGTACCACGGATGGGTTCTTCTGACTGGGAGTTCTTCCTGTATAAAACTGATAGTCTTCAAACCTGGGAGCCGCCAATCCTTCCTATATAGAACTTTTAGCTTTCTAAATCTCAGAGCTATGAGTTCTTCCTATATAAAACCTCTCACTCTAAGACAGTAATGCTCAGAGTCCTTCCTATATAGGACTCCTCGCTTTTAACGCAACAGGTTCTCCCTACATAAAACCTTGTGTGTCATGGGTGAATTCTTTCGGCTGGGAGCTTTTCCTATATAGAACTGCTAGTCTTCACCCTGGAGCTGCGAGCCCTTCCTATACAAAACTCTCAGCTCCTGGAACCCTGGATCGGCAGATTCTTCCTATATAGAACCTCTTTCTGCAGGCGCTTGGAAACATAGGCCTTTCGTATATAGAACCTTCATCTTCACATTTGGGATTCACACCAAGATGGCTATCGATGTCTCTTTGAATCTATAGATACCTGTCTAAGATAAGACAAAATGCTATGACAAATGAATTGACATGCTCCTAATCCTAGGGATGTCTAACTATTCATGATGCATGAGTGTCATTATCTTGGTGGGCCTGCTTTAGTCCTCAGTCAACCTCGACTTTACGTTGTTCACTTTCTCCCCTTTTTTTGGCGGCGATATCCCATTTCACTGTCGGGTTCAACCATTCTAACCTTTTTTCTGAATTTTCGATTTGGGGTTCTAAAGTGCCCTTTCAGGTTTTCGCTTTAGAGGTTTTTTTTCCTTTTTTTCTTTCTTTTTTTTCTTTCTTTCCTTCCTTTTTTGTTGTTTTTTTCATTTTTTCTTTTTCTTTCTTTATTTTCCCTTTTTTTCCTTTTTTCTTTTTTTCAAGGGGTGCCCTTCCGAGTTTTCACCTGGGAGATCTCTCTTGTTATCTCGCATACTTTCTCTTGAACAAGTAGGGCGTGCGACATTGGTCATCCTATCCTGGTGCTTGAAGCCTTCTGCCTTGGCTGTCAACAGCCGTTATGTTGGGAGCTAGAGGGCAAAGTTAACATCGTTTTCTAATCTCGTGCATCTTTAAGATTAGATCACAGTAATGCTCAGAAATCTCTTGTTTATCATAAGTCTATGTTAGCTTATTTGCATGATATTAACAAGAAGGCAAGGAATGGATGCTCAAAAACATGATTTTATTATGATTAAGGGTTTGGGATACTTTGAGAGAGTTATGACACACATGAGGAAGAGGAAAAGCTAAATATGAAATACAAGATCCCTCATTATCTTCGGTATGAATGATACATGATCCTGTCAACCGGCGTAGGATCTTTTGCCTGAAGCTCCATCTTCACAGGGTTCATGAGGATGACCCTTCTCTTCGGATATCCAACCTTTCAATTTATCCGAGCCGCCCTTTACGGGTTTTTGACTCAGGTCCTCCCTTTGCTTCAAGATGCCCTATTTCAGGTTTTCGCCTTGAGCTCTCCATTTTTGTTCTTCTTTTTCTTTTTTTTCTTCTTTTTTGTTCTTTTTTTCAAACGTAGTATTTCTTAACAGCATCGAAATTTACAGGGCTTTTCAGCTTGTCTCCATCCATTTCAGTTAAGATTAGGGCTCCTCTTGAGAAGGCCTTTTTTACCACGTATGGCCCTTCCCAGTTGGGCATCCACTTTCCTCGAGAATCTTTCTGAATCAGGAGGATTTTCTTGAGCACCAGATCCCCTTCTCTGAACTCTCTTGGGCGCACCTTTTTGTTGTATGCCCGCATCATCCGTTTTTGGTACATTTGACCATGGCAAATGGCCTTTAGTCTCTTTTCTTCAATGAGATTTAACTGGTCAAGTCTGGCTTGCACCCATTCGGATTCTTCCAATTTTACTTCATTTAAGACCCGGAGCGACGGAATCTCTACCTCAATGGGAAGTACTGCTTCGGTACCATACACCAACGAATAGGGTGTTGCCTCTGTTGATGTGCGAATGGACGTCCTATAGGCGAAAAGGGCAAATGATAGCTTCTCGTGCCAATCCCTGTAGGTATCTGTCGTCTTCGCTATGATCTTCTTTATGTTCTTGTTTGCTGCTTCCACTGCCCCATTCATTTTAGGACGATAGACTGTGGAATTATGGTGTGTTATCTTGAATTGATTGCACACGTCCATCATCATTTTGTTATTCAGATTGGAAGCGTTGTCGGTGATGACCCTTTCTGGCAAACCGTATCGACAAATAATCTCCTTCTTTAGGAATTTACATACCGTAGTCCTTGTGATGTTGGCGTAAGATGCTGCCTCTACCCATTTAGTGAAATAGTCTATAGCGACCAAAATGAAACGGTGTCCGTTGGAAGCCTTTGGGTGAATCTGCCCGATGACGTCCATGCCCCACGCTGCAAAAGGCCACGAAGAATTCATGGTGTGTAAAGGCGATGGGGGAGCGTGAATCATGTCAGCATAAATTTGGCACTTTTGGCATTTCCTGGCGTAATCGATACAATCTCCCTCCATAGTCAACCAGAAATAGCCATATCTCATAATTTTCTGGGCTATAGACAGCCCGTTGGCGTGCGTCCCACATAGACCATCGTGTACCTCGGCTAAAATCTCTTTTGCCTCCTGGGCATCCACACATCTTAGCAATGTCTGATCATGACCTCTCTTATATAGGATCTCCCCATCTAGGACATATCCTATTGCCATTTTTCTGAGTGTTTTTCTGTCATTGTCGTTTGCCCCTTCGGGATACTTTTGAAGCTTGACATAATGCAAGATGTCATAGTACCATGGGTTTCCATCAATCTCTTCCTGCACATTACAACAATGAGCAGGCCTTTCAAACGTCTGCATCTTAATAGGCTTCATTTCTGCCCCAGTGTTTGTTTTAAACATGGAAGCCAGGGTCGCCAAGGCGTCTGCCATCTGATTTTCTTCTCGGGGAAGGTAATTGAAGATGACCTTTTTGAACTCCTTAGTGAGCTCTTGAATCAATTCATAATATTTGACCAACTTCGGGTCCCTCGTTTCCCATTCCCCACGCAACTGGTAAATCACTAGGGATGAATCTCCGAATACTCAAAGCTCCTTAATCTTTCTTTCAATAGCTGAGTTTAGTCCCATAACGCAGGCTTCATATTCAGCTATATTGTTGGTGCAGAAGAATTCTAGTCTGCTGGTGAAGGGATAATAGACATTCTCTGGGGAAATTAGCACGGCTCATATCCCATGTCCGAGGGCGTTAGAGGCTCCATCAAAGTAAAGCTTCCATGAGTTATCATCTGAAACCTCTTCCTCGGTTGTAATGCAAATCAAGTCTTCATCCGGGAAATTAAATTTCAACACCTCATAGTCGTCTGAAGCGCGACTGGCTAGGAAATCCTCTACGGCGCTCCCCTTTACGGCTTTCTGGCTCACGTATACAATGTCAAATTCAGATAAGAGCATCTGCCAGTGGGCCATCCTTCCCGTTAGTGCTAGCGCTTCCATTAAGAACTTCAATGGATCTAGCTTGGATATCAACCAAGTAGTATGGTACAGTATATACTGCTTAAGCCGATTGGTAGCCCAAACTAGAGCACAACACAGCTTCTGAACTGGCGGGTATCGCATTTCGCAATCATTGAACTTTCTGCTTAGGTAATAGATGGCTTGCTCCCTTTTTCCTGACTCATCATGTTGCCCCAATACACATCCCATCGAATTCTCAAAGACTGTCAGGTAGAGGATTAATGGTCGATCTGGTACTGGTGCGACTAAACTCGGAGCATTTCTCAGGTACCTTTTGATCTTTTTCAGGGCTCCTTGACATTTCTCATCCCACACACCGAGATTATTCTTTCTAAGAAGTCTGAAGACCGGGTCACACCGATCGGTTAATTGGAAAATGAAACGAGAGATATAATTCAACCTCACCAGGAAACCGCGAACTTCCTTCTGAGTATGGGGTGGTGAGAGATCCTGGATGGCTTTCACTTTATCTGGATCGATCTCAATCCCTCATCTGCTTACCACGAACCCTAGGAGTTTTCCATAAGTAACGGTGAAGGTACACTTGGCAGGGTTAAGCCTCAGCTGGTATTTAGTCTTTGGAATAGTTTTCTTAAGTTATGTAGGTTCTCCTCCTCTATTCGGGACTTGGCGATCATGTCATCCATGTATACTTCTATTTCTTTGTGCATCATGTCATGGAAAAGAGTCACCGTTGCTCTTTGGTAAGTTGCCCCTGCATTCTTGAGCCCAAAAGGCATCACTCGGTAGCAAAACGTGCCTCACATGGTTATGAATGTAGTTTTCTCCATGTCGTTAGAGTCCATCTTTAGCTGATTGTACCCTGAAAAGCCGTCCATGAATGAAAACCATGAATGTCCTGCAGTGTTGTCAACCAGCGTGTCAATATGTGGTAGGGGAAGTTGTCTTTAGGGCTGGCTCGGTTTAGATCCCTATAATCTACACACATACGAACTTTCTTGTCCTTCTTTGGTACTAGTACAATGTTTGCAACCCATTTGGGGTATTTGGCTACCTCCAAGAAACCAGCGTCAAACTGTTTTTTTACCTCTTCTCTGATCTTTAACAACATGTATGGTCTCATTCTCCAAAGTTTTTGTTGTATTGGTTTGCACTCCGGCTTTGTTGGCAATTTGTGCACCACTATGTCAGTATTCAATCCTGGCATATCTTGATAGGTCCAGGCGAAAACATCCTTAAATTCCTAGAGTAGGGTTACCAGTTCGTGCCTGGTTTTCGAGGAAAACGTCGTCCCTATTTTCTTTTATCTCTTCTTCAGTCCCCAAGTTTACAACTTCAGTTTCTTCTTGGTGTGGCATGATTTGCCTTTCTTCGTTGGCCACCATTCTCCTCAGCTCTACCAGGACCTCACATTCTATCTCATCATCTTCTTCCTCAATTCCCTCTGAGATCTCGGGGCATTCAAAATTCACTCCGGGATTGGATCCGGTATCATTCATATAGTCAATCATGAGTGACCTGCATTAAATGAGAATGAATTGTATTGGGAAGAGGATAGCTTTATATGAAGTGAATGAACATGAAGAATGCATGAATGAAATAAATGAAATGTTTGTCATTTAGGAAAACGGGGAGGATATTTTCATTCCAACAAAAAGTTAACATAGGTGCCCTATACAAGAGATCCCCCTTGTTTATAGGCAAAAACAAAAGGTTGATTCGGAGGATTACTCTGATCTATTACTAAAAACCACAGGTAGATCAATGCAGCTCCAATTATCAAGTGTCTCCCCGGGACGACAGGGGCGGATGTTGGTCAACATTTTGCTGACTTGGCCCTTTCCAGCTATCATGTTGATGTACATCCTTTCAAGTGATTCATTGAATATCTCATCCTTGTTGAGTACGTCATTTTCCTTAATTGCCTCTTCAACTTCTTGACCTGGTTGGTAGAATCCTCCAGAGACAAAAGTAGTTTTCAAACTAGGGAAGGACATTGGTCTCCAGGGAATGTCTTCTCCTTTAAATCTGGCTTTTCTTTGTTCTTCTTTTCTCTTGTATTCTTCTTTTCTCTGTTGGACACATGGTTTGTAACCCAGCCCAAAATGGTCTTTCTTGGTTATCATACTTTTAGCTCTTAGGCTCCCTTGTAATCTCTTCCCCAACCCTATTCCTACTTTGGCTCCTCGGCCCAAAGTTTCTGCGACGGTCATTTTGGTACAATTAGATAACCTGGGATAGGGGATCCGACTTCCCTCCGCGATGAATGTGGCATTCACTAGCTCTAAGGCTCGAAAAGAGCATTCTGCAGCATCCTCGTCATTTTGAATATAGGGGGCATCTAATGTCACTGAAGCAACAATTTCCTGCTAGGCCTCTACTGTGACCAATTTGCCTTCGACTACGAATTTTAATTTCTGATGCAATGATGAGGGGACAACTCCTGCGGAGTGGATACATAGCCTTCCCAATAAGCAGCTGTAAGATGGTTTTATGTCCATTACCACAAAATCAATCACATACTTAGTCGATCCGATCAATAGAGGCACCTCAATTTTTCCCATTGTTTCTCTGTGTGTACCGTCAAAGGCTCTTACGGAGTTATGGCAGGGCTTTAGGTGAGAACCATCTATTGGTAGTTTCTGCAAGGTCACCATAGGCAACACGTTCAATGTTGACCCGTTGTCAATCAGTACCCAAGGTACTACATACCCTTTGCAGTGGGCTGTGATGTTAAGGGCTTTGGTGGACCCCATTCCTCCATCGGGGATCTCGTCATCACTGAATGTTATATGATTATAGGCAGTGATATGACCCAATATCCTGTCCAGTTTTGTCACATAAATACCCTGGGGCACAAAAGTTTGATTTAGTACTTTTAATAGTGCCTCACGGTATCTTTTTGAACTCAAGAGCAACTCCAGCATTGTGATCCTAGCCGGTTGCTTTCGTAGTTGTTCCACTACGCTGTACTCGCTATGTCTCAGGAACTTCAAAAATTCTTTGTCCTGAGCCTCAGTTACCGGCTCATTTATCTTTAGAAGAGGTTCTTCACCGAATATCTGCGTGGGGCTAACCGATGTATTCTTTTCCTTATCTTTGACCGCTTCAGCTGCCCTCAAAGCTTTAGAGGAATAACATCTGCCGCTCCTCGTGAAATGGCCCACCTCACCGACATTCACATCGCTCTTGCTTTGTTCATCTTTTAGCGTAAGCTCCTTTACCTTACCATATTCTGGCTTTTTTTGGCGTGGCCACATTTATAGTATAGTTCCAGGGAGTTTGCCGCATATCTTTGAATGGGAACGGGGATGGTGCTGAGATGATGATCTTGGGATTTATCTTAGTGGTTTCTCCTTGGGAGGCACCTGCATTCCTTGGCCTGGAGGAGATGATAAAAGGTCTATCCCTCCCGTATTTAACGTTGGGGCTATCTGTCATATGTACGTTTGACCTCTTCTTTCCCGTGGGCTCTTCGAAGAATTCTATTTGCTTTTCATTCATCAATTGTTGTACCAATCTCTTGAACTCGTCGCACTTTTGGATGTCATGCCCTTCGTCCTGATGGAATTCGCAATACACTTCACATCCCTTCTGCCTTATTACCATGCATTTGTCGATCACATGGGCCATGCATAATTGTTGAAATACCCACAGCAAAGGAGATTTGATTTCTGACACATCATCCTTAATCTTCCTAGTAAAGCATTCTTCAATAACATTTACTCCTCTGTTCCCATGATTAGGTAACGGGTTAGTAGCTACACTTGGTTCTTCAAACTTTAATATCCCAGAATCAATTAAGTTCTGCACAAGTTTTTTGAAGGCAAGGTAGTTCTCGGTGGGATGTCCAGGGGCACCGCCGTGATAGTCACAATGCGCGTTCGGGTTATACCAAGACGGGAAATGCGGTTTGAAAGGATTAACGTAATATGGACGGACCAGGTCTGTTTCATACAACTGGGAGTAAAGCTTCCAGTACAGAATGGGTAGGGGAGTAAAAGTTTTCCTCTCTTTCTCTTTTCTGGAGGTTCTCTCCTCTCTTTGATTCGAGTTTTGCACTTTTCCCACAGGTGCTTGTGGCTGTGAGACTGTAAAATTCTTCGGGGCTGTGTAAGTACCAGTGGCGTTTACTTCATTCTTCTTGCTGTATTTCCGAGATCCTTCCCCACTATCAATCCTACCACTCTTAATTGCCAATTCAAGGGACTCCCCAGTCCTAATCAGATCAGCAAAACTCTGTGTTGTGTTATTAATGAGGCGATCGAAAAGTGCCCCTTTCAAAGTATTAACGAATAATGGCGTAATTTCATGTTCCGAGAAGGGTGGCTGAATTTGGGCGGCCACTTCCCGCCACCTTTGAGCATATTGTCGTAGACTTTCGTTGGACTTCTACTCCATATTTTCCAACATAATTCTACTGGGGGTCATATCTGTTACATGTTTATATTGCTCAATGAACGCTCTTGACAGATCTTTCCATGTCTTGACATTTACCTTGCTCAACTAGGTGTACCACCGTAACACCGCTCCAGTTAGGCTGTCTTGGAAACAGTGAATCAGTAGCTTCTCATCCTTAAGGTAGGCTGTCATCTTTCGGCAGTACATTGTTATGTGCGCGGAAGGACACGTGGTTCCATCATATTTGTCGAACTCTGGCGTTTTAAATTTTGGCGGTAGGATAAGGTTGGATACCAAACTCAAGTCACTAGCGTCATTTCCTGATTCTTCCATAGCTTGTAAAGTTTTAAATTTTTCCTCCATGAGGCGAAACCTTTCCTCCCACTTTTTTTCTACCTTTGTCCTGATCCTTTCGACCAAATTCAGGTCTGGCACCTCCTCTTCATAGAGTGCTTCAGTGTCGAAGGGTTGAGTCTCAGATGCCCCTACTTGAAGATTAGCTGACATTCCTGCAGGGTATATATATACCCTTCTATTTGGATGTGGTGCAGCTGGTTGAACCTTATTGTGAATTGGGGTACCCTCTGGTTCTTGAACGATTTCTCCTTCAACTCTCTTTCCAAGACTTTTAGCCAACAATACGGTTATGTGATACTATCGATGCTTGCGACTGAGCAATCTAGTCACTGAGGCTTCTTTGAGCCTCTTCAAACCTTGCCTCGAGCTCTCTTTGCCCTTTTTCTAGACTGATTATCCTGTCTTCCATGAGCTTGCTTTGTAATCGGGTAAGGTATGGATGATGAATGATTGTGGGTTAACTTCTATTTTCACACTGCCACAATATTCATAACATTAATATGGTTGCAAGAAAAATAAATGCATGTATAATGATGCGAATGTCATGATGCAATGCAAGAATGTATGTAGATAAGGTACTGATTCCGCTGGTAATCACCCTTTTGAACTACTTCCACGTGAATTAAAGGGTCTAGATTACAAAAGAGTTCATATTACAAAATGAAGATCCCTAATACAAAAGAGTACTAATTACAACACAGAGCCCTACAGATAAGCTCTAGCTCTATCTCATAATTTTCCAATTGCCCTGAGCAACTTGATGAACGTGGGAGCTTCTTCCATTTCTGGGACTACGAAAGGTCAGAGTGTTTCAGCCTCGATGGCCAAATCATTCACATGCCTGGGGACTCGCTGTATGTCCACCATCAGGTTTGCGTAATATTGTCCCTATCCTGTACCATCTGGGCAGCGTCACGCAGTCTCCTTTGCCAATAAGTGTTCCCTCCTACTGTAGCCTCTTCGAATACACTAATTATTTCCTTATAATCTTCAACAGTTGCTTCAAGGGACTTAATTCGAGTTCGTAACATGCCTACTTCGCGCTCTCTTTCTTGTAGCTCAGTGAAGCCATTCCTCTGACAGTACGTTCGAAATGAGTGTTCTACTTCTGCCACCTTTTCTCTCAACTCGACATTCTGACTTCGGCTTTGATCCAGACTTTGGATAGTGTCGTCGTACAACTTTTGCATCTCTAACAGTCTATTATGGCTACTCATGGACCTTCTTTTCCATGTGGTGACATTTTCTCTCTCGTGGTTGACTGCTTGTTTTCCTTTGCTAATTTCTTGCCTAGTTCTTTCCTTTTCTTGGTCAATGGACTTCTGGGAGGACTGTCTTTCTTCCTCAATAGCCAATCGGCAGCTTTCTATCTCCTTCTCGATCGCTCTCTTGCTGATTTCTCGTTCTTCTTCCACCAAATGGATACCATTCATTCTTTCTTTTTCCACGGCTATGAACTGACTTCGGCCGACCTTCTGTATTTTTGCTTGTAGTAGAAGGGTATCCTTTTGGTAAAGAGTGTTCTTGTCGCTCAAATCCGCATTTAATTTCTTAAACTGTCTAATGATCACATCCCGTTCGTCGACCTCTAAGCTTGCCTTACAGAGCTCACTCGCATGTTGAGTTTGTTGGGTGTCCATTTTCCATTTAATTTCTTCGAGTTCATTCAGTAAGATATCAGTTTCAGACGGTACCAACCTTGTAAGCTCCTCAAGCGACACCGCTGTTCCTTGATCGGATTCAAGAATCACATTATTAACCCTCAAACGTCTCCAAAGATCATAGTCTGGGGTGGTCATGTTCTCGGTGTCTCATTCCACCCTGATCCGATAACAATGGTCCCAAGCCCTCATGATAGTCTGAACTTTTCCTTTGAACTCCCCTTTGAAAAAAATTTAGTTCGGCTTAACCCGGTGGTATTGGGAATGAACTGTCGTGATCTGAACTGTCGGGACACCAAAAGCGGAGCACAAGCAATCCCTCCGTGCAATCCCAACATCATCAGCCAGTTGAAATCACCGCAACTGTATAAAAAGTAATTAACTTTGCCGAACCATGGGACCCTCCATGCTATGTCTTCGTCTTGAATGTTCCTGAAGAAACTAGTCCATTTTTTTGTTTTCAAGTCTTCTCGCCACTCTTTTGCTAAGTACTCTCGTAAAGGCGAAAAACCTTGGAAGGATATCCCTGGCAGGACCCTCGTCGGCGTCTTCCACATGTGACTCTGAATCCACACCTGTAACAGCTGTGCACATCCTCGAAAACGTCCTTCTTCATGCTTCCGACTAGCATTTAAAGAAATGAAGGTCTCGGCCAAGATTGCTGGTACTGGGTTCGCTCTCCGTTTCATACGCTCAAACAAGTCCAGAATGGCTATGTCAATGTTCCCAAGTACTCACGGAAATACCACCAAGCCATATATTCCTAAGGTGAATAGGTCCATCTTCTTTGCCTCGTCTGGATGTATCGGTATGGTGTCCCGAATACTTTCCCATGCAAAAACTGTATTGTCTCCTCAGAGCTGAATCAGGCCATTAACCCAATCGTCACTCATTCCTGCAAAGGTTTTAAGCTTCGAAGTGTAATTTTGATTCCTCGAAGGCTTCGCGTAGATCCAATCTTCCTGAATGTTCTTCTGGTTAAGTAAAGCAGTGTATCCTTCTACTGTAGGCATGATGTCCTGCCCATTGAAGGTGAAGCAGCAAAAGGCAGGGTTCCAGAACTGAAAAATAGCTCAGAGCAGGGGCTGGTTAAAACGAACATATAACAGTTGTGCAATGTCGCCATAACTATCGCAGAACAAGTCTTGTAGTCTTCGGTCCCATCTTTCCCAAATGCTTTGAAGATCCCATAAGTTGTTCTGTTGGAGACTCACATAGGTGTACCTTGCTATTACGCGTTCGTTCAGCGAACTGTCCTCTTGGGCTTTCTGGTTAACCTCTGACCAACGTCTGAATGACAAATTAATCTCTTCTTTCCTAAGACACCTTTTTTCCATGGTAAAAGACTTTCTGATCGGGCAAACCACTTGATCCAGTACCTTTATGTGATGCAAATGTATGACGTATGAAAAAACAAAAACGAAAAAGAAAACAAGTCAGTACCAGATAAAATTAATAAATATATAAAAGGACAAATTAAACAGAATAAACACATACAACAAGCCTATTTATCCCGTCTAAAACCTAAGGTTATCCGCGTGGCTCTAAAGGGGTGGGTTTCTATATGTTCTCTACATGCGGTCTTGGTTCTAGGAGGTACCCGAATTGTCCTTGTTGTCCCCTACTAAGAGTAGCAAAGCCCCCGATCATCACCCATTATAGGCTCATTTCAACCGGGTTCAATTCAGGGGGACCCATTCGCTTATGCCCGTACGAAGCAATGATATCCTCACGAAAGCATAAGGTACTCGAGCCCCGAAGGTACTTGCTAGGCCCATACGGGAGAACGATATCTCCACGAAAGCATTAGCGTTTTCCCCCCACTTAAAAAAACGAGTTTATATGCCATATTTTAAATGCGTTAAAATAAACGCGCAATTATAACTGAATGTTAATTTAATAGTCACTTTAACCCGGAACTTCTAATATTAATAAGGCGGTAATTATTTTAAAAGCTTGACTCTCATTTGTTTTCGAAAAACAAAAAATTATCCCCAGCGGAGTCGCCATCTGTAGCGATATCCTTTTTACACTAAAAAACGTATTCTTTCTTTCGTTTTGTTAAAAATGTCTTCAGTGGGGTTTTTCTAAAAAATACCGTATTTTAGAAATTGGAGTCGCCACCGGCCACTTAGGTAGGTCGGACACCCTAAAACCAGAGATTCGAAAACTGTTAGGTTCGGGAGTCGGTTACGGATGGGGAAGGATTAGCACCCCCACACTGCCCAAAATTGGTACTTTAATAATTACCATTTTATTAATATTAAATTTTTCGGATTAAAGTGACGATTAAATTAAAATTTGATTATAAGTACGAGTAAATTTTAAAGGCCCCGTTATCCGAGAGTAAACGCCCAACCACTATCACTACGCCTGATACTGGCCCCGTTTACGCTCGGATAAAAGGGCACCGCATTGACATTATATAATCCATTATGCAAACTTAGTGAGCAAAATATAAAACATGGCAAATAACTTAAATACAATACAAATAAATATTAACATAATAGAATACTAATCTAACATAAATAAAATACTAATCTAAAACATACATACATACATACATACATACATACATACATAAATATTACTCTTACTTATAAATAATAACAAGTTTAACATAAATAAAATGCTAACATTCATAAATATTTAATTTAAAACACACATAAATATTAATCTAACACGTAAATAAAAACGAATATAACATGCCACAATAACGAGGTATGAATAAATACATGTGGGAACAAAAACACATGTTTTAAGAAGACATGCGTATTAAAAATAAAACACATTGTAGCATATGTAGAACATGGTATTATACATGACAAAGAAAATATACTAACACGTAACCTAAAAGCAAAGAGAACATACAATACATGCTAAACTACAAAACATGTTGTGTATGAGCCAACTAAAATATCAATTGAATATGTATGATACGAATGACCTAACAAAAACATAAAAATACATAATCACCATAAACTGAACACATACATACATATAAACATGAGAATACGAGGCATGTACGAGAGACATGTGAGAAGGCAAAAAGACTACATCAACATATACGGCCATAATAAACAAACATGAATATTTAAATATGGAACAGGACTTGTTACGTGTGATAAGTGCTACGCAAATGTGCAAGTATACACGTCGCAAGTAATAAAGTGATAAGAGTATCGAGTATCGTCTCCACAGGGATTGGTTTGGGCCACTTTGCTTAAGTTACTGCACTGTGAAAATAAAAACACAATTGATAATAGAGGTTTTAATTAACGAGAAAAGTAAAAGCAATAAACTAAAAGAATAGATGAAAGAAAAAGAGAGAATAGGCCAGGTTATCGTGAGTTCAGGTGTGATAGCCGATTGGATCGTCTTGGTAAAAGAATGCAAGGGAAACTCAGTTGTCGTGGCAACTAGCACAGCGGGGTTGCCTTGGCAACTAATCGAGGGTTGCCTGGGCAACTAGCTGGGTAACTACTTGGGCATCTGGGCAGCAACTTCAAGGTTCGGCGGAGCGTTCTTCAATGGTTCTTCTTATCCCTAAGTCAAAACTCTAGCTACTTGTGCATGCCTTGATAATACATCCCTGCGTGAATCAAGGGTGAACAACAACCAATCTTGCGCTCCTCTTAGCCTTTGAAATCCTTAACTTATTCCTAAGCCGGATTAATCTTCACCATCAATAGATTGAATAAAGACCATACTCATTCGTTTCTTGAATCTAACTCTCCCGATATTAGATAAATAGATGAAGTTACGAGATCCTCTCCCAATTCACTCGCAAACAAGAATAAGAACCAAGAATGAGTAAACCTTGAATTAAAAGTGCAAACTCTTATTACCTAAACAAAATCCAATTGTTTTTCACAACAACAAAACACAATAACCCCAACCAATCAAGTTAGTTCATGGTTGGGTTCAAAAGATATACAAAGAATAATCCCCAAACCATGAATCTAATGGAAGCAAAGAAGAAGAAGAAGAAATCGAACTCTCTCCCCCTTGTTATCTTGTCAAAATTTCTCTCCTCTTGCCCTATGGAGTTGTCAAAAATCCTCTCCCCTTGCTCTCCATGATTGTCGAAATTCCCTTCTTATTTATAGGGCTAGGGCAAAGTCCTTCTTTGAGGAGGAAGTTAAGTTGGAATTAAATTATCTTTAAAGAATATAATTCTTTATTATAATTATATTCCTACTAGAACTTCTCCTATCTTCTTGGAATTTAATTCTTCTTTAATCTCTGCATGGAAATCAAATTCCTTTGGGTTTGGGCTTTGCTCCACGTCGTCTTGGGCTTGTCTAGTCATCAATTTTGACTACCATATCACCTTTGCTCTTGTCGACAATTGCCATGGCAACTAGCTCGGCGTCTCCTTCATGCATTGCCCTGGCAACTGGCTCGGCATATCCTTCATGCATTGCCCTGGCAACTAGCTCTAGCCTTGCTTTGGCAAGTGATCATGTACACACACAAAAACACACCAAAGCAGCATCTTTTTCCACAAAAATCACCAAGTTATGTAATCAAGCTCAACGGTGGAAAGAAACATGAATTAATGCATGAATAACTAATTATGCAACTAATATGAGCTTAAGTCTAACAATAATATGAGTAAAAAGGGTAATAAAAATAGTACTTTTGAACACTTATCACGCCCCCAAACTTGAACTAGTGCTTGTCCTCGAGCAATGCAAACTAACAATTACCTGCCAAGACTTTAATCATCAAAGACATGCTTCAAACTTGAATTCAAACCTCGGAACCGTAGCACAAAGTATGATCACCTTTTAATTTTTCGGATAACACAAAAATTACCCGGAACCAAACAATAGTGCTCGTGACAATGTGTGTGCATAGTTGTGTACAAGTTGATTTTCAAGATTCTATGTGAACAATAGGCTTTTATCAATTTAAGTACCGAGACATTTTTTTATTTTCACTAGAGCCAATTTCGGGCACCTCTAGCAAAGTAAGCAATTTCTCATTTTATTTTAGTCGACTAGAGCCAATTTCGGGCACCTCTAGCAAGAAAGTGCATTTACTACTAGAGCCAGTTTTGGGCACCTCTAGCAAGAAATTAATTTTTAATTTTCAATTTTAAATTTACCCAAATTTTAAGCAACCTAAGTTCACTAAGTTTCTTTCAATCAACAACCCACAACCGTGTAAAAAAAATTCAGCATCATAGTAAAATTCTAAGTTCTTTTCATGCAATCCTAAAATTAAAGGTTCTTTCAATTAAGTGCAGTGGAAAAAATTCATCATTGGATATTCAACAAGTCTTAAGCAATTAAATCCAATTAAAGGAATGGCAAGTAACATATGCAACCTATATGTGATTGCTAAATATAAATGCAACTAAACATGAAGCTAACTAGAAACCAACACCCCCCCCCAAACTTGAGAGAAGCATTGTCCTCAATGCATGTAAGAGTGAAATAAAATTTAAAAGAAATTAAATGAAAAGAGTTAGTCGGAGAGGTCGTCACCTCGAGTGATAAGTTTCCTTCGTGTCGTTTGCTTGATTCATTTTTCAGTCAGTGGTTGAATGCTGGTGCTGCGTGAATAGCATTGCTTTGATTTGATCCATGTTTGCCGATACAGGTTCACTTGCATGGGCATCAGTAGTTTTCGAAGCCATTGTTATTGCCTAGGCATCACCAGTTTCTGTTGTGGTTGTTGTGGCAAGTAGTCGACAGTGAATTTCCTTAGCATGGTGGTTGTGAGTCTTGTTGTGGAAAAGAAAACCTGGAAACTAAGAATAAAATATCTCCTAAAAATAAAATTGAAAATAAAAAGAAAAAGAAAATATTGAAAGGAGAGCATGCTCAGGCATCTCCTAAAGTGACCACTTCTAATGTTACTGTATATCTGAGAAAACTTGAGGAGAGTCATTTCTGATACTTCTTATAGTCCATCCGTACCCTCCATCGGGTGACAAGATTGCCCAAAAAGAGTTGGGCCAATGTGCTCCCAGCTACTCCCTTTTGCATTACCATGGTGGAGGTGTCTTTCTTCTTTGTTCGCTTGTAGTCCATGTATACTCTCCACCTTGCTACTATTCCTGAAGGCACAAATATATTAATAGGAAAAATTATATCCATTCTCAACCATTCAATTGCCTCATTTTTGTCGACTTCTATCATGGTTGGATGTAGCCTTTGTTGTCGTGGCAATTGCTGCTCAAGCCAATTGCTGTGGCAATCAGTTGTCAAATTTTGCTTTAAGTCAAGGGAAGAATCAATTTTCTGAAGAGCTTTATGAATCCAAACACCTTTTTCTTTTGGCCTCTCAAACATCTCCATCAGTAGAGATTTCGATGGCTTCAAATATACCAACCCCGGTTCCCCAAGACATACCTGCAATGGACGAGGTGAGTTTTTAAAGAATTCAAAAGGTTCAACTATTACTTGCTCATATTCCATTGGCAAAGTATTATCATCTCGTTGATCTTGCATGTGGTTGTGTAATTGTCGTGGCAATTGTAGATGAGAGCAATCTACAGATTCTTGTTTCAGCATCAACGTTGTAACCTTTTAGGCATCAGGTTCCTCAGAATTTGTTGTAGTATTGTTGTTCTCAACTACACTGAGTGTTGTCGCGGCATTGCTCTGTTCAGGCTCCTCAATCATTGCCGAGGCAATTTGTTGTTCAGGCTCATCATGTGTTGGGCAGTCTCTCTCATTGGCATCCTCTTGACTTTGAGGTTCTAGTTGTTCCCCACACATCGAAGAGCTTTCTTTTCATTGCTTCTTATCCTCTTGCCTTGGGACGTCAGTATCCCTAGGAATGAATTGTTGGTGCATGTTATCAATGACATATGTTGATCTCCCCAATTGATCTTCTAAATCCCCTAAGGTTGCATCCCACTGAGCTATCCTCGTATCCATAGATTTTGATAGCTCCCGAATCTCTTCAATTGATCCGTCAAGTCTAGCCAAGGAAGCTAGTAATGTTTCCTCCAAGGAATTGGAATGCTCTTGAAAAGGACAACATTGCCATGGCATATCTGTTGATGCGGCAAAATTGTTATGGTAAAAAACATTTTAAGCTTTTTGACCATACCATGAAAAATTTTGCTGCTGGTTTCCTCTATGGTCCTCCATGTAGTTATATGCACCGAAAATGTGAGGGCAATTTTCAAACACATGATGTTCTCCACACATAGCACAAGATTTTTCCACGGTATAAGTTCTTTGGGCTTTTCTCGGTTGGTATAGGTAATCATCAAAGGGTGCAAGGAACTCTTGATTGGATTGATTCATATCTTCCAACATCATCTCTCGAATAGATTGGCTTTTATTTCCCGACATGTTGATGTCCTTTAACTTGTAACGCACCTAATTTTTTTTGATGAAAAAAACAAAAAGAAAAGTTAGTAAAACTAAGAGAAAAAATGCAATAACAAAAACAACTAACACCAATTACCAATCCCCGGCAACGGCGCCAAAAACTTGTTGCGTGTGATAAGTGCTACACAAATGTGCAAGTATACACGTCGCAAGTAATAAAGTGATATGAGTATCGAGTATCGTCTCCACAGGGATTGGTTTGGGCCACTTTGCTTAAGTTACTGCACTGTAAAAATAAAAACACAATTGATAATAGAGGTTTTAATTAACGAGAAAAGTAAAAGCAATAAACTAAAAGAATAGATGAAAGAAAAAGAGAGAATAGGCCAGGTTATCATGAGTTCAGGTGTGATAGCCGATTGGATCGTCTTGGTAAAAGAATGCAAGGGAAACTCAGTTGTCGTGGCAACTTGCACAGCGGGGTTGCCTTGGCAACTAATCGAGGGTTGCCTGGGCAACTAGCTGGGCAACTACTTGGGCGTCTGGGCAGCAACTTCAAGGTTCGGCGGAGCATTCTTCAATGGTTTCTTCTTATCCCTAAGTCGAAACTCTAGCTACTTGTGCATGCCTTGATAATACATCCCTGCGTGAATCAAGGGTGAACAACAACCAATCTTGCACTCCTCTTAGCCTTTGAAATCCTTAACTTATTCCTAAGCAGGATTAATCTTCACCATCAATAGATTGAATAAAGACCATACTCATTCGTTTCTTGAATCTAACTCTCCCGATATTCGATAAATAGATGAAGTTACGAGATCTTCTCCCAATTCACTCGCAAACAAGAATAAGAACCAAGAATGAGTAAACCTTGAATTAAAAGTGCAAACTCTTATTACCTAAACAAAATCCAATTGTTTTTCACAACAACAAAACACAATAACCCCAACCAATCAAGTTAGTTCATGGTTGGGTTCAAAAGATATACAAAGAATAATCCCCAAACCATGAATCTAATGGAAGCAAAGAAGAAGAAGAAGAAATCGAACTCTCTCCCCCTTGTTATCTTGTCGAAATTTCTCTCCTCTTGCCCTATGGAGTTGTCGAAAATCCTCTCTCCTTGCTCTCCATGATTGTTGAAATTCCCTTCTTATTTATAGGGCTAGGGCAAAGTCCTTCTTTGAGGAGGAAGTTAAGTTGGAATTAAATTATCTTTAGAGAATATAATTCTTTATTATAATTGTATTCCTACTAGAACTTCTCCTATCTTCTTGGAATTTAATTCTTCTTTAATCTCTGCATGGAAATCAAATTTCTTTGGGTTTGGGCTTTGCTCCACGTCATCTTGGGCTTATCTAGTCATCAATTTCGACTACTATATCACCTTTGCTCTTGTCGACAATTGCCATGGCAGCTGGCTCGGCGTCTCCTTCATGCATTGCCCTGGCAACTGGCTCAGCATATCCTTCATGCATTGCCCTGGCAACTAGCTCTAGCCTTGCTTTGGCAAGTGATCCTGCACACACACAAAAACACACCAAAGCAACATCTTTTTCCACAAAAATCACCAAGTTATGTAACCAACGCAGAGATCCTTGGGGCGTAATTTTTCCATTTGAAAATAGATATCAGATAGATTTCAGGATAGAATTAAAAGACTTGGAAATATAAAGGGGACTAGGTTCGTAATTTTCCCAAGGGGCGAGACCGTTTCGAAAATACTCAAAACGCGGGATGACTTATGATGTAATTAGACCAATTTTAATTGGAGATTTAATTATAAATCCCCTAACCGGCCTCCCCTCTCCCCCTTTTCTTATTTTTTTAGCCCTGATATAACACTCCCCATTCTCTCTCATTTTTCTCTCAAATATCCAAACTCAAACCCTTGAGGAACCCAGAAACCGGTGACTCTTCGCCGTCCTTTCCGCCGCAACCTTCTCTTCAACCCGAACTCAAAACACAACTTAGATTACCAGAAAAGACTCCCTTTTTTTCTAGATCTAAGAAAATACGAGGATGAAAACCATATTTTTTTTAAAACGAGACTTAAAAGGATCTCTCCCCTTTTCAGTTCACCTTGTTCAGATTTTGAGAAACTAATGCGGCTTATTACTGACGAGGGAAGACCCACAGACAACTAAGGTAAAGATCTTATCCGCCCTTCTTCCTTTCTTTTTCGCTTCTTTTTTTTTGCATGCATGCTGTGGAGTAAGGAAAAGAAAGAGGAGTTACCACTGAGACTTTGTGCTTCTTTTTTATTTTTTTTGTAACTGATTACAACTGGACTGTCTTACAAATTACTTGTTTCATACATATATCCCTATTTTTCGGTTTGGTAGCAAGTACTGTAAAATACATTTTTTAGATATGAAATGATACTGACATCGCCTCTTTTTTGGTGATTTTTGATATATCTGGTAATCCTGAACGCGGTGGTTGGAGGCCTGCATGGTGGAAGCATGGTGGCGGTGTGGGGGAGATGTCTTCGGCCAAAGGCGTTCTCGATCGTTGGATCAGATTCGATCTAACGGTTGGGATAGCTTGAAGAATGCACGGTCCATATGAAACCTCGATCGGTGGAACGGCTACAGATCGTGATACGTAGAGCGCAGCAGTCGAGGAGTTATGGCGCGTGGGAGATCGAAGGGTCCGCGCGTGGATCGAACGTGCGCGTGGCATCCGAACGGTCCGGCGTGTAATACACGCGGCCTGCTGGATAACTTCCATCTTTGATCGTGGCCGTTGGATCAACATTTTGATCCAACGGCTCCTGGTTGGCTGCACAAGGGGAAAACACTAGGGTTAGATATAAGATATGGATTTGGTCGGTTGGGCCTGTAACTTAATTTTGTACTTGGGTCTTATATTTGTATAAAGACTGGACCTTAATTATTATTATTTATTTTTTGGGGTTTATAATTTATGGATTTCATTTTAAGCTAGTCCATTAATAATGATAATATTAATAATAATACAAACACACACACACATACATACAATACGTGTACATGCAAAACACTAATATTTAATGACATACAAGCATGCATACGTATACATACGGACACATACATATACCAATATATATATACTCACACACCGACTCTTGTAGATATATACTTTATATATACATACATCATACATGCAAATTAATCAAATATTCAAACAGTAACATACGAGCATACATATAAATGATTACTAATACGTACATATATATGCACTCACAGATATCGCACCTATACATTTTTATTTTACTGACACTCATGCAATAATAGTATTAATTATATATTAGCACAATATTTACAAATTAGATAAAAATGAGTGATTACAGCTATCAATCCTATGGCCGGCCAACTATATCCGATAACATTTTAAACCACATCACTTGCCAATTTTAGACTCTTGAAGTGAAAATGCTGGCAAAAGTGGCAAAAGGTATATGTTGGGAAACTATAAAAACGTTCCAAGATGAGTCTTTTGCGTGCAAGTATACACAGTCTGCAAGTAATACAGCTGGTAAGCTGATTATCGATCCTACAGAGATTGACTTGGAATTCAATTGACTTGATTGTTACTTGCCTTAAGAAAAGTGATTTGATTTGAAGTTTGTTTTAAAAGCAATTAAAAAGAAAATGAATGAAAGTAAAGTAAAGTAAAGACGTTGGCAAGGAAGGTGCTTTAATGAATGATGAGCGCTGGCAGGGAATGCCTGGTTTTCACGCTATTCATGTTGTGCCAGCTTTAATAACAACCTGTCTTGGCATTGTTTGCCGAGCATATTCAAAATTAGCAAAGCCTCTCTCGATGGTCATTGCCTTAAATTGATCATGTAAAAACCCTTATATCTCTATAGTGCTTGTTTTTAAATAAACCAATTTTATTAAGATCCAATCTATACTCCTAAGGGGTAGATTTCACTCCCGAAGTAAGTTCATCTACTTGAATGACTCCTCTCAAAGCTTCTCTCCTCGGTATTCAACAACTTATTTGTTGCCACCGCAAGTCTGTTAAGATATTGAGGCACGATAGGCTAACAGTGCTAGCTCTCGCTTAGCATAGTATTTAGGAAATATTAAAGTATGCCGAATAGTGAAAACATTGCCAAGGCAGATTTGTTATTAAAAACTAAAACATAAAAATAGCGTTCAACACAAACATCCCCCACCAACTATTAAATTAGTTCATGGTGAGGGATTTAACCAACAACCCACAAACATTTTCAAAATACATCATCATTAAAAACAAAATAAATAACTTGAAAAAGAGAATGGGCTAGAAGGGGTCTCTCGATGCAGCCATTTAAGATCCAGGCTTCTCGGCCAAGCTGGTCAGACCACCTTCCTAGGTGCAGCCGTTGTCAATCGTCATACACCAACTCATCACGATCCAATCTTCTTCAATCCCCCCTAAAGTATAGCTTGGTTGGTGTTTAAATAGGCGTGCGAGGAAGGGATAGGATTAGCTCTTCAAATTTTGAACTTCAACTGCCCAATGGATAAGGTATTATCTTCTTATCTAAATTTGAATGAGAGCTGATCAGGCTAGGGTTGACATCATACTGCCAACGCTGCCATGGCATCCAAGCTTGGCATGAATCTGCCAACAAGTCTTGGCACCATCTTATCCACTATGTTTTTTGGAGATTGTTCCAATTGCTATTTTTTTGGAGCCTGATCATGTCCTATTTTTCGGGGTCCAACAGCATCTTGGCGTGGCATCAAGTTCACTTCTCTACCCTCATGTGCTTGGCATTGTCTGGTTCATCTATGCCAACAGCACTCGGCATTCTCTCTGGCATTCCTTCCTGTGGTACTTTTTTGGGCCAAATCCTATGCCAAACCTGCAAATTTGCCAACAAAACAACCCTTCGCACTGGCATAGACAAAACTCTAAACTCCTTATGCAAATGCATGATTCTAACATCCTAGTGCAACTAAATGTACCTAAAAACAAGCAAAAGCAATGTAAGATTGCCGTTAAAAACAATACTTTTGGAAAGGTAACACCAATATAATTCACAACTAACCATGTACCTCACTATTTTCATATACATCAATACAAAACCTTTTTTCTCAAAGCTACAAACCATAATTTAAACACAAGCATAAATCACATATTTATATGGATCACTTACCACTTGCACCCATCATCATTTCATGATTAAAACAGTATTAAACATACTTCAAAACATGCTTTAACAGTAGGTACCATTCAAAACAAGTGCATAAACCATTTCGTAAAAGCACAACCTAGAGTGAAAACCACTTTATATTTACTTCCAAGTTTAAACCAGTGTTTCAAGCTAATTTTAAACCCCAAAAACCATCTTTAAACCATTTCAAAGCTGAAACCCACGTTCTCACTCACCGATATGCGAAACCTCAATTCGCTGACCTGAATTCAAGTGTTTGAAGCCTCTAAAGCTCCATCGATAGCTTTCGGACTAGCCTCCCCTATTTTAACCACATAAAAATAGAGGATTAATGCATCTCAATGCATTCAAACACTGCAATAACATTCCTTCCAAACCTCAACAATTCCTTCACAATTACCCAACCACAACAACTGAAATCATCATTAACTCCTTCCAAACACAACCCAGCCATAAACTATCAATCTAACACTTCCGTTAACATCAATCAACACTCAAAACATGATTACTTCATCCTTATATCTCCAGCAACTAAACAACCAACACAACACCTCACAAACACAAATCTAACAACCTAAATAATTAGGGATTCATGGAGTTTTCGGGATTCCAATGTTAAAAAACAACTTATCAACATTATAAAACATCCAATACATGTTTAAAATCAATCATCAACACTGAAAAACAGATCCAATAAGAATCTTCTTCACTTTCATCAAATATACCCAATTAAATTAAATAATCATCATAAAAACATAAAATCATATTATAAATCTTAAATCAATGATCAAATACTTGGGAATATCAATAAAGAACTATTCAATAGAGGAGAAAAACAAACCTTACCTCTATTGCGTGATTTCTCCCTCAATTGATTGATTAAAGCTTGAAAAAAATAATGAGATTTTGTAAATTAAAGATGAATAATCATTTATAAATCAAAAGTTCAAGAAAAAAGATCTTTCACCTTTGAAATTTGATGAAAACAAGAGTGTTTGGCAGAGTAGAAGTGAAGAGAAAAATTGAGAGAAAAGTTTACGTCAAATCTTTATAAAATCAATAACTACCTTTTAATATTAAAACCCCTTTTTTATTAATTAATAAAACACATGTTCAAAATCCTTAATTGAGGGAAGAAACCACCAGACAAAGTTTGGTAAAATAGCTCCTTAAGGATTCTAGGAATTTGACCCTTTTACAAACGATTCGCCATTTAAAAACAGTTTTAAAAATTTACATTTTGGTCACCAACAAAAATGTCACCCTTCCGATTTCAATTTCCTCGAATTGGTTTCACCAATATTATCTATATATTAAATAATAATTTTTAACCATTTTTCCATATTTTAACTTACTCAAAAATATTTATTCCTAAATCTGACTCGAATCCCTAAACAGTCCACTAGACCATCTAACTAGTCCTTAAACCGCTAGGCCCAAAACCGGGGAGTTACAACTCTCCCCCACTTAAGAAATTTCATCCTCAAAATTTACCTGGAGGGAACAGATGCGAAAACTATTTCAACATATCCGATTTGCTTTCCCACGCGGCCTCATCAACACCGCGGTGCCTCCACAACACCTTAACAAGCTCAACCGTCTTGCCACGCAGAACCTTACTGCTGGTGTCAAGGATCTCCACCGATTATTCATCATAAAATAAATTCGGCCTCAGCTCAATATCCTCTACTTTCATAACATGCGATGGATTCGACCGACACCTCTCAACATCGACACGTGAAACACATCATGAATCCTCTCCAACTCAGGAGGTAACCTCAAACGATATGCAACTGGACCCAGACGCTCAACGATCTCATATGGTCCAATAAACCTCAGACTAAGCTTCTCTTTTCGCCCAAAACGCATCACCTTCTTCCAAGGTGACACCTTCAAAAACACCTGATCACCAACAATATCTTCTATATCTCCGCGCTTCAAATCTGCGTAGGATTTCTGACGATCCGAAGCCGCTCTCAAGCGCTCATATATCACTTTCACTTTTTCATTGGTGTCTTTCAACACATCAGTCATTGAAACGTATTTTTCCCCAACCTCAGCCCAATACAACGGTGTACGGCACTTCCTACCATACAAAGCCTCGTATGGTTTCATCTGTATACTAGCCTGATAACTATTATTATAAGCAAACTCCACCAAAGACAACTATTTTTCCCATGTTCCTTGGAACTCAATAATACAACACCTCAACATATCCTCCTAGACTTGAATCACACGCTTCAACTAACCATCCGTCTGAGGATGATATAAAGTACTAAAATTTAGTCGTGTTCCTAGAGCACGATGCAAACACTCACAAAACCTTACTGTAAAGTGTGGATCTCTATCTAAAACTATGGATTTGGGCACCCCGAGCAAACGCACAATCTCAGAAATGTACAGATCGGCCAACCTATCCAAGGTATACGTTGTATGAACTGGCACAAAATGCGCACACTTTGTAAATCGATCAACAATCAACCAAATGGAATCCTTTTTGGTCGGTGTCAAAGGCAACCCAGACACAAAATCCATGGTGATTCTTTCCTATTTCCATTCAAGTATCCTCAATGGTTGTAACAACCCGGAAGGAAACTGGTGCCCAACCTTTACTCAATGACATACCAAGCATCGAGCAACAAAATCAGCCACATCTTTCTTCAAGCCAACCCAATAGTACTCTTCCTTCCAACCTCGATACATCTTAGTACTACAGGGATGCATAGCAAAAGGACTAGCATGCGCTTCGGTCAAAATGGTACGCCTCAAATCTTCATCATCAGGCACCACAATCCGACCTTTATAACACAATACCACATCATCATTAAAATGAAAATCCGTAGGACTTCCATCTATGATATCCTTTATAAGAGGTACCAAACTCTCATTATGCGGTTGTTTTTTTAATCAACTGTGACAAGAAAGGTTTCACTTGCAACTCAGCCAATAACCCGCCGTCATGCGTCACACTCAACCTAGCAAACATAGCCCTCAACTCAACAACAGCTTTTCTACTCAAAGCATCAGCCACCACATTAGCTTTGCCCGGATGATACTCGATGGTCAGATCATAATCTTTAAGCAACTCTAACCATCTTCGTTGCCTAAGATTTAACTCTTTCTGTGACATCAGATACTTCAAACTATTATGATCCGTATAAACTACACATTTCTCACCATAAAGGTAATGCCTCCAGATTTTCAAATCAAAAACAACTGCGGTGAGTTCGAGGTCATGAGTAGGGTAATTATGCTCATGCACCTTCAACTGTCTAGATGCATATGTAACTACCTTATCATCCTACATCAGCATGCAACCGAATCTAACATAGGACATATCACTATAGACAACAAACTTTTTCCCTGATTCTGGTTGAATCAAGACCGGAGATCGTGTCAAAGCTTCATTCAACCTTTCAAAAACCTACTGCCTATCCTCTGTCCACTCAAAACGAACGTTCAATTGTAACAACTTGGTCAAACGAGCAGCTATACTGGAGAACCCATCAATAAACCTACGGTAATAACTGGCCAACCCTAGGAAACTTTAAACCTCTAACACAGATTTAGGCACTTTTCAACTCATCACGGCCTCAATCTTGTGCGGATCAATACTAATCCCCTCGGACGACACCACATGTCCAAGGAAAACAACCTCTCTAAGCCAGATAATCTATACACAGATCAAACATATCATCAATCTGCGGCAAATGATACTTATTCTTTATCGTCAACTTATTCAATTGTCGGTAATCTATACACATCTGCAACGTACCAACTTTCTTTTTCGCAAATAACACCGGTACACCCCACGGTGAAATACTTGGTCTAATAAACCCTCGATCAAGCAACTCTTGCAGTTGCATTTTCAACTTCTTCAACTCCTTTGGGGCCATGTGATATAGAGCAATTGACATTGGTCCCATATCTTTATAAATCTCAATGCCAAACTCACCTCTCGATCCGGTGGCAACCCTGACAACTCTTCTGGAAAAATACCCGAAAACTCGCATACATATGGATATCCTGCACCCTCAACTCCTTCGAACTAGGATTCATAATGTAGGCTAAGAAAGCCTGACATCCAGAATCCATCATTTGTCTCGATTCTAAAGCTGAAACAGCATTAGACAAGAACTTAGCATTTTCACCTACAACCACCACCTCAAAATCATCAAACAACTTTAGGGATATCCGTTTGGTCTCAAAATCTACCACAGCCATATAATCGGTCAACCAATCCATTCCCAAAGTAACATCAAAACCATGGAATGGAAACTCCATCAAATCCACGACAAACACTTGACCCTGAGCTATCAGCGGACATCTATGATACAACTTTCTAACCACGACTATCTATCCAAGAGAACTGGTTACTCTAACACCCACATTATGAATTTTAACAGGTATATTAAGCAATTGTGCATACTCACTCAAGATATATGAATGGGTAGAACCAGAATCAACCAATGAATACAGCGGTAAAGACTGTAGAGTGAATGTACCTACAACCACATCAGAGTCATTGCGACACTCACAGTGCGCATACACTCTAGCTAGTCCACCCCTCTCAGGCTGGATAGCAACCGTATGTGCCACAGTCCTCTGTCCACCATACCTGCACTAAAACTAGCCACGACCACAACCATGGCCTCTTCGCGGAGCAACAACAGGTGTAGCAACCTGCCCACCTCCAGCTAACAAAGGACAATCACGTCTCAGATGGTCGCTAGACCCACAACTCCAATAAGCATTAGCTACAACAGCCGCAGGTACCTGACCCTCTCTGGCCAAAAGTAGGCAATCTCGCCTTAGATGATCATGTGATCCGTAAGCCCAATAGGTATTATGCAGAGCTCTAACCTGAGTACCCTGCCCCTGCGCTCCACACCCAACAGCACCTCCACCGCGCCTCTGGTCAGAGCGATACCTCATGTCACGGTATCTCTTGGCTTGACCACTGCCAAATCTAGAATCTGCCGCTCTCTTACCAGAGCTAAAGCCTCGAGACCCAGAAGCTAAACCAATGTTTTGCTCGATATCCTTGTCTTACCTAACCAATACGTCAAAATTTGTATAATCAACAGCAAGCATGTAAATCTTAACCTCCTGCACCAGCCTATAGTGAAAATAATCACATCGCTGATGCTCGTCAGGAACCAACTCAGGTACATACCAGCTCAACCTCACAAACTGTACCTTATACTCAAAAACAAACATACCACCTTGTACTAGGCCATAAACTCTCTCTTCCTTTCATCTAGATACCGGACCCCCATGTACCTTTTTAGAAAAGCAACACAAAAGAATTTCTAGGATATATCCTCAGGTTCCATCCTAGCTGTCATGGTATTCCATCAGCTATAAGCATCTCCCTGCAACAGGGACATAGCACAACCCAACTTACAGGCATTCGTACAACTCATCTGACCTAATATCCTATCTATACTAGCCAACCAATCCTCAGAAGCCTCTGGTGCTAGACCACGAAACTCAACTCTGCCCAAACTGTGAAAAATGCTCTAACGATAAACTCATCTGCCCAACCACTGGTACCGACACATGAACACCCACAACTGCGGACTGAAAAGCACCAATCAAGGCCTAAATCAACGGCGCCATGTCACCCATCCCTGGCCCAACTATAACAAGTGGTACTTGCTCCACTTCCGCAAGTGGATTAGGTGGAGGCGGCGGCAACCCTTTAAGAGGTATGACATCCTCTTTATTTCCCTGCCCAACGGCAGCAGTAATCGTACCAGATCGTAACTCTCTTCTCGATCCCATCATGTTAAAAATATATCTAAGGCATGATATTTCACCAAAACAAAAAAAATCAGGCTAGCTTAAAATAAGGATCCAAGACTTTCATTTCAAAACCAAAACATTTCAGACTATAACAATAAGGTAATGGGTTTCCCAAACTTTCCCTCAACATAGCATAAAGCAACCAACATGCATATTACAGTCACCGTGCATAGCAAACAATATATTACAACCTACAACAACATTAAAACAACCATGTCAACTCCCAATTATCATAAACCTGGCTCTGGTACCACCAAATGTAATCCCCTCGACCCGACCTAGTCTCAAGATCGAACAGAGCAAGCTACATTAGGTTTACCGAGGTAAACCGTGAAGAAGAACTCGAAACGTGTCCATTTTTTCTTTTATCTTATCTAGATACAAATTATTATCCTATGTGTTCATATTAACCACAGGTGGAAACTTAACTCAATCGGGCATCGAATCAATATCCAATTGGGTACAATTGCAATTTCAGATAACTATAAGGACTTAACCCCTTTTTATGTTACCAACCTTTAATTAGTCCAGTTTCATGCATATGTGTCAAAACTCGGTTCAAAACGATCATCCATACTCAAACAATTGCATCCACAATATTCAAGGACTAAAACGTAAGAAAACAAAATTTCAGAACATCCAAATAACTAAAATAATTGACATCTATATCCCTACGATAATGGGGTGTATCGATACGCTTTTCCTGATTAAAAATCCCCAATTCTAGAAGCTCAAAATTGCATCCATACGCTTACGTATACCGATACGCCTTGTCCAAAAATGTTATCCCGTATCGAAATTGTTTATCGCGTACCGAAACGCTGGTCACAAATGGCCTAAGCCCGTACCGAAACGCTAGCCCGCGTACCAGAACACTATGTCTGAAATGGCCTATCCATACCGATACAGAGATACGCATACCGATACGTCTGGACCTGAAATGTCCTTTTTTGCTGATTTAACATGCTTTTGAAGATACCAAAACACCCTAACATGCTTCTAACATGCATCCAACACATTTAAAGGTAAAACTTCAGCAAGACAACACAGATTCATCAATAATTCATGGCATCTTGCATCAAATGTAAAACTAGAGGCATGTTTCCTAGAAGCCAATCAAAGCACAAATCTCAAAACCAACGCAACCAATAATCCAAAATGACCAATTACAAACCAAGAGCAGCAAAACAACATTGCTCAACAGGGAGTTTATCAAATCATCTCCCGAAACAACAACGGAAACCCCATTGGCCTTATTACTTATAATCTAATTTGAAACATACTTTTAGTACCAAGTCTTTAGCAATCCCTTGCTTTCTTGTTGCCTTCAAGTCTTTAATTATCTGCATTGATGGACAAAAAGAGCATAAGCACACTAGGCTTAGTGAGGAGTACTCAAAAGCAAAATACCATCAATGCGTTTAAAACCATTTCCCAACAACACATTGAAATCTCATTTCAACCATCTTTTAGACATCACTTAAAACATCATTTGAAATATCACGCCTTTCGAACCATGCACTTAACACTTTCAAAAACCAGCATATTAAACCTATGTAACATGTATCATTAACCATCAGCAAATTTCATTGCTAAACCTCAATTTAAGCCTTCCCATGCATAACAAACCATATGCAAAGCTTAAAGAGTAAACATGTATAAATCACATTATACAACATAAACCAATACTTGACACATCCACAATTATATTGGCTTACAAGTGATCATAACCAAGTTCATTTACCAAACTAGTTCATCGGATACACGGATTCAACAACTGTCTTCTCAACAGTTCAAGTCATCTCAACCAGAATAGCGATACAATCACAATCGTGGTACATTAACAATCAAGTACAATTACAACTCACGGGGACACCAACTCCAATCATTGGTTAGATGCTTAACCCACTAACGAGAGTTTTCGGTACCATATAACCTCTCAACCGTTAGGGTACTTGGATAGAGTATTCGGTACACCGCATAAAACCCCTCAACACCCAATGAAACTTATTTTATAGTGCACTATCAATCCTATGGCTGGCCAACTATATCCGATAACATTTTAAACTACATCACTTGCCAATATAATTCACAACTAACCATGAACCTCATTGTTTTCATATACATCAATACAAAACCTTTTTCTCAAAGCAACAAACCATGCTCTAAACACAAGTATAAATCACATACTTACATGGATCACTTACCACATGCATCTATCATCATTTCATGATTAAAACAGTATCAAACATACTTTAAAACATGCTTTAACAGTAGGTACCATGTAATTCAAAAAAATGCATAAGCCATTTCGTAAAAGAACAACCGAGAGAGAAAACTACTTTATACTTCTTAGTTTAAACCAGTGTTTCAAGCTAAGTTTAAACCCCCATAAACCATCTTTAAACCATTTCAAAACTGAAACCCACGTTCTCACTCACCGATACGCAAAACCTCAATTCACCGACGTGAATTCAAGCGTCCGAAGCCTCCAAAGCTTCACCGATAGGTTCCGGACCAGCCTCCCCTATTTTAACCACATAAGAGAAGAGGATTAATGCATCTCAATGCATTTAAACACTGCAACAATATTCCTTCCAAACCTCAACAATTCCTTCACAATTACCCAACCACAACAATCGAAATCATCATCTAACTCATTCCAAACATAACCCAGCCACAGACTATCAATCTAACACTTTCGTTAACATCAATCAACACTTAAAATAGGATTACTTCATCCTTATATCTCCAGTAACTAAACAACCAGCACAACACCTCACAAACACAAATCTAACAACCTAAATAATTAGGTATTCATGGAGTTTCGGGATTACAATGTTAAAAACAACTTATCAACATTAAAAAACATCCAATACATGTTTAAAATCACTCCTCAACAATGAAAAACAGATCCAATACGAATCTTCTTCACCTTCATCAAATACACCTAATTAAATCAAATAATCATCATAAAAACATAAAATCAGATTATAAATCATAAATCAAGGATCAAATACTTTAGAATATCAATAAAGAACCATTCAATAATGGAGAAAAATGAACCTTACCTTTATTTGTGATTTCTCCCTTAATTGATTGGTTAAAGCTTGAAAAACACAATATTTCAATGAGATTTTGTAAATGAAAGATGAAGAATTATTTATAAATCAAAAGTTCAAGAAAATAGATCTCGCACCTCTAAAATTTGTTGAAAACAAGAGTGTTTGGTAGAGTAGAAGTAAGGAGAAAAGTTTACGGCAAATCCTTATAAAATCAATAACTACCTTTTAATATTAAAACCCTTTTTTATTAATTAATAAAATACATGTTAAAAATCCTTAATTGATGGAAGAAGCCACCAGCCAAAGTTTGGTAAAATAGCTCCTTAAAGATTCTAAGAATTTGACCCTTTTTACAAACTAGTCACCATTTAAAAATAGTTTTAAAAATTTACATTTTGGTCACCAACCAAAATGTCACCCTTCCAATTCCAATTTCCTCAAATTGATTTCACCAATATTATCTATATATTAAATAACAATGTTTTAACCATTTTTTCATATTTTTAACTTACTCAAAAATATTTATTCTCAAATCCGACTCGAATCCCTAACCCGATCAACCAGACCATCTAACTAGCCCTTAAACTACTAGGCCCAAAATTGGGGTGTTACATGGATAGAGTTTCGGCATGACTCTAAAAGGTGAGCTTTACAGTCCACTATATGCGGTTAGGTTCTAGAGTAAAAGGTACCCTAACTGTCGCTAGGACATCGATTTGGGAGGATATGAGTCCTTATACCATACAGAGGTGAGGATCCCACGAAATATAAGAATCGTATCTCATAATCGAATCACAATCCCATACGAAGGTGAATACCCCACGAAAGAAAGTAACCACTCCCACTTATTGAGGGACGAAGCTCGGGAAGATAACTCCAGCATGACTCTAAAAGGTGGGCTCTACGGTCCACTATATGCAGTTAGATTTTCTAGAGTAAAAGGTACTCGAACTATTGCTAGGATATCGATTCGTAGGATACGAGTCTTTATACAATACGAATGTGAAGACCCCACAAAATATAAGGATCGTATCCCGTAAATGAATCACAATCCCATACGAAGGTGAATACCCCACGAAAGAAAGTGACCACTCCCACTTATTGAGGGACGGAGCTCGGGAAGAGAGCTCATGCATAAATGACAATTTATAGCAAACAAAGGTAGAGATTAAAAATTAAATTAGACCGAATTTAAATTCTCCTTCATAAATATGATACGAACCCATCTAAGTCTTGACTCTTTTTTTTGTAAAAACAAAAAAAATGTCCCCATCAGAGTCGTCATGTTGTAGCGACTAAAAGAATCCGAAGATGTTTTCTTTTTTGTCTTAAAAAATTGGTTTTATGGATAATTCTTGAAAAAATTCTTGTTTTTAAATAAAGTTGGGGAGTCGTCACCGGTCACTTGGATAAGGTAGACCGGACACCAAAAGATGACCAGAGAAAAATGGGTTCAGGAGTCGGTTATGTGTGGGGAAGGTTTTGCACCCCCACCACGCCCAAAAATTGGTACCTAAGGGTTCGTATCATATTTACAAAGAAAAATGAAAATTCAAATCTAATCTAATTGTTGGTCCCTAAAAATGCATTCATCATGACCATACCATTCTAATATAAAAGTCCTCGCAATTTATGGTACCAAAAAGAGATGACACTCGAAGACTCGGGATGAAACTCTTAGTAGGATACCGAAATTTTGAAGCCTAATTCTAAATGTCAAGTCAAATAAAACATGATGAAAATGCACATCTAGATGTGAAAAATAATACTAAACATAACACACACTTTAACAAACTTAATACAAACAAATAAATATGTATGAGTGCATAGAGAATATACTTAGAATAAACGAAACGAAATATAGCATATAAAGCAAGAAAACACGCGCACACACATATATATTAGAAAATTTATAATTATATATTTGTACTTAACATCTACATATACATATGCATAGAATAAAATAGATATATAATATACTATGTACTAAAAACAAAAATTACCATACTTATACGTAATAATATAGATATATAATATAGATAATATATAATATATATATATAATTACAGTCGGAAATAACAAAGGATTAAAATGAATACGGAATAAAATTAAAGGGTCTAAAGAAGAATTAAGCCATCATTCTCGGTCTAAATCAGCAAAATAAGGATGAAATTGAAAAATTTTAAAAACTTTCAGGGACCGCTGAAAGGAGTCCTCTAGGGAAGAGGTCCTTAAATGGGTAATTAACCCACTTTTGAGAACGGTATAAAATCCAAATTTCACAAACCGAAATCATTTTTCTCTTTTTTTTTTTTGTAAAACGGATCAAATAGCCTTCCCTGAAATTCTCTGTAATATTCAACCTAAATTCAAAGAGTTCATGAGTGTTCTTTGAAGAATCCAAAATTTGGCTAGTGTCCGTTGCAACGGTCGTCATCTACTATCGTTGGTTGTCGTTCGCCAGCGTCGACGAATTTAAAATTTAAACTTAAACCACCAACAAACATGACTGATGGTAGTTGGTGGGTTAGTGTCGTGGCGCTGAGGTGGTCGGTGATGTGGCCAAAAGCCAATAATCACGTGGGGATGTGAAGAGTTACGCCGCTGGATGCTAGGGTTTAGAAAACCCTTCACCTTCAGTCACATTTAGGATATGGGCGTTGACGTTTGGGCCTCAGTGTTGGGTCATGAAATTGGGTAACAGGGTAGCTGATTTTTTTTATGTAAATTTAGACTGATTATATATATAATATGGACTGTTTTAATCATTTATGAATCGGTTTATTTATAGTATATATAATAAGCAATAATAAAGCCAGAATGAAATTTAGTGATTACAATAACAAGTGTTAAAAGAAAATTGAGTACCTAATAATAAGTACCAGAAAGAAAATTAAATATTAAGAGTATGTCCCTAATAACAAATATTAGAAGAAAAAATAGGCCCCTAATAACAAGTACTGAAAAAATGGATCCCTAATAACAAATATTAGAAAAAAATTGAATTTCAATAGTAGACCCCTAATAATAAAAATTGGAGAAAAAATTGAACCCCTGATAACAAGTATTGAAAAATTAGATCCTTAATAACAAGTATTAGAAAAAAAATTGGGTCTATAATAACAAGTATTGGAAAAAATTAAATTTCAAGAGTATGTGTATGTCCCTAATAACAAATATCCAAAAAAAATTACTCTTAATAACAATTATTGAGAAAAATTAGACCCATAATAACAAATATTAAAAATGTGAATTTTAGGAGTAGGTCCCTAATAAAAAATATTGGATAAAAAATTGAACCCTAATAACAAGTATTGAGAAAATTGAGGCCTAGTAACAAGTATTGAAAAAATTGGACTCAAATAACAAATATTGAAAATTTTGAATTTTAAGAGTAGACCCTAATAACAGATATTAGAAAAAATTCGAGCCCCTAATAACTAGTGTTAAAAAAAATAGGCCCTAATAACAAGTATTAAAAAATAGAAACTTAATAATAAATATTAAAAAATTATCAGAATAGACCCTTAATAATAAATATCGAAAAGACTTAAACTATAGTATCAAATTTTAGAAAAATTGGACTATGGGCTGGATTTTGTACTTTTCTTTCTTGAGATTTAAAGTTTTATTGTATTTTATTTGTATTTATTTAATAAAACTGACAATTAAAAATACTAAAATTATATGCATTTATGAAAGTTTCATATTTAAAATTCTAACCAATAATTTCAAACGAAACGATGAGTATATTTTAATTTTCTCTTGTAATGCTTTTCTGCAGAGACGGAGTCAGAGCTAAGACTCGAGTGATTAATTTATATTTAATTATTTTTAAAATGAATTATATAAATAAAAAGTAAAAGAAAATTGTAAGTGAAGGACAAAGCCCAAAGCATCCGGGGTACGATGAGAATGTTTGGAGGATTGTTGATAAATTTTGGGGTACGCAACGTATGAAAAATTTTTTATGGTTGGTATGTTGTGACAAAGTCATAAAGAATCAAAAGAGAATTCGACAATATTTATCTACTGGTGCTCGGTGTGATCTCTGTGGATCTGATATCGAGGATGTAGATCATGTTTTTCGTAAGTGCCCGCAAGCATTCCTTGTTTGGAAAGAAATTATAAAGGCGGATAGGCTGCATGAATTTATGCGACTTGATGTTAAAAGCTGGGGAAAGCTCAATTTGACTAAACCAACGATGTTTGCACGGGAAGCATCTAATTGGGATCTCATGTTTGGAGGGGCATGTTGGTATATTTGGTTGCATCAGAATTCCAGGATCTTTGATGATGCACAAGATGATGATCGAAAGTCTGTACAGGAACATTCACAGGCTTGGTTAGTCTCCTCGACAACCGCTGTGGGAGTGCCGGGACCGGCTATTACTTTATCCCTCGAAGCTGGCCGTGGACCGGCTAGGTGGTGTCCACCTCCTGCGGAATGGGTGAAGATTAATTTCGATGGTGCAAGCTGTAATGGTTATGGGTATATGACGTGTGGTGGCCCTATCCGGCATCATACAAGGATGAGGATTACGGATTTTGGTAAATATATAAAGGTTTGTTCGGTTTTAGAAGCTGAATTATGGGGTGTTTATCTTGGCTTGTTATGTGCGTGAGAAGCTGGGTATCGTCATATTATACTTGAGATGGATAGCTTAGAGGTTGTGGATATCCTTCGGATTGGATCATCTTCACTTACTACATGTTTATTGGGTCATTATTTCGTGCAATTGCGTCAGAGACAGTGGACTGTTCATTTACAATATATTTCAAGGGATAAAAATTGTGTGGCGGATACGTTAGCTAAATTAGTGGCGTGCTATAGTGTGGATGTGTCTTTTCGGGATACTCCTTCGACTCGAGTTATCCTTTTGCTTCATAATGATGTGTTAGATCATATGTAATTTGGATTCTTTGTTATCGGTGTGTTAGCATGTGTACTCTTTTTCTCTAACTAAATTAAAAAAATTAATAAAGCATGTGTTAACATATAAGGTCTAGAATTTTTACTTAATGAAATCACACCTCTTTTCATCAAAAAAAACCCAAAGCATCCACTACAAACACCGAGAAAGCCAAATATGGCAGGAAAATATTACAAAATCTAATGTCACAGACATGTCCCTTTTACTCGGTTGGCATGCCGTGCGGCACTTGAACTGGTGTTGCCCAGACAAGTCAGCCTTTCTCATGCCCCTTTGTCCAAAGATTTATCTCGGTCTAGCCTTCTCAGGGTCACAATGCGCTAGGGACTTTGGAGTATCGGATCCCGCAGGGCCTAGCGACAGCTGCACTCCAACCCCGTACTTCAGCCACGAGCGCAATATGGGGCCCTATGGCCCCAAACCGTCCCTAGGTATTTCTCCCAAGGAGACAGTGCGCCAACCACTAGGCCTCACTGCCCGCACACCTAGGCCCCACATGGGCCTAGGAGTAGGTCACTTACACCAAGGAAGCTCGGTCGCTAGCCCAGGCGAGGGGGTGGAGACCTGACACCGGACCACTTCCCTCTAAAGAGCTAAATAAACTTACCATGAATGTCGTGAGTAGACGTTGCTTCGTCCCAAACGAGGACACTTTCTGGATAGGGCCTTCATCGTCTTCCCAAAGCATCTTAACTTGCACCCTTGACTTGGTAGCTCCTCAAGGATTGCTCATATCATCGCTCGGTCCACCATTGCTAGATCCTAAATGGGCTTGTCAAGGCAGGATCGCAATACAATAAAGGATGGCCTTGACACTCTCCCCCACTTCCTCTATCGATGGCCTCATCGATGTAGTCCTAAGAAGGGATGGTTCTCATTGATGTTGACACCAGTTCTTCATCACTTGATGAGCCGATATGGACATCTTTGGCAGCACATCTTCGATTCGTGCTCGATTTGGTACGTTTTTCTAGTTCCACAATTTGAACATTCAAGCAAATAATGCAAGCCTCGATCCTGGGTTCTTTCTATCTCCTTTTTTACTATGTTGCACATCCGTAACCATCTAGACTGATCATGAACTCATTATGACCCAGTTCCACTTCCTTCAAGTTGAGTGCTAGATTCATGCTCCCCCACTTTTACTCCGATTGTGGCTCGAGCAAAAGACAAGTAACAAACCATTGATCCGCTCTAGCATGTGCCTTGTAGTTTTTTTGTGCTCCATGATCTGCCCATTAACCTACACAAATACAAAAGTAACATACCTAGCCATGAGCAAGCGTGTTATGACTCGTCACTCAATGGCTTGCTCTTCGGCGTTAAGCATCTTCGCCAAATTTGCCTCATCTCGTACCGAGACCTTCAAAGTACTGAATGTGTCACCATACATATATCATCATATTAACCCAAGTTTGCCAGTACATGCTCGCATTGCACTTGGTTGCTTAATAACGCAAAGATGATCTCTAGTTGCCAACACCGTATAGATTGTACTTGGCTTTTGTTCTCCTCAATACATCCTGGTTGGCATACATTGCCTTATGTTACCACCAATCATGGTATGCCTTTGTATGTATACCTCAGGTGTTTTGACTATTTGAGAATGCAGCTTCTACGACAAGCTAATATCATCCACTTGTGAGGCTTTCTTCTTACTCGATTATACCTGCACCATTTGCCAAGTGAATGCACACCAATGTTCTCTCGAACAACCTTGCCCTTGTTCCAGTAGCAAGTAGATAGTCATATGCCATCACTAGAACTTCTCAATGCTCTCCCATGGCCCTTGTAATAGCCAATCAAGTTGCCCCCTTATTTCGTTTCTCCTTCACTCCCTTTGTAGCAGATAGAACAGTTGATTAAGCACAAAAGCACACATTTGATCTCTTGGCACACATAGCCTATACTCCATGGGTAAGTTAGTTTCCCCCATCTACTGATGTCTTCCCCACTATCCACTTATTAAAAAAAGTTCATCTTGTTATTACGCCAGCAAAATGTACCTGTATCGGCACTTCCACAAACATCATATCAACATTAGTCTCGTGTTGTGGACTTCAAAATGATGTCTCACTTGTGCCCTCTACGTGTGACTTAGGTTTCTACAGGGTACCAAACTTTTCCCCATATGCCCCGACATCTAGTCAGTAAAGCGTTCTCATGTAGGATCAAGACCTCTTTATTCTCTTACATAATCTCGAATAGGACATGTATGTGCTAAATCCCTTAGCTTCTTCTGAGCATTATACTCTACATTTTCGAGAAAGAAATAGCTCATTAACTCTTTCTTCAGCTCTTCTCATATCTTGACAGAACAAACACCATTAATAAACTTTGACCGCCACCACAACTTGGCGTCCCCTGTTAGATACACCGAGGCCACCGAGACTTTGCCTTTATCTATTTTAGTATACGTATACCGAAAATACTGCTCGATGTTGAACAAGAAATTTTCAAGCTCCTTAGCATTTATGTTCCCTTCATACCGCTGAGGTTCCGAAACCCTAGTCCCCAAACCCTTATCTACTGTCATTGAATTGCCCATAGTTATCTGTATCAAGTTAACCTGAGCCTTGATCTCATCTAGTTCGAACTTCATATGACTTAATGCTTCTTTGGCTTCATTACCAAAATATTTGATAGCTTGGGTCAACTCTTACCGTGTTTCCCCATTGCTCAAAGTTGATCATTTGATGCCATAGCTCCCATGGCAACCACTATAGCCTCAAGTTCCTTAAACCGACTAGGGTCTATCGACCCACCACCCTCTGTCGACGTCCTAGCACCTGGGTGTGTTCCCTCCTTGGGGCAGTACTCGCTCCATGTTTTCGCGTTGTCACCATTTCTATCAACACACACAGAATCATTGTGCCTACACAGACATCATCTTTTACAAACGGGTGTGATATTTGTGTTGTGTCCTTCTTTGTTACATGAAGCTGACATTTATCTCTGTTGCATACGACCAAGGCTTTTGACACCTGCCAAACCTTTAAACCGTCGGGTTCTTTAATCAATTGCCCCATATCCCTCAAGGAATTAATAGGAATACATGTCTTCATAACACACACAAAGGGAAAACTGACCACAACACTGGTTAGTTCAATTACATAACAATAAAATCAAATGTACCTTACAAGTTACCATGGGACCATGGGGCTCTCAGTACGTCCCCCCACTGCAACTCACGCTCCGTATTACCAAACTCTGGGAGGTGCTTGTAAACACCTTGATTGCCACATTTCTCTCGTTTTTTGGTAAAACTGGCATATCCATGGTAACCAGGTTTTGCTTCCAATTTATTGGTCCATACATCGTTTTGACCTAAGCCATGGCTTTATTAGCGCTCCCAACCAAGTAGCTTGTCGGTAGTAGCACATATCACCAATTTCTATATTGGGGATTTTGTAACACTTGGATGAAATCCGAATTGTACTTGAACTATCACCACATACCCCTCGAGCTTGTCTGTCCCATGCTCACTTTTTGGCTCTGCTTTTGAAATGACTGCCGATAAGAACTTTTCTCAGATACACCCACATTACCAAGTTGTACCACCCTTGTGTTTATCACCCAAACGGCTAGCTTTATAAATATCATTCTGCCTTACCATAGCCAACATCCCCACCAAAGGAAGATTTTCGTGCCAAATGAGTTTTTTTCCACTATCCAGGATAAAACCGTATTGACTCGCACAACCTTTGTTATCCCATATTTGCAATCTATTCCCGAAGAATCTGGTCTAAACTACCACATCGCAACACATTCACTTTACCTTAAGACCCAATGTGTCTTGAGAAAATTGCCATTTACAGGAAAATTATTAGCTATGGGAAGCATTCCCCTTAGGCTCCTAGATTTCATTTGACAATGTAACAGATTTTTTTCCTCAAGAACCCATGGTGTGTCCGCCGCTAAAAGAGTCCACATCAGTAGGAGGGAGCATACTAATAACTCAGCACTCCCTTTTACCCCCATTATGTTTCGAGGAGGCAACTCCTTCCAGCATACTGCGGTCGTCGCGATCCTTTGACCACTTCACTAGATAGTTCGAGGTCATAAGAGTCTTGTCCTGCACCATTCGAAGATCACATTGTACCAAAGTACTCCCACAATAAACGAGCTTTATCATAATCCTTTGATTTCATCAATGAGCGAATCTACAGCCTTGAGGAACACAACTATATCGCATTGATCCCCTGAACACAAAGCAAATATAGTAACTGTCTCAAGTTGTCCCCAACTCTTCCTCTAGGGTTAGTCTGCGAACCTATGACTACCCATTGTATCAATTTATATCCATCTGTACACACTTCTCTTTTCACCTGGAAAGAGATAGTTAGGCAACAACCAAGCACCACAGTGCCAAGTTAAACAACAATGCCATTAACTTTCATCAGTCAAGAAATTATCACTTTTCCCTGGAAACGACAAGCACCAATATGTTAGATTAACAAAATAAGCACATTTTATGTTTCGAGCTGCACACGCCCTTGTGATAACAAGGCAAAACAAATATCAGTAAGCAAAGGTTACCGACACAAGGCACTATATCAAAATAAACATCACTATTACCGATAGCCATCATAGGGAATGGCTCTCCTCTCGAGTGGCGCATAAGCATCCCCATATTGCTAGAATTCGTGCCATCGTGCTACGAGGAATACACACTTCATCATGTCCCATAGACAGCCATCAACGAGCCTTTAAAGCGACCAGAAATATTGCTTGTATCCTAAATCATGGACAAGCACTATTATGCAAAGGTCAATCTCGTCCACTAAAGTTCTTGTACTTCTTTGTGCCTCAACTCGATCACTGTTTCGATCAGCCAACAACAATGCTACACCTGTAATGAACAAATGAGCACCACTGTGCTCTAATTCACACGCGCCACTGTGCTAGGATAATTATCGTGGTTAACGACAGACACCACGCGTACACTGACTCCATGACAATTTCACAATAAGTACCACTGAGCAAGGATCTATATACGCCACTGCACTAATGTAACCCATCGGCACTACCATGCCAAAACCCACCATTAGACACCTTTGCGCCTTGACTAGGTCTTGATCAATTAGCATCATAGGGAGTCACCCTGCCTACTCCACTCGCGGAAGCACTTCGCGTAGATTCTAGCCACACTACCTACCCTCATAAGGCGCTTGGCGTGAAACTAGACCACCCTGCCTACTCCACTTATGGATGCACTTGGCGTGACATTACACCAACCTGCCTACTCATTGAAGAGAAGCGCTTGGCGTAGGATTCGACCACCCTGCCTACTCCCCACATGGGAGCGCTTGGCGTAGTCCCCCACCCTCCCTACTCCAGTCCAAAGAGCACTTGGTTTACTGTCATTCGACCCTGCCTACTCCATTTACCGGAGCGCTTGGTGTAGAATCCACAATCCAGCACCTCTGTGCATAGAAAAAGTCTCATTTTTTTCCTGTCATAATGATCCACCCTGACTACTCCACCTCCGGGAGCGCTTGGCGTGAGACCAACTGATCCACAAATAATCCAACTCTTATTTTTCTACACATCCATCTGGCGTCACCACGCACTACTGCCGCTGAATAAAGCTTCACAATGTTCAAGTTGGCACATGAGCACTATGCCGTTTGGTCAATAAATATGCACCATTGTATCAAAAGTCATAACCAAACACCACTGTCACATGACTACATTGTCCCATCATTTTCTTGCTCTGATACCATGTGTCACGGACATGCCCTTTTACTCGGTTGGCATGCCGTGCGGCACTTGAACTGGGTGTTACCCAGACAAGTCATCCTTTCTCATGCCCCTTTGTCTAAGGATTTATCTCGGTCTAGCCTTCTCAGGGTCACAATGCGCTAGGGACTTTAAAGTATCGGATCCCGCAGGGCCTAGCGACAGCTACACTCCAACCTCGTACTTCAGCCACGAGCGCAATATGAGGCCCTATGGCCCCAAGCCGTCCCTAGGTATTTCTCCCAATGAGGCAGTGCGCCAACCACTAGGCCCTACTGCTCGCACACCTAGGCCCACATGGGCCTATGAGTAGGTCACTTACACCAAGGAAGCTCGGTCACTAGCCCAGGCGAGGGGGATGGTCGAGACCCGACACCAGACCACTTCCCCCTAAATAGCTAAATAAACTTACCAGGAATGCCGTGAGTAGACGTTGCTTCGTCCCAAACGATGACACTTTCTGGATAGGGCCTTCATCGTCTTCCCAAAGCATCTTAACTTGCATCCTTGACTTGGTAGCTCCTCAGGGATTGCTCATATCATCGCTCAGTCCACCATTGCTCGATCCTAAACGGGCTTGTCAATGCAGGATCGCAATACAATAAAGGATGGTCTTGACATCTAGCACTCGCACCACGTCATAACTCTCTTCTATTCTCATCGTACACCCCTTAATCACGTTCACCGTAATTTATTAATGAGATTTAGATGCGTTTGATTAAAATAATTACTAATGATTAGATCATGGAACACTCATTGCGCATAAATGAAAAAATACGAGTAAATTTATATGATAATTTCTCACAAAGTAAAAATCAATAAATCCCTTTAATTCTGATTTATTCTATAATTTTATAAGCTTGTAACCGAATCAAACAAACACGAACGAAGTTATGTTCTACTTCATTTTTTTTAATTATAATATAACAAACGAACGAACACGAACAACTAAGTGAACATAATATTTTGTTCATGTTCGTTCGTTAAAGAATGTAGCTTGTTCGGGTTTATTCGTTAAAATGATAAACGGGCGTAAACGAACATAAATCACAACAACAATAAGCACATAAAATTTATTAATATAAGCTGCAACTTCAGAGTTAATCTGTTAGAGTATTATTTAACTTTTTCTTTTTTATTTCATATTTTTAATATATGTTTTTAATTTTTTTAAATATAATACTTTTGAAATAAAAGATAATAAATATAGATGAAGATACGAATAAATTTAAACGAACGTAAACGAACGGATTATCAAACGTAAATGAACGAATGAGCTCTTTGTTCGTGTTTATTCATTTAATTAAACGTACAGAAAATCTTACTCATATTCGTTCGTTTAATAAATAAACGAACATAAACGAACTCCTCGTGAAACGATTATATGAATTTTAAGTTCGTTTATATCCCTATAAAATTTAGCTTAAGCTTATCGATTTAGTTGGTAAAAAATAAAAACTGAAAGTTAATAAAATGTAATGAAGATTGGAGAACTTATATTTCAATGTGTACTCACCTTACTACTTTGTTACATCGAAATTGGTTGGTTCGGTTCAGTTATGTAAAATTAGAATACGATTTGGTTGCTAATATAAATATAATGGTCAAGATGACATGAGATTTGTAGTGGTGGATCCACGTATATAGTTGGGTGGATATGTGCTCATTCTAAATTTTTTAAAGTTCACCTATTTAAAGTTAATTTTTATAAATTAATCCTTACAATTTATGACTTGTGCCTATTGAAATTTTGAAAAATTTTAAACTTATACTCACCTAAAAAAATGTTTTATATTGTGTTCACCCTTAAAAAATATTTTGGATCCGTCATTCAGGTACTACAAATCCCCGGATGCGGTTTTAGAGGCTCTCAACCGAGATCGCGATGCTGTTGCTGTCTCTATAAATTAGCATTCTATACATCATTCAAAAAAATGGAGGACTAAAATGATTAAATTGATAAAGTTAGAGGGAAAAAACATGGTTCTGCCATAAATAAGTAGATGCGAGAATAGAAAAGTAAACAACTTGAAAACCATGTGATCACCATTTGAACTTCAAACTGTCCAAATTTAGGTACACCCACGTTGCCGGTTTCAGTTCCCCAGTACCTGACTCTGCTTCTCAGTTTCACTTCCACCGCTCTCTTCTCTTCTCCACCATCCAAAAAAAAAAATGCAGTACAAAAACCTGGGCAGATCAGGTTTGAAGGTGAGTCAACTCTCGTACGGAGCATGGGTCAGTTTCGGCAACCAACTCGATGTTAAAGAAGCAAAGTCACTCCTCCAGTGCTGCAAAGACAACGGGGTCAACTTTTTCGATAACGCCGAGGTTTATGCCAATGGCCGAGCGGAGGAGATCATGGGTCAGGCTATCAGGGAGCTTGGGTGGAAACGATCGGATGTCGTGGTTTCCACCAAGATCTTTTGGGGTGGTCCAGGTCCTAATGATAAGGGTTTGTCTAGGAAACATATTGTTGAAGGAACCAAGGCCTCGTTGAAGAGGCTTGATATGGATTACGTTGATGTGATCTATTGCCATAGGTTGGTTCATTTCAAGATCCGTTTTCTATTTGTTTTTCTGGGTTTGATACCGATAAGGGTTTTTGTTTCTGTTTCTTGATTTAATATTTTTCATTTGATTAATTCATTTTGTACATATTTTCTTGCTTTTGGATGTTTGATTTGATGCTGTTGATGTTTTCTTGGGGTTCTAGTTTTGATTTGAAGTCGCTTAAAATTTATTATTTTCAGTGGAGATTTGGGTTATGTGTTATAGAATAAGAGGATTTAAATCTTGAAGATATTTTGATATTTAGTGTTTCTGGGTCTTAGTGTGGCTTGTTTGTTGAGGAACTCTAATATGTATGGCTCTTTGGGGTATAGGCTTATTTGATTAGTTCAATGTTTCACATGTGGGTGAGTGTATACTCTCTGCCATGTGTAGCTGTGCAAGGCTTTTTGGTGAGTCTTTGCAGATCGAATTCGGGTTTTCTTCCCTGATTTGTTGGAGTGTTGGAGGACTTTTCTTTTTGAAAAACTTGACATGGAGTTTTGTTGTTTGATTACAGGCCAGACACATATACTCCAATTGAGGAGACTGTGAGGGCAATGAATTATGTGATCGATAAGGGTTGGGCATTTTATTGGGGGACAAGTGAGTGGTCTGCACAACAAATTACGGAAGCATGGGGAATAGCTGAGAGGTTGGACTTGGTGGGTCCGATCGTGGAGCAGCCGGAGTACAATTTATTGACTAGGCACAAGGTAAGAGGTTGGTTGGAACTCGGAATACTGAATAGGCACTATTTCTGCCTTTTAATTGTTTGTGAACTTTGTTTTGGCAATCATACATGTAATAGAATTCTCAGTATTATTTGGTTTGTGTTATAAAAACTTTAATTTGCCCTTGAATTTACAGTTTTTAATTAGGAATGATTTTTTTCATGTTTCCTTCGGGGACTAATGTTTTTTTCACCCTTCTTTTACGTCTGCAGGTTGAATCTGAGTACCTTCCTCTATACACCAATTATGGCCTAGGTCTTACCACATGGAGTCCTCTTGCATCTGGAGTGCTTACTGGAAAATACAGCAAAGGAACTGTACCTCCTGACAGTCGGTTTGCATTAGAAAATTTCAAAGTAAGAATCACTAAATATTTGATTTCTTACTCTTGATTTTGCTTGTTTATTGATCTTTTTGCCTCAATGTTATGTGTTGAACATAACCATCAGTAGTCATTTATGTTCCTTTGTCCTTTTTTGTAGAAATTCCTTTTAGCAAGATTGATTTTAGGCTATGATTCACTTTGTCATTTGGTCTTAGGATAACATCTTGTTGATGTGTCCATGGTTGTAATAAATATCATATCTGGTGTTGATATCCGAAACAGAACACGAAGATCAAAACTTAACTGTATAGTGGTAGTTGCATGTGCCGATTTCATTCTCCAAGCAGACTTAGATTTCCATTTTTAGTGCTAAAATTTTTCAGTTTGCATCTTTAGAGATGACTGAAACTTACCCAGCTTAACTTATCTGCAAGTATTAAATTTGATAATGCAGCTTTTGTTCTTCTTTCTGCTCTAATTTTAACCTCCTTCCCCATCGGTCAAGAGTAAGCGATTAAACTATGTGTTTTCTTGTGTAGAATCTTGCTAACCGGTCACTAGTTGATGATGTGTTGAAGAAAGTCAATGGACTGAAGCCAATTGCTGATGAACTTGGTGTGCCTTTAGCTCAACTCTCAATTGCATGGTGTGCTGCAAATCCTAATGTATCATCAGTTATTACTGGTGCTACAAAGGAATCTCAGGTTAGTTTTTTATGTATCTCTCATCATTTTATTTCCTATTTTGTTGGACTACTATGGATCCAATGAATTCACTTTCCTGTGAGATTCTTCATGCGAATCCTATATAATTGATTTCGGAACACTCTAGATGATGGCCATGAAAATATGGGTTATGTAATGAAAGACTTGTATATTAATCTGGGATTATAGATGTTTGCATACTTGACAATAGGTGACATGATTGCAACTTATCCTCCGAGGATCCTCCAAATACATGGAGAAACATAGAAAAGTTTAAAATTGGTGTGTCGGGCACATAGCCGTACTTAACTTGACAATAACTCCATTCCCTAGTAACAAGGTTGCAACTTACCGATCATCTGGTGACAATTAAGGTATGTAGATCTTTTGCCTTTATGGCCATGTTTTCAGAATACACGGATAGCAACCTCATTTTGGTGCCATCTTTTGCCACCAGGCTAAGTCATTGTCAAAATAACCCAAGTCTGAACTTGTAAATGGATGGGAATATTGTTTTCTATAATTTCAATAAGTTCCAACCTAATGTTTCAGCATTTTCTTCTTTCTCATCTTTCTTCTTGTCACATGTTTGTGATTCTTGCTTCATTTATTAATTAATGGACTGATCGTATTTGTTAGGCTAGTTACAGTTGGCTAAATTATTTGTTGGAACCTTAATTAAAGAAATAATTCAGTTAGCTCCTCGGCTATAGAATTAGGTTATTGTTGCCAACTATGTCTCGTTCTACGGTACAATTTGGGGACACGTTGAAGATGATGCCATTTTTTTGTTTTTCTTATGTTTGAGAAAGACAGATGTCGATAGGAATCTTATTGAATATGTAAGGTCATGCCCAAGTTGAATGTTAGACTCCAATGTCTTGGGAAAGTCGAAGACTGCAACACAGTAATCCATTATGACATTGTTAATCTCTTTCCAGTTTATAACTTGGCTGTCATTAGTATGCAAGACATTGAAACTAAGAGGTCACTTTTAACTTGCGGAAAATAAAAGATATGGCCTAATAATTTCTATAACTTCTAAATGGCGTTGTCTTGATTTTAGGGTACATAACATCTTATAGAATTTGGAAATAAATTTACTAGTGAAGTAATGATTAGTGTTTGCTAACCTGAAAATTGATCAATTAGTTAAGTGATTGATGAAATGTCCCTTTCAATATAAAGAAGCCTCTAGTAGTTGAAGGTTCTTCATACCTTGCAACAAATATTAGTGAGGTTCTAGAGCATGTATTTGGAATTGTGTTTGCTGGTTCTACGTGTTTATTTACGGGTAGTGGTTGCATCAAGCTAAGTGGTAATATTTTTTTATCACTCGGGTGTCTGTTGGATATGGATATGCGTACATTGATATGTTTAATTTTTTTTTTTCAAAGTTCTTGCTGATGTTTGGAGGGTGTCTTTTGAATTTCATATTCATAAACCATGTCCAACTATGAGTTGAACAAGGTTATTAGACACAGGTCTATCAATAAATTTTATAAGTCCGAGCAACATAGGTTCCAATTATATTTGGTTTTTAACTTTTACTTGCCTTTTAAAAGTTTGCATTAGGATTTGAACATTTTCACTACATCTACTGCTACTGCTGATGCTGATGCTAATGCTAATGCTAATGCTAATGCTAAATATTCCTCTATACAAGCTAAACCAATTCATTTTCGATCCAGATTCAAGAGAACATGAAAGCACTTGATGTGATCCCATTACTAACTCCTGCTGTCATGGAGAAGATAGAGGCCGTTGTTCAAAGCAAGCCGAAGCGTCCGGATTCGTACAGGTAGATGCCGGATGCCTGTTGCATCATTAGCATGCCATTGGTGTAGCAATCTTTTGGTTTTGGAGCATATGGTTATGCCCGTGTGTCGTATCGGATTTGTGTGGTTGGTGTTTACTTGGTCTGGTGATATGGTACTTTGAAGATTGGAACTTGCAATGTATTTGGCACCCTTATTACAAAGGTCCAAAGAATATTTGGGAGATGAAATGAATTTGGAACTGGTTTGTGATTGCTGGTGGATTGTGAATGCTTGCTTATGCATGGTTTGGAATTGAACTCATTTTCTAATTTCTGTTTTGATTTGAATAATTGTGGTCAATTCCAACAACCATGATTATTCCAACCCACTCATTCAGAAAATCAAGAAGGTAACCGCACTCTCATCTTGTTTTGATTCATTGATTATGATCCTCTGGGTAGGTGTGGCAGGTATAAGATGGAGCTAAAAGATGGCAAGTTTTTAAATTTGTCCAAGAATTTAAAATGTGAGACTTTTTGATAATATTTTAGGTTGTTTTTTAACAAGTATTTATACTTATTTATAAGTATCGATTTTTTTTTATAACATTTTAAGTTTTTAGACAAGTATCGATACTTACAAAATAAGTTTTGATATTTGTCAAAAAACACAAAAAAAATTAATTTAGAATGTTATCAAAAAGTCTTAACATTTTAAGTTTTTGGACAAGTATCGAAACTTGTCGTCTTTTAGTCGCACCCTAGATTTGCTGTACATTAGACTTGCCTTGATCCTTGGGCAGTCCTCTTAGAAAATCTTCACATATGATGGGTAAGGATGGCAACGGGGTGTGTTTTTGGCCGTCCCGATTTATAAACATCTAAACTCAACTCCATCCTGAATATAAATATTAATTTACTCGCCCTGTCTGATATATCACCTCATAAATCCGACATGAAAATTTTAAAAAAATTAATCTTTGTCGACGATAAATGTTAGATTTGATCAAATTACCATCACAGTCATAAAATATAGGTTTCAAGAGACTTTAAGCTTATATAAAAAATAAAATAAAACTCAATTAAATTACTCACATAAAAAATACATATTTAAAGGAATAAACTTGAATCATTGATCGTCAGAATTAGATATGTTAAAAGTCAAACAACATTTAATAAAAATTTACGATAAACACAAATTAAAAAATAGCTTAAAACCCCTAAAAGTGTTTATATATATATATATGGTATTTTTCATAAAAATGTTATATATATATATATAGTTTAAAATATACAGGGGCGGGATGAGAAATTTTTATCTCATACCTGAACTTGCACCGCCCTGACTCAATGCTTTTTATATCGCTCGCCCTGATTTTTAAATTTAAAGGAAAAAATTCGATCGGGTCGGGCACACCGAGTCATGTCAAGGTCGGATAATTTTACCATCCTGATGATAGGTCTTGGACAGTTTAAGTATTGTTCATCAAAACTATAATTCAATATCCACTTGCATTATTTTCAATGCTATACTTGTTGATATATAGAATCATGGAATCATAGACGGCTACAGGTTGCCAGGTTGGGCTGAAAATGAAGAAAGGCATGGATATGGATGCTGGACAAAATCATATTTGTTGAATGATTATATAAATTTGATCTAAATTCATGACTAGTCACTTTTTCCACCATATCTCCATGTGCTCATAACAGGACTTCTTTGTTCAATTTAACAATAAATCAATAAACGATGGTGAATAATTCCTTGTTTGCCTGAACAATTGGAAAGCCCTGAATTATTTTATCTAAAATTTAAAGGTCAAATTTAAAATTAACCCTTTTATTATTGTATCACATGATCAATGTAACATGAATTACTAGTTCAATGACCAAACTATTACAAAGTGATAATGAAAGTGATCAAAATATAACTTTTGAATTTTTTGTGACCTAAATCAAAAAGAAAACCAAACAAAAGTGACATCCGTTGTTGTAGTTTACCCATAAAATTCCATGTCAATGAAATTTACGTCTGCCATGTCCCACGTGTTAGTTGAAGGTTAAGTCATCTTGGATTAACGACCATGTCAACAAACTAATTGAGAGTTGATGGTCAGCTGTTAAGGTCTAACGGTCAAAGGACTTGATTAAAGAAATTAACCAGTTTGAGGGGTTTTACGGGTTAATTAATTTTTTAGGAATAGTTTGATGGCTATTTGGACTTTTTTAAATTAAATCTCATGTGATTTGACATGTTATCTTACTAGTCTATTTATAATATGCATTCTCAACTAAACACCGATTAACGTTTGTAATCATTAAAGATAAGTCGTGGTAAGTTGTCAATGAGCAATCAATGTTTATGTCTATATTTATTATTTTTTATTAAATAGAGGTATTATATTTTTATACCGGGATTCAAACCCATACAAGATGGGGCAATATGAACATCCTTAGCCACTGTTGCAGCGAGGACTTGACATGATTTAAAGAAAACAACAGAGTTATCACCAATCTTTTTTTCGATGTAAGATTGGATCACCTAAAAATGGATTATTTTAATAAAAATATTTTTATTTTATTAAAACAACATTTTTGGTCTGCGAAAACAAAAAATGGGTTCGGTAATCAGTTACGCGTGGGGAAGAATGAGCACCCTACAACGCCCAAAAATTAGTACCTAGCCGATTACAAGTTGTCTTAATGTCAGAATTTGCAAGTTCGTATGAAATTTAAATTATTATACATTTGTGAATGAGAATTCATTTTAACGGCCCAACCATCTGGAGAATAAACAAATAATCACCGCCAACACTTTTGGCGCTAACCTAGTTTATCCCTATTTGATGGAACACTGCATTGTAATTTATATGTCCGAGATCCATAATGAACAAGATAAATGATAAGGCATACATAAAATTACACATATTAAAAAAACTATACATATTAATAGATATCTATTACCGAATATGAATACTACAAACACATGTGTATATATATAATGTGTTATATTTTGATACACAAGCTGTGTAAAAAAATTTACACAACCTTCTATAAAATTTAAAACCTAAATCTCAAACCCTAGCACCCTGAAACTTAAACCCTAAACTCTAAATTCTAAACCTAAACTTTAAATTCTGCACCTTACACACTAAACCCCTAAACCCTAAAATCGAAAGGCTTGTGTAAACTAAAATTTACACAAGCTTGTGTATCAAAGTATTTTTCATATATAATACCACACAAAAGCACATATTAATACATATTTATGGGGAAAAATTAACCAAAACCATATAATTTGTTTATTTACTAAAAAGTTTATTTAATAGTAAAATTCTATATATGAAAAGAATATGTAATAAAGTATAAACAAAATCTTATATATTAGGTAAAATAAATCAATTTACATATGTATCTATATTAAATAAGTAATAAAAATATATATGTACTAAAATATTATAAAAATAAATTATACTTATTAAATGAAACAAAATCAATTTACATATACAGGCACATTAAAAGAGATGAAAAGAAAATTGGTATGGTAAAAGAGATACAAACAGATGTGTAAACAAAGAATTAAATCTAATTAGTCAATTACCACAATTAATAAAAACATATACCAAAAGAAATTAAAATATGTACATTTATAAAACACTAACTATATATACAACTATAGATAAAAAAATAAGGTAAAATAAATATAGGTATAAAATATAAATATATATGTACTACACAAATAATAATAATAATAATAATAAGTATATAGATAAAAATATTTATGTAAAGACGTAAATATAATACATATAGATGTATAGATACTACATATATTTTACGGAAAGAATAAATATATATTATATACAAATATACATAATTGAAATAAAGAAACATTGAATAGATAGCGAAATTGGGACTAAATTGCAATAATAGTAAACAACCGTCATAAATTAAAATGAAACAAAAATAAAACAAAGGGACCAAAATACTAAATATAAAAAAGGAGGGAATAGATATTTTACTGAATTAAGGTGGAGGAGTTTTTACACGTCGTAACACCTTGGATCTTCACTATTCCGAGGAAAAAGTAAAGTGAAATCTTGAATCAAAAAATGCTAGAAAAAACTTCTTTTTATTTCTCTCTAGAATGCCTTGTGTATGTCGTTGTTGTTACAATGCTCTCTGTTTGTGTTGTGAAAATTATCAAAGAATGAAGCCTAATTATAAGCTTCAAGAAACCCTAAAATCAAAAAACCTAAAAGCATAATAATTAAAAATTCGTAATAAAATTAAATTCTCGTATTAAACCCATGTCCAATTTTCTGCACACGTTGTCTTCAGTAAAACGAGCATATCTTGAACTACTGATGTCCTATTGAGGCGTTTCAAGATGTGTTGGAAAAGGTAACTGAAAGACAGTCAATACGTAAGAGGACAACTTGAACCATAAAAGCTTAGATCCTCTCTGAAATTTGTCGTAAGTCCACAATGAGAATTCCTTGCACATAGCTTGACTTTCTACATTTGAACAGGATCTTTTGCAATCTTCCCATATCTGATGTAATTAGGATATTTTGTAATATGTAATAATTAATAAAATAAATTAATAATAATAAAATAATATATAAAAATCAAAATGGGTCGGATAAAATTAGGTGACTACAACAACCCCTCTTTGCATATTCCAGTGAAACAAGAATAGGGAAAAGAACAAAATGCACTGATTTTGTCTGGCTAGACTGCAAATTGGTTCTTGGATTTACCCTCGTGCTTCTGCAGAGAACAAGTCGAATCTCGCTCTTTTAAACTTGAGGTAGCGAAAAGAAGCTCTAATCCTTCAAACCTGAGGACATCGAGTTGAAAAAATAAGGGCGATCTACTCCTTCGAACCCGAGAAGGACAAACCAGGCTCCATTCCTTCAAACCTGAGTAGCGGAAAGGAACTCTGATCCTTCAAATCTAAGGACTTCGAGTTGAAAACAGGGTGATCTACTCCTCCGAACCCGAGGAGGACAAACCAGGCTCCACTCCTTCAAACCTGAGTAGTGGAAAGTAACTCTGATCCTTCAAACATGATGGCTTCGAGTTGAAAAAAAAGGTGATCTGCTCCTTCGAACCCGATGAGGACAAACCAGGCTCAATTCCTTCAAGCCTGAGTAGTGGGAAAAAACTTTTATCCTTCAAACCTGAGGACGTAGAGTTGAAAAAAAGGTGATTTACTCTTTCAGACCCGAGAAGGAGAAACTGAACTCCACACCTTCAAACCTGAGTAGTGGAAAAAAATTCTAATCCTTCAAGCTCGAGGACGCCGAGCTAAAAAGAAAGGATGATCTTCTCCTTCGAACCCGAAAAAGACAAACCAGGTACCACTCTTTCAAACCCGAGGTAGTGGAATGAAACTCTAATCCTTCTAACCTGAAGACGTTGAGCTGAAAGGTGATTTACTCCTTCTTACCCAAGGAGAACAAAGAAAAACATCCTTAAGAAAGGATATAATTAAGAAATTCTTTTGGTTTTAAGAAAAACATGCTTAAGTAAGGATAGAATTAAGAAATTATTCCGTGTTTTAAGAAAAACATCCTTTAAGCAAACATAAAATTAAGAAATTCTTTTTGTATTTTAAGAAAAACATCATTAAGAAATGATAGAATTAAAAAAATATTCTGTGTTTTAAGCAAAACATCCTTAAGAAATGATAGACTTAAAAATTTCTTTTGTGTTTAAGAAAAAATCCTTAAGAATGGATAGAATTAAGAAAATTATTTTGGTTTTAAGAAAAATATCCTTAAGCAAGGATAGAATTAAGAAATTCTTCTGTGTTTTAAGAAAAGCATCTTTTAAGCAAAGATAGAATTAAGAAATTCTTTTGCGTTTTAAGAAAAACATCCTTAAGAAAGGCTAGAATTAAGAAATTCTTCTGTGTTTTAAGAAAAACATTCTTTAAACAAAGATAGAATTAAGAAATTCTTCTGTGTTTTAAGAAAAACATCCTTAAGAAAGGATAGAATTAAGAAATTATTTTGGTTTGAAGAAAAACATCCTTAAGTAAGGATAGAATTAATAAATTCTTCGTTTTATACAAAACGTAGGCAACACGCGAGTGCGTGTTTTCCTGGTCGATGCAAAGATACATAAAATTCTTGTCGAAGTCGCATTCTTGGATTCTGATTGCTTGACTTCCTGCATGAATGCTTTATGATAATATTATGATTAAGATGATGCATGTGCATGATATGTGATGCAAATAAGTAACTGCTCATGTATACTCATGTTCTCATAGAAATGAAAAGATACGTGGAATTCTTGTTGGGATCTTTTGCTCAGCCCTATACTCATGTCTTCGTTTTTTGAAGTGTGTATTCATCATCATTGAACTACAACCATTTGTACTCCTCATGCCCCACAATTATTTTGCCACAAAATTTTGTTGTTCATTTTCTATTCAAACCTTTAAGTCATGTGACTTCGATCATCTTTATATCTTTTTCTCACTATGAGAAACCCTCTGACTTCTTCGCTAATCAAGTTCTTTCAAGCCCTGTCTTATCTCTTTCTGTTCACATCTAACTATTATGTATGAACACATCTTTTTGTTCCATGAATAATGATGCCCCACTATTATAGATTTGTCACAAAACACTTTTTATCGTCTCATGTCATGTACTGTCCCTTCATCTTTTGGCTTTCTCATCATTCATCATCAAAATACTATTTTATTAACATGGTGAACTGAAGCAATATTATAAGTCCTTGCAATAAATTTTGATGCGTGTTCAACTTCTTGATAATAATTTCAAACATGACTTTATATATCAGAGTGAGCACCTTCTTCAAGGTCTCTACATTTTAAGACCGCTCTTTGAAGCAATACGAAGAAATCTTTTTGTCTACTTAGAAACGTTTGCTTATTAGTCGTCATTTCAATGAAAAATATCTTTAAGACTAGAATTTTAAAGAAAGAAAATAGAATAGGATGTCATAGATATCAAGTGCATGAGCTTCTTTGATTCAACCCTCAGTGACCATTTTAAGCATAGCTTGTGTCTATGAAAACTTTGAATGTCGCGACGATATTTTGAAGTTGTGAAATTTGTCTCAGACCACTCGATTCGCCATTATGATTATAGCATTACTTGATCTAGTAAAAAAAACAACTCCTTTTCAGTTCTCATCATTCTTCTTCATTCAGAAATGCGTTCAAGCTTCTTAGACTTGCTTAACCAAGAGAGTGAAAAATATCTTTCTAATAATAGAATTCTATGAGTGCATGTGCGTGTTTCTGATTGCAACTAGCACCACTTTTATTAATTTTTCCTTTTTTTCGACCTCGTTCCTTTTCTTTTTTTACCTCGAGATTTCATTTCATTAATTTGTTTGACTTTGTCAGGATTTGAAAATCACTCGTGAAGCCAAAGGCATTGAGTAGGTGAAGCATTGCTACCTTATTAGATACTCAACCTCACATCTATAGCGGAGTGCCCTTGAGGTTTTCTTTGTACTAGTCTTTTTTTCCCTTATATTGGGATTTTATCTCATTGCATATTTGACTTGCCATGATTTGAAAACCACTCATGAAGCCAATGTATAGAAAAGATGGAGCATTGCTTCCTTATTAGATATTCAACATTATAGCTTTAGCGGAGTTCCACTGGGATATTCTTTGAGCCACTAGTTACAATCTATGTGTTTTTATTGGGGTATAGAAGACTATTATTAAAATTTCAACTTCAAGCAACTCCTCCTGGTTAAACTTGCCTAGTCCATGATTTATGAATTTCCAAGATTTTCTCATCATCAAACATCATCAAAGGTGTGGTAATCTTCTTTTTCTTACTTTGCCGACCTGAGTAGCCTAAGAGACAAATCAACTTCATCATTTTCACAATAATTAATTGATCTATATCAGAATCAATGTCACAACATGCAATTGATATCCAAAGACCTACAAGCGTAAGATGAGATATGTGTATATATGTACATTTAAGGTTTCAAGGTCAAAGATGCATCTTTCATTGAAATAAAAATTTTGCAAACCTAACATGTACCCTTAAAAAGATCTTTGCTACTTTCGAGCAAGAATAGAGAAGTTGATTTCACACGTTACTTTAAAAATTGACTTTCAACCGTAGAAACTTGGGAGCAAACTGAACCTTAACATAGCTTCTATCTGGCTATCAACGTCTCGCTGAGCTTGCGCGGTTTCATCCTTCAAATCATTCTCTATTCTATCAAGCTTATCTTGAGTGTTCTTGTGGCTATGTTCTAAATCTGACAATCTATCTTCAATAGCCATTGCTCGAGTTTGAGAATGAATATCGTACTTGTGCAAAATTTTGCAACTTGAATTTCAAACTTTCATCAAAATGGTACTTGCCACAATTAATCTTTTATTATGCAAGGAATGTATTAAAACCAAACCACAAGTTAAGTCAAAGACAATATAAATGAAATGAAATACAAGAATGAATCCAAATAAGGGCGTTGATTCCATAGGTGGTCACTCTAGAACAAACTTTCATTGAATATTTCTGATTACAAAAGATGAAGACTTTTCTATGAATATGCTTCAGCTCGAGCTCCTAATTCCTTAATTTCTTCAATAAACTAGAGAGTCTTGGTCCCATTTTCCCCTTTCAATTTGATGCATGGGCGAAGGGTTACAGCTTTCTCGGCTAGCATCATCACATATTTGGCTACATATTGTATTTAAGACATGACACTCTTGTAGAACATGTCTTGTTCTTAGAATCTTCTAGCATTATCCCTAATCCGCATAAACTAGTAGTCGTTTCCTCCCTCAATAGCATATTCTGAAACCCAGATCCATCTTGTACTCTTGAACCATGCCTTCTAGTGCCCTTATTCGCTGTGTGACTTCAGACCGATATCTCACATTCGCATTGTCTTCTTCTTTTTTGAGATACCTTTCATCCATGGTAAAAGCTTTCTAATCGAGTGACCAGTTTGAGAATCAACCCTTTTTAAATTATGCTATGTGGATGTAAAAACAAAACAAAAAGATCGAATTAGTACTTTCAAAAAAACAAAAATAAAGTATAATGGTCCAAAATAATTTCATTGCTCGAATAAAAATTGGGAAGTGCATTCCAACATTTCTAGAGATGTCTCTACGAATCATTCTCAAGAAATAATTTTGCTCGATATCTAATTCTCAGGTTTCTCACATAGCTCTATTGGGGTAGGTTCCTAGATTCACACAAAGTTTTGGTTCTAGAAAGGTCCACAAGCTGTCCTCCCTGTCCCTTAATAAGGGTAGCAAGGCACTTGATCCTCACCTATTATAGGTTCGTATGAATAAAGTTCAACTTAGGGGACTCATTTTCCTATATCTATACGGATAATCAATACTCTCACGAAGACATAGGGCATATGAGCCCCAAAGGTACTTGCTAGGCCCATACGGATAACTAATATTCCTACGAGAGCAATAGCGCTTTACCTTCACTTAAACGAATAGGTTGAAGCTCGGGTATAGAGCTTATATTATGCCAAATTTCAAAATGCGTAAAATAAAATCACATTCATAAATGGACAATGAAATTAAATTTTACACGAACTTAGCAAATTCTGAAATTAAGACAAAGTGTAATCGGCTTGTGGCTAGACTATCTATTTTTGTAAAAAAAACAAAAATTCCTCAGTGGAGTCGCCAAGCTGTCGCAGTGAGGACTGAACACGATTTAAAAAAAACAACTGAGTCATCATCAATATTTTTTCGAGGTGAGATTGGATCACCTAAAAATGGGTTATTTTAATAAAAACATTTTATTTTATTAAAATAACATTTTTGGTCTACGAAAATAAAATAACGAGTTCGGGAGTCAGTTACGCGTGGGGATGGATGAGCACCCCACAATGCCCCAAAATTGGTACCTAGTCGATTACAAGTTGTCTTAATGTCAGAATTTGCAATTTTGTATGAAAATTTAAATTATTATCCATTTGTGAATGAGAATTCATTTTAATGACCCAACCATCTGAAGAATAAACAAATAATTGCCGCCAACACTTCTGGCGCTAACCTAGTTTGCCCCATTTTGGTGGAACGCCGTATTGCAATTTATATGTCTGAAATGCATAATGAACAAGATAAATGATAAGGCATACATAAAATTACACACATATTAAAAAAACTGTACATATTAATAGATATCTATTACCAAATATAAATATTACAAACACATGTATATATATATATATATATAATACTACATAAAAGCACGCGTTAATAGATATTTATGGGAAAAAATTAACCAAAACATATAATTTGTTTATTACTAAAAAGTTTATTTAATAGTAAAATTCCATATAAGAAAGGAATATGTAATAAAGTATAAAGAAAATTTTATACATTAGGTAAAATAAATCAATTTACATATGTATTTATATTAAAAAAGTAATATATATATGTACTAAAATATTATAAAAATAAATTATACGTATTAAATGAAACAAAATCAATTTATATATAGCACATTAAAAGAGATGAAAAGAAAATTGATATGGTAAAAAGATACAAACAAATATGTCAACAAAGAATTAAATCTAATTAGTCAATTACCATAATTAATAAAAACATATACCAAAAGAAATTAAAATATGTACATTTATAAAATAACTAACTATATATACAACTATAGATGAAAAATAAGTTAATATAAGTATAGGTATAAAATATAAATATATATGTACTACGCAAATAATAATAAGTATATAGATAAAAATATATACGTAATTACGTAATAAATATAATACATATAGATGTATAGATACTACATATATTTTATGGAAAGAACAAATATATATTATATACAAATATACACAATTGAAACAAAGAAACATTGAACAGACAACGAAATTAGGACTAAATTGCAATAATAGTAAACAATAGTCATAAATTAAAACGAAACAGAAATAAAATGGAGAGACCAAAATACTAAATATAAAAATGGAAGGACTAGATATTTTACTGAATTAAGGTGGAAGGGTTTTTACACGTCGTAACACTTTGGATCTTCACTATTCCGAAGCAAAAGTAAAAGTGAAATCTTGAACCAAAAAATGCTAGAAAAAACTTTTGCATTTTATTTTTCTCTAGAATGCCTTGTGTATGTCGTTGTTGTTACAATGGTCTCCGTGTTTTTTTTTTGCGTGTTGTGAAAATTACAAAAGAATGAAGCCTATTTATAAGCTTCAACAAACCCTAAAATCAAAAAACCTAAAAGCATATTCGTTATCTATGCTAAATACATTTGGAAAGGGAATCAAACCAATTTCCTTACATTCAATATGATACTAAATGAATTAAAACAAATAGGGAAATGTCTAAGCTTGAATTTAATTACAAATAATCAATATAATAATTGAAAATTCGTAATAAAATCAAATTCTCATATTGAACCCATATCTAATTTTATGCACGTGTTGTCTTCAGTAAAACGAGCATATCGTGAAATCATGATGTCTAATTGAGGCATTTCAAGATGCATTGGGAAGGTAACTAAAAGAAGGTCAATACGTATGAAGACATCCTGAACTAGAAATGCTCGGATCCTATTAGAAATTTGTCGTAAGTCGACAGTGTGAGTTCTTGCACATAGCTTGACTTTTCATATTTGAACAGGATCTTTTGCAATCTTCTCATATCTGATGTAATTAGGATCTTTTGTAATCTGCAAAAATAAATAAAATACATTAATAATAATAATAATAATAATACAATATATATTGTAACACCCCTTTCTCATATCCATCATTGAATACGAGATAGAGATGTCACAAAACATTCATAAAACCCTTTACATTTGTGATTTGGTAAAATTTTATTTCTTTAAAAATATTACAATGTATTTAGTTTTTATTTACAAATCTGGTTATTCGCGTAAAGTTTAAAAATAATATTTTCATCTTCAAATCGAGTTTATTTTCAAGCAGCAACTTATCAATTTAATTTGTCTTTATATAATTAGTAAAACTTCCTAAAAACTTCCTGATTTAAAATTCATCCAGAAAACAAATAAAATACAAATTCTATCAGAGCAGGCATATCCTTTTTATATATATGCCAACTAGTAAATATCAGACAATATCAAAAGATATCTTACTAATACTGATGTACCTGTTATTGACTGATGACGTCCGTATATGCTCATTACTCCAACCATTTCTTCTATCCTACGTGTGAAACAGTTACACGCTAAGTATTTACTTAGTAAGGTAATAATTCAAATTCAAGTGCAATTATCATAATATCAATATTAATGATTAACAATGCATACGATCACCTTACCATTACATGCTCGTTAACATAATTAAATATGTATATCAAAGTGATAAGATTAGATCTTACCAATACCGTTGCCATTTCCATCCGTAAGCTTTCAATGCTTACCAATACCTTTTTCCATTTCTATATGCAAGCCTTCAAGCTTATTTTCCTGTTTCTTTTTTATTATTTTCAATTTATTTAGCCCAAGGTATCGAATTAAGAGATTCTATGTACACGAGTCATCCCCCCATACCTAACCTTTCTTGAGTATGTGTATTATTTACACTCTACCGGGAGTGCTTAGCACCGAAGTGCTTTTGTATACTTACCGGAGTATGCAATATATCCCTCATTGAGTTTTTATGAAATTACACCGAAGTGCTTAGCACCCGTAATAAGTCCGTATACTCAAACCATGCATGAGTATACTCCTCAATGAGTATTTATAAAATTTGCACTTTACCTGAAGTGCTTAGAATCTTTATACAACTGTTTATGACTCTAGGGCTAGCAAACTATACCTTTGAACCTCTATATCATACTTGGGTTTTATATCATCAAATATTTCATCCATGACACTGTATATCAATTTATATTAACATGAAGTGGTTCATAACCGAATAACATTAATAGTAAACCATTATCAATAACTAGTGATCAATGCATTTATTTTCAACCTTTGAAATATTTAAAGTATGTCAAATATATGATCAATGACATAATTATCATGACAATATATAAACCAGGTAGACTCATCACAAGTCTTACCGGTGATGTATAAAACATCCATGCATAATGTTATGTATGCATTGCACTCACCTGAGCCATATATTAGTATGCCTTACTAAGTCCTCTTTGATCCTTTCCTTCATTGTACCTCGAACCTCCCTTGATTCGAACTTAACTTTATAATTCAAATAAGTAAAATATTTGTTAGGTCCCAATCTAACAATATCTTAGACATATTGTCCAAAATAATCATTGGAATACAAAATCTCCAAACATTTTCTTTTCTTCCTCGGATTGTTCAAAAACTCATTATGGTCCTTAGTGACCAATTTGAACTTCCATTAACCCTTTTCAAGCTTACTAATCAACCTTAGATACAAAATGTATCAATTCTCATTTTCTGGCAGTTTACAGTACCTCCAAAGAAATATTTCTATAAAATAATCTACAACTCGGAATTCGATTCCGTTTGTTCTAAAAGAAACTAGGTTCAATAAGCTTTTCAAACATATAAATTAATAGTCCAAATTCAGCTTTTACGATTTATGGCGAATTTTCAAAGTCAATTTCAGTATTGAATTTCGGAACAGCCTGCTATACTGGTTTTTGACCTTTCACCACTTAAAAATTCATATCTTTTTACTCAAAACTCGAAATCAGTTTTCGTTTGTTGGACACGAAAGTAGACGAAAAAATATTTAGATCGGTATAAAATTCACCTTCTAACCATTTTTGTAGAATTTATGGTGAATTTTCAAAGTTACTGCCATAAACCAGTTTTTTCTACACAACTTCCATAAACAACTTCAACTTTTATACTAACTTCTCCTTATTTCTCTACTTTTCAATTTAGTCCAATCACTAGCTTTAAACTACCAACTCATCACATTCTTCACCAAATAATTATTCACAATAATTCTCCCTAATTTTCCTTATTTATCGAAATAGTCACTAAAATGCAAAGATAAGGATTCAAGCTTCTTAACTTTGCAATTTAGTCCTCAATTCAACATTACTACCTTAATTCAATCATTACAACTAAAAAATCAGATTTAACCCCCATACAAAACTTCAATTTCAATTTGATCACTTAACTTTGACAAATTGTCAAAATGGTCACTAATTCAATTCAACATCAATTTGGCATTCTAAATTCTTTTTCTTATCTCTAACATCATTAATAACACAAATACACTCCAAATTATAAAAATTCAGAATTTTTCCTTCAACTTTTCAAGTTGCCGAAATGGTCCCTACAAAATTTAACTTGGGGTTTTGCTTCCAAACAACAATTCAAGCTTACTAGATCATTATTTCAACATCACAAACCCTAAATTAAACTTGAATCCATAAACCCTAATCATCTTCATAATAATCAAAATATGTAAAACTTAAATCCCAACTCAATATCATGATTTTAACATCATACTTGCTTGATTTCAACTTGAATTCTATCATGGAATCATAAAATCTCAAAAGCCCCAATTTGATCCATAAACCCTAATTTATTTCTTATGAAAATTCTCATCAATCAAGCACGTATTCCATGAATTATTTACTTCAAAAGATAGATCTTGAAGAGAAGAACAACTTTGTAGTTGAAAAGATTACCTGAAAATCGAGTTTTGGGGCTTGAATCGAACTTGGAAATTTTTCTCCATTTTTTCTTTCTTCCTCCCTTCAATTTCGAAATTCAAGATGAATTTTATTCATCTTTTTGACCATTTACTTTTATTTCCTCCAATTTATGCCACATTTATCTTAAAAATAAATTTAAAATTAATTCAAATAGTGAAATTACCAAATTGCCCCTTTATCCAACAATTGAGATTGATTTTATCATCAATCAAGGGCCAAGATTTAATCTTAAATTCTCTTCTTCCAAAATTGCCCTTTATAACTTTCAAATATTTCAAAATTACCATCCTTGCTAAAAGACCAATTTACCCTCCAACTAGTTTTTATTTACTAGTTTATTCCAAAATTGCCATTCCATTACAATCTAACTAAATCTAGTTAGAATTCAACCAAATATAATAAAATATTCTTAAAATAACATTTGTAACTTTTCCATAACTCTTGGATCAGTCTCTCGATTTTTTTCTATTCGATCCGATATACCGATAATTAATCTCTTTACTTAGGATTAAATTGTAGGATTCATCTTGAATCGAACTAAAAATATTTCCAACACTTGGAAATGACTTTTATAACCTTTCTCTATCATATGAAAAATTTTAAAATTTTCCAGTTCGATCCAAGTATCCGAATTCCACTTAAACTTTAACTGCGATTTTCCCAATAATCGAAGTATCAGATCGAACCAATAATTCTGCATTCGATTCACACCCTTAGGTGATCTTTTTATTTATGAAATAAAAATCCTTAACTTTTGGGAAATTACAACTTTAGTCCCCAAACTTTTCCAAAGTTTATACTTTAGTCATGAAATTTCCAAAATTTACATTTTAGTCACTAAACTTTTATACTTCCATTTCCATTTCAATTTTCCTTGGAATTCAACCAAACTTTAAGAATACCTATCCAATTCACTATCTATCACATGAGACCTTTAAACCTTAGAAATTTCCTTTCCAAAACCCATAATTAAAGAAATCCTAACTTTTGCATTTTTGTCATTTTAGTCACTAAGTTAGCTTTTAAGCTATTATCTTAGTACTAAATGACCCTTAATCAACTTAGTAAATTTTGGGTATTACATATATAACAAAATGGGCCGGATAAAATTAGGTGACTACAACTACTAGGCAATTAGTGATCTCATGTTTGTATTTATTATTTGTTTAAATTGTTTGGTTGAAATATTATTTTTTCCTTTTTTGGTCTTTTTTATTTGGTTTTTGCTATGCACAACCCTTAGGGCTGTGTATAAGAATTACTAGATTCCTATCATTAATGCTTATTTTATTTTTAATGGAATCTATTAGAATGTAATTAATTACATTCCTAAAAAGTAAACATCATTGATTTAGGGTGTTTAGTGTAATTAATAATCATGTAAAAGGTTTTAGGTATTTATGGTTTATAATTTTGGGGTTTAGAGTTTATGGTTTATTGTTTTAGGGTTTGTGTTGTAGTATTTTATGGTTTTAGGGTTTCTAGGGTTTGGGTTTATTGTTTTAGGGTTTAGGATTTATAATTTAGTGTTTTATGGTTTATAATTTTAGGGCTTAAGGATTAGAGTTTAAAGTTGGTGGTTTAAGGTTTAGGAGTTCACAATATTTAGGGTTTATGGTGTTAGGATTTAAAACACCCTACATTAATGATGTTTAATTTTTTAGGAATATAATTAATTATATTCTAATAGATTTCATTGAAAATTAAAATAAACATTAATAATAAGAATCTAGTAGTTCTTATACACAACATTAAGGGCTGTGTGTCGCAAAACCTTTTTATTTTAAGGTGGCTAGTTTGTGCACTATAATATATTAGAGGAAATGTCACGACTAAGCTATTTTTGTTTTTGTAAATTTTTGTTGTAATTTTGGGTATCATCTGAAATCGGAACATGTTAAGTACATGTGTAATTTTAGAATTTGTCTTGAAAATAAAAGAAGTTGTTTAATAATTTTTTTTTTAAAAAAAACTAGTTTTATTAAAAAGATGAAATATACTTACAAAATTACAATAAGGATTTGTAACTATAAGAGTAAACTAAATACTTAATCCATACATTTTTTTATAACTATTAAAATAAAAACGAGTCACTTGAAATCATACAATGACCATACAATGAAAATGTTATAAATTCAACCAAAAGAATCGAATAAAAGATAAATACGAACAACACCAGAAATCGACAATTGAAAGATAAAACCATCAACACTAACATTAAAAAGATACATGCAACTCTTATGGCACGTTGACGATCATTACCATAACTCAATCACGAATAAGAAACGGTGATTGTTTAATAATTTATAATTGAGAAATAGCAAGAGAATGCATAATTCATTGGTTGGAACGTATTGAAAATATAGTTTGCAGCAGCGTAAGGAGGAGGAGCAAAGCAGCTGCCAGAAGGGAAATAAATGTCCATGGACTGTTAAAATAGTTGTGCTTCAAATTCGCCATCCATTTGTTCCAAGGTTTGCTGCAATGCTCGATTACATCCTTGAACACTCCACTGTAATAGGAGATTTGGGAATTCAATACATAGATTCCCAGTCTGTTAATCATGGCGGCCACTGCTTCATCATCGCCCAACATGTTGACGATGGTTCCATTTTGGCGAAGAATTTCGACGTCTTTCGATGAATCGATGAGACTGTCTATGAAGATCATGTAATCAGTGGCATGATGCACATCGCTGTCCGATACAAACAGTTGCTCGAATGCAATCAGATTCCGTAGGAAAGATTCGGTGTAGTCATGGATGATAAGTTTAGGGATACGGAGGATTTTGTTTTCGAACCTTATATCGAACATGCTATTTCCCTCGATTGGTTCGAATTCGATTCCAGCTTCTTCGAGTTCCACGGCACAAGGTATGAGATTCACATCACAATTCTGGGTTTCCTCAAATTCCTTCATTTCTAAACTTGAAGGATGGCAGCAGTGGTGATATGTGAAGTCTAGCAAGTGCTTGATTTCTGATCCGATGAACGGGAGATTGTCTTTCGGAAGCATTTTCCCGGGTATTATTTAGGAGGACAATACGAAGATGGCGTTGATGAACTTAGCTCGATCAACGCTGGTCTCGATCATAGCGAAAATCTCCCAGATAACAAAGAAAGGAAGTTGATTCTCGAGTAGCATAATGTCTTGAATCAAAGCAAGAAAGAAGCCAGTAGGGTAAGAAACAAACAAATCCTTCAAATATGTGGGAACCTCCCGTAAATATTCCGGAACCTGTAAATGAAAGCGAATCAGCTGCACAATAAAGCAGGCATCGAGAAGCAACATTCTGACGAAATCATCGGAGTCAAGGCTTAAAGGTTGCTCATAGCATCTACGAGCTGCTGCTTCTAATTCTCTTATTTTCAGGACAAATTGTGAAACATTGATCTCCTGTTTTTCTTGAACAAGTTGTTGAAGAAAGCCAAGCTTTCGCTCTTCCATGGCTTTCAAGTGATCTTTGCCGCGATGATACGGGCCGATAGAGATGAGCTGAGGTTCGTAGGCCTTTTCCTTCACCTGACGAAGAAAATTAGGTACTATGGAAATGCAATGCTGAGACGACGTTACCGATGAACTCTTAAGCATTTTGTCTATGCTAATGGAAACGGGTCTTCCTTTTCTCTCGCCGTAAATTGCAATATTATTTTTAATTTTTTCGTTAGACTATTCAATTTTTAGCAGTAAAGCTTTAATTTTTATTAAAAAAATTATGCAGCATTAATAAAATACTAGAACATTAGAAGAAATTTATATATTATTTGTAATATTAATAAAAGGTTAATATATGATGCATCGTCACCAAAATTTTTTCTTTTCACAAGCAGGCTTCGAATGATATCACGTGTCTTTTTAGGGATACTAATCCCCACACACTAAAAATTAAACCCTAAATTTTAAATCATAAACTCTAAACCTTAAAAGCTAATAAGTTTGTTGTTGGTTCTACTCAAGCAAGGGCGGAACGTTAAAAGGACATGTAAGGGTCATAACCCCTCCAAAAATTTTAAAAATTAAAATTTAGTCCCTTAGAATTTTCAAAAAGTTAATATGTCTCTCATAAAATATTTAAAAATTCATATTAAACTTCAAATTTTTAAAATTTTCTTAATTAAATCACTTCTATGATTTTTAAAAGTTCTCACTAATCCTCTCAAAATTTCAAAATTTTTAGTTAGACCGTAAATTTTCTGTAAATTAAACCCTTCAAAAAATGAACATTTAGTTTAAACCTCTATTTTTTAAGTTTAAAATTTACCCCCTCAAACTCATTCACCAAGTTCCGCCACTATACCCAAATTATAGAACCTAACCCTGAGGGCCTTTGAAACATTTTTTTACTAGCAAAATTATATTTATATTTTTAAATGAAAAAATATTCAACGTAACTACAATAGTTTTTTTTTTATACGAGCAAGATTTTAATCTTGACACGTGTCCTATTTAAATTTTAAGATTTTATGGATTGGATAATGATATACAGTTTTAAAATTTAGTAAAAATCGTTTGTCCCTTTTCGATACCTCTACTTATGCCCCATCATTAAAAAAATTATGATTAGAGTTTAAGATTAGGGTTTATGATTAGGGATTAGAGTATTGGGTGTATGATGTATCTTTTTAAGGTGTAGAGTTTAAGGTGTAGGATTTTAGAAATTAGGGTTATTAGGGTGGTTCAACTGGTCGGTTCGGTTAACCGACCGAACCGAACTACCAAAAAATTATTAAACGATTTTTTTCTATTAACTGTTAATCGAACCAATTTTTTTTTTTTGAAAATTTTTAACCAAACCGAAAAAAGTTTGGTTAATTCTTGGTTTAATTCGACCGGTTTTCGAATTAACCAATTTGTTATAAAATTTTGGGTAAATTACACAAATGATCATTAAACTATGTTAAAATGATTTTTTTAGTCACTAAACTTTCAAAAGTTAGAAAACAACCATTAAACTTATCGAATTATTACAAAATGGTCATTGATTCATTGCACGTTATAAATTATTGATAAATATTGAAAAGTTTAATGATTATTTTTTACTAATTCAATAAATTTAATGATCATTTTATAATTTTTAAAAGTTCAGCTACCAAAAATAAATATATGTAATATATAATATATAAAAATTTGGTTAATTATCCGATTTCGAACCGAACTAATCGATAACCGAAGTTTGAAAAATTATTAACCGTTAACCGACCGAGCCTAAAAGTAACCGACCAATTAACCGAAAAAAACTTTAGTTCGATCGGTTAATTCAGTTAAAACCGAAGCTTGAACACCCCTAAAGGTTATTGCTTAGAATTGAACCTTTTAGTATTTGGGGGAAAAAACACACACAAAAAAGACATGATTTTTGTCCCTGAAAATTGGTGTTTAGGGTTAAAAATAGGATTACTTGTAGAACTTTTTCCACGTTCTTTTTAACTATAATTAACTAGTGTTGGCTAAAAAGAGATATATATTTTATTAGCCTTCGGTAGTAATTTTGTATCTTAAATTTATATACATACATAAAGGTGGTAAATGGGTCGTTTGGGTGAGTTTCGGTTTGAGTCATTTCGGATCTTACTATATTCGGTTCGAGCCAGTTAGGTTTTAGTTTCATATCGGGTAGGTTAATATCGGGCTGATTGATTTCAGGTCGGGTCAATAGGAGATCGATCGGTTTAAGTCAAATTTTCAGGTCGTGCCAAATTTTTATACCCCTATATATAGTTTTATAAAGCCAGTATATTTGGCTATTTGGTGAGTTGTGCTGCAGTTCACATCACATTTTTATTTATTTCTTTTAATATATATTTTTATTTCGGGTTGTCGTTGGTTCGGGTTGCCTCTGATTCGGTTGAAAATCGGTCCGGGTTCATTTCGGTTCAACTAAAACTCGGCTCGATTTTGGTTAGAGCCGGTTTATTTCGAATTTTGAATCAAATCCTATCATCAGGTTCGGTTGATATCAAGTCTCGGGTCAAGTAAATCGGTTCGAGTCTCAGATCAAGTGCTAATTAGTTATATATAGAATTTCACACATTTTTTCTTATTTTCTAACATTTAATATTACAGTTTAACAGAAAAAAAGAAACTTTTTTTTATAAAAAATAAAACTACACAAAAAAAGAGTACCAGTGCTAATGAGTTATATATATAAAGACTTGTTGTTCAAAGGGCAGCGCCATGCCTGCAAATGAGTTGCTCTGCTGGCAGTTGCAATTTGGTACAAGAAGAATAAATAATTCGTAAGAGTAGGCATTTACTTATATAGACCATATATTTCGGGTTTGATTATGACGCAATAAATTCCCAAAAATTATGATTGGCTTGTTTCACATAGAATAGACTTTGAGTCACAACTTGCTAGTACTATTTTTGTTTGGTACTGTTTGAATATTATACATGATCCAAAAAAAAATAAAGGGTAAATATAATAGATGGTCACTAAACTACCCCAGTTATAAAAATATTACTAAACTGTATTTTTTGTTACATAATGGTCACTGAGCTGCTAGCTGGTGTAAGTTTAAAAAATTGTATAATAACATTTTGGGTAAAGTTCACAAATGATCACTAAACTTTAATTAATTATTTAATTTGGTAACTAAACTTCCAATTGCTTCAATGTTACCATTAAACTTTTAGTTTGGTTTCAATTTGGCCACTGACCCGTTAACAACTGTTAAAAGGGTGATGTGGCTGTTAAAATATTTTGTATAATAACACATTTAGTCCTTCACGTTTACACATTCAAACAATTTAGTCTTAATTCGAAAAGAAATAATAAATTTAATCCACATTAGTTCAATTTGTCCCTATTTTTAATTAGAGATAATTTAATATTTTTTTATCCCTTAATTATAACTAATGTTATCTTGTCCCTCCCAATCCCAACCATACTCAATCCATCCTTTAAAATTTCATAAAGATTAATTAAATTATTATTATAAAAAGGGAAAATTAAGTATATTTTTTTTAAATTGATACTTGAATTTTTAAAATTGTTATTTGGCCGCCAAAAACACATATATTTGTTATTATGTGTATTCAATTATATATAATAAAAAGGAAAATTAAGTATATATATATTTTAAAATTGATAATTGAATTTTTTTATAAAAAAATTTAATTATTATTTTTTATCGAAACAAGTGTGATTTTATTAGACGATGAAATCATACAAGGAAAACATCACCGAAAACCTCGTTAAAACCTCCCTAAACCTAACACGGAGGAAAAGAGCACCTTCGATGATGTTGCAAAAAGAACGAACAAAACGCCACACGGAGAGGCGAGACAAGCCTCGTGCGCAAACCAAAGACTACGGCTGCCATAGGCACCAACAATAGAACAAAATCCCCCACAAACAAACCAAGCAACAACACAATTCAAAAGAGATGTTCCACGCCCCCCGCAACAAATATCCAGAACCAACACACCCCTCACCCAAAACTAACTAGAGCGCATCCCTGATGAGCACCAAACATCAAGAGACCACCCGAAACCATAATGTACGATCCACACACCCATTTGCTAACGCATTTGCCATGCTATTAGCCTCTCAAAAAATGTGGTGGAAGCAGACGCTTTACAACAATCGACAAGCCTTATCTATATGATGGATTGGTTTATTTCAACTCTAAATTTTAATTTAGCAATAAAGATTCATTTCAATTTTTAAATGATGGATTGGATATGGTTGGGATTGGAAGGGACAAGATAACATTAGTTATAATTGAGGGATCAAAAAAATATTAAATTATCTCTAATTAAAAATAGGGTCAAATTGAACTAATGAGGGTAAAATTTATTATTTCTTTCGAATTGGGACAAACTTGTTTGAATGTGAAAACGTGGAGGACTAAATGTGTTATTATAAAAAATATTTTATCAGCCACATCACCCTTTTAACAGTTGTTAACGGGTCAATGGCCAAATTGAAACAAAACTAAAAGTATAATGGTAACATTAAAGCAATTGGAAGTTTTGTTACCAAATTGAATAATTGATCAAAGTTTAGTGAGTATTTGTGATCTTTACCCTAGCATTTTTAATCCTTATATTTATGCATTCAATTAATTTAGTCATAATTCGAAGAAAAACAAACAATAAATTTAACCCCGTTATTTACGCACTTAATAAATGTTACATAATAACAAATTTCACCCTAAACTTTTACATTTTATTTAATTTGATCTTAATTTTAAAATATAACATTAATATTTTAATATTCTACCAATTTAATTCCTAAAATTCTTTGAATTTAGTTGATGATATCATCAATAACATACGGATAATTATATGATACACTGCCGGTGGAAACTTTTAATTTCCACAAGTGCCATAGTTTTAGGGTTTATGGACTCAGTTTAGGGTGTAGGGTGTAGGGGTTTATGTTTAGTAGTTTAGAATTCAGTGATTGTGAATAGAATATAAGGTTTATGGTTATATTTAGGGTTTATAGGTTAAAACTTAAATCCTCAACATATTGCCATAAAACATAAATTCTAACCTTTAAATCTTAAATCATAACCTTAACCCCTAAATTCTATCCATTACACCTAAATTCTAAACTACTACACCTAAACCCCTAAACTCTACACTCTACGCTCTAAATTGAGTCTGTAAACCCTAAAATTAAAGCGTTTGTGGAAACTAAAAATTTTCAACGCCAGTGTATTGGATATAAATTCATAACGTAATACCTTTAGTTTTTGGAGTCGTAAGGTTCAAACTACGTTAGAATAATTTTAGGTCAAATTCGAGTCAAACAAATAACGACCTACTTGTTAGCATCATTGGTCTCAAATGATTGTTTCACTATAAAATTTAAATAGTTAAAAATTACTAAAAAAAGTTAATTCCCACCAAAGTTATCCGGAATAAAGGATCACTTTGGTGGTTTCATAATAAAAGAACTAAAAAGAAATATAAAATGAAAAGCCCAGGTACAATCGTCAAAATTAGACGACGATTTTATTACTATTTTTGTTAAATTAAATTTCTGCATGGATGTCGTATTTAGCAAATGACGATTTCGAAAAACACTGTAATATTCATCCATTTCCTCAAATAATATCTCACCATCGTCATTCCCCTAAATATTTTTTAAAACAATAGTTTCCTTAATAACCCTAAATTTCCACCAAAATTATTTAATAAAATTTAATAAAAAATCTGTAAATTTCAGCAATTATTTAATAATTTCTGTAAATTTAATAGTGCCTCATCAATTTCAGCGGCACCCCCAGTCTCGTCCATAGTTTTTTTCCCCTCTCCAAATACCGTTGATTATTGAACAAAATGAAAGGGCCGTAAAAAGAAACCATTGAAAATTGGAAGAAAACAGTGGAAGCTATTCAGCGAATCGTTCGGCGAAAAATTATTATATGTTCGTTTATTTATTAAACAAATGAATATAAACAAGATTTTCTGTTCGTTCAACATTCGATAATATGTTAATTTATGTTTATTTGAATCTATTTACACATATGCATTTTATTTATTATTTTTCATAACAAATGTATTATATTTTTTAAAAAATTAAATTTATTCACATATGTTCGTTAAGATTTATTAATGTATATCCTTTTATGTTCGTTCGTTCGTTCGTTCGTTCGTTTACATTCATTTATCATTTTAACGAACGAACATAAACAAGCTAAATTCCTTAACAAACGAACACAGACAAGAAATTATGTTCATTTAGTTGTTCGTGTTTTTTTATTTGTTCGGTTAAAATTAAACGAACGAACATAAGCATACCCTCGTTTGTATTTGTTCGGTTCGTTTACAGGCCTAATACAAGCCATAGTTGAAATGTCCCACATTGCCAGCCAAGTTTGACAAATCACAATGTACTAACAAATCTCAAGTCAACAACTGCCGTTGTTTCTTCTTCCTTGTTCCTTCTGCGAATCCAGTCCCCTGTTTCTCATCAAACCCAGAAATCTTCCTTGAAGCTTCCAATTGCGAATCCAAGTAAACCCATTTTCAAGGCCTGCATGCTTTCAGTTTTATGGTCAATGATGTTTACATCTTGTTTTTTTTTTTATATATATTCTTGAAGTATCTAATTCTTCTAGATTTTGCTTGTCGAAATGGTTCTTAAGCTCAACCTGTTTTTAGAGAAAAAGAAAACAGGAGTTGACACCGATGGTTCTTAACCCATTTATAATCGGGTCATTTTAATAAAAATATATTTTACTAAAACAATAGTTTTGGTCTACGAAATAAAAAACGAGCTCAAGAGTCGATTACGTATGAGAAATGAATAACATTTCACAACATTCAAAATTAATATATAGTCGATTGTGAATTGTCTTAACATCGGAAATTGCGAGTTCAAATTTTTTTTTAATTACAATCCGTTTATGAATACAACTACTGATAAAAGTAAATAACAATTACTCCGACAAAAATAGAGACTACCTCGTTGACCTTTTAATAAAAGAATGTTGTCTAAAAGTATTTGTTCAAATAAAAACATGCAATGTAAATGAAATTAATCCATACATACAAAGAATGAGAAAAAAATAAATATATGCATGATATAAATATTAATTTAAAAGAGATATTCTTAAAAAAATCTAGAAAATACGAGAGGTTTAATAAAATAATTCTTTTATTCTAATGATTGTATGAAATCGTGCTAAAAACAATGGAGACTATTCCACGAATCAACCTTATAACAAGAATTATTTTGAGAAACCATTATCATATTTTAAAGACAACTTTTATATAAAATATTTATTTAATAAAATTAAAGGTAGCCTATTTGTAAAATAAATAATTACATTTTAATTAAAGGTTACATATTTACAAAAATATCATCTCGAAAATATGAAGATTTTAGTAAAATAAAATTTCCATTCGAATGATTTTACGAAATCACACTCCAACAAAGGCAGAGGCTATTTCACGAACCAATATCATAAAATATTTTTTTTCAAGAAAATCCGACATATTTTACAAAATATCCTTATAAAATATAATTTTTAAAGTAAATACACAACCCATTAAGAATATAAATATTGCATTCATATACTAAATAAATACTATATGTAAAATATACAAGTAATTATAATATAGTAATATATAAAATATATTGTGTTAGACTTATTTTGATGTAACTAATTTATTCAAGGACTTATGTAACACCTCTATCCGGTTCGAAAGAAAATCGTGTTAAAGATGTCATCGGAAAGCAAAACAAAGAATCAGAGAGTGAACTTATGACAAATCATTTGGGAACAAATACAAAACATTCATAACAACAAAGTAAATTATTCATCAACAGAGATCATAATTTAAATAAGTTCTGATTTCAAGCAATTGAGACTAGATTGTAAACTTTTCAAAATTTAGGAACTAAAGTGTGAATTTACCAAAGTTTAGAGGCTTAACGAACAACTTTTAAAAATCCATACTATTATAGGTTTGGGTCCTGTTATGGCATGCACATGAAGAAAAATTATCATCACATAGGTCAATCGTTATCATTTAGGGACTAAATAATAAAGTTTCAAAATTTTAGGGACCTATTTGTAATTTCTAAAAGTTTCAAGGACAAAAGGAATGTTCATTTCATTAAAAGGTTTTATTTTTAGTCTCACTTTCATCTCAAAACTTGAATTAAAAAAAACGACAACTGAATCGGAATTCAATTGAAAAAGTTATGAAATAGTGACCAAAACATAAAATTTCAAACTTTTAGGGATGGTTTCGAAACCTTTCGGAATAGTTTCGAAACCTTTCGGAATAGTTTCGAAACCTTTGTCACAGATTAAAAAATTTGACATTTTGGACTGAAAGTTCCGATACATCTTGGTATGATTTTGAAACCTTGTGATGTTTCACTAAAATGTGTTATTTTAGACAATTTTTAATCCCTAAATTTCACCTTTATCAATAGGTAATTTCGAAACATGATTTTAAGCAACTGTAACATTATTCAAACCATACCAAGCATCCTAATGTTATCCCATCCATGTTAAACACCAAACAATCATGAAAACAAATATAACTCTCACATAAACATCATAATTCATATGACATTATACATCTTCTTTAGCATCAAACTAAATGCTTAATGGTGTTTGAAGCCCTTAAACTTTTTCAAAAAAATCAATTAAACCCTTGAATTTTTTCACACCAAATTAAGCCCCTGAACTAATAAATTTAATCAATTAAGTCCTTTGAACAATTTTGATCATCAACTTTGGAGGTTTTTTTCTTGAGATATGACTAATACATGACACACTACAATTCTATCATGTAATATTTACAGATTTTTTTAGAAAACTAGTTTTTATAATTTCTTTTAAGTTTTTTAGAATTATTAGATCTTTTAAATAATTTTTAAATAAAAAATAATGAAAATCCTAAGTGACAACACTGTAACGCGATACGTTGCACCAACTGATAAAAAAACTATTAAATTTAACAGTCAACGTTAGTCAAAGGGGTGAATTGATGAAATTTTAGAGTATAAGGGCTTAATTGGGTGCAAAAAAAGTTCAATGACTTAATTGATTTTTTTCATAAGTTTAGGTCTTATGATACCCATCCAAACTAAATTACCATACAAGTTACTAAGTACATTTTATAAGTCCATTTCATCACTTACCTTATTTCACATATTTTCGTAAGAAATCATTCAAAATCCCATAGAGTTTCCATTTAGCAACTTGTATAAGCTTATCTAATACTTTACTTACCATTTAATAGCTTGCTTTGTTTCATTAACTTAAATATCCAAACATATAAGCTATAATATAAAACCATCTTAACATGATTCATACCATTCTCCATTAAGTCATTATATCAAACTTATAAACATAACTTAAACTATTCTTTCTTAGATATCATATCATATCATATCATATCATATCATATCATATCATATCATATCACCTATTCAAATCATAATATCAATCCAAAGTCATATTCATCTTAATGCAAATGCTTAGTTCATATGCCACCAACTAGGAGTTTAACAAGAAAACTTACCCAATGCATTAAGAGTTACTTGCAACCCTTAAATACGATATGAGCATTTATAGAGGCTTAATACCTAAAATGTGTACAAAGAAACACGGTAAGATTACATAGCTTAGTGAGGTAGTTAAATATGAATGCAATAACATATCAATGTATACAAAAGAAATTACAAATATAGTGTGGCCATGTAACATTTATAGCAAAACGATATAATCTTGTAGTCATATCAGATTCATATACATGTTTACATTCATACATAGACCAAAATCAATCAAAAGATTCTATTATTATCCTTAATTATCATTATTCTTATAAGTTCATGGTTATTATCATAAGTATTTTTTTTGTTTTTCCTTAGATCAAAATTACACATAGGGTACATGAATTCCCAACCAACTATCTCCATATATATGAGAAACTGAGAATAAGATCGTAATCCTTTAACAGAGAATGGTCAACCCTCCAACTGTCGTCAATGACCAACCAACACATCCCTCCTACTGTCACCACATAAGGGTCTTAACCCATGAATCTTAATCCAAACCCGTACCTGAGCTCAAATGAATTCTATGACATACCAATTATACTCAAAGTTAACTTGTGTCCAAGGTAACCATTTAATTTACATTTTGATTCATATATATAAGTTTATAATTCCAAATCTTATCATATCATTGATTCATAATGAGCATAAAGCTCCATAATGGCATAACATAGTTTCACAATGAGCATTAAGCTCCTTAAAGCCTTAACATAGTTTCATAATAAGCATGAAGTTCCAACGTATCATATTCATATCACAAGTGAATCGTGAAGTTCCATTGTTTGTCTTAGCGTCATAGTTTAGTCATAAATGAGCTTTGAGCTCCATAGTTTAACATATCATAATAATTTTTCATTAATCATAATTCATGTCCATGACTTACTTTACTATCTTAGTTTCATTTAAAACATAAATCATATCAAAACTAAAACATTATGCTCACAAAAGCAAGGATCAAAAGGTTAAGCTTACCTCCTTGCCACACCATATCATCAAAATGCTCTAACTGAACTTACAAACAAATCACACATGTTATATGTAATCAAAAGTATCAAATGCAATCGAAATGATACCGAATCAATTCCGAAACTCATAACTACACTCACCTCATTTCCCTAAATAATAAAAAAAGTTAAAACAAAAAACCCAGGCAAAGTCGTCAAAATTAGACGACTGGTTTACTTTTTTAAAATTAAATTTTTGCATGGATGTCGTATTCAGCATATGACGTTTATCTACTACTTTACTAAAGTAGTTTGTCTGTATTAATTATTATGTTTGTAAACGTGTAGAGTACTAGTTTGTCGTTTTTGCTCCCTTATGCTTATAAAAGGGAAGCTTAGTGGTGTGTAAGGGCATCCTCAGCCTTATCAATAAAATCGTATGTTTTAAGAAAAACAATGGCTGTCTAAAATTCTTCCTTCTTTCTCCTGATTTTCTAGTAGGTTTATGAATCAATAAATCTCCAGTGAGTTTTCCTGGTGTATGCTCTGCACTTGCCATATTTGTATGGATCCCTCTGCATCAAAAACCAGTTAAACTTGATTTTAGCAGTTTTCTGGAATATGCGAAGAAATGATAGTTGAAATGCTGTAGCTAACAGGGAGTGCCTCCGTTGTGGCCAAGAGAGCCTTGTTTTGGCATAGCATACCTGCTACAGTTAGTTCACCATCGTCATTCCCCTAAATAATTTTAAAAAAACAATAGTTTCCTTAATAAGCCTAAATTTTCCACCAAAATTATTTAATAAAATTAATCAAAATTCTGTAAAATTCAGCAATTGTTTAATAATTTCTCGTCCATGGTTGTTTCTTTTCTCCAAATACCGTTGATTATTGAATAAAAATGAAAGGGCCATAAAAATAAGAGTTAAGGTTGTCATAAGCCCTTAAACTTTTGAAAAAAATTAATTAAGCAGTTAAACTTTTTTGCACCCAATTAAGCAATTATACTCTAAAATTTCATCAATTCACCCCTTTGAACAACGTTGACTCTTAAATCTAACCGTTTCTTTTGGATCAATTGATGCAACGTGTTGTGTTACAGTGTCATCACTTGACATTTTCAAAATTTTTTATTTTATTTAAAAAATTCTCTAAAAGTTCTAAAAATTCTAAAAAATCTTATAAAAATTATAAAAAATAATTTTCTAAAAAATTTATAAATGTCACATGGCAGAACTGTAGTAAGTCACGTGACACTAATTTTTCAAGGAAAAATTATCAAAAATTGATGGTCAAAATCGGTCAAAGGACTTAATTGATTAAATTTATTGGTTTAGAGGCTTATTTGAGTGCAAAAAAATTAAGAGCTTAATTGATTTTTTTTCAAAAGTTCAGGGCTTAAAATACCCTAAGCCTAAAAATAAACCAATGAAGATTGGAAGAAATCAATAGAAGCCCATAGTTGAAATCTCCCAAATTGCCAGCCAACTTTGACAAATCACATTGTACTAATAAATCTTAAGTCAACAACTCCCATTGTTTCTTCTTCCTTCTGCAAACCTTGTGCGAATCCAGCCCCCTGTTTCTCATCACACCCATAAACCTTCCTTGATGCATCCACTTGAGAATCCAAGTAAACCCATTTTCAAGGCCTGCCTGCAAATCTATATCTGGTAACTTTTTTATTACATGCTTCCAGTTTTATGGTCAATGATGTATACATCTCTTATTCTTTTCTCATTTAGATTTTTAGCACGGTAAACGAACCAAATGTTTAATGAACCGTTCTGTTGAAAATTCGTTTATGTTTAAACGAATAGAGACAAACAAGATTTTTTGTTCCTTTAATTAAAAGAACAAACACGAATAAAGGGTACGTTCGTTCATTTATGTTCATGAACGTTCGATAATCCGTTCATTTATGTCCGTTTAAATTTATACACATATATTATTTATATTTATTATTTTTCATAACAAAATTATTATATTTAAAAAACAATAAATTTATTCACATATATTCGTTCATTTACACTCATTTAAATTTATTCACATATGTCCTTTTATGTTCGTTTGTTCGTGTTCGTTTACGTTCGTTTATCATTTTAACGAACATACATGAACGAACACGAACAAGCTACATTCCTTAACAAACGAACACAAACAAGAAATTGTTTTTGTCCAGTTGTTCGTGTTCGTTCATTTATTCGATTAAAATTAAACGAACGAACATGAACATACCATCATTCATATTTGTTCAGTTCGTTTATAGGCCTATATATTTTTGAAGTATCTAATGCTAGTAGATATTGCTTGTCGAAATGGGTCTTAAGCCCAACTTGTTTTAAAGAAAAATAAAATAGGAGTTGACATCTGTAACAACGGACCCCGAGTTTGATTTTTTTTACAAAAAATAGTTTTAATAAAGTCGTCACCAATCTTTTAATTTAGGTGAGATTGGATCACCTGAAAATTAGGTTATTTTAATAAAATTCACTTTTTTCATTTTATTAAAACAACAAATTTTGGTTTGCAAAACTAAAAAAATGGGTTAGAGAGTCAGTTACGCGTAGGGAAGGATGAACACCCCGCAACGCCCAAAAATCGGTACCTAGGTGATTACGTAGTGTCTTAACGATGAAAATTACAGATTGGGATTTAATTTGAAAATTCTGATCCCTGAATGCATGAATTTTATTGTAAACTATATTTAAAAGAATATTCCTTTATATGAGACTAACGAGAAACTTACACCTCTTTAAGCTCGAGACATAATTTCACGAGACTCCCGAATAAAGTAATACTATTTTAAATATTGTAATTTGGGATTAAAAGAATGTTCTTATATTGGAGATTAACGAGAAAACAATGCACATTTAAGCTTGAGGTACGTTTTCCACGAGAATCCATAATAAAGAATATTGTCTTAACTTGAAAAGTTGATTAAAACGAATGAATGCGAGGTATACAAATATATATGATAATAATAGAAATATTATATATTATTATTAAACTATAAATTATAAGTAAATAATGGTATTAGCAATAATAGCAATAATAATAATAGCATTAGTAATTATAAATAATAATAATTATAATAATAGCAAAAATATAAAGTTAGCAATTCTAATAATATTTGTAATGTAATAATAATAAATTACTATCAACAATATAATAATAATAATAATAATAATAACAATAATAATAGAGATAGTGATAATAATAATAACATAATAGTAATCAATTAATAATATAATAATAATGCTATTAATATAATAATAATAATAATAATAATAATAATAATAATAATAATAATAATAAATTAAAACATGCAGAAGGGGATGGAATTGCAAAGGATTAAATCATGGAAGGGTCGAAACTATAATTTTTTCATTTCATAAAAAGGCGCGGACGTTTCTCTAGGTCGGGTCACACGCGCCGGGTTACAAACCTCCTAAACGGCTTCATTTTGACTGCCTTATAAATATCCTACTTGACAAAAAAGGGTCACTTGTATATGAAATTAAAAAAAAAAACTTAAAAACTCTTTTAAACACTCTCTCCCTCACCCAGACGCCGCTTGACCTTCCGTCGAAAATTGTTATGGGTCGTCGTTCATTGATGGCGGAGAACCGTCACCTCTAGTGGCTGGAGTACATGCAAAGGGTCGAGGTAGTTCTGGTTTTCCCCTAAAGCAAGATCTAAGGTCGGATTTTCCCAAAACTCATCCTAGGTAATTAAATCTCTAGAAAATCGAAAGGTTTTATTTTCTTTTTTGCCTTTTCTCTTTGTTTTTCAACATGCTTTTTTTTAATTCCTTTTCTGTTTGTATTTTTTTCCTAAGATCGAGTTTCTAAGTCTCTTTTCTACAGATTTAACCCCTTTATATAGGGTCTTGGCTCGGATTGCGGTTGAGTGCACCGGACCTGGATTTTTTTTGAACTTAGAGTGATAAGAGATAAGTGAGGAAGAGTGAGAGCAATAATGTTTGTTTTGGGCGGTGGTGATAGACAAGATAAGGATGAGGGATTGAAAAGGGGGTTTAGGGAGGTGGTGACGGGCGGCTGTCAGGTGGCAGGTAAAGAGGATGTGATGGGGTTATTTAGGGTTTTAGTTGGGACTTAATTAAGGTGTATGGAGTTTAGTTTAATGTTTTGATTGAGTTTATTTAGGGTTTTGATGGCAGACGACGACGATAATAAGAACAAAAACATCGACAGCAACGACGACGACTGAGGTCATGGACGAGCGGCGTCGACTAGGGTTCTAGTTAGGGTTAGGTAGGTTTAGTTTAGGTTAGGGCCAGATATGTTAGTGGGCCAGGTGGATAATTAGGGTATCTACAATTAGGTATCTACAATTGCCCCTCTTTGCTCATTGTTGTGCAATAAAAATGGAGCAAAGACTAAAAGAGAACCAATTATGTTCGGTCTAGTCCAGTTGCACTCAGCACATTGTCGTCCGTCTTTAGTTAATCTTTTTCTTTGTCCTTGGAGAGGTAGAAAACATGAACTAGGTAACCCGTTCCATTGCATCTTCAAGGAGACATGACCCATTGTTGTGTTCATTCCACTGCAACTTTAGGAAGATGAAATTGTTTTCGTGTTTATTTTGATGTAGTTTTAGGGATATGAGGTTTTCATAGCTTTATCTGTTCCACTTTAAATTCAAAGAGACGGGCTTCCCATCATTTTCATTCCACTACAACTTCAGGGAGATAAATTTGTCATTGTGTTCATTCCACTGCAACTTCAGGCAGATGAACTTGTTGACGCGCTTATTCTGCTGCAATTTCAGGGAGAAGAGGCAATTATCATGCCCATTCCACTGTAACTTTAGGGAGATGAGACGGTTGCGGTGTCCATTCCTTTACAATTTTAAGGAGATGAGACAGTTGTGCTGTCCATTCCACTGTAACTTCAAGGAAATGAGCTAGTTATAGCTAAATTTGTTCCACTGCGACTCTAGGGAGACAAAATTGATATTGGTTGATCTACTCCACCTTTTTTTGGAGAGATAGAATCTGTAAAACTTGTTTTCTGGACACACACAAGATGCTATGATTAGTATGAATCAAATGCTCCTAGCTTAAGCATGTCTAATGAATGCATGAATGATTCTAGTATGAATGCAAAATGCCATTTGGGAATGTCTTTTGGATTTTGAAGTCAGTTTAAGCATCTGTATCTGCTCTTAAATTGACATCATTTTCTGCTCAAAATCTGTTTAGTTTAAGTTATTGGGCCTTATTTTCTTTAGGTCCAATCAAATTGCAAGATGATTATTTGCCCCATATTTTCATTTCAACACCGCTTCAATTTATGACTAAGGGTAGTGTCTCTTTTTCTTGAACCTTTTACCAATGGAAATGTTTTTTTTTTCAATTAGGACTGCCTTTGGTCCTTGAACTTTTAGGAATCTTTCAAAAGCACTGTAAAGAGATCTTTTTCATATTTGTGGATGTAGAATTGTTAGCTTACTGATCGTTATGTTAATGTATAATTGTAACACCCTCATCCTGTCCTGGTAGGGATCCAGGTCAGAAAGTATTATTAGAACTAAACGGTGACAGGTACGATACTTTTATTTAAGGGTCTATACAAATTACATAATTATAAGGAGAACGGTGAAGCAATACGTAAAGAATTGGGCCAATTTAAAACTTTTATAAACTTAGGGAAGCTATATGATAGTTTTTAGAAGCTTGAAATGGGTTTTCATTAAGTTTCTAAGCATATGTATTGATACACCCTTGGGCCATATCGATACGCTATGGCTGAATGTATCCCCAAAATTCCAGAGACGAAGGCCTGTACCGATACACCTCCAACAGTATCGGTACTCCCAACTCTGACTATTAAAATGGTTAGATTCCATGATCTCGTACCAATATGGGGTCAAGTCGTATCGATATGCAATTTATTTCATTTTATAGATTCGAAAAGGGGCATCGATACACCCGTAACCGTATCGATACCGAACTATTCCCAAAATTCTAGATTCAAAATACCGTACCGGTACGCCATCACCCATACCAGTATGCCCCTTAATCCAATCTTTAGAAAGGTAAGTCCATACCGATACGCCATCACCTTTATCGGTACGACAATGCTTGTAATGTCAATTTTTATTTGGTTTATTAACATTTACCCAACCAAACCATGTCGAAATTCAATGAAACTTTACCAGCAAGTCTTTTTAACTTAAAATTATTAGCATTTCAAATTTTAGGGTCGAATGAATCCGTTTGCTATGTTTTCTCTATTTTAGGCCAATTATGCTTATAATGCCAATTTTTGCCATTTTAAAAAGGTTAAGTCTAAGCCTTTAAACTTACACAAGCCAAATATATTACATACACATCAGAAGAGGTAAAAACGACTTCTGCAACACTTATGCCACCGTACTAGGAGTCTATAGAGTTGATATATTTTACTTTATCAACAAAGTGACTTGCCAAAAACCTTCTTCGCTCCGAATCTCGATCTTAGAAACTTCCTAACCTAAAATGCATGAAAGATGAATGCATTAGGCATACTTTGCCTAGTGAGGTAGTCATAAACAAAGGATTAATTATAGAATGAATACTAGCATGCTTCAATATTAACCATAACAATAGTAACATAGATATGTATCCTAATGGTGAGTTTATACAATATCAATGACCAATGTAGCAACAATAATTGATGCAATAACAATGTTCAATAGCAATATTCAATAAAATTTTTCAATAGCAATATTCAATAAGTTTCCTTGGATCGATGTAAGGTATTTGGAAATGGGAAATCCTACGCCTCACCAAAAACAATTGTGGTCTAGTCCCTCCGCCGCACCAATATGACCATAACTCATTATAACTCCGCTGCACCACAATAAAGACCGTAGCCTACTCGTACTAATGAGCTCATGAATTCTATGGCATGCCAATTGTATCCATTACTAATCGAATCCAAGGTTCAACATCAATAGTCCGGTAACAATAATTTCAATAGCAATGATTCGATACAATGATTCGGTAACAATAATTCTATTACAATAGATCAATAACGATAGTTTAATATCCATGTTTGAATATCGATAAGCAATAGCAATGATTTATTATAGTATCCAATGACAATAAATCAATATCAACATTCCAATGGCCTTATTCAATACTTAGTAACCAATGATTCTATATGCCAATGCTTCAATGATTTTAATAACAATAACAATGATACTACGGAAAATGAATTGATGCAATACTTACCAATATAGCCATCAACAATGTTCTTATGCAATAACCTTAAAATAAAAAGTTAGCAATGCAATAATCGATATTCGAAGGTTTGGGAAAGGCACCTAACCTATTCCTGAGACTCCGACTACACTCACCTTAATTTTCAAAGCTCTCAAGACTCTCAAATAGAGATTCCCTTGTCCCTAGCTTTTGAAGGGGATGGTGGACCTTCATTCTCCAACTCCCGAGCTAGGTAAAACAATAAGGATATGTTGAAATCAATACTTTGAACTCGAAATTAACATCTAAACTTTTAGTAGCTTTTAGCTAATAAAACTTCTATGGACTTGAGCTTGTAATACATGGGCTCAAGCTATTAAGCTTAAGCTTTCAATTCAAAATTACTCGAAATCCATCCATAGGATCGATGAATTGTTTAGGGGTTTATCTTACCAACACAGTGGCTATTCAACGGTGTAGAGAAATCAAAGAAAGCTTGTGTAATTAAGGAAGATGCTTGCTTAAGCTAGAGGTTAAAGATAACAATGGTGGTGCTTGCTTGTTATAGAGAGAAAGATAAAATAAGGTGGGCATGAGAGGCTTATCTATCTTAAAACATTCATACATTTGGAAAAGTTAACTGATAAGGTTTCCCTTCAAAGAGGGTAAGCTTATTTTATTATTTTCTTATCCAATCAATTTAGCCACCCAAGCCATCATCCTTTCTTATTAATTTTCCACCCTTTACATCATCTCCTAGCAATCCCACATGAAGTGGGTGGCAAGTTAAGAGGCGACTCACCTCAAATTGGGATAATTACGAAAGTGGTCCCTTAACTTTCCAAACTTTACCATATTTCCCCTAAACTTTCAATTTTCACAATTTAGCAACTAGATTGTTTCTAAGAAATTCAATTAGGCCCAACAATTTTAAATTAACTCAATTAGAGTCCAATACAGTGTAATCAACTACACAATTTAGTTTGATACAACATTTGGACCTTTCTGGCACGAAATTTTTGATTATTGGAATCCTATTCCAACTAGACCGGTTTTTGGGGTGTTACAACTCTCCAACTTAAGAAAAATTTGTCCTCGAATTTTTACCTGAACCGAAGAGATGAGGGTATTGTTGTTTCATTACTTCCTCTGGTTCCCAAGTAGCCTCTTCGACAGTATGGCTTCTCCAGAGAACTTTTACTAACTGTACGAATTTGTTGCGGAGTCTCTTAACTTCTCTTGCAAGGATCTGAACCAGTTATTCCTTGTAGGTCAAATCTAGTTAGATCTATACAGATTCTAGCTCGATAATGTGTGAAAGGTTAAAACGGTATTTTCGGAGCATTGAAACATGGAACACATCATGGATTTTTCTCAACTCTAAGGGTAAAGCCAGACGATATACCACATGGTTAACTCTATCAGTAATTTTAAAGAGGCCAATGAATCGGGGACTCAATTTCCCTTTTTACCAAACCTCAGAATCTTCTTCCACGGTGAAGCTTTAAGGAAGGCTTTCTCACCAACTTATACTGTATATCCCTCATTATAAAATCAGCATAGGACTTTTGATGGTCGAAGGCAGCCTTCAAATGATCATAGATGATGGCGACATGTTCTTCATTTTCCTGAAGTAAGTCAGGGCCCAACATCTTGCCTTTGCCAAGTTCAGACTAGTACATGGGAGTTCTATATTTCCTACCATAAAATGCCTCATACGGGGCCATCTTGATGGAAGCTTGATAACTGTTGTTGTAGAAGAAGTAGATAAGAGGTAGAGATTTCTCCCAAGATCCCCCAAAATCAATAATACATGCTCACAACATGTCTTTTAGAATTTGAATTACCCTTTCTGACTGGCCATCAGACTGAGGGTGGAAAGCTGTACTAAGGTTAACTTTGGTACCCAAAGCCTCTTGCAAGGTTCTCTAGAATCGAGATGTAAAACAAGGGTCTCGATCTGAGATGATAGACTTTGGTACACCGTTGAGTTGGATGACTTTTTTGATATATAATTCAGCTAGTTTAGGAAGCCCGTAGTCCATCTTGACCGGTAAGAAATGTGCTGACTTGGTGAAACGGTCTATGATGACCCAAATAACATCGTGTTTTGTAGGAGTTAGAGGCAGACCACTAACAAAATCCATGGTGATCCTCTCTTACTTCTACTGAGGTAAATCGATAGGTTGCAATAATCCGGTAGGGACACGATGTTCAACTTTAATACGTTGGCACGTAAGACATTTAGAAACAAAATTAACTATAACTTGCTTCATGCCTGGCCACTAATATAGTTACTAGAGATCTTTATACATCTTCACAGACCCCGGGTGAACAGAGAAGAAACTTGAATGAGCTTCTTTAAAGATGTCAATATGAAGGGTTTCATCATTAGGTATACAAACCCGGTCACAAAAATACAACAGTCCTTCATGATTAACCTTGAAGTCAAAATCCTTATCATCATATAATTTGGACACAATATCCTGAAGCTCATGATTATGACTCTGCAACACCTTAATTCTCGATACAATAGTAGACTGAACTTGGAGTTTAGCTACAAAACACTGATGTTTAAATGAAGGTGAGCATTAATGGATCGAGAGGCTACAATGCAAAGGTTTTACGTTGAGTTTGGGATATCAACATTGTTCAGAATTCAATAGTCAATGACGATACTTACAAGACAGAGGTTTTGCGGTTGAGTGCGTCAGCTACAACATTAGCCTTGCCTGGATGATAATCGATGACAAGATCGTAATCTTTGAGGAGTTATATCCATCTCTTTTGTCAGAGGTTCAACTCATTTTGAGTCATGAGATATTTGAGGCTTCTATGATCCGTAAGGAGGTAACATTTTTCTCCATAGAGATAATGTCTTCAAATTTTCAATGCGAAGACAACTGCAGCCAACTCTAAATCATGGGTAGGATAATTCATCTCATGGGGCTTAATTTGTCTCAAGCATAGGCAACGACCTTTCCTTTCTGCATCAAAACACATCTTAACCTGAGATGTGAGGCATCCCTATATACTATGTAGTCCTTTCCAGACTCGGGTTGGGTTAGGACTGGAGCATGAGTCAAAACTTGTTTCAAATGGTCAAAACTTCTCTATTGGTCCTATGTCCAGATAAATAGGGTTTCTTTTCTCAATAACTTTATCATAAGAGTTGCTATCATAGAAAATCCCTTAACGAATCTTCTATAGTAGCCAGCTAGACCAAGAAAATTTCTAACTTCTCTAACGTTTCTAGGTGACCTCCAATCTAAGATAGCTTGGATTTTCTTTGGGTCTACCTGGATTCCCAAAACTAAGACAATATGCCTAAAGAAGGCAACATCAAAGAGCCAAAACTTGTACTTGGAAAACTTGGCGTAAAACTACTTTTCTCGCAGAGTTTGAAGCACAATAGGAAGGTGATCACGGTATTCAGCAGCATTCTTACAGTAGATCAAGATGTCATTGATGAATACCACTACGAACTTATCCAAGTAGGGTCTAAAAACCTGGTTCATTAAGTCCATGAAAGTTGTCGGCGCATTAGTTATCCCAAAGGGCATTACCAAGAATTTGTAGTGGCCGTAAAGTGTACGGAAGGTTGTTTTGGGTACATCACATTCCTTAACTCATCTAATAGTACCCAGACCATAAATCGATCTTAGAAAACATAGAGGCATCTTTAAGTTGATCGAATAGGTCATCAATTCTTGGTAAATGGTACTTATTCTTGATGGTTACCTTATTTAACTGCTGATAATCAATACACAGTCTCATAGAACAATCTTTCTTCTTCACAAAGAGGAACAAAGCTCCCCAAGGTGAAGAAATCAGTCGGATTTGAGCCTTCAGCTCCTTAAGCTCAACTACTACCATACGATAGGGTGCGATAGAAACGAGAGTCGTTCCAGGTTGTACCTCGATGCCAAACTCTACTTCATAGGTAGAGGGTAAACCCAGAAGTTCATCTGAAAAAATGTTAGGATATTCACCCATGATATTGATGTCTTACAGTTGGGGTTCTTCCTTGACTTACAAAGACAGAGAAAACAACGATAGAGTTCTCGAATTCATCAAGGTAATACTTTCTTTTCCCAGACCCCGAAGGTATAGCTTTTTCTTACAACAGTCTACCCAAGCTTGATGTTCACTGAGCCAATCCATACCAGTATAACATCAAATTTTTAAATCGATAATGCTAACAAGTTGGCCAAAAAAGAATCCCTTTAATTATTAAGGGACAAAGTTTACGCACTAGACTTATGGTGACATAATCTCTCAAGAGATTGGTTACGGTAATTTTTGCTACGCTAGGCTCACAAGGTTGCTTAGATTGTTTCACTAACACATTACTTATAAAGGAATAGGTAGATCCAGGGTCAAGCAATACATAGACAAGATCTAAATATAATTCAATGGTACCTGCAATGATGTTAGGATCATCTTTCTCTTCCTTGCTCCTCACGTGATACAATTGTGTAGGAGCTTTGGTTTCAGGTCTGTAGGATACTTTAGGCGAACCACTAAGCCTCTCGAAAGATCCTTTCTTAGCTCCATTGCCTCGAAAGGACTGAGCAAGGGACAAAGGATTAGTCGGTGCAGAAGTAGACTTGATAGTGTTCTTGGGGCAATCCCGAGTGAGATGTCCCATCTCACCACAGAAAAAACATGCTCTAGACTTCTTACGATATTGCCCCGTAGGATGCCTATACTGACAGAAATTACAAACTGGGAACTGTGTCTCTCACCTAGAACCACCAGTGCTATCAATAAAATTTGTCCTAGGGAAAGACTAAGTTACAGCTTGAGGTCTAGAGATATGTCTAGAACGGGGAGGCTGTGAATACACATTTTGTTTCAGACCCTAATACTTTTCTTTCTTGAAAGACTGCGAAGGACAAGAATCTTCTTGATATCTCTTCTCAGACTTGCCTGATCCGCCTGCCTTCTGGGCTTTATGTACAATCTCAGTGGCCTTGACTCAGTTTACCATGTCCTAGAAATCAGTGATGCCCAATGCCGTAAACATAGGGCGTAAGTCATCATTCAGCCCATTAATGAACATTCTAGACTTCTCTTCCTCATTCTTGATATATTCAATTTCATATCTGCAGTACTTGCAGAAATCATGAATGTACTGTTCCACAGGCTGCCATTTTGCTTCAAGTGAAGACAGATATCACGCCTCTCAGCGAGGTAATATTCACTGATGTATTTCTTTTGAAATTCACGTAAGAAAAATCCCAAGTCACAACATCTTTAGGGATTGTGAGAATGGTAGTTTTCCACCAATAGAGTGCCTCAGTAGCTAGCAATGCGAGAGCACACTCAAGCTTGTGTTCATCGGAACACTGTAGTTGCTTGGTCAGAATTCTTAGAGTACTGTCCAACCAACACTCAACAATCTAAGGGTTGTCGTCATCACGACCGATAAAAGAGTAGGCTCGATGCTGAGGTAGCTTGCCAATGGGAGCTCGAGTATTCGGAACAGCAATGATAGAAGGTTGGAAGGTCTGCTTAGCCTTCATCGAGGTCATTAATACTTTGAACATGTTAGCCATGTTCCTATAACATTAAGCTTGAGTAGACTATACCTCAGGCTCAGGGTCCTGTGCCGGAGGATTTTGCGAAACTGGAGGGTCTTCCCTCCTAATCTCCTCACCATGAGTTGAGGAGCCGGTGACATGCTCATCTATACGAGCCTCATTAGAGTCAGACATCTATAATTAAAGAGATTAGGTTAGTTGGTAACTCACAATATACAATAAATAACTCCTAAGTGGCATAATGCAATGTAATGACAATACAATAAACTTCAGTTTAGTCCTAGAATCGACTAAACTCTAGCTCTGATAACACAAATGTAACTCCCCTTCCCGGCCTGGTAGGAATTCGGGTCAAAAAGTGTTACCAGAACTAAACGTGACAGGCACGATACTTTTATTTAAGGGCATATACAAATTACAGAATTATAAGGAGAATGGTGAAGCAATACGTAAAGAATTAGGCCAATTTAAAACTTTTATAAACTTAGGGAAGCTATACGATTGTTTTTAGAAGCTTGAATTGGGTGTTCATTAAGTTTCTAAGCATCCATATCGATACACCCTTGGGCCGTATCGATACGCTATGGCTAAATGTATCCCCAAAATTCCAGAGATGAAGGCTCGTACCGATACACCTCCAACAGTATCAGTACGCTAAGCTTTGACCGTTAAAATAGTTAGATTCAATGATCTTGTACCGATACGGGGACAAGTTGTATCGATATGCAAGTTATTTCATTTTATAGATTCGAGATGCGGTATCGATATACCCCTAATTGTATCAATACCAAACTATTCCCAGAATTCCAGATTCAAAATACCATACCGATACACCATCACTCGTATCAGTATGCCCCTTAATCCAATCTCCAGAAAGGTAAGCCTGTACCGATATGCCATCACCCGTATCGGTACGACAAGGCCTGTAATGTCAATTTTTATTTGGTTTATTACCATTTCACCCAACCAAACCATGTCAAAATTTAATTAAACTAACCAACAAGTCTTTTTAGCTTAAAACTATTAGCCTGTCAAATTTTAGGGTCAAATGAATCCATTTGCTAAGTTTTCTCTATTTTAGGCCAATTATGCTTATAATGCCAATTTTTGCCATTTTAAAAAGTTTAAGTCTAAGCCTTTAAACTTACACAAGCCAAATATATTACATACATATCAGAATAGGTAAAAACGACTTGTACAACACTTATGCCACCGTACTAGGAGTCCATAGAGTTGATATAATTTACTTTATCAACGAAGTGACTTGCCAAAAACCTTCTCCGCTCCCAATCTTGATCTAAAAAACTTCCTAACCTGAAATGCACGAAAGATGAATGCATTAGGCATACTTTGCCGAGTGAGGTAGTCATAAACAAAGGATTATTCATAAAATGCATCCTAGCATGCTTCAATATTAACCATAACAATAATAACATGGACATGTATCCCAATGGTGAGTTTATACATTATCAATGACTAATGTAGCAACAATAATTGATGCAATAGCAACTTTCAATAGCAATACTCAATAAATTTTTCAATATCAATATTCAATAAATTTTCTTGGATAGATGTAAGGTATTTGGATACTATGTCGTACCAAAAACAATAGTGGTCTAGTCCCTCCGCCGCACCAATATGACCATAACTCATCATACCTCTGCCGCACCACAATAAAGGTCGTAGCCTACCCATACCAATGAGCTCATGAATTCTATGGCATGGCAATTGTATCCAATACTACTCGAATCTAAGGTTCAACATCAATAGTTCGGTAACAATAATTTCAATTGCAATGATTCGGTAACATGACAATAGATCAATAGTGATAGTTCAATAGCCATGTTTCAATATCGATAAGCAATAGCAATGATTCATTATAGTATCCAACGACAATAAATCAATATCAATGTTCCAATGGCCTTATTAAATACTCAATAATCAATGATTCTATATGCCAATGATTCAATGATTTCGATAACAATAACAACGATGCTACGAATAATGAATCGATGCAATACTTACCAATATAGCCGTCAACAATGTTCTTATACAATAACCTTAAAACACAAAGTTAGCAATACAATAATCGATATTGAAAGGGTCGGGAAAGGCACCTAGCCTATTCCCGAGACTCTTACTACACTCACCTTAATTTTTGAAGCTCTCAAGGCTTTCGAATAACGATTCCCTTGTCCCTAGCTTTTGAAGGGGATGGTGGGCCTTCCTTCTCCAACTCCCAAGCTAGGTAAAATAATAGGGATATGTTAGAATCAATACTATGAACTCGAAATTAACATCTAAACATTTAGTAGCTTTTAGGTAACAAAACTTCCATGGATTTGAGCTTGCAATACAGGGGTTCAAGCTATTAAGCTTAAACTTTCAATTAGAAATTACTCAAAATCAATCCATAGGATCGATGAATTGTTTAGGGGCTTTATCTTACTAACACGACGGCTATTCAATGGTGTAGATAAATCAAAGAAAGCTTGAGTAATTAAGGGAGATGCTTACTTAAGCTAGAGGTTGAAGATAACAATGGTGGTGCTTTCTTGATTTAGAGAGAAGGATGAAATAAGTTGTACATGGGAGGCTCAGTTATCTTAAAACATTCACACATTTGAAAAAGTTAACCGATGAGGTTTCCCTTCAAAGAGGGTAAGCTTATTTTATTCTTTTCTTATCCAATAAATTTAGCTACCCAAGCCATCATCCTTTCTCATTAATTTGCCACCCTTGACATCATATCCTAGCAATCCCACGTGAAGTGGGTGGCAAGCTAGGAGGCGACTCACCTCAAATGGGACAATTATGAAAGTGGTCATTCAACTTTCCAAACTTTACCATATTTTTCTACAAACTTTCAATTTTCACAATTTAGCCACTAGATTGTTTCTAAAAAATTCAATTAGGCCCAACGTTTTTAATTTGACTCAATTAGAATCCAATACAATGTAATCAACTACAAAGTTTAGGTTGATACAACATTTGGACCTTTCCAGCACAAAAATTCTGATTACCGGAATCTTATTCCAACTAGACCGATTTTTGGGGTGTTATAATAATACTCATGTAAATAAAGGCATAAGATGAAACAAAAATATATTGAGAGTAAAGTTTATAATTTTAGGTGGCAAAATTTTTTTATTTAAAATGGTCCATTTGAATGGTCCATCACATAGATAAAGAGATAAAGAGATTAACAGGGTTTACAAAATACAAGTTCCACATAAAGTACACCGTTTGACCAAATAACAAAAATCAAAATGAAAATACAGACTCGATTGTGGTAAGGTCCTGTGAATACAACCAGTCCAAACTAGACATCAAGTACTGTACTCTGAGATTGGCTCGATGCTGAGAAATCCTCCTCGATGTGCTCCTCCAAACGCAACCTGTCAACCTACGCACGGAAGAAACCACAATTCCGCACGCTGAGCTAACAAAGTCAGTGGTACATTTCTACTCTACCACAATTCATGAATATCTTAAAACAAGCATGCATGGTAATATAATCAAGAGTGCACAGAAAAGCTTCTCAACGTCTAAGAATCATCTTCTAGCCTATCCTAGCTAGAGCTTACAACTATCTCAAGATACCACTAAAAGTAAGGAGACAACCAAGCCATCCCAGGCTTACCGTACGCGAGGTCCCACCGACCAATGAGTTACGTCCCATACCCTGACCACATAGCCCAAGGGTTATCTAGCTCATACTCGAGATCACACAGCCCATCGAGTTACTCGAGCTCACACAGCCCGTCGAGTAACAACCCTACCTGATCACATAGCCCTAGGGTAAAGTAGCCAACATCGTTTATCTATACAACAACGTAAATAACATACATTCCATAATGGCCAACGAAGCCCTACTATTTTTCCCGTGCTCACACAGTCGTCGGGTTACCCATGATCACATAGCCATCGGGTAAGGATCATATCCGGATCACTATAGCCACAGATACGTCCTAGATATACTTGGATCACAATAGCCACAAGCAGTCTTTTCCTGAGATCACACAGCCGAACAGATTACTCGAGATCACATAGCGCTTTGAGTTACTCGAGCTCACACAGCCCTCGAGTCGTATTTTCGTATCCTGATCACAGAGCCCAAGAATAGGTTTCTAACCGCATCTAGATCACATAGCTCATGGATACGTCGGATGTACTCGATCACATAGCCCGGAGTACCCATCCCCTTATTTAAGTGCCCTTGCACTAACTCTAGGACATCCGGATTTCCTAACAAAGGCACATGAGCCAACACATGCTCCCCCGAGAATCACTATATCTCACCGAGAGATAAAGGCATCCAGCCAACCATTATCAATGTCTCAAGGTATGACCCTTTGATACAATAATTAATATACGTCTTTAAGATTCATTTAAGTCATTCTCGCTAGATTTTCTTATTGTTCGAGGCAATCAACCTATATGGGCATCCCTTCAGCACACAACAAGTACCCCAAGCTACCACGTAGCATTAACCGATCCACCACGGATCCCTATAGATTGCTAACCAAAGCAATTACCCAACTATTACCAAGTCATTGGCTATTAATCCACGTTTGGGTACTAACCTTGATTCCTCAGTTTTAGAATTTGCTTTATACCTTTAGGGACCCACTAGACCCTTTACCACGAATTATAGAACCCCCGATCACGAACTCAACTTTCTTGGGCAGATTGCCCAACGAGTATCGATACTCCAAGGTGAGTATCGGTACTGCCCTCTGGGTATCGATACTCTCCCATGAGTACCGATACACTAAACAGGTTCAAAGAAATAGACTCCAAGTCATATCGATACGCTACGTGCCGTACCGGTACGCCTCATCGGTACCAGGATCGCCCTTTACCGATCCACCCCAGTACCGGTACTCTCCGTACACGTACCGGTATGCTAAGCCTCTTTCAGGCAATGCAACACTGCGTACCGATACGCCCTTTACGTACCGGTACACAATAGTGTTACTAGAATCCTTAATATGCAAGGGGTACCGATACGCGGGAAGGCGTACCGGTACGCCCCTCACAATCCGTCTCCCTTATAACAAAGGCGTACCGATACGCTACCACCCGTATCGGTACGCGAGCTCAAATTTCAAATCTAGAGCTCAGGGTTTCCTCAATCCCACCTTTAACCTACATGGTTAAGTCCCAAAATATCCCTATAGATTATTGGAGGTTTATAAGGTGGTTTTCTACCAATTTTACACATTATCAACATTCAAAACGTGATTTACCATTAGAGGGGTTTAAAGCTCAAGAACCCTAACTAAGCAACCCATAAACATAAAACCAAGCAAGACAATCATCTTATGAGGCTCATGAAACGTAAGAGTCAGAGATGTACTGCCCTTAAGCAAGAAAAGCCTGAAATGAAGCTCCCACCAAGCTCTTACCACCTCTCTTCTTGGTCCAAGCTTCCAACTCAACCTCCACTAAATCCAATGATGCTTAGCTCAAAACAGAGATACTTTGATGCTGATAAACTCTTCCTTGATGACCAATATGAGATTCACACTCCACTACAACAAGTTTCCATCTTTTTTTGTGTTTGGGTGGGTGTTTTAGGGAGAGAGAATTGAGATGAGATGAAGATGATCTCACCCCTCTTACACCATGCAGAAAATTTAAGAGGCACCAGCCCTCTTGTCCCCATTTATAATTTTACCATAATACCCTTCATTAAGCCTAACATAAGCCAAGCTCAAAACCACCAAGCAAGCCTACAACGTACGGAGGCCCATTATGGCCCAACATCTCGGCCCGACACGTCGGTCCAAGACCCGGGTCAACGCCCATTGTTGACTCGAAAATCTAGGTCGTTACAACTCTCCCATCTTTTAAGAAATTTCATCCTCAAAATTTAGATGGATGAAAGAGAGATGCAACCTGAACGAATCTAACCACTTTACCATTCAAACAAGATCACTTTGATTAGGGAGAGTTCTCCCTCAATCTACCTTAAACAGAACCATAACATAAGCCACTCTCTCTCAACACTTCTCTTGAGGTTTCCAACGACTCTTTTTCAGCAATCGACACTTATAACGAACCTCTAAGCATGGTAACATAACCAACCTCGATTCGCGCTGCTTAAACATCAACTTAAATGGCTCACTTCTAAGGGATTCTATCTCTCCTTTCTACTAGCATCTGATAACCAAAACCTAACTTGGGCTTATCTACGTCTAAAACGTTGCACCACACCCACGAACCATTATCGGGGGCGCATCACGCCTAATAACCATATCCCGGTCAACCACTAAAGGGCAAGCAAAACCCTAACAACCATCATTATCATCAATCTACCTTGAACTGACAGCTCTTTTCCCCAGACTTGACCTACCAAGTTGGTACTTAAAATTTCTTTTTATCCAAATTTACTTTCACACGACCGCATACCACTTTCGATTTCAACCACTTGGTTTCGCGCAAAGACCACCGTCACTTAGGAACTTACACAAGCAACCCAAAACTTAGCCATTCTACTTGCAAGGTTTAAACACCTTCTTTCTTACCCTTGCCTCGATCCCAACCATTAGACGTGGAAAGCCATCGGACTGTTCTCAAGGATCGCCAACTGGTTCATCTAAAAACATTTCTTTGTAAAGTAACCATCTGGTTACCCTCAACATAACTATTGATCCACATTTCCGCTGTGCTACTCTGATAACTTCCACACTGTTTACCTTAATCGGTAACAATTTGGTTGAACTCAATTGGGCAATCCTCTAACTCTACGGGATCTAGCTCAACAGGTGCACAAGCTAAGCTACTATTCTCACGACTCGCCTTTAGTACCCCCGCCATGCTCATCACAATCTTCATTTACCCCTTTCTACGGTTCTTTACTCTGACAAACAACACGCAAAGCTCTCACATTCTATGGCCAAACAAGGTCACCGATCTCATGAAGCCGACATCGATCTTCTACTATTGCACTATGGCTCAACATATCCAAAACCACCATACAAGCTACTCTCACGCAAACACGATCTCGCGAAGCACTTGGCAATGATACCCAAATGGTCACTTGCACAAGTGTGCCCTAACAAGGAGTTCGTTAAGTACCATGCCATGAAGCGATGGACACTAACAACAAACTCAACCTTACCTTTATCGTGGTTATAAACCTCAATCAACCGGTAATATTGATCACTCACCGAGGGTACCTTCATACCCTCAAAACACCCACAACACTAAGACTAGGAACTCTTAACCCTCATGTCTACAACGCAAACTAAAAACACCTTGCAACCTATAGAACCCTCATTGAGCTAGCACTACAGAGCAAAATGTCTATCTTAGAGAGGTTAAGGTCCTACACAACCAACACTAACAACTAGATTCAAGCAATCTAAAACTTCACAACTTCTCGTTCGCAACCTCAAGCATACTTGAGCTCTCGGTAACCATCTATGATAAAAACTTTATCTAGCAAGGATGCAATTCTATTTACCATCTAAAACAACAACAACCCAAGATTTACCAAGGTGCACAACACAAGAACTGGTCTATTACACAACCGAAGAGCTAAATGGCTAACGCAAACAATTGAAACTAACACAAAACTTAATTACCTGACATATCCTTGGTCGCAATGCTGTCAACTCTAATCTGAGTAGTAGACTGCATGGCGATGCCTCGCGTGCCAACCCTGGCAGTGGATCTCACAGGACCTCTACCTCGATAACCTGACGGTGTCCTAACTCTGCCTCTAACAACACTCTGATCATGCCGGGAATCAGCCAACCTCTGAAACTGAACCGGTGTATCCTCATCCGTGACTAGGCAGTCCTTTGCCATATGCCCTGGTGCTCGACACCTATAGCAAACCCTCTGAAGCAAGAAGCACACTCCAAGGTGATGTCGGTTACAATGCTCGCATGCTGGTGGTAGCGGTGCCCCAACAGAACCATCAACACTCTCTTCTGGCGTAGAAAACAAAGAGCCTCTACAAACCCTCGATCTAGATCATAAGTTGACTCTCGGCGACTGATCTGGAGTAACTCTCTTCGAACTCCTCGAAGCATGAAACCACTCATGCGGATAGGAAGGAGGATTCATGATATCATTGGTCTCCGTATCACGACCTCTAGAATCCTCGAACTGATTGGATACTGAACCCTAAAGTCGCTCAAGTACCTTCGCACTATTGGCTAACTTGGAGAATGTCCCAAGCGAACCCGCTGTCACATGTAACTGAAGGTCAACATTCAAGCCTTGTCCGAACCTCTTGTACCTCAACTCTTCCGTGGTAACAAACTCTGGAGCATAACGGCTCAAACGCAGAAACTCTTGCTCATAATCAAACACCGTCTGGTCTTCCTGAACCAGATGTAGAAACTGGTCCCTCATCTCATCCATATAAACTTTACTGATGTACTTCTTTCGGAACTCATCCACAAAGGTATCCCATGTCAGGAGCGTAGACTGTAAACCCAACTCTATAGTCTCCTACCACTCGTGTGCATTGCCCTTCAGAAGGGAAACAATACAATCAAGATCATCTTCTGGGCTTTCCTTCATCTGTCTCAAGATTCTCTGTGTGTCGCGCAACCACTGATCAACCTTGATCGAGTCATCCTCACCCAAGCCTTTGAAACTCTTAGGTACAAAACGATGAAGCCTCTCTATAGGGGTCTTGCGAGGCCTCTCAGATTGACTCAGGATAGCTTGCATCACATGAAAAAGGGCAGAGGTTAGGTCAAGGAAGTGACTTGCCTCTCTACTACCGGTTTTACCTTCTATCGATCCTTTTTTCTGAAACACAATAAACAAGATAGCACATCAGGATTCCCAGTCTTATAATGTACACTTAACTTTAGGGACTTGTATTCACTAGACACCTTATGGGTCACCCAAAATTGACCCATCAAAATTTCTTATTTAAAAACCAAAGTTAGAAATTCTTGAACAGTCTATTTCCATAAAATCAACATAGAAAAAGAGATTAAAAGGGTTATGGTAAGTTCCTATAAATACTGTTAATCAAATCCAAAATCAAAATGAAAATACTGCACTTTTATGGTTGGTCCTATAAATATAATTCCAAATTAGACATCCTTCTCGACTTTGAGATTGGCTCCTCCAAATCCTTCTCGATGTGCTCCTCCAACGCAACGTGCACAACAAAAAACACAATTCCAAGACGCTAAGCTAACAACGCTCAGTGGTACATTTCTACTCTACCACAATTCATGAATATCATAAAATAAGCGTTCATGGTAATATAATCAAGAGTGCACAGAAAAGCTTCTCAGCGTCTAAGAATTATCTTCTAGCCTATCCTAGATAGAGCTTACAACTGTCTCAAGATACCACTAAAAGTAAGGAGACAACCAAGCCATCCTAGACTTAGCGTACGTGAGGTCCCATTGACCAATGAGTTACGTCCCATACCCTGATCACATAGCCCAAGGGTTATCTAGCTCATACTCGAGATCACACAGCCCATCGAGTTACGCTCACACAGCTCATCGAGTAACAACCCTACCCTGATCATATAGCCTTAGGGTAAAGTAACCAACATCGTTTATCCATACAACAACGTAAATAACATACATTTCCTAATGGCCAACGAAGCCCTACTATTTTTCCCGTGCTCACACAGCGGTTGGGTTACCCGTGATCACATAGCCGTCGGGTAAGGATCATATCCGGATCACTATAGCCACAGATACGTCCTAGACATACTTGGATCACAATAGCCACAAGCTATCTTTTCCTGAGATCACACAGACGAATAGGTTACTCAAGATCACATAGCCATTTGAGTTACTCGAGCTCACACAGCCCCCGAGTCGTATTCCCGTATCCTGATCACATAGCCCATGGATACGCTAGATATACTCGATCACATAGCCCATAGTACCCATCCCCTTATTTAAGTGCCCTTGCACTGACTCTAGGACATCCGAATTTCCTAACCAAGACACATGCACCAACACATGCTCCCCTGAGCATCACTATATCTCACCGAGAGATAAAGACATCCAACCAACCATTATCAATGCCTCAAGGCATGACCCTTTGATACAATAATTAATGTACATCTTCAGAATTCATTTACGTCATTCTCGCTAGATTTTCTTATTGTTCGAGGCAATCAACCTATATGGGCATCCCTTCAGCATACAACAAGGACTCCAAGCTACCACGTAGCATTAATCGATCTACTACAGATCCTTATGGATTGCTAACCCAAGCAATTACCCAACTATTACCAAGTCATTGGCTATTAATCCACGTTTGGGTACTAACCTTGATTCCTCAGTTTTAGAATTTGTTTTATACCTTCAGGGACCCACCAGACCCTTTACCACGAATTATAGAAGCCCAGATCGTGAACTTAACTTTCTTGGGCAGATTGCCTAGAGAGTATCAATGGTGAGTATCGATACTGCCCTCTGGGTATCGATACTTTCCCATGAGTACCGATACGCTAAACAAGTTTGAAAGAAATAGACTCCAAGCTATACCGGTACTCCTTATATGCGCATCGGTATGCCTTATCGGTACTAGGATCACCCTGTACCGATCCACCCCCGTACCGTTACCCCTTGTATATTAAGGATTCTAGTAACGCTATCGCCTACCGGTACGTAAGGGGCATACCGGTATGGGAGCTTAGATTTAAAATCTGAAGCTCGTGGTTTCCTTAATCCCACTCTTAACCTACATGGTTAAGTCCCAAAACATCCTTACAGATTATTGGAGGTTTATAAGGTGGTTTTCAACCAATTTTACGCATTATCAACATCCAAAACGTGATTTACCATTGGAGGGGTTTAAAGCTTAAGAACCCTAACTAAACAACCCATAAGCATAAAACCAAGCAAGAAAATCATCTTATGAGGCTCATGAAATGTATGAGTCAGAGATGTACTAACCTTAAGCAAGAAAAACCCGAAATGAAGCTCCCACCAAGCTCTTACCACCTCTCTTCTTGGTCTAAGCTTACAACTCAACCTCCACTAAATCCAATGATGCTTAGCTCAAAACGGAGATCCTTTGATGCTGCTAAACTCTTCCTTGATGACCAATCCTAGATTCACACTCCACTACAACAAGTTTCCATCTTTTCTTTGTGTTTGGGTGGGTGTTTTGGGGAGAGAGAATTGAGATGAGATGAAGATGATCTCACCCCTCTTACACCATAAAGAAAATTTAAGAGGAACTAGCCCTCTTGTCCCCCATTTATACTTTTACCATAATACCCTTCATTAAGCCCAACATAAGCCAAGCCCAAAACCACCAAGCAAGCCCACAACGCACGAAGGCTCATTATGGCCCAACATCTCGGCCTGACATGTTGGTCCAAGACCCGGGTCAACGCCCATTGTTGACTAAAAAATCTAGGTATTTACAAAACCTCATTTGGTTTCAAGACGCCTTTTATGGAATTTTATCTTAAACCCTCTTTTTTATAACTAAACCGCTCTGTTTGGGTTTTCTCCATAGATATTTTCAAAAGTTTCTTCTCAAAACGCCCTTTTGGGTTTTTTTCTTCTTTTTCTCTTTTTTATTTTAGGTAAAATATTTCTTGAGTGAATCTAAATTACTAGGGCTAGGCAAATATTCACCACCCATTTTAGTCAAAATCAAAGCTCACCTGGAAAAGTCTTTTTCACAACATATGGACCTTCCCAATTTGGCATCCATTTCCTTCAAAAATATTTCTAAATTGGTAAGATATTTTTATCACTAGATCACCTCATGGAATTCTCTTGGGTGAACCTTCTTGTTGCAAGCTTACATCATCCTTTTCTGGTACATTTGACCATGCTGGATGACTTTCAGTCTTTTTTCTTCAATCAAAGCCAGTTGGTCATATTTGGCTTGGATCCATTCTACCTCATCTAGTTTCAATTCTGAAAAAATTCGAAGGAAAATAATCTCTACCGTGATGGGTAGTACGCTTCCACCCCATAAACCAGGGAAAAAGGTGTTGCCCCGATAAAGGTCCTAACTAATGTACGATAAACATATAAAGAAAATGGTAGCTTCTCATGCAATCTTTATAAGTTTCTGCCATCTTTACAACAATCTTTTTAATATTCTTGTTGGCTACTTCCACTGCTCTATTCATCTGAGGGCGATACGGTGACAAATTATGATATTGTATTTTGAACTATTTGCACACTCCTTCTATGGTCTTATTGTTCAAGTTTAATGCATGGTTAGATATGATACTCCCTAGCATCCCATACCAACATATGATTTCTTTTTTCAATAATTTGCTAACTGCCGATTTGGTGACATTAGCATATGAGGCTACTTTTACCCACTTGGTGAAGTAATCAATAACCACAAAGATAAACCAATGGCCATTAGAAGCTTTCAGTGATATAGGCCCGATAACATCCATGCCCCACATAGAAAATAGCCATAGGGAATTAATGACATGTAGCGGTGATGGAGGGACATGAATCTTATCCGTATAAATTTGAAACTTATTGTATTTCTTGACATAGTTGATGCAGTCTCCTTCTATTGTGGACCAATAATACCCAAATCTCATAATCTGTCTTGCCATTGTAAAACCATTGGCGTGTGTTCTACATGCACCCTCATGGACTTCTTCAAGATTTTTTTTTGGCTTCGAAGAAGTCCACACATCACAATACACTTGATCCTTTCTTATTTTTTACAAGATCTCTCCATCTAGGACATTATCGCTTGCTTGCCTTCATAGTGTCCTCTTCTCATTTTTAGTGGCATGCTCTGGGTACTCATGACTTTTTATGTACTGCAAAATGTCATGATACCAAGAGTGTTCATTTTTTCACCTTCCTCAATGTTATACCAATAAGCTGGAGACTTGTATATACTTATTTGAATAGGCCTCAAATCGTATTGCTTGTTGACTTTAATCAAAGACGACAGAGTAGCCAAGGAGTCTGCCATTTGATTGCCCTCTCATGTGAGATGGTGGAAGGTAACCTTATAAAACTCTTTGATTAGATCCAGAACGAGATTTCGATAATCCATCAACTTAGAATATTAGGTTCCCCATTCCCCTCGGAGTTGATAAATCACTAGCATCGATTCTCTGTATACTTTTAACAATTTAATTTTGCACTCAACAGCAGCTCGGATCCCCATAACACATGCTTCATATTCTGCTATGTTGTTTATGCAATCAAAACCGAGCTTGCTAGCAAAAGGGTGGTGATCACCTTATGGAGAGATTAATATTTCCCTGATTTCTTTCCCCACGACATTTGAGGCGCCATCAAAGTTTAGTCTCTAATATTTGTCTTCTAGGGTACCTTATTCCACAGTCATGGCAGACATCAAATCTTTATTTGGGAAATCAAAGTTTAGAGGTTCATAATCCTCTAGGACTCAACTAGGTAGAAAGTCTACTATTGCATTCCCTTTCACGGCATTTTGGCTTACATAAACCAAGTCGAATCCAAACAACAAAATATGCAATCTAACCATTCTTCCTGTCAGTGCAGTTGACTCTATTAGGTATTGAAGAGGATCCAACTTTGAGATTAACCAAGTCGTATGGTACAACATATGTTGCCTTAGTCTTCTGGTAGTCTAAACCAAGGTACAACACAATTTCTCGATTAGCAAATATCTCGCTTCATATTTTGTAAAATTTTTATTGAGATAATAAATCGCCCTTTTTTTCTTTCATAACTCATTGTGTGGACCTAGCACACATCCCATAGAATTCACAAAGACAGTTAAGTACACAATTGATGGCTTATTTGGGATATGTGGCATTAAAACCGGGGTATTTTACAAGCAGTGCTTGATTTTTTCAAAGGCTTACTGGCATTCATCATTCCATTCCCTTGGGTTATGCTTTTTGAGAAGACAAAAGATACAATCACATTTTTTAGTCAATTGTGAAATGAACCGAGCAATGTAATTTAATATTCCCAAGAAACCTCTTACTTCCTTCTAAGTACGTGGGGTGGGAAGTCTTGAATGGTTTTGACCTTATTTGGATCAACTTCAATACCATTTTCGCTAACTATGAAACCCAACAACTTTCTTAATGCAACCTCGAATGTACATTTTGCTAGATTTAGCTTCAGTTGGTATTTCCTTAATCTCAAGAATAACTTCCTCTAGACTTCTACATGCTCTTCCTCTATTTGAGACTTAGCAATCATATCGTTGACATATACTTTAATTTCCTTGTGCATCATATCACGAGTGAACATGGCTCGTTGGCATGGTCTTTTCCTTAAGTCTAAAAGGTTCCCCATAGCTCGCGGACATGGTCTTTTCCATGTCATCAAGGTGCACCCTTATTTGGTGTAGCCTAAAAAATTGTCCATGAAGGAGACGAATGAATGTTTTGTTGTATTATCAACTAGGGTGTCGTTGTGAGATAGTGGGAAATTATCCTTTGGGATGACCATGTTTAGATCCCGATAATCAACACACATTTAGACTTTGCCATCTTTCTTCGGAACAAGGATTATATTAGCCACCCACTCTGAATACTTGACTACATACAAAAACCCAACGTCAAATTGTTTCTTTACCTCCTCTTTTATCTTCAGAAGTACATCAAGCCTCATTCTTTGAAGCTTCTGTTAGACTAGCTGCAATCTTCCTTTATGGGGAGTTTATGTACCACCACATCTAAGCTCATCCCAAGCATGTCTTGATAGGAACATGCAAAGATATCTTTGAATTCTAGGAGTAGCTCAATCAGATCGCATCTTGTTTTTGCGGTAATACATGTCCCAATCTTCACCTCTTGTTTTTCATATTGTTCTAGCATTCTCAGCTGATCGGGAGATAGATCGCAATCTTGATCTTCTTCAAAGTCACAAGGTTCATCTAGACACGCCCCTTGCTTAAAAATAAGTTTCAGATCAGTCTTAGTGTCGCTCGATACGTTGATATTAGGAGACTTGACACAAAATAATGACATCCAATAAGTATATATGATGAGAAAGAAATAAGAATAAAAATGAAAGAAAATGTTTGCCAAATGGAACACAAAAAGTATCATTTCATTGACATAAGGACAATAAGCATAGGCCCTTTACAAAAAGACTCTTGTTGCTCTCGGGCAAGAGTAACAGGTGTGTTCTTAACATTACTTTGAAACATTCCTAAACACTGTAGGGAGTTATTCACTAGTCCAATTGTTCAGAATAGTTCTAGGGCGTAAGGATGAATCCCCCTCAGATATATTCCTTTATTTCCTTCTTTAGTCAAAACATTGTTGTCCAAAACTTCCAATATTCTTCCAAACTCACTTTATCCATCTTTCTTAATCTGTTTGGGTGGATAAATCCCTCTGATAAAAAAGTTTCAAAAAGGTAAGAAAAAGCCATAGGTTTTCAGTTGACCTCTTCTCCTATTAGACGGGCCTTTCTTCTCTCCTATTTATTCTCGATCTCATTCCTTCTTTTTTTAGCATCTAGCTTGTATCCCAGGCCAAAATGGTCATGTTTATTGATCACAAATGGAGCACTGGCCCTAACTTGTAGATATTTCCCTAATCCTCTATCGATTCAGGCTCTTCTTCCCATCTTCAGTTTGATTCCCATTCTCGTGGCTTTAGAAAACTTCATAGTAGGAATGCGACTTTCTTCAGGTATGAAGGTTGCTTTAACAAATTCCTATGACAGAAATTAGCACTTCATTGCCATCTCATCAACCTCGATATAAGGGCATCACTAGTGATGGAAGCTATGATGTCTTCTTCTACATTTATAGTGGCAAGCCGCCCATCAAAGACAAATTTTAATTTCTAGTGGACTGATTATGGAACTACTCCGACTGAATGGATCTAGGGTCTTCCTAACAGACAATTTGTATGTGGGCTTGATATCCATTACCAAAAAATCTAAATCATAGGTGTTTGGGCCTAGAAACAACGTCACTTTAATTCTTTCCATCACTTTCCACTCAGCATCATCAAAAGCTCAAACTAGGCTATGGCAAGCATTTATATGAGAACTGTCTATCAGAAGCCTATTCAATGTAGCCAATGTTAGGACATTCAAAGCAGATCCATTGTCAATTAGGACCCCTGACAATGTATACCCTTTGCATCTAGTAGTAATGCGCATGGCTTTAGTAGATCTCATACCACATGGGGGTATCTCGTCGTTATTGAAATAGATGAAATTATCAGCATTCAAATTGTTTGCCAACCTGTCTAATTTATTCACCAAAATGTCATTAGGAATGAAAGTCTCATTCAGTACTTTCAACAACTCATTTTGGTGTGATCCCGAACTTAACAGTAAAGATAATATTGATATACAGGCAGATAGCTTATGAAACTGTTCAGCAATATTGTATTCACTATGTTTCAAGAATTTCAAAAATTCTTTCACCTCCTTATTAATTGGCTTATTAACTGGTGATTCAGGTTCAACAACTTGTCTTTCCTTGAGTTCAATTATCAGAGCTTTTCCTATAGGGTCTTCTATTTCCTTAGGAATATATCATCTTTCGCTCATGGTGAAAAAACCAACATCATTCACCTCTTTTGAAGCGGTCTTTGGAGCATCATTTTCCTGAATTGTTACCCCCGCAGTCATACTTCCATGGTACTTTGTTTTCATAATTGTAAGGAAAATGACCTAATTTTTGAATCATGATATTCGGTCTTGAGCTCTCGGCTCTTTTGCATTTCCTCGATCTTGAGATGATTACAATCTCTTCTGAAGGAAAAATATATTCCTCTTCCAACTTACTTTCCTAAAAAAATTCTGACTCTTTGTTGTCGATCAATTTCTGAACAAGAGCTTTGAACTCTACATAGTTTTGGATATCATGATTTTGGCCTTCTCCATGGTACAAACAATGGTCTTCGGATGACTCCATCATGTCTCCCGAGCTTCACTGTATCAGGCTTATCTCAAACATCTTTTGCCAAACCCACTTCAACGGAGACTTTACCTCCACAACACTAGTTTTGATTCTCCTATTCACATCACTGACAATTGCATTTACACCTGGCTTGACATGATTGGGTAATAGGTTCCCAGCTATACTTGGCTATGCGGAGTCATTGAATCTCACGAACCTGATCCCTGCGTGATAGTCACACTGATCATTGGCATCGTATCATTTTGAGTAAAGGGGTTGTACTAGCTTCAAGTAAAATGGAGACACCACGTGTGCGTTGTATAAATTCCTATACAACTCCCCATAGGTCATCGGAATGAGAATAAATTCTATATCTTCTACTTTTGTTCTCTGATTTGATCCTTATTTTGAGGAAGTTTGGGTATCTGAGGTTGCAACTTTGGGTTGCCTGACTGTCTGTTGCTTTGAATAGCCGACATTTTAAACACCTGTATTTCTTGCCTCGCCCTCTTTCCTTATAGGGTTTAACTTTTTTGGGTTTTCCCCATCCTCAATCTTTCCACTCCAGATTACATTTTCAATCATTTCTCCATTTTGTAATACCCGAATTTTATCCGGGTATACATATATATATACAATATTTTCTACAATTAAAAATAAAAATATAAAAATAAAGCCCAATAAATATAATTCTAGTAAACAAATAATAAACAGTCCCAAAAACCCATTTTAATAAACCCAATGACCATTTACCTATGTCAAAAAGCCCAAATTGCAAATCAAAGCCCAATTCCTATGTTTATAGTCCATTTACAGCTATATCCAACCCTTGCCAGCCCAAGAAACACAAATATATCAGAATTTATGGTTTTCCTGCCCAAAAATGGCCACATGGCATTCCCCCATTGATCCATAAAGCCTCACACGAATAATGGTTTAGTTGGAGACAACTGGCCGCTGACATCATATGGGTGATGTCAGCGATGACATCATTTCGCTACCCCTATAAATAAAGGAGAGAGAATTTGTCAGATGATTATTAGCAATTAAAGGGAGATTAATAAATAAAATAATAATAATAATAATAAGATGAAAGAGAACGTACCTCGGGAAATAAACCGTCAGTGAACCAAATTGCCGAGGAAAGAAAGAGATGCTAGTGCTCGAACGAACACCAGAGAAAGCTCATTCACCGAAACCTCGTCATAACCGCCATGAAGGTATATCTTCCACCATTTCAATTTACTGCAAAAAAAGTATTGTTTTTTATGAAAATAGAGATGAAACACAAAAAGCAAATCGAAAATGATCATCGATTGTGTCTTATCTTTGCGGTGGCCAGAGCGGTTTAAGATACTATCAAAGTTGAAAATGGGAAGGTTTTCGGGTAGACTAGACCTTAGGTGGTCAGATATTGGAGGCTCTATTGAGCCGGGCTTAGATTTAGGGTTTTAAGGGCTCAAAATTAGAATTTCTGGAAAGTTAGGGTTTCGGCAGACGGTAGTTGAAAATTGCCTTGCGGTGGTCGATGTCGCATCACAACAGTTGGGAGTCAACTCTCGAAGGCTGACAAATAGGCCGGAGCTCGGCCATAGGTGATTGAATGGATCAAGGGGTGCAGCTCATGGCGGAGCTAGGCCAGGAAGTTTGAAGTTCATTCGGTTCGTGATGAACTTGGATGAACTTCATCCAAAAACCTAAGGTTTTGATCTTTAGGGATGGGTTTTTCTGGGTTTAAGGTGTTAGTTTCAGAGCGTTTGGGAGAGTGTGGGTACAGAGAGAGCGAATGGGTGAAATGAGCGAGTCTTACTCAGTTCGAGACTTATATAGCTGAGTCAAAATGGTGCCTTTTTTGCCCCTGGTCAAAGGGTGAATCCGCGTGTTTTTAAAATTGGTCAGACTTGACCCGCGTGTTTGTATCTGAGTTCTATTGAATTTTGGCCCAAATCTTTTAATTATTGTAATTCAATCCTTAATTCAATAAAATCAGCTTCAGTTTTAATTCCTTTCAATTTAGTCCTTTTTACAGAATTTAATTATTTATTTTAATTGCTTTAAATTATTTGTATGTTGCATGATTTAAATATGGCATGTAGCATTATTTTTAGATAAAAAATACACTTAGATTTAATTTTAAATTGTTTAGAGCCTTAGTCATATGTTCTTATCAGGCTTTAATAATTTAATTAGGAAGATAATTATAGAAAATTAATGGGTATTGAATGGGAAACTTTGAATTTTCAAATTTAAATGGTGTCCCAATCTAATGGGGTGTTGTTCAACATGAGCTCTTAAGTAGAATATTCAATATTCATTAAATCCTAAAATTGATAAATAATTTAGACTAATTAAATAGAGCTTTAATAGGATTAAAACTTTAATAATTAGTTTATTTAATTAAACTAGGGAATACTATATATAATTTTGGGGTTTAAATATGGATGGTGCCCAAGCAATTGGGTGTTGTCTCATGTAAACTTTTAAATTAAATAATATTCATAGATTTAATAATACACAAATTTAAATAGAGCCTTTTTTAGATTAATACTTAAAATAAACAAGACCATAATTAATCATGCATATAAAACCTTTTATATGCGAAATATATTTTTGGAATATGAATAAAAGTGCCCTGAGCGTATAGGGGTACTTCCAATTTATATTAGAATCAAAAATGTATTTTTTTTCTATAAAAGGAATATTTCCATTTTGAATACAAACACAGTTAATAATTAATGATTAAATTCAATTCAATTTTTTAATTCAAAATTCCAATATGCCACACAAAATTAAAGGTACCGGTATCGGGAGTTTGTGGGGTGCTAATCTTTCCCCACACGTAATCAACTTTCGAACCCCAATTTCAAAAAATACGAATCTCTGGTTATTTTTATGGTTTCCGGTCTACCAAAGTGACTAGTGGCGACTCCAAACATTTTCAAAAATCATATTAAAAAGACCAAACTATTTTACCGGTTTAATAATAGTTTCGACAGCTTGGCGACTCTGCTGAGGAATCACTTTGTGAGTCAGGCCTAATTAATTTTGTATGACATTTCTCAAATGGTAATTTGAATTTAATTTCTTCATTAATTATTGGATGGGTTTGTAGAAAGAATGGAAATATGTTTATATTTGTGTGATAAAACTATCATTCATTCATAAGCCTTCTTCCCGGGCTTTGTCTTTTAAGTGGGAACTAGAAATGATCCTACATGGGGTTCTCCACCGCCGTGCGAGAATTTTTTCTTTCTTCCTGTATACCAACCTTATACACCTTGAGGTGTTCACCTCTGCTATAAGGGGATGTATACTCCTGAATCGATGTCTTGTTGTCGTAGTAGACAATAACGACAGTTTGCGTACCTAGAGTCTAGAACAAAACTGCATTCTATAAATCTAAGAGCCCACACCACTAGAGCTAGGCATGAACCTTAGAATTAGATAAGTGATGTTAGAGTGTTGTTGTTCTAAATACGATTATCTGGTTATTTCTTTGCTTGATATGAATTGTTTTAATTTCCAACAATTTAATTTCTATTTATGCAATTATTTCATCTTACTGACACATTTTCTTCATTTTTGTTTTTGTTTTCGTTTTGTTTTGTATTTTTTGTATTCATGCATTGCATTGCTTAAATACTACATTTTAAAAAGAAATAGTATTGCATTTTTTCAAATAGCATTGCATTTTTTTCAAATAACATTGCACTTTTTTCAAATAACATTGTAAAAGCTGAAAACCAATATTTTGAGAAACATGGGCAATAGGCTTGTTAGGGTCATGAAACCTCACAAAGTTGTTGAGGACTGCTTGGGTAGCATGGAGCAAAGGATTGATCAGTCCCAGAACGAGATGGCAACTCGAGCTACCACATTGCTTGGAATTAGGGAGGTCAAGAAAGAAAAGGTTTTAGATGGAATTACCAACATTGGTGATCAAAGTGAAAACTTGTTTCACACAAAGGTTCAACCCGAAGGATCAGTTTCGAAGAAGGTCCAAACTAGTACAGTCAGAGTATCGACCAATAGTTTAGAGAATTTGGAAACAAGCTTTGGAGATGACGTTCCTAACTTGTGCACTTACAGGATTTGACAGAGCTAAAATGGACATCATCAAGCAAGCAAATATCGAAGAATCGAGTAAAAGCCAGAATTTTGATGTTTGTTCCAAACTTGTATTGGTTAAAGGTAATGGGATTGTTAGAGAACAAGGAGATTCTAATAGAGTCAAAGAATCACATATAGTCGTAGAATATTTCTCCAAAGATATGAAAGCCAAAAATTTAGTTGGGGCGGGAAATTTCCCCACAATAAAATTGCCTCCATTAAGGAAAAGAGGAGCAGAGAGTACAAAAACACGAGACAGGGAAATCGAATGGTTTAGTAAGAAAAGAGAGACGATTATTTCTATTCCAATGCCATATTCAGATTTGTTGCCATACCTCGTGCAGAATCACTTATTGATGAAAGTTCCACTGAAGTTTTGTAAGTATTTTTTATGTATTAAAAATGCTTGTGGTTATTACTGTAGAGATTTCAGTCACTCTATGGAAGATTCTATGGTTTAAAAACACATAGTCAGTGGTCTCATCAGGAATGGGCATTTATGTTTTGAGAACGGAGGACCCCGACTCTATAAAATACCATTATTTGTTGGATGAATTGAGATAAAAGAGAAAATGCAGAATCTATAGCAAGCTTTTATGGGAAATTCACTACAATTTGGGGTCTGCCTGAATCTGAGTAATGTTAGACATCTATTCCTTCAAAGTTTCATGTACTAAAGAATACCCCAAAATTACTCGAAGATGCTCATGATGCTCATGTTAGTGGAAAATCAAAGACTAAACTAGATCTCATTCATGTTTTCTATCATGAACTGTACTTTAAATTACTCGAAGATTCACTGTATCATTTGAAACCTTCAAAGCCCCATCATCCTGGTTGTTACAAAATTAGGAATCATTGTGAGTATCATAATAGAGTTCATGATCATGACATTGAAGAACATTACACTTTCAAGCGACAAGTTCAAAAATGTTTGAACCAGGGGATTTTGGAATTCGACACTGAAGGTCAGTCCATTAAGATCTGTAACCCAAGAGGTAGTCAGTTGATTGAAGTCAATACAATTGGATTGCCCGGGAGTCAAGTGCCGAAAGGCGTCAAGAAAAGGAAAAGAATGAAGAGCAAGGTGAAACTAATTGAGAATCAACATCTGACAATGAAGAAACCTCTGATAGACATGCCCATTAAAACCTTCAACACATCCAACCAACATCTTGTTAAGCAGAACCCATCTAGACGCCGGCTAGAAGAAGCTGTTAATTTCCACATGCAAATGATTGAACATTCTATGGAAAAGAGCAAGAAATTAATTGAAGAAACAAAGAATCTCATAGTCAGGATGTTCTTAATTCAAGACTCGATGAGAACATCAAAAACATAAACAAGAAGCGGCATGTCTTTGTGCTGGTAAAGGAAATAAATGAAGAATTGTTGATAGAATTTGAGTGGCTGAAATTCCCTCATGTTTTCCTTGATTAATGGTCGAAAATTGGACCACATGAGATCTGTCTGTAGTTTTATGGCCGTTACAGAGTAATCCCCTAAACCATCCCTATCACTTTTGCCCGCAAGCATTAGGGGTCCTTTGTAAGGGAAGCTATTTCGGTTTATTTGTTTACGATGCTTGTTTCCTACATATTTTTTTCTCAAATGGCAAACATTTTACATTCTTCGATTCTTTTAATATTTCATTTATTTTTTGTCATGGATTAGTTTTTGTTCTCCCATACATATATGTATATATATTCACTATCATTTTCTATCAGGTCCATGAATATTAACTGGAAGAGTGAGCATGAATCAAATTCAAAGATCAACTTCGAAAATGAGACTCTCTTCTAATTTATTTAGGCCAATGGGAAGACATTAATGAGTGTTCAAGAATCACGAGAAAATCCAAATATAAACTTTGAGTGAATTTTCCTCTCAGGCATTGTTGCTAAGATCCTTGAATGAAGTGATAATCCTAAAACATCTACCACTTGAAGGCTATTTTTCTTCGAAGATATCCGTATATGGGAGGACATTTGGTATTCTTTCATCTCTCTTTACAAAGAAGAAAACAAGAAAAATATCTTTTGTTGTCCCCCTTTGAGCCTGATAATTTTCTTTCGATTCAACCCAAATCAAGGATCATCCCCACACTGGGGGCAAAGAGGATGAAAGTTTGTTTGCAAGAGAAAGATGTTTGGTTTTGATCATCCTATGATAGTGATGCCTTGCGAATTAGGGGCGAGAAACAAAAGAGAATGCATTGGGTACAAGAGTAAGAAATACACGTGGAATAAAAGTGGGAATTCTAAATCTAGTCAAAAAGAGAAGAAAAAAAAGAAAAGAAAAAGATAAAAGAAAAAATAAAATAGTGCAAAGTTTGTGATCAAAGAGTCAAATAAATTAAGTTGAAAATTGTTGACATAAAAGTTGAAGCAGTTGAAAGAGAAAGCATTAAGTTGAAAATTGCAATTTTTTATAAAGAAAAAACAAGAGACATATGTGAGATCTTTCATTCAAATGAATCTCTATCTAATGGAATAGTGGAGGTTTGATTAGTCTAAGGTGAAACCCAGAAATTGGCAGTCTAGAGTGATCCACAAAAAAAGGGAAAAAAAGAGAAAAGAAAAAGTATTTCATCCGAGCATATTCAGATTAAGGAGTGTAGAAGTAACATTTCACTTGGAAGAAATGATCCTTGGTTTCGTCACCCTTAAACACTTATTTGAGCCTATATATTCTTTTTTCATAACTGTGAGCCATAGCCCACACTACAAGCCTCAAAAGACCATTTTAATCATATACGGGTATTGGAGTAAGAGGATTTTGTCTTCAGAATACATCCCGCTTTTTAGGGTTAACCTTTCTTCAAGGATTTCCAGACTTCTAATGCCTGGTTGAAATTAAAAATGAGGGAAGGATTGGGCATGGTGAGTTAGTGAGGTAAAGAGTACCACTTAAATGTGATAGAATTAGGCATATGGGAAATGTTTTTCTCAGAAATTTAATAATTTGGAAGGGGTCACATATGAGTTGATCTTTTCCAATTTGGTTCAAAGGCTCTGTTGCACTTGATATTTAGGGGGCTAATTTTGGTTTTACTTTCTCATGTTTGCCATGACTTATCAAATTGTTCTATTTTCTCAAAATTTAGTAAAATAGTATTTTGAGCCTTTCACTTATCGTTTCAACATGCATCTTGCAAATAAATTGATTAGACAAAAGAAAAACAAAAGATTTCGTGGGTATTATTATGATGCACTAATCTTTTAAGTGCAGATAGAATAGAAGGTAGCCTCGGTACTTGTTTAATGATGAAAAGTATGTCGAGGAAAAGGCACAACTCTGAGTGTCAGAAGCATTTAAACAAAACCTACAGGAAAGCTACACAAACAATTTTGGGTAATAAGAGAACATAGACCATCTTCTGGGGAAAAAGTTGCAGCAAAATCAAACCGTTAAAGGTTTATATTATTCAAAAGCATAGATTATTAATTCTGAAGCATTGCAAGATAATAAAGCTTTATGAATGTTAAAGTGAGCAAAGATGATAGTTGAATTCAAGGTTGAGTGGGGTAATGATACAAAGAACATTACATAATAGAGTCCACAAGATGGAACAACAAAAGTGATGATCTCTTTTAGAACCATGAAAAAGAATATTGTCAAAGAAGCTGAATAAAGAAATAGCAAGAGTGGCTTTCTAAGAAATGAGTTATCACAATTACTCGAGTTTTGAGAAATACATGGTGAGGTACGGCAAGAGAAGGGTTTAAGTGTTGAATCCATGAAAAGACAAGTACGAGTTCCATCACAATTGAAATTAGCCTTATTTGGAACAAAGAAAAACATCAATGTAAAGAAAGAAGAAAAAAAAACAAGGTGAATACCAACAAGGGCACTTTAAAAAAGAAGAAAAAAGGAAATAAAAGAAAAGAAAAAAAGAAAAACTAAGGTGAAAACCTAAAAGAGCGCATTGAGAAAAAATAAAAGAAAAAAACCAAAGTGAAAACCCGAAAGGGCTTTTTGAGAAAAGCAATCTAAAGTGAAAACCTAAAAAGGCGCTTTAGAGCAAAAAGATGCAGAGATCCAGAAGATTGAACCTGAGTGTGATATAAGTTACGTTGTCATCAAAAGGAATTTTAATGCAAAATGAATCAAAGAAGTTTTGAGCTTCCCTGAAGATTAGAGCTCACCCAAGTGGTCATCGATTGACAATATTCATGCATCATATATAGTTAGGCATCCATAAGTAGGAGCGTGCTAACTCATACATTCAAAACATTTTTGTATGTTTCGGCAGGAGTTTACAAATCAGTAAAGAACAAGCAAAGATTTTAATCTACAACTTTGAGATTGGAGAAGTAGATTCAGTAAAGATTGCAATCATATTTTTGTGAAGCAAAGACATCAACCCGTGACTTTCTTTTTGAAGAAGTGGATCTCAGCATAAATTTTCTGATTGTTTGCGCAAGATAGTTACAATCCTAAAACCTTCGGTTCATCAGTAAGTTCTTCGGGCATGATGTTAAGTCCTCTAGGCCATCACTTTTGGGAGTGATAAGAACATTTGATTTTCTACACAATACAAAAAGTACAATATAATTCTAAAACCTTTTGGTCATCAATAAGACCTTCGGGCATGATGTTAAGTCCTTCAGGCCGGCACCTTCAAAAATGATGAGAACTTTTCGAATGGTGTTATAGTAAGATAGTAGGGGCAATGTATCAACAAATATTTTAACCTTTTGAGTCATCAGTTTCAAGGAAAAGAAGGAAGTTTAGGTTACCCGGTTGGAAAGCAAGATAGATCAACTTCAGGCTCAAATGAGGAAGATTCACAGTATAATTGGTCAAAAGTTTTAGTGTCTCTCATTGAATCACTTGAAGTTTCTTAATAATATACCCAAATTGTACATTTTATTTTCAATTAATGTTGAAAGATTAATGATAGATTTAACTTTTTTAGGTCACGTATACATTCCGAGCACAGAAAGAGATTGATCAACAGAGGAAGAGAAATAAAATATCTCATGCGAGCTTCAGACTGAAAGATCGAGACACCTTAGGAAGAAAAAGTAGCGACTCTAAAGATCTCAGTGCTTCAAGCGGGAAATTGAAGATATTTCATATTACTTTAAGAGAATTTTTTATTAACTGGTGATATTTCTTTTTTCAGGTTCAGTTTTTCCCAGAAGAGGAGGTGAATCAACATTTCTAGCAAAGAATGGTGAGATTCTAATGAGAAGATTTCGTACAGCAAAGAATACAGAGCTCCTAATGAAAAGATTTTGCACATCAAAAAGTACAGATCTCCTAATGAGACGAGTTCGTTCAGCAAAGAATACAAAGCTTCTAATGAGAAGAGTTTGTCCAACAAAGTATACCGAGCTCATAATGAGAAGAGTTTGCCTAGCAAAGAATATAGAGCTCCTAATGAGAAGAGTTCGCCCAACAAAGAATATAGAGTTCATAATGAGAAAAACTCGCCTAGCAAAGGATACATAGTTCATAATGAGAAAAACTCACTCAGCAAATAATGAAGAACTCATAATGAGAAGAGTTCACCCATCGAAGAATGATGAGTTCCTAATGAGAAGAACTCACTTGTTCAACACCTTTGCAGAGTGGTGGATCAACATTTCCAACAAAGAATAAGGATTCCTTAATGAGAAGAGCTCGCTTGTTTAAAAACTTTGCAGAGAGGTGGATCAACATTTCCAACAAAGAATGAGGAGTTCCTAATGAGAAGAACTCACTTGTTCAAAACCTTTGCAGAGAGGTGAATCAACATTTCCAAAAAAGAATGAGGAGTTCCTAATGAGAAGAACTTGCTTGTTCAATGCCTTTGCAGAGAGGTGGATAAACATTTCAAGCAAACAATGAGGAGTTCCTAATGATAAAAGCTTTATTGTTCAACACCTTTATAGAGAGGTGGATTAACATTTCCAACAAAGAATGAGGAGTTCATAATAAGAAGATCTCACTTGTTCAACACCTCTGTAGAGAGGTGGATTAACATTTTAGAAGAATGAAGAGTGCTATTATTCTGGGCTTAACCGTATTTTAGAAGAACATATAGTTTAACTTTCCAGACTTCATCAATATTTCAGAGGAATGAATGGGGTAACTATTCCAGGCTTCACTGCATTTCAAAAGAATGTATGGTTTAGCTTTTCCAGACCTTATCAATATTTCAAAAAATAAAGAGTTAGATTTGTTTTGGACTTCACCAACTTTGTAGAAGAACTTGTTTGTTCAACACCTTTATAGAGAGGTGGATCAACATTTCCAACAGTGAATGAGGATTAACTTTTTTGCAAAAGAAAAGTGGATCAGTATTGCCAAGAGGAATGAATGAGTTCATAATGAGAATAACTGGTTCAAACTTTGCGGTTAGCCTTTGTAGAAAGATTGAGGAGTTCATAATGAGAAGAATTTGTTCAATCTTTCTAAGGAGAAAGATACATAATGTTAGAGGAAAGATGAAAAGTTCATAATGAGAAAAACTTGTTCGTGTTTTTCAGAAGAAGAAGAAAAGGTCCGGAGTTCATAATGAGAAGAGCTCATGGATCAACATTCTACAAGAATGGATAGCTCATAATATGAAGAACTAGTTTAGACTTTGGTATAGCCTTGGCAGAAGGATTGGAAAGTTCTTAATGAGAAGAACTTGTTCAATATTTCTAAAGGGGAAAATGAGTGAAAGTTCATAATGAGAACTTGCGGCTCAGAGTGATAGTTGGCCGGTTCAGAAAAAATTTGTGTCTTTTCAGTCTTTGCCTAATTCCCGTTCCACAATAATGAGCAAATAGGGGAAACTGTAATACCTAAATTTTATTTAGGTATACCAATATATATATATATAATATTTTTTATAAATAAAACCAAAAATATAAAAATAAAGCCCAATAAATATAATTCTAGTAAATAAATAATAAACAGTCCCAAAAATACATTTTAATAAACCCAATGACCATTTACATATGTCAAAAAGCCCAAATTGCTAATCAAAGCCCAATTCCTATGTTTACAGTCCATTTACAACTATATCCAACCCTTGCCAGCCCAAGAATGTAACGCCCCGATTTTGGGCCTAGCGGTTTAAGGCTAGTTAGATGGTCTAGTGGACCGGGTTAGAGATTCAAGTCGGATTCGGGAGCGAATATTTTTCTAAAAGATAAAAATATGGAAAATGTTTAAAACTCATATTTTATTATATTAAAAACATTGGTGAAAGCAATTTTGGAAAATGAGCCTTAAAATAGTGACATTTTGGCTAGTGACCAAAATGTAACTTTTGAAAACTATTGTAAAAAGGGGACTATTTTGTAAAGAGTCAAAACTTTGAATCTTTTAGGAGCTATTTTAATATTTGGTCTAATCCGAGTTTTCCTTAATTAGGATTATTTTAAAAAGGTTTTTATTAAAGGAATTAAAAAGAATTTAGTTAAAAGGTGGTTATTTCTTTCAAAACACAATTTGACGTAACTTTTCTTCTCTCACATTTTCTCTCAAAACACTCTTAGCCAAACACTCTTTTTCCATCAGATATTTAAGGTAACGATCTTAATTTCTTAACTCATTTATTTGCTACATGATTTCTCAATTTGTTTTCTAAAAATCTCATTGAAATTCTTTGTTTTTTTCAAGAGGAAAAACAATCCAATTAAGGGGAAACTCATTCATTGGAGGTAAGTTTCGTTCTTCTCCTATAATTCAAGGTTGTTTACTGAAATTCTCAAGTTCTTGGCTCTTTACATATGTTTTCTAATAAGTTTTGATTAATTAATTATGGATTTTAGTTTATTTGAGGTTTAATTGATGGATCTTGCGATTTTCGATTTGGATCATTTTTTCTAGAGTTGTAGATTGATTTCAATCTTATTTTGGATGAATTATAATGTGGATAAGCTGTTTTTAATAACGAAATCCCGAAATTGTTTGAATCTCTAATTGTTTAGGTTGTTAGTTAAGGGTTTTGGGGTTGTTTAAGGAGCTCAATCACCGCTGGAAGTAAAAGAATGTTGTAAAGGGATTTCTAGATGTTATTTGATGAGGTTTGAGGTATTGAATCGTTATTTTATGGCTGGGTTAAGTTTGAGTAGTGTTTGAGGCAGATTTCGGTTAGTTTCGGATGAGATTTGAGTGGGCATCTTGAGAGCTGTGGGTTTTTAGTTTAAAACAAAGAGTTGGATGCATTTTACTGGATGTTTCCTCTAGTTTTGTGTGACCAAAATAGGGGAGAATCAAGTCGTAGCATCTTGAGGCGGTTCTAGACTTGCTCGGAGCTTGTTTCGCAGTAGCAAGCAAGGCGAAGCGAAATCGGTAAGTGGAAACGGTCTTAAAAGTCTTTCAAAGGTTTGAAAGTGATTTTCAAGGGTTTTATTGCATCATTTTTTAAGAGCATCCTCACTAAGCAAGTGTGCTTACGCTCTCTTTTCTTTAATGATGCAGAGCATTAAAGCTTGGAGGCAACAAAGGCAAGGATTAAGTGATCCAAAGACAAGACTATTTGAGTATGAACTCAGTTTTAGTTTACGGATAATAAGGCAATGTGTTCACCATGGATTTCGGGATTTGTAATTCTATTATATCCTAGTTTTGAGCATGTATAATGTTGTGATATTGGAATAGTTTGATGTGGTTATGCATTTTGTGCATCGCTACCTATGGTTGATATTATGCGGTTACCTAGGTATGCATATAGATAGTTTTGCTTGGATGGTATGTTTTGATGAGCTTAGCATGTCGAATATGGTATTGAAGTGATGTTAGTATGGTGCTTTTGATGGAAAATGTTTGTTTGAGCATTTTTGGTATATTTGGTGAAGTGATCTAGGGAGCATGTCTCTAGAGTAATCCGTATGATAGCATAAGCTTGTATTGTCTTTAGATCTTGGCGCAATTGTTGAGTTATATATTGTTGAATGTTTATGTGCAAGTATGCAAGTTGCTAGGACCTAAATGCATCTAGATATATGTGTAAAATCAGCTAAAAATGACATTACAGGTCTAGGCGTATCGAAACAGGTGTCCTTGTATCTGTACGGCGAGGACATTTTAGGCATAACATTTTTGGCTAGGCATTTTGATACGCGATCAAGTGTTTCGATACGAGTTTTGGTTACCAGAATCTGAGTTTTTGAATCTGTAAGGGTGTACCGAAACGCCTACACGCGTACCGGTATGGCTGCAGTTAATTATGTTGTTTTGGAATCTTTGAAGGTTCTATTTTCTCTTACTTCAGTCTCTGAATGTTTATGTTGCAAATGAATGAGTATGAATGGTTGTTTGACCTGAAATTTGACATGTAAGCATGGAAATGGACTAATTGAGGATAGGTAACCTTAATTTCAATTTGGGCCCATAATTTTAAATATTTACATTTTAGAACTTAGTCTCGTTTATGATTCAATCGATTGTTCTTTTATGATTCTCTTCCCTTAAGATCTCACCTGATGCAAGCATGTACATGTAGGAATAATAATTTGCATCTAGACAAGATAAAAGGAAAAAAAATGGACCGACTTTTCGTAACCTATCTCCAGTTTACTTCGACAAACCTAATGTAGCACTCTCGGTTCGGTCGGGCGTCTAGGCCAGGACAAGGGGGTTACATTTGTTGGTATCAAAGCCAGGTTACGAAAGGTTAGGATGTTGTTGTTTGATTTATATCATTGTTTGTCATGCACGGTGGTTGTGGATATGTTCGGTGTTTGATTTATATCATGTTGGGGTATGAATTGGGAACACATTGCCTATTGCTGAGGTTTTAAAATATTTTGGTCTTGAATCCTTTGCCTTATGTTGACCTGACTTTAATGCATTTGATGCTTTTGTTAGCATGACTTGACGTGAGACAGGTTCTATGGCTGATAATGCCGGAGTTGGGCAGATTAACGTTGAGGAAGAGAATCCCACTAATATCTTACCTCCTTCTCTTCTATTGGTTTTGCATGTTGGTGTACCCTAGGCTCACCAAGTGCTAGTATTTGGTGTTTTGACTCTGTTAGTTCAGGCAATAACGGGAGCTTTTTAAGCAGCGATGGCTAGAGTGCATGCACAGGCACCGACACATGCCGTGGCGGTTAACTCAGGGTTACCTTTGGAGCGTCTCTGTAGTTTGAAAGGTGTTGAGTTTAGGGGTTTGAGCCCCGAGGCAGCCGAGGAATGGCTGGAGAGTACGATTCATATTCTGAATCAGATGGGTTGTAATGATGAGCGTAGGCTGGGTTATACCGTGTCGTTGTTTCATGGTGATGCTTATCATTGGTGGGTGACCACAATTGCTAATATTCCGGAGGCAGATGTAACTTGGGAGTTCTTTTGAAGAGTTTTTAAGAAGAAGTATCTTGGTCCTCAGTATCTGGATGCGAGGAAACGTGAGTTTATGGCCTTGGTATAGGGCGGCATGTTCGTGGCAGAGTATGAGGTGAAATTTGTCCAGTTGAGTCAGTATGCCACAAAGTTGGTTTCGGATGATCTTGAGAGGTGCAACAGGTTTCGCTATGGCTGGTGAAGGATATCAAAACCTACTTGTTGGCTGTAGACTATACATATTTTGATATGCTTGTGAATCGTGCTAAGGATATTGAGCAGTCCTTAAGGGTGTTGGGATAAGGTTCGGGCATGGGCTCGAATAAGCGAGGAGCTGACTCTGGCTATTCTGGGAAACAGAATAGGAGGTTTCGAGATAAGAGGCATAAATCGAATCACAGGCGTGGTGGTGGCCATGGTAACCAAGGTGTTCATATTGTAACTGAGTGCAAGCGTTGCGGTAGACGTCATACAGGTGAGTGTTGGGGAAATACCATGAGTTGCTGGACATGTGGATCTCCTGGTCACATGAAGCGTGACTGTCCTTGTGTTGTGGGCGATGCACTGGTTCGGGCTATTATTCCTGCTAGGGGCCAAGGCCGTGGCATGGGTAATTTTTAGAGGCGCGATAAGGGGTAGAGAGTTATGGCTCATGCTATGCTGTGCAACCGAAGAATGGTGGGCCAGTGCAGATCTATGCTCATCGTGAGGGGTGCAATGACACTGATGTGATCACGGTTACTTTCACCTTGCAATCTCTGTCATTGTTTTCTTTGATTGATTTGGGGTCAACTCATTCATATATCTTAAGTGAGCATGCATCATTGTTGAATATTCCTATTGAGATCTTGGATGTTGCCATGTTAGTAACTAGTTCTTTTGGGGAGACGGTTACAACAAGAAGGTTGTATAGGCGTTGTCCTTTGGCAGTACAAGGTCATGAGTTTTCTACGGATTTGATGGAGTTGTCATTTCATGGTTTTGACGTTATCTTGGGTATGGATTGGTTAAGTGAGCACAAGGCGGTGGTGGATTGTGAATCCAAAAGGATTTCTTTGAAGTTGGCCGATGATTATGAAGTTGTGGTAGTGGATGAGAATGTGAAATTCTTGTCCAATGTTATTTCGGCTACCCGAGTGGAGAAGATGATGTTTGATGGTTATCAAGCTTACTTGGCTATTGTTATGAATCCCAAAGCCAAGGGTGTTCGGGTGCAGGACATTCGGGCTATATGTGATTATCCGAAAGTTTTTCCTGAAGAGTTACCGGGTTTACCTCCAGATAGGGAGGCAGAGTTTCATATTGAAACATACGAAGGTACAACTCCCGTGTCTATTGCTCCTTATCGGATGGCACCGAAGGAGTTGAAAGAGTTAAAGTCTCAAATCCAGGATTTGTTAGATCATGGGTTCGTTCAACCAAGTGTTTCTCTGTGGGATGCTCCAGTTCTCTTTGTGAAGAAGAATGATGGACGATGCGTATATGCATTGATTATCGCCAGTTGAATAAGTTGACGATGAAGAACAAATATCTATTGCCGCAGATTGATGACCTGTTTGATCAGTTTTGCGGGGCAGCAGTGTTTTCAAAGATTGATTTAAGGTCGGGTATTACCAGTTGAAGGCAAGAGATGTGAATGTGTGTAAGACAGTGTTTCGTACGAGGTACGAGCATTATGAGTTTTTGGTAATGCCGTTTGGTTTGACAAATGCCCCGACGGCTTTCATGGATATGATAAACAGGGTGTTCCATGAGTACCTTGATCAGTTTATGGTGGTTTTTATCGATGATATATGATAAGTGTTCAAAATTAATATTTTTATTACCGTTTTTACTCATATTATTGTTAGACTTAAGCTCATATTAGTTGCATAATTAGTCATTCATGCATTAATTCATGTTTCTTTCCACCGTTGAGCTTGATTACATAGCTTGGTGATTTTTGTGAAAAAGATGCTGCTTTGGTGTGTTTTTGTTTGTGTACAGAATCACTTGCCTAAACAAGGCTAGAACCAGTTGCCAGGGCAGTGCATGAAAGAGATACCGAGCTAGTTGCGACGGCAATGCTTGAAGGAGATGCCGAGCTAGTTGCCAAGGCAATTTTCGAAAAAGAATAAGATGATATGATAGTTAAAATTGATGACTAGATAAGCCCAAGATGATGTGGCTCATATTAGTTGCATAATTAGCCATTCATGCATTAATTCATATTTCCTTCCATCGTTGAGCTTGATTACATAACTTGGTAGTTTTTGTGGGAAAAGATGCTGCTTTGGTGTGTTTTGTGTGTATGTACAGGATCACTTGCCAAAGCAAGGCTAGAGCTAGTTGCCAGGGCAATACATGAAGGAGATGCCGAGCTAGTTGCCAGGGCAATACATGAAGGAGACGCCGAGCCAGTTGCCAGGGCAATTGTCGACAAAGAACAAGGTGATATGGTAGTCGAAATTGATGACTAGACAAGCCCAAGATGACGTGGAGCAAAGCCAAATCCCAAAGGAATTTGATTTCCATGAAGAGATTAAAGAATAATTAAATTCCAAGAAGATAGGAGAAGTTCTAGTAGGAATATAATTATAAGAAAGAATTATATTCTTTAAAGATAATTTAATTCCAACTTAACTTCCTCCTCAAAGAAGGACTTTGACCTAGCCCTATAAATTAGATGCCATATCGTCAACTTGAGGAGTGAGCAAGAAGAGGGAAAATTTCGACAACCCCATAGAGCAAGAGGAGGGAAAATTTCGACAACCCCATAGAGCAAGAAGAGGGAAAATTTCGACAACCCCATAGGGAAAGAGGAGAGAAATTTCGACAAGAGAGCAAGGGGGAGAGAGTTCGATTTCTTCTTCTTCATCTTTGCTTCCATTAGATTCATGGTTTGGGGATTATTATTTGTATATCTTTTGAACCCAACCATGAACTAACTTGATTGGTTGGGGTTATTGTTTTTTGTTGTTGTGAAAAACAATTGGATTTTGTTTAGGTAATAAGAGTTTGCACTTTCAATTCAAGGTTTACTCATTCTTGGTTCTTATTCTTGTTTGTGAGTGAATTGGGAGAGGATCTCATAACTTCATCTATTTATCTAATATCGGGAAAGTTAGATTCAAGAAACGAATGAGTATGGTCTTTATTCAATCTATTGATGGTGAAGATTAATCCGGCTTAGGAATAAGTTAAGGATTTCAACGGCTAAGAGGAGCGCAAGATTGGTTGTTGTTCACCCTTGATTCACGCAGGGATGTATTATCAAGGAATGCACAAGTAGCTAGAGTTTGGACTTAGGGATAAGAAGAAACCATTGAAGAACGCTCTGCCGAACCTTGAAGTTGCTGCCCAGACGCCCAAGTAGTTGTCCAGCTAGTCACCCAGGCAACCATCGATTAGTTGCCAAGGCAACCCCGCTATGCAAGTTGCCACGGCAACTGAGTTGCCCTTGCACTCTTTTACCAAGACGATCCAATCGGCTATCTCACCTCAACTCACGATAACCTGGCCTATTTACTCTATTTTGATTTCATCTATTCTTTTAGTTTATTACTCTTAGTTTACTCGTTAACTAGAACTCCTATTATCAATTGTGTTTTTACTTTTCACAGTGCAGTAACTTAAGCAAAGTGGCCCAAACCAATCCTTGTGGAGACGATACTCGATACTCATATCACTTTATTACTTGCAACGTGTATACTTGCACAATTGCGTAGCACTTATTACACGCAACAAGTTTTTGGCGCCGTTGCCGGGGATTGGCAATTGGTGTTAGTTGTTTTTGTTATTGCATTTTTTTCTCTTAGTTTTACTAACTTTTCTTTTTGTTTGTTTTATCAAAAAAAAATTAGGTGTGCTACAAGTTAAGGGACATCAACATGTCGGGAAATAAAAGTCGATCTATTCGAGAGTTGATATTGGAAGATATGAATCAATCCAATGAAGAGTTTCTTGCACCCCTTGATGATTACCTATACCAACCGAGAAAAGCCCAAAGAGTCTATACCGTGGAAAACTCTCGTGCTATGTGTGGAGAACATCATGTGTTTGAAAATTCTTTATGGTATGGTCAAAAAGCTAAAAAAATATTTACCATAACATTTTTGCCGCAGCAACAGATATGTCATGGCAATGTAGTTCTTTTCAAGAGCATTCCAAATCCTTGGAGGAAACATTGCTAGCTTCCTTGGCTAGACTTGACGGATCAATTGAAGAGATTCGAGAGCTATCAAAGCCCATGGATACAAGGATAGCTCATTGGGATGCAACCTTAGGGGATTCAGAAGATCAATTGGGGAGATCCACATATGTCATGGATAACATGCACCAACAATTCATTCCTAGGGATACTGACGTCCCAAGGCAAGAGGATAAGGAGCAATGCAAAGAAAGCTCTTCGATGTGTGGGGAACAACTAGAACCTCAAAGTCAAGAGGATGCCAATAAAAGAGACTACCCAACACATGATGAGCCTGAACAACAAATTGCCTCGACAATGATTGAGGAGCCTGAACAGAGCAATGCCGCGACAACACTCAGTGAAGCTGAGAACAACAATACTACAGAAAATTTTGAGGAACTTGATGCCCATAAGGTTACAACGTTGATGTTGAAGTACGAATCTGTAGATTGCTCTCATCTACAATTGCCATTGCAATTATACGACCACATACAAGATCAACGGGATGATAATACTTTGCCAATGGAATATGAGCAGGTAATGGTTGAACCTTTCGAATTCTTTAAAAGCTCACCTCGTCTATTGTAGGTATGTCTTGAGGAACCGAGGTTGGTAGATTTAAAGCCATTGAAATCTCTACTGATGGAGATGTTTGAGAGGCCAAAAGAAAACAGTGTTTGGATTCGTAAAGCTTTTCAGGAAGTTGGTTCTTCCCTTGACTTACAACAAATTTTGGCAATTGATTGCCACGACAATTGGCTTGAGCAGCAATTGCCACGACAACAAAGGCTACATCCAACCATGATAGAAGTCGACAAGAATGAGGTAATTGAATGGTTGAGAATGGATATAATTTTTCCTATTAATATATTTGTGCCTTTAGGAATAGTAGCAAGGTGGAGAGTATACATGGACTACAAGAGAACAAAGAAGAAAGACACATCCACCATGGTAACGCAAAAGAGAGTAGTGGAAAGCACATTGGCCAAACTCTTTTTGGGCAATATTGTCACCCGATGGAGGGTGCGGATGGACTATAAGAAGTATCGAAAACGATCATCCTCAAGTTTTCTTAGATATGCACTAACATTAGAAGATGCATGATGGCACTCTTTTCAGACATGGTCGAAAACTTCCCTGAGATCTTCATGGATGATTTTTCCGTTATTGGTAGTGACTTCAACAGTTGCCTCGACAATTTAGAGAATATGTTGACAAGATGTGAAGAAACTGATTTAGTCCTTAATTGGGAGAAGTGCCATCTTATGGTAGATGAAGGAATAGTGCTCGGCCACAAGATTTCATCCAAGGGAATTGAAGTAGACAAAGCTAAGGTGGACGTGATCGAGAGACTACCCCACCAAGATAAAGTCTTCCATTTTGATGATTCTTGCACCCAAACATTCGAAACCCTAAAGGAAAAGCTTGCATCGGCACCCATTCTTTCCACCAGATTGGACGCTACCTTTTGAGCTCATGTGTGATGCAAGTGATTTCGCGGTAGAAGCAGTCCTAAGCCAATGCACAGGAAAGGAACAGAAAATCAAGTGGCCAATCACATATCACGTTTAGAACGCAATAAGGAGGAGGACGCGGATTTAGAGATATGCGATACATTCCCGGATGAACAATTTTTAGTTGCCTCAGCAACCATAGATGTGCACGCCTCGTCAACCCTTGATGCCTCGGCAACCCTCGACGCCACAGCAGCTCTTAACGCACACGCCTCGACAACCCTCGATGCTGTAGCAACCCTTGATGCCTCGGCAACCATGGATGCGTATGTCTTGGCCCTCGACATCGTAGGAGCTCTTGACGTGCACGCCTCGGCAACTCTAGACGCGCACGCCTCGGTAACCACTGATACGCACGCCTCAGTAACCATGGACGCGTATGCCTCGGCAACTCTAGACATACACGACTCGACAATCTTGGGAGCAGTCGCCACGGCCGCACATACCTCGGCAATACCCTGATCAGGTTATACGCTGATGTGTCCCTGAAGAAGAGCAGCAGAATGTACTCCGGTAATGCCATTCTTCACCCTATGGAGGACATTTTGGAGGAACTCGTACCGCGGCCAAAGTTTTGCAAACCGGTTTGTATTGGCCAACACTGAACAAAGATGCCCAAGAGTTTTTCGTTGCCATAGGACGGGCAATATCACCCACAAACCAATGGGCAAGCAAAAATTTCCAACCGGGAATTGAAGGGTATACTCGAGAAAGTTGTAAACCCCTCTAGGAAGGATTGGTCAGTAAGACTAGATGTCACACTTTGGGCATATCGCACTGCAATCAAAACACCCTTAGGTGTGTCCCCCTTCCGACTTGTCTATGGCAAAACATGCCATCTACCAGTGGAAATCGAACACAAGGCATATTGGGCAATCAAGATCGTGAATATGGATTGGGAAAGTGCCGAGCAAAAGCGTTTGTTGAACCTCAACGAGATAGAAGAATTCTGTGCACTCGCCTATAACAATGCACGAATCTTCAAGGAGAAAACAAAGCAATGGCATGACAAGAAACTATTGCCGCGGTAATTCATGCCAGGGCAACTAGTTCTCTTATTCAATTCTCGACTAAAACTTTTCCCGTGAAAACTAAAATCAAGATGGTCGGGACCATTCGAAGTTGTCAAACCATTCTCCCATGGTGCCGCGATAATCAAGTCCACTACCGACGAACATGAATTCAAAGTTATTGGACAGAGATTGAAGCACTACAACGGTGCCCATGTAGAACGAAACAAAGAAGTTGACACCTTAGGAGATGCATGAGCATGCTCTCCTTTTGATATTTTCTTTTTATTTTTCTTTTTCTTTTTAATTTTTTCGAACTATTTTTTTCTTTCTATTATTTTTAGTTTTTTTTATCTCTTTATTTATTTTTGGAATTTTTAGGAGAGATTTTATTTTTCTTCATTATCTTTAGTTTCCAGGTTTTCTTTTCCACAACAAGACTCACAACCACCATGCTAAGGAAATTCACTGCCGACTACTTGCCACAGCAACCACAACAGAAACTGGCGATGCCCAGGCAACAACAATGGCTTTGGCAACTACTGATGCCCATGCAAGTGAATCTGCATCAGCAAACATGGATCAAATCAAAGCAATGCTATTCACGCGGTACCAGCATTCAACCACCGACTGAAAAATGAATCAAGCAAACGGCATGAAGGAAACTTATCACTCGAGGCAACGACCTCTCCGACTAACTCATTTCTTTTAGTTTCTTTTAAATTTTTTTCACTCTTACATGCATTGAGGACAATGCTTCTCTCGAGTTTGGGGGGGGTATTGGTTTCTAGTTAGTTTCATGTTTAGTTGCATTCATCTCTAGCAATCACATATAGGTTGCATATGTTACTTGCTATGCCTTTAATTGGATTTAATTGCTTAAGACTTGTTGAATATCCAATGATGAATTTTTGCCACTGCACTTAATTGAAAGAACCTTTAATTTTAGGATTGCATGAAAATAACTTAGAATTTTACTATGATGCTGATTTTTTTACACGGTTGTGGCTTGTTGATTGAAAGAAACTTAGTGAACTTAGGTTGCTTAAAATTTGGGTAAATTAAAAGTTAAATTCTTGCTAGAGGTGCCCGAAACTGGCTCTAGTAGTAAATGCACATTAAAGAATCGCTAGAGGTGCCCAAAATTGGCTCTAGTCGACTAAAGTAAAATGAGAAATTGCTTACTTTGCTAGAGGTGCCCGAAATTGGCTCTAGTGAAAATAAAAATAAATACCCCAGTAATTAAATTAATAAAGCCTATTGTTCACATAGAATCTTGAAAATCAACTTGTACACAACTACGTACACACATTGTCACGAGCATTATAGTTTTGTTCTGGGTAATTTTTGTGCTATCCAAAAAATTAAAAGCTGATCTTACTTTATGCCACGGTTCGGAGGTTTGAATTCAAGTTTGAAGCATGTCTTTGATGATTAAAGTCTTGGCAGGTAATTGTTAGTTTGCATTGGTTGAGGACAAGCAATAGTTCGAGTTTGGGGGTGTGATAAGTGTTCAAAAGTACTATTTTTATTACCCTTTTTACTCATATTATTGTTAGACTTAAGTTCATATTAGTTGCATAATTAGTCATTCATGCATTAATTCATGTTTCTTTCCACCGTTGAGCTTGATTACATAACTTGGTGACTTCTATGGAAAAAGATGCTGCTTTGGTGTGTTTTTGTGTGTGTACAGAATCACTTGCCTAAACAAGGCTAGAACCAGTTGCCAGGGCAGTGCATGAAGGAGATACCGAGCTAGTTGCCATGGCAATGCTTGAAGGAGATTCCGAGCTAGTTGCCAAGGCAATTTTCGACAAAGAATAAGATGATATGGTAGTCAAAATTGATGACTAGATAAGCCCAAGATGATGTGGCTCATATTAGTTGCATAATTAGCCATTCATGCATTAATTCATGTTTCCTTCCATCGTTGAGCTTGATTACATAACTTGGTAGTTTTTGTGGGAAAAGATGTTGCTTTGGTGTGTTTTGTGTGTATGTATAGGATCACTTGCCAAAGCAAGGCTAGAGCTAGTTGTCAGGGCAATACATAAAGGAGATGTCGAGCTAGTTGCCAGGGCAATACATGAAGGAGACGCCGAGCCAGTTGCCAGGGCAATTGTCGACAAAGAACAAGGTGATATGGTAGTCGAAATTGATGACTAGACAAGCCCAAGATGACGTGGAGCAAAGCCAAATCCCAAAGGAATTTGATTTCCATGAAGATATTAAAGAAGATAGGAGAAGTTCTAGTAGGAATATAATTATAATAAAGAATTATATTCTTTAAAGATAATTTAATTCCAACTTAACTTCCTCCTCGAAGAAGGACTTTGACCTAGCCCTATAAATTAGAGGTCATATCGTCAACTTGAGGAGTGAGCAAGAAGAGGGAAAATTTCGACAACCCCATAGAGCAAGAGGAGGGAAAATTTTGACAACCCCATAGAGCAAGAAGAGGGAAAATTTCGACAACCCCATAGGGCAAGAGGAGAGAAATTTTGACAAGAGAGCAAGGGGGAGAGAGTTCGATTTCTTCTTCTTCTTCTTTGCTTCTATTAGATTCATGGTTTGGGGATTATTCTTTGTATATCTTTTGAACCCAACCATGAACTAACTTGATTGGTTGGGGTTATTGTGTTTTGTTGTTGTGAAAAATAATTGGATTTTGTTTAGGTAATAAGAGTTTGCACTTTCAATTCAAGGTGTACTCATTCTTGGTTCTTATTCTTGTTTGCGAGTGAATTGGGAGAGGATCTCGTAACTTCATCTATTTATCTAATATTGGGAGAGTTAGATTCAAGAAACGAATGAGTATGGTCTTTATTCAATCTATTGATGGTGAAGATTAATTCGGCTTAGGAATAATTTAAGGATTTCAACGGCTAAGAGGAGCGCAAGATTGGTTGTTGTTCACCCTTGATTCACGCAGGGATGTATTATCAAGGCATGCACAAGTAGCTAGAGTTTGGACTTAGGGATAAGAAGAAACCATTGAAGAACGCTCTGCCGAACCTTGAAGTTCCTGCCCAGACGCCTAAGTAGTTTCCCAGCTAGTCGCCCAGGCAACCATCGATTAGTTGCCAAGGCAACCCCACTGTGCAAGTTGCCACGGCAACTGAGTTGCCCTTGCACTCTTTTACCAAGACGATCCAATCGGCTATCACACCTCAACTCACGATAACCTGGCCTATTTACTCTATTTTGATTTCATCTATTATTTTAGTTTATTACTCTTAGTTTACTCGTTAACTAGAACTCCTATTATCAATTGTGTTTTTACTTTTCACAGTGCAGTAACTTAAGCAAAGTGGCCCAAACCAATCCCTGTGGAGACGATACTCGATACTCATATCACTTTATTACTTGCGACGTGTATACTTGCACAATTGCATAGCACTTATTACACGCAACAATATACTCGTGTACTCTTGTACCGAGGAGGAGCATGATCAGTATTTGTGGATTGTGCTGCAAGTATTGAAGGATAATCAGTTGTATGCTAAGTTGAGCAAGTGCGAGTTTTGGCTCAAGAAGGTGACGTTTCTTAGACATGTGGTATCTGTGGAGGGTATTCGTGTTGATCTACGGAAAATTGAGGTTATTCTCAATTGGAAACAACCTCAGACCGTGTCGAAAGTGCATAATTTTCTTGGGTTGGCTGGTTATTATTGTCGTTTTGTGGAAGGATTCTCTATCATTGTATCTCCGTTGGTGAAGTTACTGCAAAAGAATGTTCCTTTTTTATGGACGGATAAGCAACAACAGGGTTTTAAAAGTTGAAGGAGGTTTTGACACATGCTCTTGTGTTGATTCAATCAGAATCTGGGAAGGAGTTTGTGGTTTATAGTGATACATCATATGTTGGCTTGGGTTGTGTGCTGATGCAAGATGGAAAGGTTGTGGCCTATGCGTCGAGGCAGTTGAAGGTTCATGAGTGCAATTATCCAACTCAAGATTTGGAGCTTGCAGCTGTGGTGTTTACCTTGAAGATTTGGCGACACTACCTTTATGGTGAGAAGTGTGTGGTTTTCACGCATCATAAGAGTTTGAAATATTTGATGTCTCAAAAGGATTTGAACCTTAGGCAACGAAGGTGGTTGGAGTTGCTTAAGGATTACGACTTGACTATTGAGTATCATCCTAGAAAAGCCAATATTATGGCGGATGCATTGAGTCGTAAGGTTGCAGTTGAGCTTAGGGCGATGTTCGCGAGGTTGAGTGTGACACAGGAAGGTGGGTTGTTGGCTGAATTGCAAGTTAAGCCTACGTTGTCACAGTTGATTAAGGCTAAGCAACCGTATGATGATTCCTTGGTTCCTCATGGTAAGGTCATAGCGGATGGTAATTCGACGGATTTTAATTTTGATGATGATAGTGTTTTGTTCTTCAAGGGTCGAATAGTGGTGCCGAAAGTCCCGGAGCTCAGGCATACGATTTTAACGGAGGCACATTCTAGTCCTTTTTCTATGTGATAAGTGTTCAAAAGTAATATTTTTATTACACTTTTTACTCATATTATTGTTAGACTTAAGCTCATATTAGTTGCATAATTAGTCATTCATGCATTAATTCATGTTTCTTTCCATCGTTGAGCTTGATTACATAACTTGGTGATTTTTGTTGGAAAATATGCTGCTTTGGTGTGTTTCTGTGTGTGTGCAGAATCACTTGCCTAAACAAGGCTAGAACCAGATGCCAGGGCAGTGCATGAAGGAGATGCAGAGCTAGTTCCCAGGGCAATGCATGAAGGAGACGTCGAGCCAGTTGCCAGGGCAATTGTCGACAAAGAATAAGGTGATATGGTAGTCGAAATCGATGACTAAACAAGCCCAAGATGACGTGGAGCAAAGCTAAATCCCAAAGGAGTTTGATTTCCATGAAAAGGTTAAAGAATAATTAAATTCCAAGAAGATAAGAGAAGTTCTAGAAGGAATATAATTATAATAAAGAATTATATTCTTTAAAGATAGTTTAATTCCAACTTAACTTCCTCCTCAAAGAATGACTTTGACCTAGCCCTATAAATAGATCACCAAGCCGTCAACTCCAAGTGAGCAAGAAGAGGGAAAATTTCGACAACTCCATAGAGGCAAGAAGAGTGAAAATTTTGACAACTCTATAGGGCAAGAGAAGAGAAATTTCGACAAGAGAGCAAGAGGGAGAGAGTTCGATTTCTTCTTCTTATTCTTCTTTGCTTCCACTAGATTCATGGTTTGGGGATTATTCTTTGTATATCTTTTGAACCCAACCATGAACTAACTTGATTAGTTGGGGTTATTGTGTTTTGTTGTTGTGAGAAACAATTGGATTTTGTTTACATAATAAGAGTTTGCACTTTCAATTCAAGGTTTACTCATTCTTGGCTTTTATTCTTGTTTGCAAGTGAATTAGTAGAGGATCTCATAACTTCATCTATTTATCTAATATCGGGAGAGTTAGATTCAAGAAACGAATGAGTATGGTCTTTATTCAATCTATTGATGGTGAAGATTAATCCGACTTAGGAATAAATTAAGGATTTCAACGGCTAAGAGGAGCGCAAGATTGGTTGTTGTTCACCCTTGATTCACGTAGGGATGTATTATCAAGGCATGCACAAGTAGCTAGAGTTTCGACTTAGGGATAAGAAGAAACCATTGAAGAATGCTCCACCGAACCTTGAAGTTGCTACCCAGCCGCCCAAGTAGTTGCCCAGCTAGTTGCCCAGGCAACCATCGATTAGCTGCCAAGGCAACCCCGTTGTGCAAGTTGCCACGACAACTGAGTTGGTCTTGCACTCTTTTACCAAGACGATCCAATTGGCTATCACTCCACAACTCACGATAACCTAGCCTATTCTCTCTTTTTCTTTCATCTATTCTTTTAGTTTATTGCTTTTACTTTACTCATTAAAATCAACTCCTACTATCAATTGTGTTTTTACTTTTACAGTACTATAACTAAAGCAAAGTGGCCTAAACCAATCCATGTGGAGACGATACTCGATCACTTTATTACTTGTGACATGTATACTTGCACAATTGCGTAGCACTTATTACACGCAACAAGTTTTTGGAGCTGTTGCCGGGGATTGGCAATTGGTGTTAGTTGTTTTTGTTATTGCATTTTTTTTAGTTTTACTAACTTTTCTTTTTGTTTGTTTTATCAAAAACTATTTAGGTGCACTACAAGTTAAGGGATATCAACATGTCGGGAAATAAAAGCCGATCTATTCGAGAGTTGATGTTGGAAGATATGAATCAATCCAATCAAGAGTTTCTTGCACCCTTTGATGATTACCTATACTAACCGAGAAAAAACCTAAAGAGCCTATACCGTGGAAAACTCTTGTGCTACGTGTGGAGAACATCATGTGTTTGAAAATTGCCCTCACATTTTCGGTGCATATGACTACATGGAGGACTATAGAGGGAACCAACAGCAAAATTCTTTATGGTATGGTCAAAAAGCTCAAATTTTTTTTACCATAACAATTTTGCCGCAGCAACAGATATGCCATGGCAATGTAGTCCTTTTCAAGAGCATTCCAATTCCTTGGAGGAAACGTTGCTAGCTTTCTTGGCTAGACTTTATGGATCAATTGAAGAGATTCGAGAGCTATCAAAGTCCATGGATACGAGGATAGCTTAGTGGGGTGTAACCTTAGGGGATTCAGAAGATCAATTGAGGAGATCCACATATGTCATGGATAACATGCACCAACAATCCATTCCAGGGGATACTGACGTCCCAAGGCAAGAGGATAAGGAGCAATGAAAAGAAACCTCTCTGATGTGTGGGGAACAACTAGAACCTCCAAGTCAAGAGGATGCCAATGAGAGAGACTGCCCAACACATGATGAGCCTGAGCAACAAATTACCTCGGCAATGATTGAGGAGCCTGAACAGAGCAATGCTGCGACAACACTCAATGAAGCTGAGAACAACAATACTACAGCAAATTTTGAGGAGCCTGATGCCCAGAAGGTTACAACGTTGATGTTGAAGCATGAATCTTTAGATTGCTCTCATCTACAGTTGCCACGGCAATTACACGACCACATGCAAGATCAACGAGATTATAATACTTTGCTAATGGAATATGAGCAGGTAATGGTTGAACCTTTTGAATTCTTTAAAAACCCACCTCATCCATTGCAGGTATGTCTTGAGGAATCGATGTTGGTAGATTTGAAGATGTCGAAATCTCTACTGATGGAGATGTTTGAGAGGACAAAAGAAAAAGGTGTTTGGATTCATAAAGCTTTTCAGAAAATTGGTTCTTCCCTTGACTTAAAGCAAATTTTGACAACTGATAGCCACGGCAATTGGCTCGAGCAGCAATTGCCACGATAACGAAGGCTACATCCAACCATGATGGAGCCCGACGAGAATGAGGTAATTAAATGGTTGGATGTTGATATAATTTTTTCTACTAATATATTCATGCCTTTAGGAATAGTAGCAAGGTGGAGAGTATACATGGACTACAATCGAACAAATAAGAAAGACACATCCACCATGGTAATGCAAAAGGGAGTAGTGGCAAGCACATTGGCCAAACTCCTGGGCAATATTTTCACCTGATAGAGGGTGCGGATGGACTATAAGAAGTATAAAAAACGACCATCCTCAAGTTTTCTCAGATATGCAGTAACATTAGAAGATGCATGATGGCACTCTTTTCAGACATGATCGAAGACTTCCTTGAGATCATCATGGATGATTTTTCTGTTTTTGGTAATGATTTCGATAGTTGCCTCGGCAATTTAGAGAAGGTGTTGGCAAGATGTGAAGAAACTAACTTAGTCCTTAATTGGGAGAAGTGCCATCTTATGGTAGATGAAGGAATAGTGCTCGGCCACAAGATTTCATCCAAGGGAGTTGAAGTAGACAAAGCCAAGGTGGACGTGATCGAGAGACTACCTCCACCAAGATAAAGTCATAAATTTTGATGATTCTTAGGCCCAAGCATTCGAAACCCTATAGGAAAAACTTACCTCGGCAACCCTTGACGCCTCAGCAACCATGGATGTGCATGCCTTGGCAACCCTCGACGCCACATCAGCTCTTAACGTGCAGCCTCCGCAACCTTCGACGCCACAGCAGCTCTTAACGTGCAGTCTCTGCAACCCTCGACGCCACAGCAGCTCTTAACGCGCACGCCTCGACAACCATGGATGCGCATGACTCGGAAACCCTTGACGCCGCAGCAACTCTAGACACACACGACTCGGCAATTTTGGGAGCAGTCACCACGGCAGCACATGCCTCGGCAATACCCTGGTACGCGGATTTAGTTAATTTGCTTGTTTGTGGTATTTTACCTTATGGTCTTACTCACCAAGGGAAGAAGTGGTTCTGCCATGATACTAAGCATTACTTTTGGGACGAGCCTCTTTTGTTTAAACAATGTGCATATCAAGTTATACGCCGATGTGTCCCTGAAGAGGAGCAGTAGAATGTACTCTGGCAATGCCATTCTTCACCCTATGGAGGACATTTTGGAGGAAATCGTATAGCCAAAGTTTTGCAATCCGGTTTGTATTGGCCAACATTTTACAAAGATGCCCAAGACTTTTACAAGCAATGTGATTGTTGCCAGAGGACGTGCAATATCTCTAGACGACATGAGATGCCGCTCCAAAACATCATCGAGGTGGAATTGTTCGATCTGTGAGGGATTGATTTTATGGGACATTTCCCATCTTCATTCGGCAACCTCTACATTCTACTTTCCGTCGACTATGTGTCTAAATGGGTTGAGGCAGCTGCAGTTCCCAACAACGATTCCAAGACCGTGCAACGATTCTTGCAGAAAAACATATTTACACGGTTTGGGATGCCGAGAGCAATTATCAGTGACGAGGCAAGCATTTTGACAACAAACTTATTGCCAAGATGTTACAACGCTTCGGTTTATCACACAAGATTGCCACGACATATCACCCACAAACCAATAGGCAAGCAGAAATTTCCAACCGAGAATTGAAGGGTATACTCGAGAAAGTTTTAAATCCCTCTAGGAAGGATTTGTCATTAAGACTAGATGACGCACTTTGGGCATATCGCACTGCATTCAAAACACCCTTAGGTATGTCCCCCTTCTGACTTGTCTATGGCAAAACATGCCAACTGCCAGTGGAAATCGAACACAAGGCATATTGGGCAATCAAGACCGTGAATATGGATTGGGAAAGTGCCAGGAAAAAGCGTTTGTTGGACCTTAACGAGATAGAAGGATTTTGTGCACTCGCTATAATAATGCACGAATCTACAAGGAGAAAACAATGCAATGGCATGACAAGAAACTATTGTCGCAGCAATTCATTCCAGGGAAACTAGTTCTCTTATTCAATTCTCGGCTAAAACTTTTCCCGGGAAAACTAAAATCAATATGGTCGGGACCATTCGAAGTTGCCAAACCATTCTCCCATGGTGTCGTGATAATCAAGTCCATTACCGACGAACATGAATTCAAAGTTAACGGACAAAGATTGAAGCACTACAACAGTGCCCATGAAGAACGTAACAAAGAAGTTGACACCTTAGGAGATGCATGAACATGCTCTCCTTTCGATATTTTCTTTTTATTTTTCTTTTCTTTTTCTTTTTCTTTTAAACTATTTTTTTCTATTATTTTCGTTTATTTTCCTCTTTATTTATTTTTGGAATTTTTAGTAGATATTTTATTTTTCTTCATTATCTTTAGTTTCCAGGTTTTCTTTTTTTATTTTCTTTTCACAACAAGACTCACAACCAACATGCTAAGGAAATTCACTGTCGACTACTTGCCACGGCAACCGCAACATAGGATGCCCCTGCAAGTACCTCAGCTATTGCCACGGCAACAGAAACTGGCGATGCCCAGGCAACAACAATGGCTTTAGCAAATACGATGCCCAGGCAAGTGAACCTGCATCGGAAAACATGGATCAAATCAAAGAAATGCTAATCACGAAGTACCAGCCACAAGCATTCAACCACCAATCAAAAAATGAATCAAGCAAACGGCAAGAACAAAACTTATCACTCAAGGTGACGACCTCTCTGACTAACTCATTTCATTTAGATTCTTTTAAATTTTGTTTCAATTTTACATGCATTGAGGACAATGCTTCTCTCGAGTTTGGGGGGGTGTTGGTTTCTAGTTAGTTTCATGTTTAGTTGCATTCATCTTTAGCAATCACATATAGGTTGCATATGTTACTCGCCATGCCTTTAATTGGATTTAATTGCTTAAAGACTTGTTGAATATCTAATGATGAATTTTTGCCACTGCACTTAATTGAAAAAACCTTTAATTTTAGGATTGCATGAAAAGAACTTAGAATTTTACTATGATGCCGAATTTTTTTACACGGTTGTGGCTTGTTGATTGAAAGAAACTTAGTGAACTTAGGTTGCTTAAAATTTGGGTAAATTTAAAATTGAAAATTAAAAGTTAAATTCTTGCTAGAGGTGCCCGAAACTGGCTCTAGTAGTTAATGCACATTAAAGAATCGCTAGAGGTGCCCAAAATTGGCTCTAGTCGACTAAAATAAAATGAGAAATTGCTAGAGGTGCCCGAAATTGGCTCTAGTGAAAATAAAAATAAATGCCCCGATAATTAAATTGATAAAAACCCATTGTTCACATAGAATCTTGAAAATCAACTTGTACACAACTACGCACACACATTTTCACGAGCATTATAGTTTGGTTATGGGTAATTTTTGTGCTATTCGAAAAATTAAAAGGTGATCATACTTTGTGCCACGGTTCTGAGGTTTGAATTCAAGTTTGAAGCATGTCTTTGATGATTAAAGTCTTGGTAGGTAAATGTTAGTTTGCATTGCTTGAGGACAAGTAATAGTTCGAGTTTGGGGGTGTGATAAGTGTTCAAAAGTACTATTTTTATTACCCTTTTTACTCATATTATTGTTAGACTTAAGCTCATATTAGTTGCATAATTAGTCATTCATGCATTAATTCATGTTACTTTCCACCGTTGAGCTTGATTACATAACTTGGTGATTTTTGTGGAAAAAGATGTTGCTTTGGTGTGTTTTTGTGTATGTGCAGAATCACTTGCCTAAACAAGGCTAGAACCAGTTGCCAGGGCAGTGCATGAAGGAGATGCCGAGCTAGTTGCTAAGGTAATGCATGAAGGAGACGCCGAGCCAGCTGCCAGGGCAATTGTCGACAAAGAATAAGGTGATATGGTAGTCGAAATTGATGACCAAACAAGCCCAAGATGACGTGGAGCAAAGCTAAATCCCAAAGGAGTTTGATTTCCATGAAGAGGTTGAAGAAGAATTAAATTCCAAGAAGATAGGAGAAGTTCTAGAAGGAATATAATTATAATAAAGAATTATATTCTTTAAAGATAATTTAATTCCAACTTAACTTCCTCCTCAAAGAAGTACTTTGACCTAGCCCTATAAATAGATCACCAAGCCGTCAACTCCAAGTGAGAAAGAAGAGGGAAAATTTCGACAACTCCATATAGGCAAGAAGAGGGAAAATTTCGACAACTCCATAGGGCAAGAGGAGAGAAATTTTGACAAGAGAGCAAGGGGAGAGAGTTTGATTTCTTCTTCTTTGCTTCCACTAGATTCATGGTTTGGGGATTATTCTTTGTATATCTTTTGAACCCAACCATGAACTAACTTGATTGGTTGGGGTTATTGTGTTTTGTTGTTGTGAAAAACAATTGGATTTTGTTTAGATAATAAGAGTTTACACTTTCAATTCAAGGTTTACTCATTCTTGGCTTTTATTCTTGTTTGCGAGTGAATTGGGAGAGGATCTCGTAACTTCATCTATTTATCTAATATCGAGAGAGTTGGATTCAAGAAATGAATGAGTATAGTTTTATTCAATCTATTAATGGTGAAGATTAATCCGGCTTAGGAATAAGTTAAGGATTTCAACTGCTAAGAGGAGCACAAGATTGGTTGTTGTTCACCCTTGATTCACGCAGGGATGTATTATCAAGGCATGCGCAAGTAGCTAGAGTTTCGACTTAGGGATAAGAAGAAACCATTGAAGAACGCTCCGCCGAACCTTGAAGTTGCTGCCCAGCCGCCCAGCTAGTTGCCCAGGCAACCATTGATTAGTTGCCAAGGCAACCCCGCTGTGCAAGTTGCCACGGTAACTGAGTTGCCTTTGCACTCTTTTACCAAGACGATCCAATCGGCTATCACTCCACAACTCACGATAACCTGGCCTATTCTCTTTTTTTCTTTCATCTATTCTTTTAGTTTATTGCTTTTACTTTACTCATTAAAATCAACTCCTACTATCAATTGTGTTTTTACTTTTACAGTGCGATAAATAAAGCAAAGTGGCCCAAACCAATCCCTATGGAGACGATACTCGATACCCGTATCACTTTATTACTTACGATGTGTATACTTGCACAATTGCGTAGCACTTATTACACGCAATATTTTGCATCCTGGTAGTACCAAAATGTATAATTATTTGAAGGAAATGTACTATTGGGTTGGTTTGAAAAAGGATGTGGCAGAGTTTGTGTCCAAGTGTATGGTGTGTCAACAGGTTAAAGCTGAACATCAGCTTCCATCCAAGTTGTTACAACCGTTGAGAATCCCAAAATGGAACTGGGAGAGAATCACCATGATTTCGTGTCAGGGTTGCCATTGACATTGGCTAAAAAGAATTCCATTTGGGTGATTGTTGATCGGTTTACGAAGTGTGCATATTTTCTGCCAGTGCATACGATGTACACCTTGAAAAAGCTAGCGGGTTTGTTTATTTCTGAGATTGTGCGTTTGCACGAGATACCAAAGTTGATCATTTTGGATAGAGATCCAAGGTTCACATCAAGGATTTGAAGATGTTTACATCAGGCTTTGGGGTTGAGGTTGAGTTTTAGTACAGCGTATCATCCTCAAACGGATGGGCAGTCTAAGCGTATTATCCAAGTCTTGGAGGATATGCTGAGGTGTTGTATTATTAAGTTCCAAGGAACCTGGGAGGAGCATTTACCATTGGTTGAATTTGCTTATAATAATAGTTATCAGGCAAGTATACAAATGGAACCATTTGAGGCATTGTATGGTCGGAGGTGTCGTACTTGTGTTGGGCCGAGGTAGGGGAAAAGTATGTTTCCTTTTCAAATGTGTTGAAAGACACGGATGAGAAAGTTAAGCTTTTGCGTGAACGCTTGAAGGTGGCTGCGGATCGGTAGAAATCTTACGCGAATTTGAAGCGTAGGGAAATTGAATATGTAGTGGGCGATCGCGTGTTTTTGAAAGTGCCACCGTGGAATAAGGTGATGCAGTCGGATGTAAGGGTAAGCTTAGTTTGAGGTTTATTAGACCATATGAGATCATTAAGCGTGTAGGTCCTATGGCTTATCGGTTGAGGTTGCCTCTTGAGCTTGAGAAAATACATGATGTGTTCTATGTATCCATGTTACGGAGGTATTGGTCGGATCCTTCGCATGTTATGCCGGTGGAGCATATTGAGTTGAGACCAGATTTATCCTTTGATGAGGAGCCAGTGGAAATCCTTGAATCTAGTAGCAAGGTTCTACGTGGTAAGACGATATAACTGGTTAAAGTCCTATGGCGACATCGGGGTGTCGAGGAAGCCATTTGCGAAAGCAAGACGGATATGTTGGAGAAATTTTCGCATCTTTTTCCTCCAGGTAAATTTCGAGGATGAAATATCTTAAGAGGGGGAGAGTTGTAATGCCCCAGTTTTGGGCCTAGCAGTTTAAGGCTAGTTAGATGGTCCGTTGGACAGGGTTAGAGATTCAAGTTGGATTCAGGAGCCAATATTTTTCTGAAAGATAAAAATATGATTTTTTTTAAAATTATATTTTATTATATTAAAAATATTGGTGAAAGCAATTTTGGAAAATAAGCCTTGGAAAAGTGACATTTTGGCTGGTGACCAAAATGCAACTTTTGAAAACTGTTTTAAAAGGTGACTATTTTGTAAAGAGTCAAAACTTTGAACCTTTAAGGAGCTATTTTACCATTTGGTCTAATCTGAGTTTTTCCTTAATTAGGATTATTTTAAAAAGGTTTTTATTAAAGGAATTAAAAAGGATTTAGTTAAAAGGTGGTTATTTCTTTCAAAACACAATTTGATGTAACTTTTCTTCTATCATATTTTCTCTCAAAACACTCTCATCCATACACTCTTTTTCCATCAGAGATTTAAGGTAACAATCTTAATTTCTTAACTCATTGATTTCCTAAATGATTTCTCATTTTGTTTTCTAAAAATCTCATTGAATTTCTTTATTTTTTTCAAGAGGAAAAACCATCCAATTAAGGGGAAACTCATTCATTGGAGGTAAGTTTCGTTCTTCTCCTCTAATGAAAGGTTCTTTACTAAAATTCCCAAGTTCTTGGCTCTTTACATATGTTTTCTAATAGGGTTTGATTAATTAATTATGGATTTTAGTTTAATTGAGGTTTAATTAATGGATCTTATGATTTTCGATTTGGATCTATTTTTCCAAAGTTGAGGATTGATTTCAATTTTATTTTGGATGAATTATAATGTGGATAAGTTGTTTTTAATAATGGAATCTCGAAATTGGTTGAATCTCTAATTGTTTAGGTTGTTAGTTAAGGGTTTTTTGGGTTGTTTAAGGAGCTCAATCACTGTTGGAAGTAAAAGAATGTTGTAAAGGGATTTCTAGATGTTATTTGATGAGATTTGAGGTATTGAATCGTTATTTTATGGCTGGGTTAAGTTTGAGTATTGTTTGAGGTTGATTTCGATTAGTTTCAAATGAGATTTGAGTGGGCATCTTGAGAGCTGCGGGTTTTTGGTTTGAAACAAAGAGTTGGATGCATTTTAATGTATATTTCCTCTGGTTTTGTGTGACCAAAACAGGGGAGAATCAAGGCGTAGCATCTTGAGGTGGTTCTAGACTTGTCGGGAGCTTGTTTCGCGGTAGCAAGCAAGGCGACGTGAAATCGGTGAGTGAAACGGTCTAAAAAGTCTTTTAGAGGTTTGAAAGTGGTTTTGGAAGTTTAGGATAAGTTTGAAACACTTGCCTAAGCTTGGAAGTAAGTTTCCCTCTGTTGCTTTTTAATATCGGTTCGGATATGAGCATGTGTGATTCATGTTTTATTCATAAACATGGTTTGTTTTACTTACTATAAATGCATGATTTTAAGGTACATATGCAGTGGCTTAAAAGTATATTAAATGCTATTGAGCATTGGTTTTATTGCAATCGGAAATGTGGTAGTGCTATGGCAATGTGATGTGCATATGTGGAAATTTTGTGTAATGCATTGTAAAACAGTGACTAAATGGTTTCGTAAATGATATATTGGCTATGTGACAAGGTGAGAAAACATTCGGATATAGTTGGCATGCCATAGGATAAAAGGCACTATAATATGGTTAAAATCGATCGTGGGTTAAGAGTCCTTGAGGTATAGCGGTCGGCTACCCGGAATATGTTGTTGTCACTTCGGTTGAGCGGTCGGTTCCTCTTTTGTTGATGTAAAGCTTGCGGTCGGCAAGGTTGTAAAGTCACGCGGTCGGCATGGGGTAGTCTTGATGATGGTCGGTCATTAAGGGAGATCTATGTATCTGATGTGTAAAGTTAACGGTCGGTTAACAAAAGGTTAGCGGTCGGCCAATCAAGGATAATGGTCGACTATTCGAGGTCATTGTAATTGCCAATATATGAGAATTCTAATGTTGAATCTATTTATAATGCTTTGGGATTTAAGCATGGTTTTGTATATAATGCTTTGGGATTTAAGCATGGTTTTGTATTTGATGCTTTGGGATTTAAGCATGTGGAATATATATATGTAATGTTTTGTATATGGTTGACATGCATGTTTTGTTTTGAAACTATTGGAACTTGCTTAGGTCGTAAGCATGGTTTGAAAACAAGTGTTGGTTTTCAAAGGTTTTATTGTATCATTGTTTAAGAGCATCCTCACTAAGCAAGTGTGCTTACGCTCTCTTTTCTTTAATGATGCAGAGCGTTAAAGCTTGGAGGCAGCAAAGGCAAGGATTAAGTGATCCAAAGACAAGACTATTTGAGTATGAACTCGGTTTTAGTTTACGGGTAATAAGGCAATGTGTTCGCCATGGATTTTGGGATTTTTAATTATGTTATTTCCTAGTTTTGAGCATGTGCAATGCTGTGATATTGGAGTTGTTTGATGTGGTTATGCATTTTGTGCATCGTTACCTATGGTTGATATTATGCGGTTACCTGGGTATGCATATAGATGGTTTTCCTTGGATGGTATGCTTTGATGAGCTTAACATGTCGAATATGGTATTGAAGTGATGTTAGTATGGTGCTTGTGCTGGAAAATGTTTGTTTGAGCATTTTGGTATGTTTGGTGAAGTGATCTAGGGAGCATGCCTCTAGAGTAATCTGTATGGTAGCATAAGCTCGATTATTGTTAGATCTTGGCGCAAGTGTTGAGTTATGTATTGTTGAATGTTTATATGCATGTATGCAAGTTGATAGGACCTAAATGCATCTAGATATATGTGTAAAATCAGCTAAAAATTACATTACAGGTCCAGACGTATCGAAACAGGTGTCCCCATACCGGTACGGCAAGACCATTTCAGGCATAGCATTTCGATACGCGAGAGGGTGTTTCAATATGGGATAGCCTTTCCAGGCTTAGTGTTTCGGTACTCGAGCAAGTGTTCCGGTACGGTCCTAAGCATTTTTGGCTAGGCGTTTCGATATGCGATCAAGTGTTGCAGTACGGGTTTTGGTTACTGGAATTTAAGTTTTTGAATCCGTAAGGGTGTACCGAAACGCCTGCACGCGTACCAGTACGACTGCAGTTAATTCTATTGTTTTGGAATCTTTGAAGGTTTTGTTTTCTCTCAATTTAGTCCCTAAATGTTTATGTTGCAAATGAATGTGTATGAATGGTTGTTTGACCTGAAATTTGACATGTGAACATGGAAATGGACTAATTGAGGATAGGTAACCTTAATTTCAACTTTGGGCCCATAATTTTAAATATTTACGTTTTGGTCCTTAATCTTGTTTATGATTTAATCAGTTGTTCTTTTATGATTCGCTTCCCTTAATATCTCACCTGATGCAAGCATGTATATGTAGGAATAATAATTTGCATCTAGATAAGATAAAAGGAAAAAATGGACCGACTTTTCATAACCTATGTTCGGTTTGCTTTGGCATACCTAATGTAGCACTCTCGGTTTGGTCGAGCTTATAGGCCTGGTCGAGAGGGTTACAAAGAAACACAAATATATCAGAAATTCTAGTTTTCTTCATCCAAAAATGGCCATATGGCATTCTCCCATTGGTTTGTAAAGCCTCACGCAGATAATGGTTTAGTTGGAGACAGCTGGCAGCTGACGTCATGTGGGTGACATCAGCAATGACATCATTTTCCACTACCTCTATAAATAGAGGAGAGAGAATTTGTAAGATGATTATTTGCAATTAAGGATATATTAATAAATGAAATAATAAATATAATAATAATAATCAAGAGGAAAGAGTGAACATAACTCAAGAGCTGAACCATCAAGGAAAGGAAGAGACGCCAGAGCTTGAACAGACACCATCGAAACCTCATCATCACCGCCTTAAAGGTATATCTTCCACCTTTTTTATTTCCTGAAAAAAAAAGAAAGAGTTTATTTTTTATAAAAATAGAGATGAAACACAAAAAGCAAAACAAAAAAGAGCGTCGATCATGGCTTATCATTGCGGTCGCTGGAGTGGTTTTAGATACCGTCAGAGTTAAAAATGGGAAGGGTTTCGGGTAGAATAGATCTTATGTGGTCGGAGATGGGAGGCTCTATTAAGCTGGACTTATATTTAGGTTTTTAGGGGCTTAAAATTGGAATTTTTGGAAAGTTAGGATTTCGGCAGATGATGGTCAAAAATCATCTTATGGTGGCCGGAGTTGCCTCATGGCGGCCGAGAGTCGACTCTCGGCGGCTGGAAAACAGGTCAAAGCTTGGCCAGAGGCGACTTAATGGATCAAAGGGCGGAGCTATGCCGAAATGTTTGAATTTCATTCGGTTCGTGATGAACTCGGATGAACTTCATCAAAAAACCTATGGTTTTGATCTTTGGGGCTGGGTTTTTCTGCGTTTAAGGTGTTAGTGTTCAGAGCGTTTGGGAGAGAGAGGGTAGGGGGAGAGTGAATGGGTGAAATAAGCGAGTTTGACTCGGTTGGAGGCTTATATAGGTGAGTCAAAACGGTGTCGTTTTAGCACAGGGTCAAAGGGGGGTTCGCACATTTTCAAAACGAGTCGGACCTGACCCGCGTGTTTATATTTGAGTCCTATTGAATTTTGGCCCAAAGCTTTCAATTGTTGTAATTCAGTCCTCAATTCTATAAAATCAGCTTCAATTTTAATTCCTTTCAATTTAGATCTTTTTACTGCATTTAATTATTTACTTTAATTGCATTAAATTATTTGTATGTTGCATGATGTAAATATGGCATGTAGCATTATTTGTAGATAATAAATACACTTAGATTTAATTTTAAATTGTTTAGAGCCTTGGTCATATGTTCTTATTAGGCTTTAATAATTCAATTAGGAAGATAATTGTAGAAAATTAATGGATATTGAATGGGAAACTTTGGAGTTTCAAATTTGAATGGTCCAATGTAATGGGGAATTGTTCAATAGGAGCTCTTAAGTAGAATATTCAATATTCATTAAACCCAAAAATTGATAAATAATTTAGACTAATTAATTAGAGCTTTAAATAGGATTAGAACTTTAATAATTAGTTTAATTAATTAAACTATGGAATATTATATATAATTTTGGGGTTTAAATATGGACGGTGCCTAAGCAATTGGGTGTTGTCTCATGTAAACCTTTAAATTAAATAATATTCATAGATTTAATAATACACAAATTTAAATAGAGCCTTTTTAGTTAGCACTTAAAATAAATAAGACCATAGTTAATCATGCATATGAAACCTTTATATGTGAAATATATTTTTGGAATATCAATAGAGGTGCCCTGAGTGTGTAGGGGTGTTTCCAATTTATATTCAAATCAAAAATGTTTTTTCATATAAAAGGAATATTTCCATTTTGAATACAAACCCAGTTAATAATTAATGATTAAAGTAAAGTCAAATTGTTAATTCAAAATGCCAATATGCTAAGCAAAATTAAAGGTGCCGATATCAGACGTTTGTAGGGGTGCTAATCCTTCCCCATACATAATCGACTTTCGAACCCCAATTTTAGAAACTACAAATCTCTAGTTTTTTTATGGTATCCGGTCTACCAAAGTGACCGGTGGAGACTCTAAACATTTTCAAAAATTGAATTAAAAAGGAAAACCTTAATTTCAAAGATTAATCATCCAAGCTATTTTTACCAGTTTAAAAATGGTTTCAACACATTCATTATTATGTTGGAAAAGTCCTTTGTAGCATATCCTATCATATGGCCAAAGAAGGGTTTCTTTAGTGTACCAACGAAAACATCACTATTTTTTTTCTAATAGTAACGATTGCACTTGAGTTACAACATCTCTCCATCGTCGGGCGTATTGCCTAAAACTCTCATCAAGTCTATTTTCCATGTGTTGCAATATAACCCGGTCAGGCATTATATCGATAACATGGTTGTACTATTTAACATATGCCTGAAGGGGTCATTGTCAATATATCTCGTCATCCTCTTGATGAACATTGTAATGTGAGCTTCAAGACAACTAGTCCTATTGTATTTTATGAAATCATGCATCTTTAATTTTGGAGGTAGTAACAAATTCGGAACCAAGCTTAATTCTCTCGCATCTACCCCCGGGAATTGATCTACACTTTCCATAGCCTTGAATTTTTCTTCCAGCTTTTTGGGTAGCTCAACTTTTAGCTTGTCATTTTTTTTGAAATTCGGAACGATATACTCATTATGGTCATCCTAAACAACCATTTCTCCTTGTTGAGAAGATTTGACCTGAACGACCTATTATTTTGCCACTAGAGTCTCTACTGGTGGATGTGTTTTGCCAAGAGGATAACTCGAGAATCCTTTTCGGCTAACATCGCGGGTATCTTTGCTAACACGTCAACTTGCGACTGCAATATATGGTCATGAATTTCATGTTGCTCTTTTTCTAGCTTACTCTCAATATCTTTCTTGATATCCTCGCATGTTTTTTTGATATTTTCCAGTCTTTCTTCCATATCTTTAGCTTTTTTTTTTGTAAATTAAAGGTGTTGAGTCAGTGGTTTTGTATGTCCCAAAATTACTGTGATAATAATTCTTTAAGAATTAAAATCTTGGTAAAATGATGTGAATCATAACATATTTTACACAAAAGGTGTTGATTTTAGTACAACTTTCAAAATGAGACTTGCATTAGAACAAGTTTCTTTACATAAGGTGGACATATTTTATATATACTGCTTGGTTTTAACACCCAAAATCTTGATCTTCCTAGAGAGCCACGCCACTTTCTTGCCCCAGTTATTTTTGACTTGGTTTGCAGGCTTAGGACATCAGCCAAAATTGCTAATGACTGCAAGTGTTCCAATACTTCTCGTACTTGGACGAGGGCTTCAGTCATAATGTGGTCTCTATCCCGTACTTGATCCCTAGACTGTTGCAGTTTTGCCTGCCAACGCTGATCATTCAACATTTGAATTTCTTTGAAACTTTCAATTTGCCCCTGGTCGGTCTGAAGAGCTATTTCTAATTCTTCAACTTGTTTCTTGAAAGTCTCATTTTTCTCTTTACTTGCTTTTAATTCAGCCACAGAGTTTCGGTTACGGTGCCTTTGTAAAGAGTCTTCGAATTCAACAATCCATCCCCTTAGATCTATATTCTCTATTTAGCTTTCGAATAATTCTTCCTCAATAGCAATTAATGGTATTTAAGCATCTTTGAATTTCTTTTCCCAGAGATTCAACTCTATTCGACTCTATGCTTAAGGCAAACATGTCGACCTATTTTTCTCGTTTGGAATAAACCCGTATTAGGTTCCGCATGAATCTCTAGGCGATGCACTTGGTTTCTCCTTTCTTCTTAATCCTGTCCGTAGCCTATTTTTCTTCCGTATTGGTCACCTTTAACAGCTTTTTCTAGAATGCTGGAGAATTAGGAGATTTGAAATAGGCTTTATCAACCTAGATTTTTGGGCAGCGAATCAAGGTAGTGTATTCTTCTATGGTAGACACCAAGTCCACATTCCCTAGAGTGAAGAAATTGTAGGTGGAATTCCAAAATTGGACTATGGCTCAGAACAAAATCTTGTCGATGCTGACATTTAACAGATAAGGCAAATTGTTGTAATTGTTGTAGAACAACTGCTTGTTTTCTTCATCCCACTGGTGGTAGATTTCTTTTAACTCCTACAACTAGTTCTAAGTCACTCTGATACGAGTAAAATCCCACAGCTCTAACTCTTCGCCTTCTAATAAACTATCCCCTTTTTGGTGCTGAGTCTCTTATGACTATCTTCGCGCGCCTAGATTTCCTTCCACCTTATCAAGAAATCGGATCTCCATAGCAAACTTCCTATAATGGTTGAACTTGCCTCAACACCTTTCTTTTGATGCAAGAAAAAAATGCAATGCAAGAACAAGGAAAATCAAAGGCAAAACAAAACACATTTGTCTCAATATAAATAATATCAAAATGATAAATAGAAGCTGGATTGAAGTATTCCTAGAACATGCTTTTCTACCCTACATACTTTTGGAAACAAAAACCTACTCCAGTATGATATCTTCCCGCATTCTTATTTTGCATAAATAAAACTATCCACGTGATTTCTAGTTACATACTTTGTTGCGGAAAATAAATAATACTGAAATTCAAGAGCACAATTGAAAAAAATTAAATAAAACCCAATCCCTCGCTACTATGCACTTGTCAGGTAACTCTCTAAACGGGCAAAGATTCAGTAAGGCTCTAAACAAGGAAAGCTCTTTACGGTGGTTTAGATTTAATAGAGATACTCGAATTGTCCTCACTATCGCCTGCTAAGGCTACCAAGCTCAATTCAGGGAGATACATTTACCAAGGTCTAGACGATATGAAGAAAAAGGTATAGATGTATCCCATAAGCGGTCCACTAGCCTGCACGGAGGTAGAGACCTCACGAAGGAATAGCTTCTCCCTCCCACTTAAAAGGGATGAAGCTCGGGTTTAGAGCTCATGAAATGGGTTTGGGAGTCAATTACGCGTGGGGGAGGATAAGCACCCCTACAATGCCCAAAAATCGATACGTAGGCGATTACGTAGTGTCTTATCGATGGAAATCACATATTCAAATTTAATTTGAAAATTGTGATCGCTAAATGCGTGAATTTTATTGTAAAATATATTTAAAAGAATATCCTTTATACGAGACTAACGAGAAACTTACGCCTCTTTAAGCTCGAGACACAATTTTCGCGAGACTCACAAATAAAGGAATACTATTTTAAATAGTATAATTTGGGATTAAAAAGATGTTCTTATATTAGAGATTTACGAGAAAACAACGCCCTTTTAAGCTTGAGGTACGTTTTTTGAGAGAATCTATAATAAAGAATATTGCCTTAACTTGAAAACTTGATTAAAACGAATGAATGCAAGGTATACGAATATATATGATAATAATAAAATAATATATATATTAAACAATAAATAATAAGTAAATAATGGTACTAGCAATAATAGCAATAAAAATAGCATTAATAATTACAAATAATAATAATTATAATAATAGCAAAAATATAAAGTTAGTAATTCTAATAATAATAGTAATGTAATAATGTATTAATAATAATAATACTCCATCTGTCTCATTCAATATGTTCAATATTGACTTTTTAAAAGTTACTTTTTAAACTTTGACCATAACTATTTTAAATTAATTAAATTTTATAAAATATATATTTTTAAACTACTTGATTGAAGGTTTCTAAAACATAATTTTTCACATTTTTATCAATAATAAATTTAAAGTAATAATGAGTCAAAGTTGAAAGAATTTGACAAAAAAATCAATACTGGACATATTGAATGAGACGGAGAGTAATAATAATAATAATAATAATAATAATAACATAATAGTAATAATAATAATAATAATAATAATAATAATAAGTAATAACATGTTAAAACCTGCAGAAGGGAACGGAATTGCAAGGGATTAAAACATGGAAGGGTCAAAACTGTAATTTTTCCATTTCATAAAAAATACGTGGATCCTTCTATGGGTCGGGTCACACGCGCCGGATTACAAACCCCTAAACGGAGTCATTTTGACTGCATTGTAAATACCTTACCTGACAAAACAGGGTCATTTGTATCTGAAATTTAAAAAAAAAACTTAAAACTCTCTCAAACACTCTCTTCCTCATCCAGATGTCGCTCGACCTTCCACTGAAAACTGCTATGGGCCGTCGTTCATCAGCGATGGAAAAACGCCATCTTCGGTAGCCGAAGTACATGCAAAGGGTCGAGACGATTCTGGTTTTTCTCCTAAAGCTAGATCTAAGGTCGGATTTTCCCAAAACTCATCATAGGTAATTAAATCTCTAAAACCCCGAAAGGTTTTCTTATTTTTTATACATTTTCTCTCTTTGTTTTTCAACATGATTTTTTTAATTCCTTTTATGTTTGTATTTTTTTCCTAAGATCGAGTTTCTAAGTTTTTTTTTTTGCAGATTTAACCCCTTTATATGGGGTCTTGGCTCGGGTTGTACTTGAGTGCAACGGACTTAAATTTTTTTCCAAATTGAGAGTGATAAGAGATAAGTGTGGAAGTGTGAGAGCAATAACGTCGGGTTTGGGCAGTGATGACAGAGGAGATGAGGGTTGAAAAAGGGGTTTGGGGCGTTGGTGACAGGTGGCTGTTAGGTGGTAGGTAAAGATGATGTGATGGGGTTATTTAGGATTTTAGTTGGGACTTAATTAAGGTGTTGGGGGTTTAGTTTAGGGTTTGGATTGAGTTTATTTGGGGGGTTTACGGAAGACGGCGAAGACAATGAGGACATGAGCGACGGCGGCTAGGGTTTATAGTTGGGGTTAGCTAGGTTTAATTTAGGTTTGGGCTAGATATGTTATCGGGCTAGGTGGATAATTTGGGCAATGGATTTGGGTTAATAATGTAAAATGGGTTTTGTATTTTATTTCGTTATTGGGCTCGGACATAATTGGGTATCTACAACACCAATCATTTTTTAGGTGAGATTGGACTACCTATAACTGGGTTGTTTTAATAAAATGTATTTTTATTAAAACAGCACTTTTGATTTATAAAATAAAAAATGGGTTCGAGAATGGATTACGAATGAGAAATTATTAACATTCCACGACATCCAAAATTAGAACACAGTCAATTGTGAATTGTCTTAACATTAGAAATTGCGATTTCAAACGAAATTTAAATTATGACTCTTTTAAGAATGCAACTTTGTTTTTAAAGAATGAACTATTTTGAAAAATAGAACCCGTCTCAAATTTTAATAAAAGCATCGGTTCTCTTAATCTTGAGAAGAATGTTCCTTTATTTCTAAAAATAAATGAAAGTTGCCGACAAAAACAGAGACTACCTTGTTGACCTTCTAATAAAAGAACATTGTCTAAAGTATTTGTTCAAATAAAAAACATGCAATGTAAATGAAATTAATCCATACATACAAAGAATGAGAAAAAATAAATATATGAATTATATAAATGTTAATCTTAAAAAAATTATCTGGAAAATATGAGGGTTTAATAAAATAATTATTTTACTTGAATGATTGTACAGAACCATGCTCCGACAAAAGCGGAGACTGTTCCACGAACCAACCTTATAACAAAAATTATTTTGAGAAACCATTATCATACTATAAAGACAAAACTTTTATATAAAATATTTATTTAATAAAATAAAAGGTAACCTCTTTGTAAAAGAAATAATTACATTTTAATCAAAGGTTACATTTTTACAAAAATATCTCTCGAAAATATGAAGATTTTAGTAAAATAAATTTTCTATTCGAATGATTTTAGGGAAGCACACTCCAACAAAGGCGGAGGTTATTTCACGAACCAATCTCATAAAAGAATTATTTCGAGAAAATCAGAAATATTTTACAAAATATCCTTATAAAAATGTAATTTTTAAAGTAAATACACAGTACATTAATAATATAAATACTTCATTCATATACCAAATAAATACTACATATAAAATATACAAGTAACAATAATATAGTAATATATAAAATATATTGTATTAGACTTACTTTGATATAACTAATTTATTCAAGGACTTAATTGTAAAATTTTATAAATTCATTTGATATTTTTAAATTTGTCAAAAAACTTATTTTTACTTGTAAAAATAATTGACTTGATACATATATCGAATATATCTTTTAAAAGTCAAAACTAGGCCAAATTTTCATTTTCCTACATGAGGTTTCGATACCCTTGGGTGATTTTGAAACCTTCAAGCAGAAAGGTAAGAAATTAAAACTTTGACAAAAGTTTCAATACACTTGTCAAAGGTTTCGAAATCTTTGAAAAGATTTTGAAATCAAAATCTTAACAAAGATTTCGATACCCTTGTCAAAGGTTTCAAAATCTTTGAAAAAGTTTTGGAATCAAAACCTTGATAAAGGTTTCGATACCCTTGTCGAAGGTTTCGAAACTTCAAAAGTTTCAAAACTTCAAAAGTTTCGATACCTTTTTTGTAGCTGAGCATTGAATGCTCAATTTTAATGGCTTTCAATGGCTCCAAACTTCTCCCAAAGTCTTGCAACGTTTAGAAAATGAAGATATTATATAAAAGAGACCTTAAAACAGTAGAAGATCATCAAGAAAGCCAATTCAAACATTCAAGTGATCAAAATTCAATTTGTACTTAATTTTTATCTTTTTTTAGAGCATTGGTCTTGTTCATTCGTTTGTATTTCATTCACTATTGTTCGTGGGTGTGAGAGAGCTTAATATTTACAAATATTTTTTCTTGTGATGATTTTTTAAGTTTACTTCTTTGTATTAATTTTTTGTGAGAAGGATAAATAAAATTTTAGAGTATAAATATTGACAAATTGTGTAAGTTTTACTCATTGTCCTAAATAAAAAGACGAATTAATAAATTTTTAAAATCTTTATTTTAGATGCTGAAGTAGTGAATGTAAACTTCATTAAAGAAGTAGAATCACTCTAAATTTCTTGAGCAAAGTTCTCATTCTTTGCATTTAGTTTTCACCTCAAATTTTTAATTGTCAATTTATCACTTCGAGACCAATTCTATTGATTGATCCACGCAACATAATGTTAACATAATATAAGACGAATATAAAAGCAAATGTGTATTAAAATATTCAATATTATATGAAACATAATATTAATACTAATATATATAAACAACAACACCAACATCAACAGCAGCAGCAGTAGCAACAACAACAATAATGTGTGACAATGTGATACTAATAATAACATAACAATATGATAAAAATATTGAATACATTGAGTTAAAGGCCCTTGTACCATAGATAGAAATTTAGTTTCGTCCTTGTACTTTTTAAAGGAAAGTTTTGATCTCTGTACATTTGATATCTTACATTTTGATCCAAAATGTTAACTCCCCCATTAACTGAATGATGTGGTCTAGTGGTGGCTGATGTGGCAAGTAATCAAATGTTGAGTTGGACTAAAATACTTACATGTCATGAATATGATGTGGTTTGAGAGAAATTATATCATTGGTCATTCATGCCACGCCATTTATGTGACCAACCAATAAAAATCACCCATCTCATTATTTTTTCCATGTCATATTTTTACCAAGTGAAGATTTACTTGGTAAAAACTGTTTTTAAAATTGATTACAGTAAATATGAGTGAAGATTCACTTGGTAAAAAATGACATGGAAAAAAATAATAAGATGGTGATTTTTATTGGTTGGTCTCATGGATGATATGGCGGGAATGACCCATGATATAAATTTTCGTGGTTTGAATATTATTTGACTTGAATCCATGGATCTATTTTCACCTGATAGGATCCGTAACAAAACTATTTATGTTTCAAAACTATCATTAAACCATTAAATAAACCATGAAAGGCTAAATCTTAGATTTGAACAACAGATATTTATGTTGCAAGTTTAGTCGAGTCATTGATCTAGTGTTATTTTTTTAACAATTACTACCTAGGGGAGGAAGGGGAAATTTGCTCCTAATGGGTATTGAACCCACAATCTAGAGGAGAGGGAAAAGTATCAACTGAGAGCTTTTAGTCACATGCTCTTGAGATTGTTGACGATGTGATGTTATTTATAAATTTCATATATAATGTATAAGTGCATACAAAGCTGTATTAAACAAACGGTATTAGATGTCTTTGGTAAATATCATATCAACTAGAAAAATTCAAGTTATATATCAGTTAGGAAACGCAATTTCAATTCAAAATATTATATAATAAATTCAATTAACAAAAACTTATTTGGTCTCAAATCTAATTTACGTATTTAGTTAATAAAATCGAATTCAGTTTGCAATTCAACTACTTTGAACATAAAAATAACAAAATGGGTAATTTTGTTAGAGATCCTTTTAGGCGAAAATAGATCCATAGATTCAAGTCAAATAATATTCATACCATATTAGATTCATGACATGTAAGTATTTTATTCCAACTCAACATTTGATTACTTGCCACCTGAACCACCATTAGACTACATCATTCAGTTAACGAGGGAGTTCACATTTTGGATCAAAATGGTAAGATTTTAAAAATACAGGGACCAAAATATTCCTTTAAAGAGTACAAGGACTAAACTAATTTTTTAGCTATGGTACAAGGACTTCCATTGGACTTTAACCGAATACATTGAATATAATAGGAGATAACATAAAACAAGGATTTAAAAATATACCCAATGCCCAAAGACTTGTCCAAACATGCTGATCTTCAGGCCGCTTCACAGGCCACAAAATTGGGCCGCACAAGTCAGCAGTGTGTTGTTGCTGTGGCTGGTGAAGCGGGTTGGACCCGGGTCGGGTAACCCATGGTTGAGGCGCGGGTCAACGTGTAAAAATTAAACCTTTCTCTCTTTTTTTATTTATTTCACTTTTAAAAAAATCTCATTTTTCTCTCAACTACAACTCTAACAATCGTCGTCCCTTCGCCAGGTGCTGTTCAAAGATTTTAGGGCCCTGTGTAATTGTTAAAATACGACCCTTAATTTATAATCGATAGAGATATAAATTTTTTTCTTTCAAAAAATTATTTTAATAGAAAAATATTATTATATTATCCTCATGAGCAACAAAAAATTAACGTATAAACATCTAAAAATCAAACATGTTCACTTAAAAGGTATCACTCTTTTTGCATGTTTAAAGTTTTATATAATTTATATATATATATATATACAATTATATATACAAATTTATAATTTTTTACAACTATTTAATTTAAGTTATCTATTTTTAGGCCCTCTCTTTGGGGGCCCTGTGCCGTTGCTCCTATCACACCTGTTCAAAAACTCACTGCTCTTCAGTATGACTGTCACCTTCCATCGTCCGATGTCATTTTTTGCCTGAAGGTCATTGTTAAACTCCGTTTTTTCTAATCTTTCAAATTATCGGATTAGTTTTCTCCAAAAAAAAGTCATAAACATCAAGAAATACCTTGCAACCCTCAAGCATTTTTGTACATACATATTGGCTTACATGAAAAATTAGAATTTCAGTAGGTATAGAAATTATTACATAATATACATAATTTGTTACAGGAATGGTAATAAAAAACGTACGTATCGAAATCCTTACCCGAGATCACCAAAACCAAAAGGAGCTCAACTTAAGGTAATCATTTTTGTACATACAGATTTGCCTACAAGAAAGCCTATTTTCTTACATGAATGACGAGAATTTCAGTAGGTACAGAAATTATTACATATTATACATAATTTGTTAAAGAAATGGTAATAAAAAGGTACAAACCAAAATCCTTACCCAAGATCACCAAAACTAAAAGGAGCTCAACTTAGGGTAAGCATTTGTGTACAGACAGATTGGCCTACAAGAAAACAAATTTTCTTACATAAAATATGATATATACATACTTTTTTACAGAAATGGTAATAAAAAGGTACGTACTGAAATCCTTACCAGCGCAACTTAGGGTAAGCATTTGTGTACATACAGATTTGCCTACAAGAAAACCTATTTTCTTACAAGAATGATGAAAATTTCAATAGGTACAGAAATTATTACATATTATACATAATTTGTCACTAAAATGGTAATAAAAAATGTACGTACCAAAATCCTTACCCAAGATCACCAAAACCAAAATGAGCTAAACTTAGGGTAAGCATTTGTGCACATACAGATTTGGCTACAAGAAAATATATTTTCTAACATAAAAGATGATAATTTCAGTAGGTACATAAATTATTACATAATATACATAATTTTTTTATAGAAATGATAATAAAAAAGGTATGTACCAAAATATTTACCCGAAATCACCAAAAACAAAAAAAGCTCAACTCAGGGTAAGCATTCGTGTACATACAGATTGGCCTACAAGAAAACCTATTTTCTTACGTGAAAGATGAGAATTTTAGTAGGGACAAAAATTATTACATGATATACATAATTTGTAATAGAAATGGGAATAAAAAAGGTACGTACCAAAATCCTTGCCCGAGATTACCAAAACCAAAAGGAGCTCAACTTAGGGTACGCATTTGTGTACATACAGATTGGCCTACAAGAAAGCCTATTTTCTTACAAGAATGATAAGAATTTTAGTAAATACAGAAATTATTACATATTATACATAATTTGTTACAAAAATGGTACGAACCAAAATCCTTACCCAAGATCACCAAAACCAAAAGGATCTCAACTTAGGGTAAACATTTGTGTACATACAGATTGGCCTACAAGAAAACATATTTTCTTACATAAAATATGATATTTTCGGTTGGTACAAAAATTATTACATAATATACATACTTTGTTACAGAAATGGTAATAAAAAGGTACGTACTGAAATCCTTACCCTAAATCACCAAAACCAAAAGGAGCTCAACTTAGGGTAAGCATTTGTGTACATACAGATTTGCCAACAAGAAAACCTATTTTCTTACAAGAACGATGAGAATTTCACTAGGTACAGAAGTTATTACATATTATGCATAATTTGTTATAGAAATGGAAATAAAAAATGTACGTACCAAAATCCTTACCCAAGATCACCAAAACCAAAAGGAGCCGAACTTAGGATAAGCATTTGTGTACATACAGATTTGGCTACAAGAAAACATATTTTCTAACATAAAAGATGATAATTTCAGTAGGTACAGAAATTATTACATAATATACATAATTTGTTATAGAAATGATAATAAAAAAGGTATTCACCGAAATCTTTACCCGAAATCACCAAAACCAAAAAGAGCTCAACTTAGGGTAAGCATTTGTGTACATACATATTGACCTACAAGAAAACCTATTTTCTTACGTGAGAATTTCAGTAGGTACAAAAATTATTACATGATATACATAATTTGTAACAGAAATGGTAATAAAAAAGGTACGTACCAAAATCCTTGCCCGAGATCACCAAAACCAAAAGGAGCTCAACTTAGGGTAAGCATTTATGTACATACAGATTGGCCTACAAGAAAACCTATTTTCTTACATGAAAGATGAGAATTTCAGTAGGTACAGAAATTATTACATAATATACATAATTTGTTAGAGAAATGGTAATAAAAAAGGCACGTACCAAAATCCTTACCCGAGATCACCAAAACCAAAAGGATCTAAACTTAGGGCAAGCATTTGTGTACATACAGATTGGGCTACAAGAAAACCTATTTCTTACATGAACGATGAGAATTTCAATAGGTACATAAATTATTACATAATATACATTATTTGGTACATAAATGGTAATAAAAAAAGTACGTACTGAAATCCTTACCCGAGATCAGCAAAACCAAAATGAGCTCAACTTAGGGTAAGTATTTGTGTACATACAGATCGGGTTACAAGAAAACTTATTTTCTTAATAGAACAATAAGAATTTCAGTAGGTACAAAAATTATTACGAAATATACATAATTTGTTACAGAAATTGTAATGAAAAAATACGTACTGAAATCCATACTCGAGACCACCAAAACCAAAAGGAGCTCAACTTAGGGTAAGCATTTGTGTGCATACATATTGGCCTACAAGAAAACCTATTTTCTTACTAGAACGATGAAAATTTCAATAGGTACATAAATTATTACGGAATATACATAGTTTGTTACAGAAAATGCTAGTAAAAAGGTACATACAAAAATCCTTACTCGAGGTCACCCAATCCAAAATGAGCTCAGCTTACGGTAAGCATTTCTGTACATACAGATTGGCCTACAAGAAAACCTATTTTCTTACTAGAACGATGAGAAATTCAGTAGGTACAAAAATTACTATGGAATATACATAGTTTGTTACGGAAATGGTAATAAAAAAGGTACGTATAGAAATCCTTACACTGGTAGGTAAAAGATTACAAAGACTTACACCACTGTATATCCAGCCTAGCAACCCGTAACAAATTACAAAGACTTACACCTGTGTAAGTCTTTGTAATCTGTTAGTAGGCAAGAAAACCTATTTTCTTACTAAAAGAATAAGAATTTTAGTAGGAACAGAAATTGTTACGGAATATACATAATTTGTTACGGAAATGGTTACAAAAAATGTACGTACCGAAATCCTTACCAGAGATCACCAAAACCAAAAGGAGCTCAACTTAGGGTAAGCATTTGTGTACATACAGATTGTCCTACAAGAAAACCTATTTTCTTAATAACGATGAGAATTTTAGTAGGTATAGAAATTATTGCGGAATATACATAATTTTTTAGAAAATGGTAGTAAAAAAGGTACGTACCGAAATCCTTACCCGAGATCACCAAAATCAAAAGGTGCTCAACTTAGGGTAAGCATTTGTGTACATACAGATTGGCCTACAAGAAAACCTATTTTCTTACTAAAACGATGAAAATTTCAATAAGTACAAAAATTATTACGGAATATACATAGTTTGTTACAGAAATGCTAATAAAAAGGTACATACAAAAATCCTTACACGAGGTCACCCAATCCAAAAGAAGCTCAACTTACGGTAAGCATTTGTGCACATACAGATTAGTGTCACATGGCTAGACTTCTAAAGCAGCCCACCGTGCGGCCTTACTCGAGTCCTTAAGAAAAATGACTAAGTAAGCCTGAATCCCCACTTCAAAAGATCAAACTTCCAAGGCACTGAAGAACGCAAGATCATTCTTAGCGAAAGCAAACTATGAGATCGGCTACGAAGAACTCTAAAAGAACGCGAAGAACAAAAGAATAATAAGTTAGAGAATTTAGAGTGAATGCACTCTCTATTACTCAAGAATAGATGAAAGAATGGATGATTACAGCTAAGGTGGGGAGGCCTCTATTTATAGTTGAGTCCCCTCTAATCTGACGGTCTATACAGATTTACATCGACGACCTAGATACAACTCTACCAACCACAAGGCATAATGCCAAGAATATTCCTTAGCTATCTATGGGAAGAATCTCCTATGTTCACATGGAGTGTTCACATAGGTGTGGATGGATAAGCCTTCTTGGATCTTCCCATGGATCAAGCCAGTATGGTGGTCTCTTCAAGCCCAATGTGTGCCTCAAAACCTCTTGGGCACCCTAGTGTGCACCCTGTGGTGCTAATGACTCAGACCTTGGCTCACGGCCCAAGACATTCTTCTTCACCAAACTTGGCAACACCCTCGTCGCCACTTCATAATGAAGTTGGAAACGATCCTGGGACCTCATTGGCACCTTAGCTTTCTCCCAACTCAGAATCGGGCTTAGTTGTCCCCTATAAGGACAACTCTTACCATAAAGAGCACCTGACTCGTGCTGGGTCATCCACCCATATGAACCTCTCGCTTTGGTTGCTGTCGCCATGTAACATCACTCGTCGAACCACCTTACACATCTTGACTGTAGGAACTTATTCCTAGCAGCTGAGATTTATCTCCACTTGGATCCCTATGATGCTTGAACAAAGGTTTGGATGCCGCCTTTGAACTATCTGATGGGTTAGGTTTTCTGCTGCGTATACCCAACAAACCGAACAAATAAAAACCAAAAACACAAGGATTGTGTTCGAGATATACCTCTTTCGGGATAAACTCCCTCGCGTTTACTCTAAAATGCATCAGCTCTTCTTCTACATTGAAGTCTGACGCCCAATTTCGAATTGCCACATCTTTCTCCACGGAGTTCAATGCTTCTTCCACCTTGCCCAACTGTGGCTCTTCAAATAACGAATCGAGCTTCAAATCCCCGCTCTCTTCAGGCTCGTCCTGTACCTTGGACCATTTAACTCTATGTGGGCAATCACGCCAATGATGTGGCTCCATGCAATGAAAACACTTCCATTACACTTTCTCCACCCTCGACTTGACTCTATAAGGGCAATCGAGCCAATTGTGTGACCTCTCGCAACAAAAACACTTCCGCTACACCTCCAGCTTGACTGTTGTGGATGAAACAATCATTCCAGCTCTAGCTTCCCTTTTCACAAACCCATCGTTTACCTTGATGGCTAAAAGGTTGGCTTTCTTAGAACAATCCCTCAACCAATGCACAACGTCAAAATAGAAGTACTTACGTGGCTTCCTTTCACATAGTCGGGCTAGCATCCTATGCTTGTTCTCCTACCTCGATGGATTTTCCTTGTCATGCAAAGTCCCATCCATCTTCGTCGAAGCCTGCACCTCAGCTTCAACCGCATCACTTCGTCCCTCCACTTTGTCCGCCATGTTTGATATGCCTTCTACTCCCCCTTCTTGGTCCTTCATCTCGAGGCTCTCATTGGAAATCACGAGGCTTTTCCTCTAGAACCTGGTGGTTTCAAACTTGGCCCATATCTTCTCACATAACGCCATAATGTCTCTATGCCTCTAGGTCCCTCCTTCGACAGCCTGGGCCTCATCACCCTTCTGTGCTGCAACGTTTCCTCCTTTGTGTGTCACCATCTCGAATAGTGCCTTCCACGAATCAAGGGTTCATGAACCACGGCTCTGATACCAACTGTCACGTGGCTAGACTTCTAAACTAGCCCACCGTACGGCCTTAGTCGAGTCCTTAAGACAAACGACTAATTAAGCCTGAATCCTCACTTCGAAAGATCAAACTTCCAAGGCACTTAAGAACGCAAGATCGTTCTTAGCAGAAGCAAGCTATAAGATCAGCTACGAAGAACTCTAAAAGAACGCGACGAACAAAAAAAGAACAACTCAGAGAATTTAGAGTGAATGTACTCTCTATTACTTAAGAATAGATGAAATAATGGATGATTACAACTGAGGTGTGGGTGCCTCTATTTATAGTTGAGTCCCCTCTAATCTGACGGTCTATACAGATTTACATCGACGGCCTAGATACAACTCTACCAACCACAAGGCATAATGCCAAGAATATTCCTTAGCTATCTATGGAAAGAATCTCCTATGTTTACATGAAGTGTTCACATAGGTGTGGATGGATAAGCCTTCTTAGATCTTCCCACGGATCGGGCCAGTCTGGTGGTCTCTTCAAGCCCAATGTATGCCTCAAAACCTTTTGGGCACCCTGGTGTGCACCCTGTGCTGCTAATGACTCAGACCTTGGCTCACGGCCCGTGATATTAGGCTACAAGAAAACCTATTTTATTACAAAAAGGATGAGAATTTTAGTAGGCACAAAAGTTATTATAGAATATACATAATTTGTTACAGGAAATATAATAAAAAATGTGTAACACCCTTAACGTATACTCGTAGACCGAATATACATTAAAGATGTTACGGATTCGGTTAAAGAAATCTTGACTTATAATAATTTTTTATATATATAAATCTTGTCTTTATGAATCTAACCCTTTTCTCAATTTTCTTGAAATCATAAATTATGTGTAGTTGGCTAGTTTTGACCCTGAATTAATTTGTAAAACATATTAGTCAGTTATTAAAACGATAATGCAATTCAGGGTGAAAAATAGGTTCACGGCCTAGGCCTTTTCTTGATTTTAAAATCCTTATGCGATTACCGATAAATAAAAATTTAAACTAATTAAACACGATTTACTACCTTTTTAAGCTTACCGATTATTCATATTAACAAAGTAAGCTTCCTTTCTACTTTAGTTTATTCTTTCATATTACTAATACCTTATCTTGCTTTATCCATATATGATTCATCATTAAAACTGATCAATTATCTATCGTTTAATCTAATTTAATGCATAATATACTACCAGCGGATAAATAGTTACATACGCAATAGAGATTATCATAAGCTAGAATATCTTACTGATGTTTTGCAGGTTGAAGCTTGATCAGGATGCTCAACTCCTCTTCAAGTCTCCATCTTAACCTGCGTGTGAATCAAACACACACTAAGTTTTCACTTAGTGAGTCAATAAACATAATTAATAATAATTTAAACTTATTAAACCTTATGGCTACATTTATATAGCATGATATATGCCAATGCACTAACTTTTGTCGCATTAGTGATAAATTACTATATGCTAATATCATAATATTTTCTTGTTTGTTCATTTATCATAATATGTCATTTATTCCTCAATGCATGAACATATATATCATGTTACAAGCTAATGAATGTGCTTGTTCTATTCCTTTAACATCATATCACTACTTACCATTAATGTTAAACTTTTAAGTTTAACTTACTTACCATTTTCATGCCTAATATCATAAGTTACCTCACATGTACTAACATATATCAAATTTTTTCCTTTGTCATGTAACCTGTAAAAATCAACATCTCATATACATATGTTAGGCATGGTAAGTCAATTCAATATTCTAAAAAAAATCTCTTGTTTCCCTTTTGAATCATATTGAGATTACTTATAACAATTCTTTATACCTTTAGCCCAAGAATTTTATATAGAGAGAAAAGTAAGTATACGAGATCGGTACTCCCAGAGTACTAGTCACCTAAGTGATGGTAAATATATAGACACATAAAGTGCCGGTAACATATAGACACATAAGAGTCAGCATCATATAGACACTTAAGTGTCAATATTATATAGACACATAAGTGTCGACATCATATAGTGTCGATATCATATAGACACATAAGTGTCAGCATCATATAGACACATAAGTGCCGGTAAACATATAGATCCGAAGATCGGTGTGTAGCTACACCTAGTCTCAGACTACTAGACCTCTAATGGCATGCCACTATACTGTAACTCTCTATAATATAATTTTATGTATAGAAAGAAACTTAAGTATGCAAGGTCGGTACTCCTTGAGTACTAGTCACCGAAGTGACAATAACTTGTAGACACGTAAAGTGCCGAAAGCATATAGACACATAAAGTGCTGGTAAACATATAGATCCGAAGATCGGCGTGTAGCTACATGCAGTCCTAGACTGCTAGACCTCTAATAGCGTGCCAATATACTGTAACTCTCTATCATAAACTTGGGCAATAAATCCATATCAATAACTTGTAAATTATCATTTTGTAAATGATTCATATATCACCATTATTCAATAATAACTTGCCATAATAGAACATAATAGGGCAGTTCATACTCTATCATATACTAACCTTTTTCCTTTGCTTGTAAAACATCATATAACTTATACAAAAACCATGTTATCATTTCAATAAAATCAGGTAAATAAAAATCTTAAAAGTCCACTAAAATACATTTCAAAACATATAAATGCACTCACTTGGGCCATTTATTAGCTTAACTCACTAATATCTATTCGATCCTTTCTTTCATAGTACCTCGAACCCTCTTTTGATTCAGATCAAACTTCATTAATCACATGAATGTAAACAACAAATTGTTAGATTCAAATCTAACAATTTCTCAAACATGCTATCAAATCTAATCATTCGAATATACAGAATTTTCAAAATTTCCTTCCTTCCTTGAATTGTTCGAAAACTCATTATGGTACTTAGTGACCAATTTGAACTTCCATTAACCCCTTTCAAGCTTACTAATTAACCTTAGATACAAAATATATCAATTCTCATTTTCTGGCAGATTGCACTACCTTTAAAGAAATATTTATATAAAATAATTTACAGCTCGGAATTCGACTCCATTTGTTCTGAAAGAAACTAGACTCAATAAGCTTTTCACCCATATAAATTAATAGTCCGAATTCAACTTGTACAATTTATGGCGAATTTTCAAAGTCAATTATAGAGCTGGAATTCGGAACAGACTAGTGCCCTGTTTTCTGACCTTTCGTCACTTAAAAATTCATACCTTTTGACTCGGAACTCGAAATCAGTTTTCGTTTGTTGGAAATGAAACTATACGAAGAAATATTACATCGGTATAAAATTCACCATGTAGCCAGTTTTTTAGAATTTATGGTGAATTTTCAAACTTACTACCATAATCCAGTTTTCTACACAGCTTCTATAAATAAACTTCAAAATTTTATACTAACTTCTCATTACTTCTCTACTTTTCAATTTATTTCAATTGCTTGCTTTAAACCACCAACTGATCACTTCTTCACCAAATTATTATTCAAAATAATTCTCCCTTATTTTTCATTGTTTGACAAAATAGTCACTAAAATGCAAAGATAAGGATTCAAGCTTTTTAACTTTGCAAACTAGTCCTCAATTCAACATTACTACCTTAACTCCATCATTACAACTAAAAATCAGATTTAGCCCCCATAAAAAACTTCATTTTTGATTTGGTCACTTAACTTTGACAAGTTGTCAAAATGATCACTAATTCGATTCAACATCAAATTTGCAGTTGAAGAGATTACCTGAAAACTGAGTTTCGGGGCTTGAATCGAGCTTGGAAAAATTTTCTCTTCCTTTCCCTAGCTCTCATGTTTTTGGATCGCAAAGATGAACATTTTTGTTCATCTTTTCACCATTATTTTACACGTGTAACTATTAAATTCATTTGATAGTAAAATTACAATTTTACCCTTTTTATCAAGTGGTTGAGATTGATTTTATCAACAATCAAGGGCCAAGATTTAATCTTCCATTTCCTCTTTCCAAAATTACCCTTAAAACTTTTTAAATATTTCAAAATTTCCATTGGGGCCAAATGACCAATTTGCCCTCCATCTAATTTTTGTTTACTAGTTTGCCATTCTTGTAAAAATTCAACTAAGTCTAGTTGGAATCCAACAAACTGTAATAAAATATTCATAAAATAATATTTTATGACTTTTCCATGGCTTTTGGATCAACCTTTGAAATTTCAATTAGATCCGATTTCCCGATATTCATAAAATACTTCTACTGGGATTTTACCTTTATCGAGCTGTTGGATTTATTCTAATAATTCTATATCTCTATATTCGGGAAATTCACAATATCATATCATAAAATTTTTCTTTCCTAAGATCTTAGACCGAATTTTCGTAACTTATTTTATTTTCCCGATACTTATCGAAAATCTTCATAGAATAAAATTTCTCTTAGAATTCCTTTATCGATAATCCATACAAATATTCTCTACTCTTACTTAGTCCAAAATATCGATCAGAAATACTTTTATGAAACCTTCACAGAGGTCACCCATCCTAATATTACCATGGCCTGAGCACGCTTAACAATTTTATTAGATCCAAATTTGATACCTTTACTACATCTTAATTCTTAAAACCGATATCAAGGTACTTATTTCGATTTGATTCACTCTTATACCGAATAAAATTACTTATTGGGGAAATTTACACTTTAGTCCCTAAACTTTTCCAAAATGTATACTTTAACCCCAAAATTTACATTTTGGTCACTAGAAAAAAATTTGGGATATTACAATTCTTTCCCCTTTAAGAAAATTCATCCTCGAATTTTCAACACGTACCAGTTTCAAACATTTGCAGATATTGCTCCCTCAATTTCTTTCATTTTCCCAAGTGACTTTTTCAATCTTATGATTCCTCCTGAGAGCTTCAAATATAATTTCTTAACATATCGATTCTTTCTTAGCTTCTTTTCTAACCATCTCAATAGTATCACTACTTAACTTTCCAATTCTCCCCTTGTATGTATTGACAGTACATACATCTTATAATGAAATACTACTGAGTTATTTTCATCATAACTTCAATCCTTATGAGGAGCTAACTTCCATGCTTATTTCACTGTATCATATCTGTTATGGTTCATTTCTTGACTTCTAAGATTCGTCAATTGATGAAATCCATCGTCGTTTTACTTTCCTTATTCTAGTCTCATTCCATCTTATACTAATGAGGAGCAGCATCAAGTCATACAATCATCACATCAGTAATATGATATCCTAGGGGTATGTACTTACTGACAAATTCATATCAATCTTGGTTTAGCATCCAGAAACAACTAAACCTTTGCTCTGATACCATTAAATGTAACACCCTTAACGTATACTCGTAGACCGAATATACATTAAAGATGTTACGGAGCCGGTTAAAGAAATACTGACTTATAATAATTTTTTTATACATATAAATCTTGTCTTTATTAATCTAACCCTTTTCTCGATTTTCTTGAAATCATAACTTATGTGTAATTGGCTAATTTCGACCCTGAATTATTTTGTAAAACATATTAGTCAGTTATTAAAATGATAATGCAATTCGAGGTGAAAATAGGTTCACGACCTAATGTAGCGATGTCCCTTTTTACGTTCGCTAAAAAAATGAGTTTCAAAGTGTTGGGGGTCTTTCGGGTATTTAAATGTTTATTCTGTGGGTTTTTTTTTCTAAAAAAACCGTATTTATTTTGAAAATGGAGTCGCCACCATCCACTTAGGTAGGTCGGACACCATAAAACTAGAGATTTGAAAACTGTTGGGTTCGGGAGTCGGTTACGGATAGGGAAGGATTAGCACTCCCATACCGCAAAAAAATTGGTACTTTAATAATTACTGCTTTATTAATATTCGACCTTCCAGATTAATGTGACGATTAAATTAAAATTTGGTTATAAGTGCGGGTAAATTTTAAAAGCCCTGTTATCCGAGAGTAAACGTCCAACCACCATCATTACGCCTGATACTGGCTCCGTTTACTCTCGGATAAAAGGACACCGCATTGACAATTTATATTCCAATATACAAACTTAAAAAACATGGCAAATATAAATACAATACGATACAAATATAAATAAATACTAACATAATAAAATACTAATCTAAAACATAATATAAATACAATACGATAAACATATAAATAAATACTAACATAATAAAATACTAATCTAAAACATGCATACATAAATATTAATCTAACACATAAATAAAAACAAATCTAACATAAATGAAATACTAATCTAAAACATACATACATAAATATTAACCTAACACATAAATAAAAATAAATCTAACATAAATAAAATACTAATCTAAAACATAAATAAACATACAAACTAAAATAAGCATACAATTTTAAATTAACTAATACTTCATTAAATCATAAAAAATTACAACACAAATAAAAAAGGAAGAAAATATACATAACTAGGAGCTTGAATGACGAATCCCGACTGAAACCCACCGAGATCTACCACGACCACTCCAAAAATTAAGTAGATCGGTATCCAAAATAGGACCCCACTTAAAAGGACGAGTTTATATGCCAAGTTTTAAAAGCGTTAAAATAAAACGCGCAATTATAATCGAATGTTAATTTAATAATCACTTTAATCCTGAATTTCCTATATTAGTAAAGCGGTAATTATTTTAAAAAGCTCGACTCTTATTTTGTTTTTGAAAAAAAAAATTATCCCCAGCGGAGTCGCCATCTGTAGCGATGTCCCTTTTTTACATTCGCTAAAAAAACGAGTTTCGAAGTGTTTGGGGTCTTTCGGGTATTTAAATGTTTATTCCGTGGGGTTTTTTTTATAAAAAAAACTGTATTTATTTTGAAAATGGAGTCTCCACCGGCCACTTAGGTAGGCCGAACACCATAAAACCAGAGATTTAAAAACTTTGGATTCGGGAGTCAGATACAGATGAGGAAGGATTAGCACCCCTACACCGCCCAAAAATTGGTACTTTAATAATTACCGCTTTATTAATATTAGACCTTCCGGAGTAAAGTGACGATTAAATTAAAATTTGGTTATAAGTGCGGGTAGATTTTAAAAGTCCCGTTATCCGAGAGTAAACGCCAAACCACCTTCATTACGCCTGATACCGGACACCATAAAAGCCTCGTTTACGATAGTAACATATAGACACATAAGTGTCGGCATCATATAGACACTTAAGTGTCGATATTATATAGACACATAAGTGTTGACATCATATAGACACATAAGTGTCGGCATCATATAGACACATAAGTTCCGGTAAACATATAGATCCGAAGATCGGTGTGTAGCTACATTCAGTCCCAGACTGCTAGACCTCTAATTGCATGCCGCTATATTGTAACTCTCTATAATATAATTTTATGTATAGAGATAAACTTAAGTATGCAAGGTTGGTACTCCTTGAATACTAGTCACCGAAGTGACAATAACTTGTAGACACGTAAAGTGTTGAAAATATATAGACACATAAAGTGCCGGTAAACATATAGATCCAAAGATCAGTGTGTAGCTACACGTAGTCCTAGACTACTAGACCTCTAATGGCATGCCACTATACTGTAACTCTATATCATAAACTTGGGCAATAAATCCATATCAATAACTTGTAAATTATCATTTTGTAAATGATTCATTTATCACCATTATTCAATAATAACTTGCCATAATAGAACATAATAGGGCAGTTCATACTCTATCATATACTAACCTTTTTCCTTTTCTTGTAAAACATCATATAACTTAATACAAAAACCATGTTATTATTTCAATAAAATCAAGTAAATAAAATTCTTAAAAGTCTACTAAAATAAATTTCAAAACATATAAATGCACTCACCTAGGCCATTTATTAGCTTGCCTCACTAAGCTCTATTCGATCCTTTCTTTCATAGTACCTCGAACCCTCTTTTGATTCGGATCAAACTTCATTAATCACATGAATGTAAACAACAAATTGTTAGATTCAAATCTAATAATTTCTCAAACATGCTATCAAATCTAATCATTCGAATATACAGAATTTCCAAAATTTTCTTCCTTCCTTGAATTGTTTGAAAACTCATTATGGTCCTTAGTGACCAATTTGAACTTCCATTAACCCCTTTCAAGCTTACTAATTAACCTTGATACAAAATATATCAATTCTCATTTTCTGGCAGATTGCACTACCTTCAAAGAAATATTTCTATAAAATAATTTACTACTCAAAATTTAACTCCGTTTGTTCTGAAAGAAACTAGATTCAATACAATTTTCACCCATATAAATTAATAGTCCGAATTCAACTTGTACGATTTATGGAGAATTTTCAAAGTCAATTACAGAGCTGGAATTCGGAACAGACTGGTGCCCTGTTTTCTAACCTTTTGTCACTTAAAAATTCATATCTTTTGACTTGGAACTCGAAATCAGTTTCTGTTTGTTGGAAACGAAACTAGACGAACAAATATTTAAATCAGTATAAAATTCACCATCTAGCCATTTTGTAGAATTTATGGTGAATTTTCAAACTTACTGCTATAATCCAGTTTTCTACACAGCTTCCATAAATAAACTTCAAAATTTTATACTAACTTCTCCTTACTTCTCTAGTTTTCAATTAAGTCCAATTGCTTGCTTTAAACCACCAACTCACCACCTTCTTCATCAAATAATTATTCAAAATAATTCTCTTTTTTTCATTCTTTGACAAAATAGTCATTAAAATGCAAAGATAAGGATTCAAGCTTCTTAACTTTGCAAATTAGTCCTCAATTCAACATTACTACCTTAACTCCATCATTACAACTAAAAATCAGATTTAGCCCCCATACAAAACTTCATTTTTGATTTGGTCACTTAACTTTGATAATTTGTAAAAATGATCACTAATTCGATTTAACATCAATTTAACATTCTAACTTCAATTTCATGTCTCTAACATCATTAATAACATAAATTCAAACCAGAATCATAAAAATTAGATTCGATCCTCTAACTTTTAAACTTGCCAAAATGGTCCATATACCTTTAACTTAGGGTTTTGCTTCCAAATAACAATTCAAGCTTACTAGATCATTAATTCAACATTACAAACCCTAAATTAAACTTGAATCAATAAACCCTAATCATCTTCAAAAAAATCAAAACATCTAGAACTTAAATCCCAACTCAATACTAACTTGATTTCAACTTGAATTCAATCATGGAATCATAAAATCTCAAAATCCCCAATTTATCTATAAAACCTAATTTCTTTCTCATGTAAATTCTCATCAATCAAGCATGAATTCCATGAATTATTGATATCAAAAGATAGAGCTTGAAGAGTAGAACAACTTTGTAGTTGAAGAGATTACCTGAAAATTGACTTTCGGGGCTTGAATCGAGCTTGGAAAAATTTTATCTTTCTTTCCCTAGCTCTCATGTTTTTGGTTGGAAATGTTCATCTTTTCCCCATTATTTTACACATATAACTATTAAATTAATATTAAATTTATTTAATAGTGAAATTACAATTTTACCCTCTTTATCTAATGGTTGAGATTGATTTTATCATCAATCAAGGGCCAAGACTTAATCTTCCATTTCCTCTTTCCAAAATTGCCCTTATAACTTTTTAAATATTTCAAAATTGCCATTGGGACCAAATGACCAATTTGCCCCCCAATTAATTTTTATTTACTAGTTTGCTATTCTTGTAAAAATTCAACTAAGTATAATTGGAATTCAAACAACTGTAATAAAATATTCATAAAATAGTATTTTATGACTTTTCCACCAAAGTGTAATTTTAAAAAAAAGTTATGTAATTTAACCCCGTAAATGGATAGTTCACCCCCAAGAGTGGTATTTTCGTGTTACCCGAATTTTGCATACGAGGCTTATGTTATTCAAATTTTGGATCGAATAAAAATTGTTAAACGTGCTCAAACTAGAGTAGCACAAGGATGGGTGACCTATTGGGAAGATCCCATATTCAATATTTTGACTGATAAAAAAGATTCAGTTTAAGTCAGTAATATTCGTAATGGATTGTTGAGATAAGATTTCTAAGAGGACATGTATCCAATAAAAATTCCTGTTAATTATCGGTATATTAGATCGAATTGAAATTGTAAAGACAGTTCCAAAGATTATGGGAAATTCATAAAATATTATTTTATGAATATTTTATTAATGTTGGTGGGATTCTAACTAGATTTAGTTAGAATATGCTGGAGCGGTTATACGGCTCAAAAAAAGAAAATTAAAAAATTATATTGAGTGTAATTTGAATAATTGGATCGAATAAATATCATAAATTAAAATGTATGATATTTTAGGAAGGAGGCTAGTTAGAATGGAACTTCAATTTTTATGGAATGGCATTTTTAAGACATGCGAGTAAATAAAGTTTAGTTGGAGGGCAAATTGGTCATGTGCCATGGATGGCATTTTTGAAATATTTTGAAACTTTGAGGGCATTTTTGGAAGAATATTTACACATGAATTAAATCACGTATATGAATCATGTTAGATAAAAGAATCATGTTATGTAAATTAATCAAGTTATGTATATGAATTATGCCACATATGAAAATCATGTCATGCAAATGAAATATGCCACGTATGAGAATCATGTTATATAAATGGATCATGCCATGAATATGAATCATGTTACATATATGAACCATGTCATGAATATGAATAATGTTATGTATATGAATAAAGTCATGTATACGAATGATATCACATAAATGAATCATGCCACGTATATGAATTATGACACGTATATGGACTTTGCCATGTATATAATTTATGCCATATATATATATATATATGAATTATGCCATGTATATGAAGTATGTCATGTATGTGAATTATGTCATATATACATAAATAATGTCATACATGTGAATTATGCCATGTGTGTGAAATATGCCATGTATGTGAACTATGCCATGTATATGATTTATTTGATAATGCTGGGGAATTGGAAACTAGACTAAGTTACAAAATTTTGACTTGCATATGAATATTGACTAACTATGAAAACCTTGTTAGTACTATACTACCTTAGATAGAAATTATGCTAGGTTAATGTATAACATGTATTGCTTTATTTTATATTTCGATAAATAAGATTATTGCCTCACTAAGTTCGTACTTAGTGTGTGTTATTTTACACGTAGGTTCTCCCAAGTAGAATGGCAAGAAGGAGCTATTAAATTGGAAAATCAAGTTACATTAGTAATCACGGTATGTACATCTTAAGTTGTAAGTTTGATGTCTGATGGGCATGTACATATATGTTGTAGATTTAAAGAAACAATCTGTTTTGTAAGTTTGATGTCTGATGGGCATGTACATTTATAACGTATTTATACATTGTCTTAGAAGTATGGACTTAGAGAAATGGTTTGCTATTAATAACTTGGAATTTGGACGTAGTTAAATGTTGTTTAACCCTCATCGCTTAAAAATTTTAAAATCAAGAAAAGGTCTAGGCAGTGTACATAGTTTTCACCCTGAATTATATTTTTATTTCAATAATTCAATTATGAATTTTATAAACCAATTCATGGTCAAAACTAGCTGCAATAGACTGACATAGTTTTTAATTCAAAATCGAGAAAGGGTTAAACTGCAATAATGAATTTTGGTATAAAAAAAATTTACAAGTCAAGATTCCTTTCAATGACCCCATAACATCTTTAATGTATATTCGGCTGAGATTCTATTGGGCATGAACTTATCAAATTTCCAAGAGGCTATGAACAGAGCGAAGGCTATGGAGTATATTTAGTAATGTGATTGTCAATAATTCTCTTGGACACAATGCACAAATAATTAGAATATGCAAGAAGGTCACGTAATAGCTTATGAATCAAGGTAGCTCAAAACTCATGAAAGGCATTATTCAACACATGACTTGGAAATGGCAGCTATGATTTGCGTTGAAAATATGGTGATATTATTTATATGGTAAAAAGTGGCATATTTACAAGAATCATGAAAGTTTAAGTATATGATGAAACGAAAAGATTTGAATTTATGAAAATGAAGATGAGTTGAAATTTTTAAAGGATTATGATGTGGTTATCGATTATCACCTGAGAAGGTTAATGTAGTGATAGATACTTTTAGCTGAAAGACATTGTCTATCTTGGGCATGATGAATGCACAATTGTCTATGGGACGAGATGGTTCCTTAACATCAGAATGTTAGTTAAAGTCAACTTTATTGGATCGATTCAAATGTTTGCAATTTTCAAATGAAAAATGTCTTGAAAAGAGAAGACAAGCTGAAACTGGGAAAAGACAAGATTATGAGATCAAGCGTAATGGTTGTCTATATTACCTAGGTAAAGTATATATTCCTGACGATGACAATCTGAAGAAAAAGATATTAACATAAGCCCTTTATAGTCCATTGACTATGCATCCAGGAAGTAACAAGGTGTATCAAGATTTGAGGACTCGATACTGGTGGTCAGGAATGAAAAAAGAAATCTCGAAATTCACAGCAAAGTGCTTAACACGTCAACAAGTAAAAGCTGAGCATCAAGTACCTTCTGGATTGCTCCAGCCTATTTGTATTCCTCAATGGAAATAGGAGCGAGTAATGATGGATTTTATATTTGGATTGCCAACTACACCAAGAAAAAAGGATTCAATATGGGTTATTGTGGATAGACTGACAAAGTCTGCTCATTTTATCCCAGATCGAATGGATTATTCACTGGATAAATGTGCAAAACTTTATATTCGAGACATAGTAAGACTACATGGTGCCTAGTATTAATATTATTAGAAAGAGACCCAAGGTTTACTTCAAGATTTTAGGGTGTGTTACATGAAGCTTTAGGTACTAAATTAAATTTTAGTACAGCTTTTCATCCGCAAACAGATGAGCAATCTGAGCGGATCATACAAATTCTGGAGGATATGTTACGAGCTTGTGTAATCGAGTTTGCGAGATCATGGGAATAGTACTTTCTTTTGGCTGAATTTGCTTATAGTAACAGTTATCAAGCAAGAATAAAGATGGCACCTTTCGAAGCTTTATATGAAAGAAAGTGTCAAACTTCTCTTAATTGGTTCGAGTTACAAAATCGAAATGTTCAGAATAACTCAAACACTAGATTAGTTGATTTAACACAAGACAGGGATGATAAAGTAAAGATTATTTAGCAAAATTTCAAGGCCGCCATGGATCGACAAAAGGTCTATACAAATAAGAAGAAAAAGGATGTTGAATATGAAGTTAGAGAAAAAGAGTTTTTAAAGATTTCACCTTGAAAGAAGGTGTTACATTTTGGTTGAAATGGAAAGATTAGTCCCAAAATTATTGAGCCATATGAGATTCTAAAAAGAATGGAACCAATGGCTTATCAATTGGCTTTACCACCGGATAGCAACAAGACTCATTATGTGTTCCACGTATTCATGCTTCGGAAGTATTGATCAGATTCTTCACATGTAATTACATCTGAGGAGATTGAACCGCAACCAGGTTTGACGTAAAAAGAAGAACTAGTGAAAATCCTAGCATACAAAGTTAAAGAATTAAAGGAAAAAAAATTATACTGGTTAAACTCCTTTGGAGAAATCATAAAGTAGAGAAAATCAATTGGGAAACTGATGAGTGAATGAATAAGCAATATATGAAGTTGTTTGAAACGGGTAAACGTTGAAAATTCGAGGACAAATTTTCTTAAGTGGGAGGAATTGTAATATCCCGATTTTTGCTTAGTGACTAAAATGTAATATTTGAAAGTTTAGGGGTTAAAGTGTAAACTTTGTAAAAGTTTAGGGACCAAAGTATAAGTTTAAAAAATTTAGGTAATTTAACCCCGTAAATAGACAGTTCACCCCCAAGAGTGGTATTTCCGTATTACCCGAATTTTTCATACGGGGCTTATATTATTCGAATTTTGGATCGAATAAAAATTGTTAAACGTGCTCATACCAGAGTAGCACATGGATGGGTGACCTATTGGGAAGATCTCATATTTAATATTTTGACTGATAAAAAGGATTCAGTTTAAGTCAGTAATATTCGTAATGATTGGTGAGATAAGATTTCTAAGAGGACATGTATCTAATAAAAATTCCCGTTAATTATCGGTATATCAGATCAAATTAAAATTGTAAAGACAGTTCCAAAGATTATAGGAAATTGATAAAATATTATTTTATGAATATTTTATTAATTTTGGTGGGATTCTAACTAGATTTAGTTAGAATATGATGGAGTGGTTATAAAGCTCAAAGAAAGAAAATTTGGAAATCGTATTGATTGAAATTCGAATAATTGGATCGAATAAATATCATAAATTAAAATTTATGATATTTTGGGAAGGCGGCTGGTTAGAATGGAACTTCAATTTTTATGGAATGGAATTTTTAAGACATGTGAGTAAATAAAGTTTAGTTGGAGGGCAAATTGGTTATTTGCCATGGATGGCATTTTTGAAATATTTTTAAACTTTGAGGGCAATTTTGGAAGAAGATTTACACATGAATTAAATCACGTATATGAATCATGTCGGATAAAAGAATCATGTCATGTAAATGAATCAAGTTGTGTATATGAATTATGCCACGTATGAAAATTATGTCATGCAAATGAAATATGCCATGTATGAGAATCATGTTATATAAATTGATTCATTTTTTGGTTGGTGGTTGAATGCTTGTGGCTGGTACCGCGTGAATAGCATTTCTTTGATTTGATCCATGTTTGTCGAGGCAGGTTCACTTTCCTGGGCATCATTAGTTGTCGAAGCCATTATTGTTGCCGTGGCAACTACCGAGGTAGTTGCTGGGGCATCCTTTGTTGCGGTTGCTATGGCAAGTAGTCGGCATGGAATTTCCTTAGCTTGGTGGTTGTGAGTCTTGTTGTGGAAAAGAAAAGAAAACAAAGAAAACCTAAAAAATAAAGATAATGAAGACAAATAAAATAAAATATCTCCTAAAAATTCCACAAATAAATAAAGAAAAAAAAAACCGAAAATAAAATAAAGTTCCAAAAATTAAAAACAAAGATTAAAAATTCTTAGAAATAGCATATTTCATGCATCTTCTAAGGTTACTACATATCCAAAAAAACTGGAGGAGGGTCATTTTTTATACTTCTTATAGTCCATCTGCACCCTCCATCGAGTGATAATATTACCCATAAAGAGTTGGGCTAATATGCTCGCAGCTACTCCCCTTTGCGTTACCATGGTAGATGTGTTTTTCTTTCGTGTTCCCTTGTAGTCCATGCACATCTTCCACCTTGCTACTATTCCTGAAGGCATGAATTTATTATTAGGAAAAATTATATCAACATCCAACCATTTAATTACCTCATTCTCGTCGGGCTCCATCATGGTTGGATGCAGCCTTTGTTGTCGTGGCAACTGTTGCTCTAACCAATTGCCATGGCGATCAATTGCCAAAATTTGCTGTAAGTCAAGGGAAGAACCAATTTTCTAAAAAGCTTTACAAATCCAAACATATTTTTCTTTTGGCCTCTCAAACATCTCCATCAGTAAAGATTTCGATGGCTTCAAATCTACCAACATCGGTTCCTTAAGACATACCTGCAATGGATGAGGTGAGTTTTTAAAGAATTCGAAAGGTTCAACTATTACCTGCTCATATTCCATTGGCAAAGTATTATCATCTCGTTGATCTTGCATGAGGTCGTGCAATTACCGTGGCAACTGTAGATGAGAGTAATCTACATATTCCTGCTTCAACATCAACGTTGTAACCTTCTGGGCATCAGGTTCCTCAGAATTTGTTGTAGTATTGTTGTTCTCAGCTTCATTGAGTGTTGTCGCGGTATTGCTCTGTTCAGGCTCCTCAATCATTGTCGAGGCAATTTGTTGCTCAGGCTCATCATGTGTTGGGCAGTCTCTCTCATTGGTATCCTCTTGACTTGGAGGTTCTAGTTGTTCCCCACACATCAGGGGCCTTTCTTTGCATTTCTCCTTATCCTCTTGCCTTGGGACGTCAGTATCCCCAGGAATGGATTGTTGGTGCATGTTATTCAAGGCATATTTGGATCTCCTCAATTGATCTTCTGAATCCCCCAAGGTTGCATCCCATTGAGCTATCATCGCATCCATTTTCTTTGATAGCTCTCGAATCTCTTCAATTGATCCGTCAAGTCTAGCCAAGGAAGCTAGCAACGCTTCCTCCAAGGAATTAGAATGTTCTTGAAAAGGACTACATTGCCATGGCATATCTGTTGTCGTGACACTAGGCTGCTGATAAGGACTACATTGCTGAGGCATGTTTGTTGCTGCAGCAAAATTGTTATGGTAAAAAAATTTTAAGCTTTTTGATAATACCATGAAGGATTTTGCTGCTGGTTCCATCTATGGTTCTCCATGTAGTCATATGCACTGAAAATGTGAAGGCAATTTTCAAACACATGATGTTCTCCACAACAAGTGCACGAGTTTTCCACAGTATATGCTTTTCTCGGTTGGTATAGGTAATCATCAAAGGGTGTAAGAAACTCTTGATTGGATTGATTCCTATCTTCCCACATCAACTCTCGAATAGATCAGTTTTTATTTCTCGACATGTTGATGTCCCTTAACTTGTAGCGCACCTGATTTTTTTTGATAAAACAAACAAAAAGAAAAGTTAGTAGAACTAATAAGAAAAATGCAATAACAAAAACAACTAACACCAATTGCCAATCCCTGGCAACAACGCCAAAAACTTGTTACGCGTATTGAGTGCTACGCAAACGGTGCAAGTATAAATGTCGCAAGTAATAAAGTGATATGAGTATCGAGTATCGTCATCACAGGGATTGGTTTGGGCCACTTTGTTTAAGTTACTCATTGGAAAAGAAAAACACAAGTAGGTGATTGTAGGAATTATAACTAATGAGTAAACTAAGAGCAATAAACTAAAACAATAGATGAAATCAAAAGAGAGGGAATAGGCCAGTTTATCGTGAGTTGAGGAGTGATAGCCGATTGGATCGTCTTGGTAAAAGAGTGCAATGGCGATTCGGTTGCCGTGGTAACCTGCGCAGCTGGGTTGCCTTGGCAACTAATCGAAAGGTTGTCTGGGCAACTGCTTGGGCGACTGGGCAGTAACTTCAAGGTTCGGCAGAGCATTCTTCAATGGTTTCTTCTTATCCCTAAGTCGAAACTCTAGCTAATTGTGCATGCCTTGACAATACATCCATGCGTGAATCAAGGGTGAACAACAACCAATCTTGCGCTCCTCTTAGCCGTTGAAATCCTTAACTTATTCCTAAGCTGGATTAATCTTCACCATCGATAGAATGAATAAAGACCATACTCATTCGTTTCTTGAATCTAACTCTCCCGATATTAGATAAATAGATAGAATTACGAGATCCTCTCCAAATTCACTCGCAAACAAGAATAAAAACCAATAATGAGTAAACCTTGAATTGAAAGTGCAAACTCTTATTACCTAAACAAAATCCAATTGTTTCTCACAACAACAAAACATAATAACCCCAATCAATCAATTTAGTTCATGGTTGGGTTCAAAAGATATACAAAGAATAATCCCCAAACCATGAATCTAATAGAAGCAAAGAAGAAGAAGAAATTGATTAGCCCCTAGTCGAACTCTCTCTCAATCAAATTCCCTCCAAACATTCCCCTAATCGAACTCTCTACCCCCAAACTTGTTTTCAATCGAACTCTCCCCCCTTGTTCTCTCTCCTTGAGTTTGACGGTTTGATCTCCTTTAAATAGGAGATGGCTAGGTCAAAGTCCTTCTTGAGGAGGAAGTTAAGTTGGAATTAAATACTTTAAAAGAATATAATTCTTTATTATATTTAAATTCCTTCTAGATCTTCTTCTATTTTTTTGGGATTTAATTTCTCTTTGACCGCTTCATGGAAATCAAACTCCTTTGGGATTTAACTTTGCTCCACGTCATCTTGGGCCTATCTAGTCATCAATTTCGACTGCCATATCATCTTATCCCTTATCGACAATTGCCCTGGAAACTAGCTCAGCATCTCCTTCATGCATTGCCTTGGCAACTGCGTCGGCATCTCTTTCATGCACTGCCCTGGCAACTGGTTCTAGCCTTGCTTTGGCAACTGATTCTGCATACACAAAAACAAACCAAAGTTGTATCTTTTTCCACAAAAATCACCAAGTTATGTAATCAAGCTCAACGGTGGAAAGAAACATGAATTAATTCATAAATGACTAATTATGCAACTAATATGAGCCTAAGTCTAACAATAATATGAGTAAAAGGGGTAATAAAAATAGTACTTTTGAACATTAAACAACATGCACGGGTTCAAGATTAGATTCGAAGTCTTTCAGGTTAGAATTTGGTGAAACAGACTTCAAAAGGAAACTCAGGACGTCAAAAAACCTAAAATATGACTTTTTGAAAAAATGCAACTTTTGGTCTACAGTCAAAGTAAATGGTCAACATGGTTGAATCGATTGATTTGACTCAGCTAGATTGACTCAGACGAGTTAGGTCAAATGGGCCTTAAACAGTCTGATCAAAAAGGCCAAGTAGGCCGGTTCAAGCTTGGGCCAAGCAGGTCAATTCAAGCTTGGGCCAAGCAGGTCAATTCAGATTTAATAGACCAGTTCAGATATGACAGACCGATTTTGATCCCAATCAACTCAGTTTAATTCCAGACCTATCCATAACCAGTCGAATCGGTCTAAAATAAAGGGTAACAAACACGAAAGATAGAAATTGCCTTTAACGGCATGTGGGCACCACGTGTGGCCCAAAATGATCGAAAACTCACTGAAAAAAATAGAAAATGATAAATAACCCAACCATTTCAGTTTTAAGAGGCTTACTATTCTTTAAAACGATGGAAACCACAGGGAGAAAGAGGAAACTGTACGGTTTCTTAAACTTTTGACGACTCTCAACTCAGTGGTGAAATATTGATCGGTAGTATAGGTTTTGCTCTCCCAGATGTAAGGAATTCATTGGTGGTGATGGTACGACGAACGGGTAGCAGACAAAGGCAGAATCGCATAAAAATAGAGGAGAAAATTTTGTTTTCTCACTAAAATTTTTAGGCAACCTTCATGGTGAATAGTGAGGTTTCATCGTGAGTGTCGGTAGGGGCTGAGATCGGAGTGCTGCGGTGGACACGATAGTGGTGGCGGTGATGGCCACGATGGAGCAATGACAGAGATCAAAGAGGTTGAACGTTAAGGGCTTTAGTGAGAGGCTTTTGGAATACTCTAGAGGTCTGATAGTTTTAGATCCAATATGGGTCCTTAATGGAACAATAAATGGGGTGGTTGGAGCTATATCATATTATTATTTTATTTCCAAGAAAAACACAAGGTCATGGTTAAAGATATGATAGGGCAGACTAAGACCAGAAGTGACCTTGACTCTATTGGTTAAGGCTTGGGCTCACCAAGCATGAAGTCAAGGGTTCAAACCACATGGATAACCATTATTCAATCATTTTTCACCTCTTTAACTTTTATTATATATTATTATTTTAGGCGTGTTATACTCTCCCCCTAAAAAGAAATTTCGGCCTCAAAATTTACCTAAGTTAAATAGATGTGGAAACTGCTTCTCCATTGACTCGAGGGTCTCTCAGGTAGCTTTTTCTAGGCCACAATTACTCTATTGGACTTGTAACCCCTTGGTCCGACCTAAATGCTAGACTGAATCGAGAGAGTTATATTGGGTTTGTTGAGATAAACCCAAATGATTACTTAGAAAATGGACCATTTCCCCCTTTATCTTGTCTAAATGCATAATTAAGTCCTAAGGTGTCCATGTTGCCAGCGGTGAAATTCATAATCAAATCAGGCGTCAATTTGACATCCAATTGGTCGAGAATGCACTCTAGAGACAAAATTGCAATTTTGGAAAACCAAGGGAACTTTCTTAATTCCAAAGTTACCAAACCTTAATAAATCAGGTTACATGCATTTTGGTTAAATTTCAACTTAAAATAATCATCCAAACTCGTTTAATTGCATGATCAAGAAACATGGACGAAATTGCAAAGATTCAAACTTCAGCAAAGCATATTACCAAAAATAACATACTGGGTATTGAAACACCCTTTGCCAATATCGATACAGGTCTATTTTGAAAAGGGTATTGGTATAGTCCTTAGGCGTACCGATACCAGTAGTTCGATATCAAAACAGGGAATTCTAGTAGTTAAAGAGTGTACCAATACGATTGCCCACGTACCGATACTAGTGTAATTTTTGAGGGGCGTACCGATACGGATACCAGACGTACCAATATCCCAGTACAATTTTGCATATTCTGGATCCGTAACAGACCCCACATACCAATCTCTGAGGACCCATACCGGTACGGATGGGTCTGTAATGACCTCTTGGTCTAACATATGACACTTAAAGCTCCATGTAACATGCTTCAAACTTCACGCAAACATCTTATAACAAGTCTAACAACATTTACTCAACCAAATAAGCATGCTAGAAAACCATTCAAACAATAACAAGTCAATTCTAAGATCCTATATGCATGATCTCTACCCCAAGCATGCAATTCTCATCCCAAGCCCTTAAAGTAAGTCATAAAATCTCACACAAGTCCAAAATACCAAATGAAACATGTCCAAAACAGGGAGTAGCCAAACAACCCTCCCAATTACAACTTGTTCACATTGCCCTTTAATCACTACGTAGCATTTATAAATCGTACTTGAAATAGCTTCACCCTTGGATTGCTTCTTGCTTGCTCGTTGTCCGAAAATGCCTACTTTTTTGCGTTGATGAGAAAGGAGAGCGTAAGCATGAAAGCTTAGTGAGGGATTCTCAAAAACACTCATAAAGTGCATTTAAAACCATTTGTTTTCAAACAAGTATTAAATCCCATGCCAAAACATCTCATGCTTCTATTGTCTTTCCAAAATATGCATATTTAAATATTTTGCCACATATGTATCATGGATTTCTAGCATAAACCTCAATTTAAGCTTTCTCATGCTAAAACATCAAAATAGCAAAGATCAAAGAGCACCACATGTATAAACCATATTACACAAAACTTAATCCATTACTCATGATACATTAATTCATATATTGGCATTCAAGTGACCCAAAACCAAGTCATTCCTTTTGTAAAAACACATTGAATACACGAATTTCCTAAGTGGTTCCTTCAACACTTCACATACATCCTCAAACCAGAGCATGGTACTACTGCCCCTTAACGGTTATGATGTACAGATCCATCAATGGGAGAATTGGCACACTCTTGACCCCTCGACCGCTATGGTTCTCATGGTGGAGCATGGCACACTCTTGACCCCTTGACACACATGAGGGGACTTATTATAGTGCACTTTAAACCCTACGGCAGGCAACTATATCCAATAACATTTAATCATTGCCGCTTGCCAATATATTCTATTAAAAATATTACCTCACCGTTTTATAGATGCATCAAATCAAACCATCTTCAATATAATAAAACATGCATTTCTCATTCTCAAAATCCTTTTCATAAATCAATTTTCCCAACTCATATAGCATAAACATATGATCATGTATATCATATTTCATTTCAAAACATGCATATAATAGTAGGTAATCCAAATCATAAACATGTGCATGAAATCGTACTTTGCAAAACCAAAACGAGAGCAAGAACGTCCAATACTTACTTCCGAACTTAGATAAGTGTTTAAAACTTAATATAAACTCCCAAAATCACCTTCAAACCTTTAATAAGTTGTAAACCACATTTCCACTCATAGACAACCCAAAGCTCCACTTGCCGATGCGAATCAAGCTTCCGAACCTCTCTAATTGCTAAAGAATCTATCTCCCATGTTTTACCCACACAAAAATAGAGGATTAATGCATTACTATGCATCTCTAATCCCAGCAACATCTATTCTCAACTTTGCCTCACTAAAAACCGTCAACCGCCTTCCAAGAACAACAAAAAAATCACCTAACTAAACAAAGCCAAACCATAACCTAATGATTTTAACATCTTAATAACATCATTCCACATCTAAAAACATCAATTTAACAACCTTATATCTCCAGCAACCTTTTAACACCAAGAACACCTCAAAATCTAACTATTTACCACCTAGAAAAATAGCAATTCACTTGGTTTGAGGATTCCTTTTATTAATCTCTTCTCATAACATTAAAACATATCTTACATGTGATCTATATTAATTAGAATCAATACAAATCATATCTATTATCAAGATCTACCGAATTTCTTATCAAAACTTAATTAAAACCTTTTAATCATGATTTATTCATTAAAATATAACAAAAATCAATTGTAAAGGAACAAGAACTTGAGAATTTCAATAAAGAACCTTTGATTAGAGGAGAGAAACGAAAATCACCTCTAATAGCGGACTTCCCCCTTAATTGGCATGATTTGAATGAAATATCTAAGGAAGCAAGTAGGATTTGATGAAAAATCAAAAGAATCCATTAAGAAATCAAAAAGAGTTGATTCCTGATCATTTTAGAGTAAAATTGGTAAATTAGCTTTTTGAAGTCTTCTTAATTAAATATATTTTATTTTTATTTAATAACCCTTTTAAAACCTTTTAAAAATAGCCTAAATTATGGTAAAATTCTGATTAAAAATATTGGTAAATTATCTCCTTAAAGATTCTAAGTTTTGACCCTTTTACGATTTAATCACTAAAACAGTTTTGAAAACTTTACATTTTACTCTCTAGACCAAAAATGTCCCTAAATCTAATTTTATTTGTTCAAATTAAGTTTTCCAAAACCCTTAATATATTAATTAAACATTTTCTAATATTGTTCCATATTTTATTTTAGCCAAAAATAATTTATTATGAATTAATTCCTGAAACTAGTTTAAATCACCTAATCCGATTCATCTGAACCGTCTAATCTAGCTAGCTATCATCTCGGCCCAAATTTGGGGCGTTACAACTCTCCCCCACTTAATAAATTTCGTCCTCAAAATTACCTAATGGAAAAGGTAAGGAAACAGCTTCTTCATGTCCTCCTTACTTACCCACGTGGCTTCCTCTACACATCGATGTCGCCACAACACCTTTACCAGCTCAATGGTCGTTCCACGAAGAACTTTGCTACTAGAATCCAAGATTTTCATCGATTCCTCATCATAGGTCAAATCCATATTCAATTCAATCTCCTCAACAGGCATCACATACAATGGGTTCGACCTGTACCTCCAAAGCATCGATACATGGAAAACATCACGTATCCTCTCCAACTCCACAGATAACCTTAACTTATAAACAACTAGACCAACGTGATCTAGCACCTCATATGTCCCAATGAACCTTGGACTCAACTTTCCCTTTCATCCAAACCTCATTACCTTCTTATGTAATGCCCCGGTTTTGGGCCTAGTGGTTTTGTGGCTTGTTAGACGATCTGGTGGACCAAATTAAAGATTCGAGTCGGATTCATGAGTAAATATTTTTTGATAAGATAAAAAATATAGAAAATGTTTAAAAATCATATTTTAATATATGATTAATATTGGTGAAATCAATTTTGGAAAATGGGTTTCGAAGGATGACATTTTGGTTAGTGACCAAAATGTAATTTTTGCAAACTGTTTTTAAAGTGACTAAAATGAAAAGGGTCAAATTCTTAGAAACCTTAAGGAGTTATATTACTAAGTTTTTGCTGGTGATTTCTCCCTTCAATTAAATCATTTTAACATGTGTTTTAAAAGATAATTAAAAGGGATTTTAGATATTAAAGTTAGTTATCACTTTTAAAGAAATTTGATGTAACTTTTCTCTCCACTTCTTTTCTGCCAAACACTCTCATTTTCATCAAATCGCAGAGGTGGGAGACTTTTTTTATTAATTTCTTGATTTGTAATTGATTCTTGATTTGTAATTGATTTTCAAAACCTTATTGAATTCTTGTGTTTTTCAAGCTTTAAACAAGCAATTAAGAGAGAAATCACACAATAGAGGTAAGGTTCATTCTTCTCCTCTATTGATGGTTCTTTATTGATATTCCCAAGCATTTGATCCTTGATTTATGATTAATAAACTGATTTTGTGTTTTTATAATGATTAATTGTTTTAATTGGGTAAAATTGATGAAATAGTGGAAGATCCAAATTAAATCTATTTTCCAGTGTTGAGGATTGATTTTAAACATATTTTGGATTTATTATATTGTTGATAAGTTGATTTTAACAATGGAATCTCGAAACTCTTGAATCCCTAGTTGTTAAGGTTGTTAGATTTGTGTTTTTGTGGAGTTGTGGTGGTTGTGTGATTGCTGGAAGTATTTGGATGAATTAATCCTATTTTAAAGTGTTAATTGATGATTATGGAAGTGTTAGATTGTTATATTGTGGCCGTTTTTTGTTTGGAAAGAGTTAGATGATGTTTTCGGTTGTTGTGGTTGGGTAATTGTGAGAGGATGGTGGAAGTTCGCGTGGATTGTTGTTGCCGTGTTTTGAATGCATTGAGATGCATTAATCCTCTGTTGTAATGTGGTTAAAACATAGGAGTTGGATCTGGAAGCGATCGGTGAAGCTTTGAAGGCTTCGGGCGCTTGATTCACCATCGGCGAATTAAGTTTTCGCATATCGGTGAGTGAGATTGTGGATTCCAGCTTTGGAATATTTTAAAAGTGGTTTATGGGAGTTTAAACTAAGCTTGAAATGCTGGTTTAAACTCGAAAGCAAGTATAACATGGTTTTCTCTCTCGGTCGTGCTTTAATGAAATGGTTTTATGCACTTGTTTTGATTTACATTGAACCTATTGTTTAAGCATGATTTAAAGTATATGAGATACTGTTTTCGAGCGTGAAATGCTGAAGGATGCACATGGTAAGTGATCCTTGTAAGTATATGGTTTATACTTATGTTTAAAGCATAGTTTGTTACTTGGGTAAATGGTTTGGTTAAATGCTTGTAAAAACAGTGAGGTTAATGGTAAATGGTGAATTATATTGGCAAGTGATGTGTTTTAAAAATTGTTATCGGATATAGTTGGACGGCCATAAGATTGATAGTGCACTATAATAAGTCACCTTGGATGTTGAGGCGTTTTGATTTGGTATGTAATACCCCAAAATTCACTAAGTTGATTAAGGGTCATTTAGTACTAAGATAATAGCTTAAAAGCTAACTTAGTGACTAAAATGACAAAAATGCAAAAGTTGGGATTTCTTTAATTATGGGTTTTGGAAAGGAAATTTCTAAGGTTTAAAGGTCTCATGTGATGGATAGTGAATTGAATAAGGTATTCTTAAAATTTGGTTGAATTCTAAGGAAAATTGGAATGGGAATTGAAGTTTAAAGAGGTAGTGACCAAAATGTAAATTTTGGAAATTTTATGGCTAAAGTATAAATTTTGGAAAAGTTTGGGTAATAAAGTTGTAATTTCCCAAAAGTTAAGGGTTTTTATTTCATAATAAACAGATCACCTAAGGGTGTGAATCAAATGTGGAATTATTGGTTCGATATGATATTTCGATTATTGGGAAAATTGTAATTAAAGTTTAAATGGAATTCGGATACCCAGATCGAACTGGAAAATTATGAAAATTTGCCATATGATAGAGAAAAGTTATAAAAGTCATTTCCATGTGTTGGAAATATTTTTAGTTTGATTCAAGATGAATCCTACAGTTTATTTCTGAGTAAAGGATTATTTATCGGTATATTAGATCGAATGAAACTTTTGGAGACTGATTCAAAAGACATAGAAAAATTCATAAAATATTATTTTATGAATATTTTATTGTATTGGGTTGGATTCCAACTAGATTTAGTTGAATTTTTACAAGAATGTCAAACTAGTAAATAAAAACTAGTTAGAGGGCAAATTGGTTATTTGGCCCCAATGGCATTTTTGAAATATTTAAAAAGTTATAAGGGCAATTTTGGAAAGAGAAAATGGAAGATTAAATATTGGCCCTTGATTGATGATAAAATCAATCTCAACCATTGGATAAAAAGGGCAAAATTATAATTTCACTATTAAATGAATTTAATATTCATTTAATAGATATATGTGTAAAATAATGGTGAAAAGATGAACATTCTTTTCCAGCCAAAAATGTGAGGGCTAGGGAAAGAAAGAGAAAAACTTTTCCGAGCTCGATTCAAGCCCCGAAACTCAATTTTCAGGTAATCTCTTCAACTACAAAGTTGTTCTACTCTTCAAGCTCTATCTTTTAATATCAATAATTCATGGAATCCATGCTTGATTGATGAGAATTTACATGAGAAAGAAATTATGGTTTGTGGATCAAATTGGGGCTTTTGAGATTCTATGATTCCATGATTGAATTCAAGTTGAAATCTAGCTAGTATGATGTTAAAATCATGATATTGAGTTGGGATTTAAGTTTTACATGTTTTGATTATTATGAAGATGATTAGGGTTTATAGATTTAAGTTTAATTTAGGATTTGTGATGTTGAAATAATGATCTAATAAGCTTGAATTGTTGTTTGGTAGCAAAACCCTAAGTTAAATTGTGTAGGGACCATTCGGCAACTTGAAAAGTTGAAGGACCAAATCTGAATTTTTAGAATTTGGAGTGTATTTGTGTTATTAATTATGTTCGAGATGTGAAATTGATGTTAGAATGCTAAACCGATGTTGAATTGAATTAGGGACCATTTTGATAGGCAATGAATTCTTGCATGGAGATTAAATCTGATTTTTTGTTAAAATAATAGAATTAAGGTAGTAGTGTTGATTTGAGAACTAAATTGCAAAGTTAAGAAGTTTAAATCTTTACCATTGCATTTTAGTGACTATTTTGGGCAAAGAAAGAAAATTAGAGGGAATTATTTGAATAATTATTTGATGAAGAAGATGATAAATTGATGTTTTGAAACAAGTGATGGGACTAAATTGATAAGTAGAAAAATAAGAAGTTAGTATAAATTAGAAGTTGATTATGGAAGACTATGATGAAGATTGAATTTTGGCAGTGACTTTGAAAATTCACCATAAATTCTAAAAAAATGGTTAGATGATGAATTTTATACCGTTGTAAAGATGTGTTTGTCTAGTTTCCTATCCAACAAACGGAAACTGATTTCGAGTTTCGAGTCAAAAGATATTAATTTTTAATCAAATGAAGGTCAGAAAATTTACAGAGCAGTTTCTGTCTGTGACGGGAGTTCGAAGAATTTTCATAAGTTTTGTAGATTTTATTAATTTATGTGGCTTATACCGTTAGAGCCGTTGTCAAACCTAGTTTTTCCAGTATAAAAGAAATTAAGATCCGGTATGTATTCTGCCCAGTATAAGTAAATCTTTAAAGGTAGCTCAAGCTGTCGGAAAATAGAATTTGAAACATTTGGTATTTAAATGTGAGTTAGCAAGCTCGGAAGAATTATTAGAAGTTCAAATGGTCACTAGGGACCATAATGAGTTTGTGAAAAATACAAGGAAGAAAGGAAAAATAATTGAAAATTTTATATTCGAATGATTATATTAGACCGCATGGTTAATGTATTGTTAGATTTGAAGCTAACAAATATTTTATCTTATTCATGTGAATAATGAAGTCAAGGCCGAATCAAAGAAAGTTCAAGGTTCTGTAAAGGAAAGGATCGAGTAGAATTTAGTGAGGCATGCTAATAAATGGCCTAGGTGAGTGCAATGCATACATAACATGATACATGGTTGTTTTATACATCATTGGTAAGACTTGCGATAAGTCTACATGATTTATATGTTGACATGATATTTATGTCATTGATCATATATTTGACATATTTTAAATATGTCAAGGGTTCAAAACAAATGCATTGATCACTAGCTATTGATGATGGTATGCTATGAATGTTATTTCGAGTATGAACTTCCCAATATTAAATTATATTGATATACATTGCCATGGATGGAATAAATTCAAGAAGTTTGCCCAAATGAGTCATTGAGGGACATGGTATAGTTGGCATGCCATAGATTCTAGCAGCACGCTGCATAATCGGGAATTCGGGATAACACTATAGTGTTAAAAGTACACTTAGTGTATGGTAAGCACGACCTTATAAACGCGCAGGATAATGGTTAGCACGACCTTATAAACGTGCATGATAATGGTTAGCACGGCCTTATAAACATGCGGGATAATGGTTAGCACGACCTTATAAATGTGCAGGTTAGCCCTTTGGTGCATATTTGACTCGCGTACCCAGGGTACTCAAGGTTATATTTAGGCTATGAAATTGGGAAACTGAGAAATCATTGATAATCAGGCTATAAATAAAGGGATAATAAATGGTAAACAGGTTAGAGAGTATATGAACTCTCGGGACATATTTATATAAACACTCATGGCAAATGGAAAGTATATCGGTAAGAAATTTATATCTGGTTTATATTATGTTGATACATGATTGGTATGATGGTAATATTTATATAGTGATCATGATGCATATAAGGCATATTATGATAACCAGGCATACATGAAAATCTTATGACATTGACATATATCTTGTTATATAAACGTAGCCATGAACTTGAATAAAGTTTGAATTATTGTTATTAATTTCCTTTATTGCCTCACTAAGTTCGTACTTAGCGCGTGTTTGATTGTACACACGTAGGTAAATCAAGATGAGAGGGAGAAAAGCATTGCATCAATATTGGAAAGCTCAACAGGTAATCATAGTAATGACATCCTAATTGAGGTTGATTTTTATAGTGGCATGTATCTTGCTAAACTTATTCGAGTTGGCATTGGCCTTTAAAGTTGTTATGGGTTTTAAGATAATTGATTCATGATTAGAACTTGAATAAATAATTTATGTCGATTTTAAGTAAAGTTAAGCGTGCTTGGGCTAGAGAAATTTTAGGATGAGTGACCATCGGGAAGTTTTTTAAAAATTTTAAATTACCCTGATCTTTGAATAAAGAAGTCATAGCATTTCTGACTCATATCCGGTGTACGAATAGGGGAAGGGGTGTTACATGGTATACCGAAAACTCCATCCAAGTACCCTAACGTTCGAGGGGTTATATGGTACCGTAAACTCCCGTTAGTGGGTTAATCATCTAACTGATGAGTGTGGTTGGTGTCCCCATGGGTTGAAAGTGTACCCGGTTGTAATGTACTGCGATTGTGATTGTATCGCTATTCCGGTTGAGATGGCTTGAAGTGTTGGGAAAACACTTGTTGAATCTGTGTATCCGATGAACTATTTTGGTAAAGGAACTTGGTTAATGATCATTTGTAAGCCAATATAATTCTTGATGTATCATTGAAATGGTTTATGTTGTATAATGGGATTTATACATGTTTACTCTTTAAGCTTTGCAGATAGTCGTTATGCATGGGAAGGCTTAAATTGAGGTTTAGCAATGGGATTTGCTATTGGTAAATGATACATGTTGCATATGGTTTAGTATGCTAGTTTTTAAAGATGTTAAGTGCATGGTTTTCAAGGCATGATATTGTTTTAGAAGATGATTGAAATGAGATTTCAATGTGATGTTGAGAAATGGTTTTAAATGCATTGATGGTGTCTTGTTTTTGAGCACTCCTCACTAAGCCTAGTGTGCTTACGCTCTCTTTGTCCATCAATACAGAGAATTAAAGGTTTGGAAGGTAGCAGGAGGCAAGGGATATCAACAAGACTTGGTAACCAAAGTATGTTTTGGATTAGACTATAAGTAATAAGGGCAATGGGGTTTCCGTTGTTGTTTTGGGAGGTGTTTTGTTAAACTCCCTGTTTGAGCAAGTTTTTTTGGTTGTTCTTGGATTGTAAATGGCCATTATAGATTGTTTGTGGTGATGGTTTAAAGTTTCATGCTTTGTTTGCTTGATTTTCTAGGAATCATGCCTCTAGATTTACATTTGAAGCATGATGCCATGAAACGATGTTGAAACTGAGTTGCTCTGGTGTGGATTGATCCTTAATTATGTTGGATGTATGTTAGAAGCATGTTAGGGTGTTTTGGTTTGCTCAAAAGCATGTTAAACCAGCAAGAATGGACATTACAGGTCCAGGCGTACCGGTACGGGTATCTCTATTTCGGTATGGGTAAGCCATTTTAGGCTTAGTGTATCGGTACTCAGACAACTATTTCAGTAGGGCCTAGGCAAAATTGGCATGTGTTTCAGTACTCGGGGGGGCGTTTCAATACGGTATAGTGTTTTAATGAAGGGCGTTTCGATATGCGGGAGAATATCAAAACGAGTTTTGGCTACTAGAATTTTGGAGTTTAAATTAATGAAGACGTATCAAAATATCCCTTGTCCGTACCGGTACGGTGGCAGTTAAGTTGGTTATTTGGTATATTCTGAAGTTCTATTTTGTTATGTTTTAGTCCCTAAATGTTGTAGATGCAATTGAATGAGTTTGGATGACCTTTTTGATCTGATTTTTGGCATGTAAGCATGAAACCTGCTTAATTAAAGATTAGTAATATAAAAATGAGCTAAGACCCTGCATTTTTTTTAAATTTGCAATTTGGTCCCTAAATTTTAATTATAATCAATTGGATGTCAATTCGACGCTCGATTGAGTTGGGTTATGTACATGTAGGATAATAATTATGCATCTAGACAAGATAAAAAATGGTCATGTTTCAAGTTCTATCTTTACAGTTTACTTTGGTCAACCTAATGTAGCTGGTTTTACGACTAGGCTAGGTCAAGGGGGTTAATTTGGTGGTATTAGAGCCAGGTTTGTGATAATTGGGGGTTAGTATGGTTGTTGTAATGTTGTTGTGATTTGTAATCCGTGTTTTGATATGCACGGTGATTTCTTTATGCCATGTTAGGGGGAAATTCGGGAAACCATTGCCTTATTATTATAGTCTGAAATGATTTTGAAATAGAAGCCTTGGATCCTTGCTTGAAGCCAGTCTGACTGTTTTTGTTTTGAAACGATTATTATGCCTTAGATTTAATTCTTGCACGATAGGACCGAGGAGAGAGTTGTGATCTGGTACGATTGCTACTACCGTTGGGCAAGGAAACGGGGGAGATAATGTACCTCTTGAGGGGTTGCCACCGCCCTCAGCTAATCCACCAATGAACGTGGAGCAAGTACCATATGTGCCAGCTGGACCAGGGATGGGTGATATGGCGCCTTTGATTCAGGCTATGACTGGTGTATTCCAGGAAGTAGTTGCGGGTGTTCATGTGCCGGTACTAGTGGTTAGGTAGGGTTTGCAGTTAGAGCATCTTCGCAGTTTGGGCAGAGTCAAGTTTTTGGTCTAGCACCTAAGGCTTCTGAGGATTGGTTGGCCAGTATTGACAGGATACTGGGCCAAATGGGTTGTTCTGATGCCCATAAGCTAGGTTGTGATGTGTCCTTGTTATAGGGTGATGCGTATACATGGTGGACTACTAAGATATCTAGGATGGTAACCGAGGATGTAACTTGGAAGTTCTTTTGTGGTGCTTTTTGGAAGAAGTACCTGGGAGTCCAGTATCAGGACGAGAGGAAACATGAGTTTATGGATTTGGTGTAGGGCAGTATGTCTGTATCTGAGTATGAGGTGCAATTTGTGAGGCTAAGCCAGTATGCACCTGAGTTAGTTCCTGACGAGTGTACATGATGTGATCGTTTCCGCTACGGACTCGTATAAGAGGTCAAGACATACATGCTTGCTGCTGATTACACAGATTTTGATGTGTTAGTGACATGACCATAACCTTGGTTTGGCTTCTGGGTCCCGTGGCTTTAGCTCTGGTAAAAAAACGGCTAATTCTAGTTTTGGCAGTGGTCAGACCAAGAGACACCGTGATAGGAGGCATCGCCCCTAAGCCGAGGAGTGGTGGAGGTGTTGTTGGTCGTGGAGCGCAAGGGCATGGTATCCAGGTTAGAGCTCAGCACAATACTTGTTGGGCTTGTGGATCACATGATCATCTGAGGTGAGTTTGCCAACGTTTTTCCAGAGAGGGTCAGGCACCAGCGGCTATTGTGGCTAATGCTTGTTAGATTTGTGGGTCTGGCGACCATCTGAGGCGTGATTGTCCCCTATTAGTAGGAGGTGGGCAGGGTGTTGCACCTATTATTGCTCAGCAAAGAGGCAGTGGTCGTGTTCGTGAGCCGTTTCAGCACAGATATGGTGGGCATAGGACTGTGGCTCATACCGTTGCTATCCAGCCCGAGGGAGGTCGACCGGCTAGGGTGTATGTGCACCGCGAGGGTCGCAATGACACAGATGTGATTGCATGTACATTCTTTTTACAGTCTTAGCCATTGTATTCGTTGGTTAATTCTGGTTCTACCCATTCATACATCTTGAGTGAGCATGCATATTTGCTTGATATACCTGTTAAAATTCTTAATGTGGGTGTTAGAGTGACTAGTTCTCTTGGGGAGGTAGTCGTGGTTAGGAGATTGTATTGTAGATGTCCAATGATGGTTTAGGGACATGAGTTTGTCATGGATTTGATGGAGTTCCCATTCTATGGCTTTGACGTTATCTTGGGCATGGATTGGTTGACCGAGCATAGGGCTGTGGTGGATTTTGAGTTCAAACAGATATCCTTGAGTCTATCGGATGATTTTGAGGTGGTAGTGGTTGGTGAAACTGCTAAGTTCTTGTCTAATGTTGTTTCGGCTTTGGAAGCAAGTCGAATGATGGATTCTGGATGTCAGGCTTTCTTGGCCTATGTTATGAATCCTGGTTCGAAGGAGTTGAAGGTGCAGGATATTCCCACCATGTGTGAGTTTTCGGGTGTTTTTTTGGAAGAGTTTCCAGGGTTACCAACAGACCGTGAGGTTGAGTTTGTCATTGAGATCTTTGCGGATATGACAATAGTGCCTATTGCTCCGTATCGTATAGCCCCGAAGGAATTGAAGGAGTTGAAGACACAACTGCATGAGTTGTTTGATCGAGGTTTCATTAGACCTATTATTTCACCGTGGGGTGCACCGGTGTTGTTTTTGAAGAAGAATGATGGTACGTTGCGGATGTGTATAGACTATCGGCAACTGAACAAGTTGACGATAAAGAACAAGTATCCTTTTTCGCAGATAGATGATCTGTTTGATCAGTTCAGGGGTGCTTTGGTGTTTTTAAAAATAGATTTGAGGTCTGGGTACTATCAGTTGAAGGTGAAGGATGTAGATGTGCCCAAGATAGCTTTTCGTACGAGGTATGGGCATTATGCATTTTTGGTGATGTCGTTTGGTTTGACCAATGCACTGGCTTCTTTCATGGACATGATGAATTAGGTGTTCCATGAGTTTTTAGAATAGTTCGTGGTTGTGTTTATCGATGATATCCTTGTGTACTCTCGTACCGAGAAGGATCATGATAGACATTTACGGATTGTGCTTTAGACATTGTTGGCTAATCAGTTGTATTCCAAGTTAAGAAAATGCGAGTTTTGGCTTGGAGAGGTTTTTTCCTTGGGCATGTCGTGTCGGCCGAGGGAATTCGTGTTGATCCGCACAAAGTTGAGGCTTTGATGAGTTGAAAGGTGCCTAAATCTGTGACATAAGTTCAGAGTTTCCTTAGGTTGCCTGGTTATTATCGTAGGTTTGTTAAGGGGTTCTCTAGTTTAGCAGCTCCTTTGACCAAGTTCGTGAAGAAGAATGTTCGCTTTGAGTGGTCAGAGGATAGGTAACATGATTTTGAAAGGTTGAAGAAAGCTTTGACACGAGCTCTAATCTTGGTTCAACCTGAATTAGGGAAAAAGTTCATTGTTTATAGTGATGTGTCCTATGTTGGGCTTGGTTGCATGTTGATGCAAGAGGGTAAGGTAGTTGTGTATGCATCGAGACAGTTGAAGGCGCATAGCGTAATTACCCTACTCATGATCTTGAGCTTGCTGCACTTGTGTTTACCTTGAAAATCTGGAGGCATTACCTTTATGGCGTGAAATGTGTGGTTTATACGGATCATAAAAGTCTGAAGTATCTGATGTCGCAGAAGGAGTTAAATCTTAGGCAACGGAGATGGTTGGAGTTGCTTAAGGATTATGATATGACCATAGAGTACTTTCCGGGTAATGCTAACGTTGTGGCGGATGCTTTGAGTAGGAAAGCTGGTGTAGAGTTGAGAGCTATGTTTTCTTGGTTGAGTGTGATATGTGATGGTGGGCTGTTGGCTGAGTTGCAAGTGAAACCGTCCTTGTCATAGTTTATTAAGGAGAAGCAATCGTACGATGAGAGTTTGGTACCGCATGTGAAGGATATCATGGATGGAAATTCTACGGATTTTTATTTTAATGATGATGGAGTGTTGTGTTTTAAAGGTCGAATTGTGGTGCCCGAAGATGAGGAGTTGAGGCATACCATTTTGACCGAAGCGCATGTTAGCCCTTTTGCTATGCATACCAGTAGTACTAAGATGTATCGCGGTTTGAAGAAAGAGTACTATTGGGTTGGTCTGAAGAAAGATGTGGCTGATTATGTTGCTCGATGCATGGTGTGTCAGCGGGTAAAGGCTGAGCATCAGTTTCCTTATGGGTTGTTGCAACCTTTGAGGATACCATAATGGAAGTGGGAAAGAATCGCCATGGATTTTATGTTCGAGTTACCTTTGACACCAACTAGAAAGAATTCCATTTGGGTGATTGTTGATCGGTTTACGAAGTGTGCACATTTTGTGACAGTGCATACGACATATACCTTGGATAGGTTGGCCGATCTGTACATCTCTGAGATTGTGCGTTTGCACGGGGTGCCCAAATCCATAGTTTCAGATAGAGATCTGCATTTCACAGCAAGGTTTTGGGTGTGTTTACATCATGCTCTGGGAACTCGACTGAATTTCAGCACTTCTTATCATCTTCAGAGGGATGGTCAGCCAGAGCGTGTGATTCAGGTCTTGGAGGATATGTTGAGATGTTGTGTCATTGAGTTCCAAGGAACATGGGAAAATTAGTTGCCCTTGGTTGAGTTTGCTGATAATAATAGTTACCAGGCTAGTATACAGATGGCATCGTATGAGGCATTGTATGGTAGGAAGTGTCGTACTCCCTTGTGTTGGACTGAGGTTGGGGAAAAGCATGTTTCCATGCCTGATGTCTTGAAAGGCACGAATGAGAAAGTGAAGTTGATATGTGAGCGCTTGAGAGCGGATTCGGATCATCAGAAATCCTACGTGGATTTGAAGCGTAGGGATGTGGAGTATGTTGTTGGTGACCCAATGTTTTTGAAGGTATCGCCTTGGAAAAAGGTGATGCATTTTGGGCATAAAAGGAAGCTTAGCCCTAGGTTTATTGGACCATACGAGGTTGTTGAGCATGTGGGTCATGTTTCTTACCGTTTGAGGCTACCTCCTGAGTTTGAGAGGATTTTATAACCCCCTCGACCCGGCTTAGTCGCAAGACCAAACCGAGCGAGCTACATTAGGTTTACCGAAGTAAACCGTGAAGAATTAAAGTTGAAACATGTCCATTTTTTCTTTTATCTTGTCTAGATGCATAATTATTGTCCTACATGTACATACCGACCTCAGGTGAAAACCCAACTCATTCGGGCATCGAATTGATATCCAATTGATCATATTTGCAAGTTAGGAAACAAATTGCAAATTTTGAAAACTATAGGGTATTAGCTCATTTTTATGTTACCAATATTTAATTAAGCAGGTATCATGCTTACATGTTAAAAAAATTAAGTCAAAAAGATCATCCAGACTCTTTTAATTGCATCCACAATATTCAGGGACCAAAATGTAAGAAAATAGAACTTTAGAAGATTCCAAATAACCAAAATAACTACCACCGTACCGGTATGGACAAGGGTGTTTCGATACACCTTCATTATTTTAAAACCCTAGAATTCCAGTAGCCAATTTTCATTCTGATACGCCCCCGCATATCTAAACGCCCTTCATGAAAACTCTACGTACGCTAAGCCTAGAATGGTTTACTCGTACCAAAATAGGAACACTCGTACCGGTACGCTTAGACCTGTAATGTCCATTTTTGCTGGTTTAACATGCTTTTAAACATTCAAAAACATCTTAACATGCCCCTAACACGCATACAACATATTCAAGAATCAAACCACTCCAAGACAACCTAATTTCAACATCAAATCATGGCATTATACTTCAAATGTAAATCTAGAGGCATGCTTCCTAGAAAACCAATCAAGCAATGCATGAAACTTCAAACCATCACCACAAACAATCAATAATGGCCATTTACAAACCAAGAGCAACATAATAAACTTGCTCAAACAGGGATTTTAACAAAACACATCCCAAAACAACAACGGAACCCCCATTACCCTTATTACTTATAGTTTATACGAAAAGAACACTTTGATTACCAAGTATTGTTATGATCCCTTGCTTCCCACTGTCTTGCAAGCTTTTAATTCTCTACATTGATGGATAAAGATAGCGTAAGCACACTAGGCTTAGTGAGGAGTGCTCAAAAAAACACATCATCAATGCACTAAAACCATTTCTCAACATTACATTGAAATCTCATTTCAATCATCTTTTAAAACATTATCATGCCTTCAAAACCATGCACTTAACATCTTTAAAAACCAGCATATTAAACCATATGAAACATATATCATTAACCAACAGCAAATCCCATTGCTAAACCTCAATTTAAGTAGTCCAATACATAACGACCATATGCAAAGCTTAAAGAGTAAACGTGTATAAATCACATTATACAACATAAACCTTTCAATGATACATCAACAATTATATTGGCTTACAAGTGATCATTAACCAAGTTCCTTTACCAAAATAATCCATTGGATACACGAATTCAACAAGTGTTCTCCCAACACTTCAAGCCATCTCAACCGGAATAGCAATACAATAACAATCATGGTACATTACAGCCGGGTACACTTTCAACCCATGGGAACACCAACCCTATTCCTCGGTTAGATACTTAATCCACTAACGGGAGTTTACGATACCATATAACCCTTTGACAGTTAGGGTACTTGGATGGAGTTTTCGGTACACCAAATCAAAACCCCTCAGCATCCAAGGCGGCTTATTATAGTGCATTATCAATCCTATGGCCAGCCAACTATATCCGATAACTTTTTAAAACCACATCACTTGCCAATATAATTCACAATTAACCACATACCTCACTGTTTTTTACAAGCATTAAACCAAACCTTTTTCCAAAGCAACAAACCATGCTTTTCAACAAGTATTTACACATACTTACAAGGATCACTTACCATGTGCATCCTTTAACATTTCATGATTAAAAACAACATCTCACATACTTTAAAACATGCATAAACATTAGGTATCATGTAATTAAAAACAAGTGCATAAAACCATTTCATAAAGCATGACCGAGAGAGAAAACCACTTTATACTTACTTCCGAGTTTAAACCAGCGTTTCAAGCTCAGTTTAAACTCCCATACACCACCTTTATATCATTTTAAAGCTAAAATCCACTTACTCACTCACCGGTACGTGAAACCTCGATTCACCGACGCAAAATCAAGCGTCCGAAGCCTCCAAAGCTTCATTGATCACTTCCGGATCAACATCCCCCATTTTAATCACATTGCAATAGAGGATTAATGCATCTCAATGCATTCAAAAAACTAAAACAAAAAATCCTCATGAACTTCCACAATCCTCTCACAATTACCAAAACACAACAACCGAAATCATCATTTAATCCTTTCCAAACACAACCCAGCCACAATCTAACACTTCCATAATCATCAATTAACACTTACAAACATGATTAATTCATCCAAATACTTCCAGCAACTACACAGCCACCACAACTCCACAAAAGTACAAATCTAACAAACTAAACAACTAGGGATTCAAGAATTTCGGGATTCCATTATTAAAAACAACTTATCTACATTATAATACATCTAAAATATGATTAAAGTCAATCTTCAACATTGGAAAATAGATCCAATTTGGATCTTTCACTATTTCATCAAATTTACCCAATTAAATCAATTAATTATTACAAAATCATAAAATCAGATTTTAAACCATAAATCAAGGATCAAATACTTGGGAATATCAATAAAGAAACATTCAATAGAGGAGAAAATGAACCTTACCTCTATTGTGTGATTAATCCCTCAATTGGTTGATTAAAGCTAGGAAAACACAAGATTTCAATAAGATTTTGTAAATCAAAGATAAAGAATCATTTACAAATCAAGAAATTAAGAAAACAAGTCTCTCACCTCTATGATTTGATGAAAATAAAATTTTTTGGTAGAAAAGAAGTGGAGAGAAAAAGTTGAGAGAAAACTTACGTGGAATTTCTTTTAATCCAATAACTATCTTTTTAATAACAAAACTCTTTTAATTATCTTTAAAACACATGTCAAAATATCTTAATTTGAGGGAGAAACCATCAGCCAAAACATGGTAATATAGCTCCTTAAGGATTCTAAGAATTTGACCCTTTTCATTTTAGTCACCTTTAAAAATAGTTTTCAAAAATTACATTTTGGTCACTTACCAAAATGTCACCCTTCCAAAACCCCTTTTCGAAAATTATTTTCACCAATATTAATCATATATTAAAATATGATTTTTAATAATTTTTCCATATTTTTATCTTACCGAAAAATATTTACTCTTGAATCTGACTCGAATCCCTAATTTGGGGCGAGCTGTACTTAAGAAATTTCATCCTCAAAATTTTACTTGGAGGGAACATGTGCAGAACTATTCCAACATATCTGCCTCGTGATCCTATTTGGCCTCCTCAACATCGCGGTACCTCCACAACACCTTAACAAGCTCAACCGTTTTGCCACGCAAATCCTTATTGCTAGTACCAAGAACCTCTACTGGTTCCTCATCATAAGATATATCTGGCCTTAACTCAATATCCTCTACTAGCATAACATGCGAGGGACCCGACCGATACCTCCGCAACATAGAACATGAAACACATTATGAATCCTCTCCAACTTAGGAGGTAACCCCAAACGGTAAGCAACAAGACCCACACTCTCAACAATCTCGTATGGTCCAATAAACCTCGGGCTAAGCTTCCCTTTCCGCCTAAAATGCATCACCTTCTTCCAAGGCGACACCTTCCAAAACACCCGATCACCAACATCATACTCAACATCTCTACGCTTCAAATCCGCGTAGAATTCTTAACGATTTAAAGCTTCTCTTAAGCGCTCACATATCAATTTCACTTTCTCATTTGTGCCTTTCAAAACATCAGGCATGGAGACATGTTTTCCCCAACTTTAGCCCAACACACGGGCGTACAACACTTCCTGCCATACAATGCCTCATACAGTGCCATCTGTATACTAGCCTGATAACTGTTATTATAAGCAAACTCCACCAAAGGCAATTGCTTTTCCCATGTTCTCTGGAACTCAATGATACAACATCTCAACATATCCCCCTAAACCTGAATCACACGCTCCGACTGACCATCCGTCTGAGGATGATATGAAGTGCTAAAATTCAGCCGAGTTCCTAGAGCACGATACAAGCACACCCAAAACCTTGCTATAAAACGCGGATCTCTATCCGAAACTATGGACTTGGGTACTCCGTGCAAACGCACAATTTCAGAGATGTACAGATCAGCCTACCTATCCAAGGTATACATCGTATGCACTGGCACAAAATGTACACACTTCATAAACCAATCAACAATCACCCAAATGGAATCCTTTTTGGTCAGCATCAAAGGCAACCCAGACACAAAATCCATGGTGATTCTTTCCCACTTCCATTCTGGTATCCTCAACGGTTGCAACAACCTGGATGGAAACTGATGCTCAGCTTTCACCTGCTGACATATCATACATCGAGAAACAAAATCAGCCACACCTTTCTTCAGTCCAACCCAATAGCACTCTTCCTTCAGTCCAACCCAATAGCACTCTTCCTTCAAGCCACGATACGTCTTAGTACTATCGGGATGCATAACAAAAAGACTAGCACGCGCTTTGGTTAGAATGGTACGCCTCAACTCCTCATCTTCTGGCACCACAATCCGACTTTTAAAACACAACACTCCATCATCATTAAAATGAAAATACATAGGATTCCCCTCCATGATATTATTCACATGCAGCACCAAACTCTCATCATGCGGTTGTCTTTCTTTAATCAACTGTGACAAGGACGGTTTCACTTGCAACTCAGCTATCAACCCACTATCACACGTCACACTCAACCGAGCGAACATAGCTCTCAACTCCACATCAGTTTTCCTAATCAAAGCATCCGCTACAACGTTAGCTTTACTCGAATGGTACTCTGTGGTCAAATCATAATCTTTAAGCAACACTGACCATCTTCGTTGCCTAAGATTCAGCTCCTTTTGGGACATCAGATACTTCAGACTTTTATGATCCGTATAAACCACACATTTCTCGCCATAAAGGTAATGCCTTCAAATTTTCAATGCAAACACAATTGCGGCAAGCTCAAGATCATGAGTAGGGTAAGTACGTTCATGCACCTTTAACAGTCTCGCTGCATACGCAACTACCTTACCCTTCTACATCAACACGCAACCAAGCCCAACATATGATGCATCACTATAAACAACAAACTCTTTTCCTATTTTAGGTTGAACCAAGACTGGAGCTCCTTTCAAAGCTTCATTCAACCTTTCAAAAGCCCGTTGCCTATCCTCTGACCACTCAAAGCGAATATTCTTCTGCAACAACTTGGTTAAAGGAGTAGCTAAACTGGAGAACCCCTACGATAATAACCCGCAAAACCAAGGAAACTATGAACTTTTGACACATATTTAGGCACCTTCCAACTCACTACTGCCTCAATCTTGTGTAGATCAACACAAATTCCCTCGGCCGACACAAATTGCCCAAGGAAAACAACCTTCCTAAGACAAAACTCACATTTGCTTAACTTGCATACAACTGATTAGCCAACAACGTCTGAAGCACAATCTGCAAATGTCTATCATGATCCTCCTCAGTACGAGAGTACACAAGGATATCATCAATAAACACAACCACAAACTGGTCCAAAAACTCATAATGCCCGTACCTCGTATGAAAAGCTATCTTGGGCACATCCATAACTTTCACCTTCAACTGATAGTACCCAAACCTTAAATCTATCTTTGAAAACACCGAAGCACCCCTGAACTGGTCAAACAGATCATCTATCTGTGGCAAAGGATACTTGTTCTTTATCGTCAACTTGTTTAGTTTCCGATAGTCTATACACATCCACAACGTACCATCCTTTTTCTTCACAAACAACACCGGTGTACCCCACGGTAAAATACTAGGTCAATGAAACCTTGATCAAGCAACTCCTATAGTTGCATCTTTAATTCTTTTAACTCTTTCGGGGCCATACGATACGGAGCAATAGACACTTGTACCATATCCACAATAATCTCGATGCCAAACTCAACCTCACAGTCTAGTGGCAACCCCGGTAACTCTTCCAAGAAAACACCCAAAAGCTCACATACAGTGTGAATATGCTGTACCCTCAACTCTTTCGAACCAGGATTCATAACATAGGATAAGAAAGCCTAACATCAAGAATCCATCATTCGACTCGCTTCTAAAGCCGAAACAACATTAGACAAGAACTTGCCATTCTCACTAACCACTACCACCTCAAAATCATCCGATAACCTCAAGGATATCAGCTTGGTCTCAAAATCCACCACACCCATGTGCTCGGTCAACCAATCCATGCCCAAGATAATGTCAAAGCTATGGAATGGAAACTCCATCAAATATACGGTAACCAAATGGCCTCGAACTATCAACGGACATCTACGATACAACTTTCTAACCAATACCATACACAATGACAAAGACTGTAAAGAGAATGCATCTACAATCACATCAGTGTCATTGAGACCCTCACGGTACGCATACACTCTAGTTGGTCTACCTTTCTCAGGCTGGACAGTAACAGTATAAGCCACAATCCTTTGTCCACCATCTCTACGCTGAAAAGACCATGGACACGACAACTCTATGGAGCAACAACAGGTGCAGTACCCTGCCCACCTCCAACCAACAAAAGATAAACACATCTCAGATGGTCGCCAAACCCACAACTCTAACAAGCATTGGCCACACTAGCCACAAGTGTCTGACCCTCTATGGCAAAAACATGGGCAAACTCACCTTAAAGGATCACGCGATCCACAAACCTAACAGGTATTATGCAGAGCTCCAACCTAGGTACTCTACCCCTGTGCTCCACGCCCAACACATCCAACATGCCCCTGTTCAAGGTGAAACCTCCTATCACAATGTTTATTGGCCTGACCACGGCCAAAACTGGCATCAGCTACTCTTTTACCAGAGCCAACACGTAAATCGTAACATTTTGTACCCATTCATAACAGAATCAATCACAGTGATGCCTCTCAACCAGTACCAGTTTAGGAGCATATTGGCTCAACCGAACAAACTATACCCTAAACACGACCATATAAATACTGCCCTGAACCCAATCCATGCACTCTCATTTCTTTTCATCTCGTTATCTAACTCCCAAATACTTCTGCTTAAAGACAGCTTGGAAAACTCCCAATCCATGTCATTGGGTTCCATGCCCGCAGATACAGTTGTTCACCAACTAGGAACATCACCTTGCAACAGGGATACAATACATCCCAATTTATGGGCATCGTTACACCCCATTTGATCCAAAATTTGAACAACACATGCCATCCACACCTCGAATACCTCGGGTGACAACCCATGGTACACAACTCCTCCTACCACGGAGAAATTTTAATGGCAACCCCATTTATCTAACAGCTGGCGTAAACATATGCGCTCCAGCAATAATAGCTTAAAAAGCTCTGAACATCGCCTATATCAAGGTGATGTATTCCCTAACATTGGCCCAACTGGCACAGGTGGTACATACTTCAGGGTGGCAAACCTCTAGAAGATATAACATTCTATTCAACCCCTTGCCCAAAGGTAACAACAATCATTCCAGATCGCAACTCTCTCATCGGTCCCATCGTGTTAAAAAGAATATCTAGGGCATGATAATAAACCAAAAACAAAACAATCAGGCCAGCTTAAGCAAGGATCCAAGACTTCCATTTCAAAATGATAACATTTCAGACTATAATAATAAGGTAATGGTTTCCCAAATTTCCCCCCAACATGGCATACAACAACCATCGTGCATATTACAATTACCGTGTATATTAAACATCAGATAACAACTCACAATAACATCACAACAATCAAACCAACTCCCAACTATCGCAAACCTGGCTCTGACACCATCAAATGTAACCCCCTCAACCTGGCCTAGTCGCAAGACCGAACTGAGTGAGCTACATTAGGTTTACCGAAGTAAACCGTTAAGAATTAAACTCTAAACACGTCTATTTTTTCTTTTAGCTTTTCTAGATGCATAATTATTGTCCTACATGTACATACTGATCTCAGGTGAAAACCTAACTCATTCAGGCGTCGAATTGCATCCAATTGATCATATTTGCAATTTTGGGACCAAATTGCAAATTTGGAAAACTGTAGGGTCTTTGCTTATTTTTATGTTACCAATCTTTAATTAAGCAGGTTTCATGCTTACATGTTAAAAAAATCAAGTCAAAAAAATCATCCAGACTCATTTAATTGCATCCACAACATTCAGGGACCAAAACATAAGAAAACAGAACTTCAGAAGATTCCAAATAACCAAAATAACTACCACCGTACCGGTATGAACAAGGGTGTTTCGATACGCCTTCATTATTTTAAAACCCTAGAATTCCAGTAGCCAATTTTCGTTCTTATATGCCCTGCATATCGAAACGCCCTTCATAAAAACAATGCATTATGTCGAAACGCCTTCCCGAGTAACGAAACATTGGCCAATTTTTCCTAGGCCCATACCGAAACAGTTGCCCGTGTACCGGTACACTAAGCCTGGAATGGCTTACTCGTACTGAAATAGGAACACCCGTGCCGGTACACCTGGACCTGTAATGTTCGTTTTTGCTGGTTTACCATGCTTTTGAACATTCCAAAACATCCTAACATGCCCCTAACACACATACAACATATTCAGGAATCAAACCACTCCAAGACAACCTAATTTCAACATCAAATCATGGAATTATACTTCAAATGTAAATCTAGAGGCATGCTTCCTAGAAAACCAATCAAGCAAAGCATGAAACTTCAAACCATCACCACAAACAAACCGAGAGCAACATAACAAACTTGCTCAAATAGGGAGTTTAACAAAACACCTCCCAAAACAACAACGGAACCCCCATTGCCCTTATTACTTATAGTCTATACGAAAAGCACACTTTGATTACCAAGTCTTGTTGTGATCCCTTACTTCCCGCTATCTTCCAACCTTTTAATTCTCTGCATTGATGGACAAAGAGAGCGTAAGCACACTAGGGTTAGTGAGGAGTGCTAAAAACAACACACCATCATTTCTCAACATTACATTGAAATCTCATTTCAATCATCTATTAAAACATTATCAGCCTTCAAAACCATGGCCTTAACATCTTTAAAAACTAGCATATTAAACCATATGCAATATGTATCATTAACCAACAGCAAATCCCATTGCTAAACCTCAATTTAAGCCTTCCCATGATAACGACCATATGCAAAGCTTAAAAAGTAAACATGTATAAATCATATTATACAACATAAACCTTTCAATGATACATCAAACAATTATATTGGCTTACAAGTGATCATTTGTAATACCCCTAATTTTTACTAAGTTGATTAAAAATCATTTAGTACTAAGATAATAGCTTAAAAGCTATCTTAGTGACTAAAATGACAAAAAAATACAAACGTTAGGATTTCTTTGATTATGGGCTATGGAAAAGGAATTTCTGAGATTTAAAAGCATAAGATGATAGAGAGCAAGTTAATTAGGGTACTTGCAAAGTTTGGTCAAAATCTAAGGCAAATTGGAATGGGAATTGAAGTTTAAAATTTAGTGACCAAAATGAGAAGCAGTCAAAATTTGAGTGGTACAAGACTAAATATAAAAAGTTGAAGGACTAAAGTTGTAAATTCCCAAAAGTTAAGGGTTTTCATTTCATAAATAGATAGATCACCTAAGGGTGTGGATCAAATGTGGAATTATGGTTTAAACCGATATTTCGATTGTTGAGAAATAGTAGTCAAAGTTTAAAATGGAATTCGGATACCGAGATCGAACCAAAAAATTTTGATATTTTACCATATGATAAAGGAAGGTTATAAAAGTCCGTTACAAGTGTTGAGAATATTTTTAGTTTGATTCAAGATGAATCCTACATTTTAATTCTAAGTAAAGGGTTAAATTACCGTTGTATCGGATTGAATAGAAAAATTCATAAAATATTATTTTATGAATATTTTATTAAAGTTGGTTGGATTCTAACTAGATTTACTTAGAATTTTACAAAATGGAAAATTAGAAAATAAGACCTAGTTGGAGGGTTATTTGGAATTAAGTAATTAAATGAATTTAATATTTATTTAATTAAATACACATGGCATAAAATAAGATAAAAGATGAAAAATCTTCATCTTCTTCCTCTTCATTTCGAAATGCAAGAGAGAGAAAGGGGGAAAATACACAAAAAAAAATCTAGGCATTTTGAAGGTTTCCAAACAAGATTCAAGGTATGTTTTTGATAGGAAATTAATCTATGTTTAATTTTCTTTCATTTGATAGTAATTTTACAAAGAGTTATGAAGATTTGTTCATGATATTGATGAGAGAGAAAATAGGGTTTCATGTTCTATGTAGAGATTGAAGATTGATTTAAGTAAATGAAGTTTTGTGAAGTTGAAATCAAGCTTGGATTTAGATTAATTTCTTGTTTGAAGATATAAACCCTAACCCTAGAATTTGGGATTTTATTTAGGGTTTATAGATTTGTTTGAATTAAGGATTGATTTAGTTGAATCAAGTATAGAAATGATATTTACAAGCTTTGATTTGAAATAATTTTATGCCTAGATGCAAATCCCTTAAATTTTGAAAATTAGGGTTTATGTTAGGGTATGGAATTTTTGAACATGATTGAAAGATAAATGGTTCTATGTGTTGTTTTGAGGTGATTGGAATGAAAATCCCTAATTAGATTGTAATAGGGACCAAAATGTCAACTTTGTAAAATTTAAGAATTTGATTGTTGAGCTCGTATTTAATGAATACTATGTTGGAGAATTAATTTAAGTGATTGGAATTGGAGAGTTTGATATTGTACAAGTTTAATTTTGATATTGGGATCAAAATAAAGTTTTTGAATGATAGAAGGACCAAAACGGCAAACATGAAGAAGTTTGAAAACTAAAGTGTAAAATATCAAGTAAGTGATTTTTATTCAGTATAAGAGTAAATCTGATCAAAATAAGAATTTTGATATCAGATTTGGGAATTATGATGCGGTAGAAAGTATCGAATTTGGATCGAATAAAATTGTTAAGCGTGCTCATACCACAGTAAAACTAGGATGGGTGATCTCTAGAAAGGTCCCATATGTATGTTTTGATCGATAAGTGACTCCGAAAATTTTGGAATAATTCGTATGAATATTTGTTAAAGGAATTTTAAGAAAAAAATTATCCAATTGAGATTTCGGGTAAATATTGGTATATTAGATCGAGTCAAAGTTTCGGAGTTTGACTCCATAAATATAAGAGATTTATTATGAAAATATTATTTATTTATGGAATTTAGAGATATGAGATTTTTGGATTAGATTCGACAGTTCGATCAATGGAAAATTGTATTAAGTGATTATCAGGTAATTGAATCGAATAAAATTTATAAAATAAAATTTTATAATTTCTTTAGGAATGGTCGGTTATAAAGGAACCAATTTTGGGTCAAATTTAATGGAGTGGCATTTTTGAAGAAAAATTGTAAAAATGAAATTAGTTGAAGGGCAAATTAGTACTTTAGATTAAAATGAATTTAATATTCATTTTAAATAGACAAGTGGCAAAAATTAAGTTAATTAGGATAATATTAAGTTATAAACTAAAAAAAATTCCCATTTTATTTTGTCTATGCCGTGGAGAAGAAAGAAAGAAGAGAAAGAGGAAATTTTCATTTTCAAGCTAATTTTGAAGATTTGAAGGCTAAATTCAAGTAAATTAAGGTAAAGTGATCTATGCTTAATTCTCTTCATTTTTATCGTAGTTTTGCATGGAAAGGTTAAGTATAGTTTATTTTTTTGAAGATGTAGATTGTGAGATTTATGAATACATGTTGAATATGAAGTTTGATTTGAATAAATAAGATGTTGTAGGCATGAAAAATAATAAGCTTGAATGTAGTTTAATTATATGTTCAAGGTTATAAACCCTAACCCTAAGTTTTGGGAATTTGGTTAAGGAATTGAATCAATGATAGAAATGAATGAATTATGAAACTAGAAGCCTTGTTTCAATGTTAGATTGATTAAATTTCCATTGTTATGTCAAGTGACCAATTCGACTAGAATTGAAAATATAGGGGAATTATTGTGAATTTATTCTAGCATGAGTTGAAATTGGGAAGTAAAGGATTGAAATAAAAAGAAAAGAAATGGTGAAGGACCATTTCGAAAATGGAAGTTGTTTGTAAAGGACCAATTTGGTCAGTACTCTAAATTAAAGGGAAGTTGGTAGAATTTTAGAAATGTTGGATTATTTGGTTAATGAATAAATTCAAGTACTTTTGTGAAGTTAGTAACTAAAGTGTCACATTAGTAATGTTTGAAGCTTGAAGGGATAAAATCTAAAGTGAACAAGTAGTAATGGAATTGTTCTAATTTGATATTGAACAATTGTTTGATGTCCAAAATGGTCACTAAGGACCTTAGGACCAAATCGGCAATCACATGGAAATTGGGAAAAATTTTCAAAAATATTTTATATTCGAGTAATTGTGTTTTGTAAATTAAGTTAGCAATGTTAGATTTGAATCTAACAAATATTTTTATTGTATTTATGTAATTAATGGATTCAAGTTCGAATCAGAGAAAGTTCGAGATACTATGAAAGAAATGATCGAACTAGGGCTTAGTGAGGCATCATGTTAAGTGGTCAAGGTGAGTGCATTTTTACTTATATATATATATGTATGTAATATGAGTGAGTGCATTTTTACTTATTTTATATATGTGATCAGAGGGAGACTTGCGAGAAGTTGACCTTGATAATAATGAAAATGTATATTGATCAAAGTTATGTAAATGGCATGAAATATTAAATGGCATATGTGATACATTGATATGGCATAATGATTTATCTATGATCAATCGGATTTTAGATTTTGGGTATGAATTGCCTATTATCGAATTATGGATGATAGTATTGATGGATTGGATATTGAATATGAAAATATTATATTGTTATGTCCAAGTACTAGTATGAGAGTCTTTGGTATAATTGGATATCCATAGAGTCTTAGCAGTTGTATTCTAGCACTACGGTGCGTTCCAGACACTTCAGTGTTGTTTAGACACTTTGGTGTCAACTAGCACAAAAGGTGCGATAATGAGGAGCAAAGGGCATCGTCGAGTATGTACTTACCATCAGACGCTACGGCGTTGCAGACACTACAGTGTCGTTATGATGACTCGTATACCATAGGTTCACATGAAATTGTACTTTGGGCTATAATTCATGAAATGCTTTTATACAGGTGGATAGGCCAGTAAGTCTATCGTATTTCTTACTGATAAAGTAAGAATGATATTATGACTTTGGATATATATATACATACAATTATGATTTATATTGATGCTTTGAACATGGAATGTTGATTATAATGTTGATTTTGCCCAAGTACTATTGTGAAGTCTTTGGTATAGTTGGATATCTATAGAGTCCTAGTAGCTGCGTCATAGCACTACGGTGCGAGATAGACTCTTTAGGGTCGAGATAGACTCTTCAGGGTCGAGATAGACTCTATGGAGTCAGTTCAAACACTACGGTATTACATAGCACAAAATGTGCGAGTATGAGGAGCAAAGGGCGTCCTCGAGTACGTACTCATCATTAAACGCTACGGCGTTGTAGACACTACGGTGTTGGTTATGATGACTGATGTACCAAAGTATCATACATAGCACAAAATGTGCGAGTATGAAGAGCAAAGGGCGTCCTCGAGTACGTACTCATCATTAAACGCTACGGCGTTGTAGACACTACGGTGTTGGTTATGATGACCGATGTACCAAAGTATCACATTATATTGTACTTCGGGCTATAATACATGAAATGCATTTATGCAGGTAGTTAAGCTAAAAGCTTAACGTATATTCGATTAATAAGATAAATGTTTGATGTTATGATATAAACTACAATTGGGACTCGCTTGCCATTATGCAGGAAATGTATTGCACTGTTATATGACAGAGGCATGACTTTAATAAGTCTGTTTTATATGATTCTATACATTGAAATGATTTACTTTAAATTATAGTTGCTTCATTAAGTGAATACTTAGCTTGTTTTGTTTCATACGTAGGTTATTGGAAACTTATCGGAAGAGGAGGCAAGCATGTTAATCAAGCTACAATATGCCAAACATCAGTAAGACATTCTAATTTTATGATATTTTCTAGTGGGCATGTAACAATCTAGTCGTTAGTTCTTTAAAAGGTAAAATTTTAAATGTTGTTTACCGCGTACTAATATTAAATTCAAGAAAGAGCTTAGGCAGTGTACCTAGTTTTCACCCTGAATTGCATACTCATTTTAATAACTAACTAATATGTTTTATAAATCAATTCAGGTCAATACTAGCAATCTGCAAATAGGTTGTGAATACTTCGATAGTCAATAAAGGATTATTTTATAAATTAGATTTATGTTAGATGTTTTAAAAAAATTTATAAGTCAGGGAATCAGTTAAATAATTTAGTAACATCTTCAATATGTATTTAATCATCGAATATACGTTGAGGGTGTTACATCATTAACCAAGTTCCTTTACCAAAATAGTTCATCGGATACACGATTTCAACAAGTGTTCTCCCAACACTTCAAGCCATCCCAATCGGAATAGCGATACAATCACAATCGCGGTACATTACAACCGGGTACACTTTCAACCCATGTGGACACCAACCCCATTCCTCAGTTAGATGCTTAATCCACTAACGAGAGTTTACGTTACCATTTAACCCCTCGACCGTTAGGGTACTTGGATGGAGTTTTCGGTACACCAAATCAAAACCCCTCAACATCCAAGGTGACATATTATAGTGCACTATCAATCCTATGGCCGGCCAACTATATCCGATAACATTTTTAAATCACATCACTTGCCAATATAATTCACAATTAACCACATACCTCACTATTTTTTTACAAGCATTGAACCAAACCTTTTTCCAATGCTTTTCAACAAGTATTTACACATACTTACAAGGATCACTTACCATGTGCATCCTTCAACATTTCATGATTAAAAACAGTATCTAACATACTTTAAAACATGATTAAACAATAGGTATCATGTAATTCAAAACAAGTGTATAAAACCATTTCATAAAGCACGACCGAGAGAGAAAACCACTTTATACTTACTTTTGAGTTTAAACCAGCATTTCAAGCTCAGTTTGAACTCCCATAAACCACCTTTAAATCATTTCAAAGCTGAAATCCCATTCTCACTCACCAATACGCGAAACCTCGATTCACCGACGCAAAATCAAGCGTTCAAAGCCTCCAAAGCTTCACCGATCACTTCCGGATCAACCTCTCCTATTTTAATCACATTGCAATAGAGGACTAATGTATCTCAATGCATTCAAAACACTGCAACAACAAATTCTCACGAACTTCCACAATCCTCTTTCAATTACCCAAGCACAACAAACGAAATCATCATCTAATCATTTCCAAACACAACCCAGCCACAATCTAACACTTCCATAATCATCAATTAACACTTAAAAACAAGATTAATTCATCCAAATACTTCCAGCAACTACACAGCCACCACAACTCCACAAAAACACAAATCTAACAACCTAAACAACTAGGGATTCGAGAGTTTCGGGATTCCATTATTAAAAACAACTTATCCACATTATAATACATCCAAAATACGATTAAAGTCAACCTTCAACACTAGAAAACATATCCAATTCAAATCTTTCACTATTTCATCAAATTTACCCAATTAAATCAATTAATCATTACAAAATCATAAAATTAGATTATAAACCATAAATAAAGGATCAAATACTTGGAAATATCAATAAAGAACCTTTCAATAGAGGAGAAAATGAACCTTACCTCTATTGTGTGATTTCTCCCTCAATTGGTTGATTAATGCTAGGAAAACACAATATTTCAATAGGTTTTGTAAATCAAAGATAAAGAATCATTTACAAATCAAGAAATTAAGAAAACAAGTCTCTCACCTATGTGATTTGATGAAAATAACAGTGTTTGGCAGAAAAGAAATAGAGAGAAAAAGTTGAGAAAAAAGTTACGTGAAATTTCTTTTAATCCAATAACTATCTTTTTAATAACAAAACTCTTTTCATTGTCTTTAAAAACATATGTCAAAATATCTTAATTGGAGGGAGAAACCATCAGCCAAAACATGGTAATATAGCTCCTTAAAGATTCTAAGAATTGGACCCTTTTCATTTTAGTCACCTTTAAAAACAGTTTTCAAAAATTACATTTTGGTCACTTACCAAAATGTCACCCTTCCAAAACCCTTTTTCCAAAATTATTTTCACCAACACTAATCATATATTAAAATATGATTTTAACCATTTTTCTATATTTTATCATACCAAAATTTATTTACTTTCGAATCCGACTCGAATCCCTAACCCGGTCCACCAGACCATCTAACAAGCCTCAAAACCGCTAGGCCCAAAACTAGGGCATTAGAGATTCAGGATGTGTTTCATGTTTCGATTTTGCGGAGGTATCGGTTGGATCCATCGCATGTTATGTCGGTGGAGGATATTAGTTGAGGCTAGATATATCTTATGATGAGGAACCGGTAGAGATTCTTGACACCAGCAGTAAGGTTCTGCGTGGTAAGTCGGTTAAGCTGGTTAAGGTGTTGTGGAGGCACTGTAGTGTTGAGAAAGCCACGGGGGAACACAAGTCGGAGATGCTGAAGCAGTTTATGCATCTGTTTCCTTCAGGTAAATTTCGAGGATGAAATTTCTTAAGCGGGGAGAGTTGTAATGCCCCGGTTTTGGGCCTAGCAGTTTTTTGGCTTGTTAGACGGTCTTGTGGACTGAATTAGGGATTCGAGTCGGATTCAGGAGTAATTATTTTTCGGTAAGATAAAAACATGTAAAAATTGTTAAAAATTATATTTTAATATATGATTAATATTGGTGAAATCAATTTTGGAAAATGAGTTTTTGAAGGGTGACATTTTGGTTAGTGACCAAATTGTAATTTTTGAAAACTATTTTAAAAGGTTACTAATATGAAAAGGTTCAAATTTTTAGAATCCTTTAGGAGCTATATTACCAAGTTTTTGCTGGTGATTTCTCCCTTCAATTAAGTCATTTTAACATATGTTTTAAAAGATAGTTAAAAGGGATTTTAGATATTAAAGTTAGTTATCACTTTTAAAGAAATTTGACATAACTTTTCTCTCAACTTTTCTCTCCACTTCTTTTCTGCCAAACACTCTCATTTTCATCAAATCACAGAGGTGAGAGACTTGTTTTCTTAATTTCTTGATTTTTAATTGATTCTTTATCTTTGATTTTCAAAAATTTATTGAATTCTTGTGTTTTTCAAGCTTTAAACAAGCAATTGAGGGAGAAATCACACGTAAGGTTCGTTCTTCTCCTCTAGTGATGGTTCTTTATTGATATTCCCAAGTATTTGATCCTTGATTTATGATTAATAAACTAATTTTGTATTTTTATAATGATTAATTGATTTAATTGGGCAAAATTGATAAAATAGTGGAAGATCTGAATTAGATTTGTTTTCCAGTGTTGAGGATTGATTTTAAACATAATAGAATCCCAAAACTCTTGAATCCCTAGTTGTTAAGGTTGTTAGATTTGTGTTTTTGTGGAGTTGTGGTGGCTGTGTGATTGCTAGAAGTATTTGGATGAATTAATCTTGTTTTAAGTGTCAGTTGATGATTATGGAAGTGTTAGATTGTGGCTGGGTTGTGTTTGGAAAAAGTTAGATGATGTTTTCAGTTGTTGTGATTGGGTAATTGTGAGAGGATGGTGGAAGTTTATGTGGATTTGTTGTTGCAGTGTTTTGAATGCAATGAGATGCATTAATCCTTTGTTGTAATGTGGTTAAAATAGGAAAGTTGGATCCGAAAGCGATCGGTGAAGCTTTGGAGGCTTCAAGTGCTTAATTTCGCGTTGACGAATCGAGGTTTCGCATATTAGTGAGTGAGAACATGGATTCCAGCTTTGGAATGTTTTAAAAGTGGTTTATGGGAGTTTAAACTGAGCTTGAAATGCTGGTTTAAACTCGGAAGTAAGTATAACATGGTTTTCTCTCTCAGTCGCGCTTTAATGAAATGGTTTTATGCACTTGTTTTGATTTACATTGAACCTACTATTTAATCATGATTTAAAGTATATGAGATACTGTTTTTGAGCATGAAATGCTAAAGGATGCACATGGTAAGTGAGATCCTTGTAAGTATACGGTTTACACGTGTGTTTAAAGCATGGTTTGTTGCTTTGGTAAATGGTTTGGTTAAATGCTTGTAAAAACAGTGAGGTTAATGGTAAATGGTGAATTATATTGGCAAGTTATGTGTTTTAAAAATTGTTATCGGATATAGTTGGACGGCCATTGGATTGATAGTACAATATAATAAGTCGCATTGGATGTTGAGGGGTTTTGATTTGGTGTACCGAAAACTCCATCCAAGTACCCTAACAGTCGAGGGGTTATATGGTACTGTAAACTCTCGTTAGTAGGTTAAGCATCTAACCGATGAGTGGGGTTGGTGTCCCCGTGGGTTGAAAGTGTACCCGGTTGTAATGTACCGCGATTGTGATTGTATCGCTATTTGGTTGAGATGGCTTGAAGTGTTGGGAGAACACTTGTTGAATCTGTGTATCCGATGAACTATTTTGGTAAAGGAACTTGGTTAATGATCACTTGTAATCCAATATAATTGTTGATGTCTCATTGAAATGGTTTATGTTGTATAATGGGATTTATACATGTTTACTCTTTAAGCTTTGCATATAGTCGTTATGCATGGGAAGGCTTAAATTGAGGTTTAGCATTGAGATTTTCTGTTGGTAAATGATACATGTTGCATATGGTTTAGTATGCTGGTTTTTAAAGATGGTAAGTGCATGGTTTTCAAGGCATGATAATGTTTTAGAAGATGATTGAAATGAGATTTCAATGTGATGTTGAGAAATGGTTTTAAATGCATTGATGGTGTCTTGTTTTTTAGCACTCCTCACTAAGCCTAGTGTGCTTACGCTCTATTTGTCCATCAATGCAGAGAATTATAGGTTTGGAAGGCAGCGGGAGGAAGGGATCTCAACAAGACTTGGTAACCAAAGTATGTTTTGGATTAGACTATAAGTAATAAGTGCAATGGGGTTTCCGTTGTTGTTTTGGGAGGTGTTTTGTTAAAATCCATGTTTGAGCAAGTTTGTTTGGTTGCTCTTGGATTCTAAATGGCCATTATAAATTGTTTGTGGTGATGTTTTAAAGTTTTATGCTTTGCTTGATTTGTTTTCTAGGAAGCATGCCTCTAGATTTACATTTGAAGCACGATGCCATGAATTGATGTTGAAAATGAGTTGCTCTGGTATGGATTGATCCTTAATTATGTTAGAAGCATGTTAGGGTGTTTTGGTTTGCTCAAGAGCATTTTAAACCGGCATGAATGGACATTACAGGTCCAGGCGTACCAGTATGGGTGTCCCTGTTTTAGTACAGGTAAGCCATTTCAGGCTTAGCATACCAGTACTCGGGCAACTGTTTCTGTACAGGCCTAGGCAAAAGTGGCATGTGTTTCGGTACTTAGAGAGGCGTTTTGATACGATACAGTGTTTTCTTGAAGGGCATTTCTATATGGGGCTGTGTATCGGAGTGAGTTTTGGCTACTAGAATTTTAGAGTTTGAATTAATGAAGGCATATCGAAGTACCCATTGTCCGTACCAGAACGGTGGCAGTTAAGTTGGTTATTTGGTATATTCTGAAGTTCTGTTTTCTTATGTTTTAGTCTCTAAATGTTGGGGATGCAATTGAATGAGTTTGGATGACCTTTTTGATCTGATTTTTGGAAGGTAAGCATGAAACCTGCTTAATTAAATATTGGTAATTTAAAAATGAGCTAAGACCCTACAGTTCTAAAAATTTTCAATTTGGTCCCTAAATTGCAATTGTAATCAATTAGATGTCAATTCGACGCTCAATTGAGTTGGGCTTTCACCTAAGATCAGTATGTACTTGTAGGATAATAATTATGCATTTAGAAAATATAAAAAATGGTCGTGTTTCAAGTTCTATCTTTACGGCTTACTTTGGTAAACCTAATATAGCTCGCTCGGTTCGGTCTTGCGACTAGGCTGGGTTGAGGGGGTTACATCTTCCAAGGAGAAAACCTTTAGAAACACTCTATCTCCAACCGCAAACTCAATCTCCTGAAATTTCAAATTAGCGTAAGACTTTTGCCGATCCGAAGCCACTTTCAACCAATCACTAACAAGCTTCACCTTCGTATTAGTGACTTTTAACACATCAGGCAAAAAACATACTTCTCACCTGCCTTAGCCCAACAAAGTGGCGTACGACACCTCATACTGTACAAAGCTTCATATGGTGCCATTTGAATACTCGCCTGATAACTATTGTTATAAGAAACTCCATTAACAGTAATTGCTTCTCCCACATTTCTTAAAAGTCAATGATGCAACACCGCAACATATCCTCTAATACTTGGATAACGCATTCAGACTGACCATCCGTTTGAGGATGTTACGAAGTACTAAAATTCAACCGTGTACCCAAGGCCTTATGCAAACACTCCCAAGACCTTGTTGTAAGATGTTGATCCCTATTTGATACTATAGACTTTGGCACCCCATGCAACCTTACAATTTCAGTAACATACAACTCTGCCAACTTATCCAAAGTATATGTCGAATGCACAACCAAAAATGTGCACACTTCGTAAACCTGTCCACAATCACCCACACGGAATTCTTCTTTTATGGCATCAAAGGCAATCCGGTTACAAAATCCATGGTAATTATCTCTCACTTCTATTTTGAAATCCTCAACGATTGTAACAATCCAGATGGAAATTGATGCTCAACCTTAACCTGCTGACATACCATACAACGAGTAACAAAATCCGCCACATCCTTCTTCAAACCAATCCAAGAATATTCCTTCTTCAAATCCTGATACATCTTTGTACTTCCCGGAAGCATAGCAAAAGGACTTTGAATGAGCTTCAGTCAAGATAGTGCGCCTCAACTCCTCATCTTTCAGCACAACCACTCGACTCTTGAAGCACAAAACACCCTCATTATTAAAACAAAAATTTGTCTGATTACCATCCATAATATCCTTAACATGTGGTAACAATGAATCATCATACGATTGTTTCTCCTTGATCAATTGTGACAACTACAGTTTCACTTACAAATCAGTCAATAAACCTCCATCTTGCGTCAAACTTAATCACGTAAACATTGCCCTTAACTCCACCACCACTTTTCTGCTCAAGGCGTTGGCTACAACATTAGCCTTACCCAGATGGTACTCAATTGTCAAATCATAATCCTTGAGCAACTCTGACGATCTCCTTTGCCTAAGATTCAACTCTTTTTGCGAAATCAGATACTTCAAACTCTTGTGATCCCTATACACGGTACACTTCTCACCATACAAATAATGCCTCCAAATCTTTAACGCAAACACCACCGCGACAAACTCTATATTGTGCATAGTATAATTGTGCTCGTGCACCTTCAACTGCCTAGATGCATAAGCCACAACTTTTCCCCTTGCATCAATACACACCCCAAACCAACATAGGATGCATCGCTATAAACTACAAACTCTTTCCCTGGCTCAAGTTGAATCAAGATTTGAGCTTGCGTCAAAGCTTCCTTCAACTTATCAAAATCTTGTTGCCTACTCTCCATCCACTAAAAAATTACATCATTTTGTAACAACTTTGTCAAAAGAGCAGCAACCTTCGAGAAACCATCCACAAAGAGACAATAATACCCTGCTAACCCCAAGAAACTATGAACCTCCGTCACCGAGTTAGGTGCTTCCAATTCATGACCGCCTCAATCTTTTGCAGATCCACATGGATACCTTCCACCGAGATAACATAACCAAGAAATACCACTTGTTCAATCCAAAACACACACTTGCTCAACTTGGCATAAAAACTTATTATCCAACAAAGCTTGCAACACAATCCGTAGGTGTCAGTCATGATCCTCTTTGGTACGAGAGTGCACAAGAATATCATCGATGAACACTACCACGAATTGATCTAAGAATTCATGGAATACCTGCTTCATCATGTCCATGAAAGTTGCAAGCGCATTAGTCAACCCAAACAACATTACTAAGAACTCATAATGCCCAGAACGCTTGCAAAAAGTTGTCTTCGGCACATCTTTATCCTTCACCTTCAACTGATAATACCCAGATCTCAGATCATCTTGGAAAACACTGTAGCACCCTAAAACTGATCAAACCAATCATTAATTCTCATCAAATGATACTTATTCTTAATTTTCAACTTATTTAGTTACCGATAATTGATACATATTCTCATCATGCCATCCTTCTTTTTTGTGAACAACACTGATGCTCCCCATGGTGACACACTAGGTCAGATGAATCCATTATCCAACAACTCCTGAAGTTGCGTCTTCCACTCCTTTAGCTCTTTCGATGCCATGTGATATGAAGCAATTGACATCGAATCTGTATCCATAAATGTCTCGATACAGAACTCTACCTCTCTATCCGATGGTAATACAGGCAACTCTTTCGAAAATACCCATGGAAAATCACAAATGGTTTGGATATCCTAGACACGCACCTCCTTCATATTTGGGTTCATAACATAGGCTAGATATTTTTGACCCCCAAGCTTCAACAACCTCTGCACTTCTAATTCGAAACTACATTAGACAAGAATTTAACATTATATCCCACAACCACCACTTTATAATCCTCAACAAATTTCGACAAAAATCGCTTGGTTTCGAATTCGACCACAACCCTATGCTCCAACAACCAATCCATACCCAAGATTACATCAAAACCATGAAACAAAAACTCCATCAAAATCAGTCGCAAACACATGAACTTGCGCTTCCAAAGGACATCTTCTAACAATCTCTTAACAACAACTGTCTCTCCAAGAGATCTAGATACCCAAACAATAGGACATCTATAATGTCACAACTTCGATAATGGTGCAACAACATAAGAAAATTCCTCAATGATTTTTGATAGCAATCAACTGATCCTAGAAAAACAACGTACTCCTAACACCAACTTTGATCGCCTCAAATCTAGCACAAATTCAACCTCCAAAAATCCACCTTAAACATTTTCCTTACTCTATAAGATCCTAAAAAATCTCCTTGCTAAGGCTAACTTCCATCATAACCTCATCGGTCTCCGAAAAGTCATTCGTAAGTGTGAACATATGTATGCATGATTACTTATATGCCCTCATAGATTCCTATGCACATGTATGCCAACCTCTAATGTCATGCACAATGTATGCATGTAATGACATATTTAAATGTATACATATAAGTGTTTTGTATTGTGCATGATTAGCAATTCACAATTACTAACAACATTCTCAAACCGAACTTACACAACCCAATTGCATCCTCATAACACCTCATTCAGCCTTGCCAAAACTTGCACCTACCTCAATTATGAACAAATGGTCCATTACAAAACCTACTTGCACATTTTAACTATCAGTATTCATAGAATACTCGTCTCACTGCAAACCCATACCAACCACGATCTTGAACACCATTATCATTAACTACTGTGCTAATGCTTTAGGAAAAATGACTCTCGATCGAACACACCCACAGCCAACCATTCCGCAATTCAATTCTCAACTCACACTTTCTTCAAGCTTGTAAGCACGGCACAAAAAGAATTTGGGAGTCGTACCATAGTCCATCTTGAAATCGAACTTAACTTTACAACCAAAAGACAACTCCGGTAACAATGTCTAAAACATTCCAAGAAAAGATCCCTAACAACACAAACTTCTAAAATCCAAGCATCCTTAACCTTGATTTACAAATATACCAAGACAACTCCGTAACATAAACCTTAACATCTTTTCAGTCTCATTAGCAGGAACCACCTCAATTTTTCTTTGGTCCATAACACAATATTCTTTATAAAAAATGTACTCGTATTTGATCTACGCTCTCGTCTTTGTGGCATACTCAAAAATATGTATATATAGCATAAAAATATAACCAAAAACATAATTAGGCTAGCTTCAAGCAAGGATCCAAGATGTTCACTTTTTGAAAATAAAATCCTTTTACACTTGTAGTAATAAGGCAATGTGTCCCCAAGTTTCACCCCAACATAGCACATTTCAATCATAAAAACATATAATTAATCACCGTGCAAGTCATTCAACAGTACCAATCAACAACAATATCTCAAACAACCATAACCCACCTTCCAACAATTATAACCTAGCTCTGATACCACCAAATGCAACCCTATTGGCCCGGTCTAGATGCCAGATCAAACTGAGCGGGCTACATTGGGTTTGTCGAGACAAACCCGAACGATTACTTAGAAAATGGACCATTTTTTTCTTTTATCTTGTCTAAATGCATAATTAAGTCATAAGGTGTCCATACTGGCAGCGGTGAAATTCAAAATCAAATTGGGTGTCAATTTGACATCTAATTGGTTGAGAACGTACTCTAGGGACCAAATTGTAATTTTAGAAATTGAGGGAACTTCGTTAAGTCCAAAGTTACCAAACCTTAATTAATCAGGTTACATGCATTCTGGTTAAATTTTAACTTAAAATAATCATCCAAACTCTTTTAATTGAATGATCAAAAAATAGGGACTAAACTGCAAAGATTTAAACTTCAGCAAAGCATATTACCATAAATAACAGACTGGTTACTAATACACCCCTTTCCCGTATCGATATTGGTATATTTTGCAAAAGGCATTGGTAAGGTCCTTAGGCGTACCGATACTAGTAGTTCAATATCAAAACAAGGAATTTCAATAGCTAAAGGGCATACCGATATGGTTGCCCGCGTACTGATACCTAATGTAATTTTTTAAGGGCGTACCGATATGGTTACCCGGCGTATCTATAACCTTGTGCAATTTTGCATATTCCGGAGTTGTAATAGACCCCACATATCGATCTCTGAGGACTCGTACTTGTATGGCTAGGTCTGTAAAGACCTCTAGGTCGAACATATAACACTTAGGCTCCATCTAACATGCTTCAAACATCACACAAACATCTTATAACAAGTCTAACAACATTTACTCAACCAAATAAGCATGCTAAAAGACCATTCAAACCATAGCAAGTCAATTCTAAGATCCTATAGGCATGATCTCTACCCCAAGCATCCAATCCTCTTCCTAGCCCCTTAAAGTAAGTCATAAAACTTCACACAAGTTCAAAATACCAAATGAAACATGTCCAAAATAGGGCGTAACCAAACAACCCTTCCAATTACAACTTGGTCACATTGCCCTTTAATTACTATGTAGCATTTGTAAAATCGTACTAGAAATAGCTTCACCCTTGGATTGCTTCTTGCTTGCTAGTTGTCCGAAAATGCCTACTTTTCAATATTGATAAGAAATGAGAGTGTAACCATGAATGCTTAGTGAGGGATTCTCAAAAACACTCGTCAATGCATTTAAAGCCATTTGTTTTCAAACAAGTATTAAATCTCATGCCAAAACATCTCATGCTTCTATTGCCTTTCCAAAATATGCACATTTAAACATTTCACCACACATGTATCATGCATTTCTAGCATAAACCGCAATTTAAGCTTTCTCATGCTAAAACATCAAAATAGCAAAGCTTAAAGAGCACCACATTTATAAACCATATTATACAAAACATAATCCATTACTCATGATACATTAATTCATATATTGGTATTCAAGTGACCCGAAACCAAGTCATTCCTTTTCTAAAAACACATCAGATACACGGATTTCCTAAGTGGTTCCTTCGACCACTTTAAATACATCCTCAAACCGGAGCATGGTACTACTACCCCTTAACGGTTACGTTGTATAGATCCACCAGTGGGAGAATTGGCACACTCTTGACCCCTCGATTGCTGTAGTTCTCATGATGGAGCATGGCACACTCTTGACCCCTAGACACACATGAGGCAACTTATTATATTGCACTTTAAACCCTATGTCATGCCAATTATATCCGATAACATTTAATCATTTCCACTTGCCAATATATTCTATTAAAACATATTACCTCATTGTTTTACATATGCATCAAATAAAACCATCTTCAATGCAATAAACCATGCATTTCTCATTCTCAAAATCCTTTTCATAAATCATTTGCCCAACTCATATAGCATAAACATATGATCATTTATATCATATTTCATTTCAAAACATGCATATAACAGTAGGTAATCCAAATCATAAACATGTGCATGAGATTGTATTTTGCAAAACCAAAAACGAGAGTGTGAACATCCAATACTTACTTCCGAGCTTAGAAAAGTGTTTCAAACTTAATATAAACTCCCAAAATCACCTTCAAACCTTTAAAAAACTATAAACCACGTTTCCACTCATTGACAACCCAAAGCTTTACTTCCCGATACGAAATCAAGCTTTTGCAGCCTCCAAAACCTCTCCAATTGCTAAAGAATCTGTCTCCCCTATTTTTCCCACACAAAAGCAGAGGATTAATGCATTATTATGCATCTCTAATCCCAGCAACATCTATTGTCAACTTTGGCTCAATAAAAACCATCAATCATCTTCCAAGAACAACCAAAAACATCACTAAACCCACATTAAACAAATCCCAGCCATAACCTAACTATTTTAACATATTAATAACATCATTCCACATCTTAAGAACATCAATTTAACAACCTTATATCTCCAGCAACCTTTTAACACCAAGAACACCTCAAAATCTAACTATTTACCACCTAGAAAAATAGCAATTCACTTAGTTTTGGAATTCCTTCTATTAATTTCTTCTTATAACATTAAAACATATCTTACATGCGATCTATATCAATTAGAATCAACACAAATTAGATCTATTATCAATATCTACCAAATTTCTTATCAAAACTCAATTAAAACCTTTTGATCATGATTTATTCATTAAAACATAACAAAAATCAACTGTAAAGGATCAAGAACTTGAGGATTTCGGTAAAGAACCTTTGATTAGAGGAGAGAAATGAAAATCACCTCTAATAGCTTACTTCCCCCTTAATTGGCATGATTCGGATGAAATCTCCAAGAAAGCGAGTAGGATTTGATGCATAAATCAAAGGAATCAATTAAGAAACCTAAAGGAAATCAAAAAGAGATGATTCCTGATCATTTTAGAGTAAAATTGGTAGTTTGGCTCCTAAGAAAGTTGAGAGAAAATTAGTTACGTAAGAAAATAAATTAGCTTTTTGAAATCTTTTTAATTAAATATATTTTATTTTTATTTAATAACTCTTTTAAAACCTTTTTAGAAATATCTTAAATTAAGGGAAAAGTCTGATTAAAAACATTGGTAAATTAGTTCCTTAAAGATTCTAAGTTTTGACCCTTTTACGATTTAGTCACTAAAATAGTTTTGAAAACTTTATATTTTAGTCACCAGACCAAAATGTACCTAAATCCAATTTTATTTCTTCAAATTGAGTTTTCCAAAACACTTAATATGTTAATTAAACATTTTATAATATTTTTCCATATTTTATTTTAGCCAAAAACAATTTATTATGAATTAATTCCTGAAACTAGTTCAAATAACCTAATCCGATTCATCTGAACCGTCTAATCTAGCTAGCTACCGTCTAGGCCCAAATTCAAGGCATTGTAGGACTTAACCATAGGAATATGCTAGTTCCTCATAACTCTCTCGTCTCAATCCAAAATCTAAACAAGCTCCTCATCATATGATAAATATGGCCTTAGCTCCACATCTTGAATCTGAATGATGTGACTCAAATTCGGGTGGTATTGCCTCAACAAGGAAACATGGAAAACATCGTGAAAACGACTAAGCTAAGGAGGCAAATCAAGATGATAAACGACTGGCCCTACTCTCCTCAAAATACGATACATCCAATAAATGTTGGACATAGTTTAACTTTGCATCCAAATCTGAGAACTTTCTTCCGCTGAGATACCTTTAGAAAGACCTAATCACCGATATCGATCTCAATATCTTTTCTCCTCTGATTGGAATAAAACTTATGTTTGTCAAATGTCTCCCTCAGACAATCACGGATCAATATGACAATATCCTCAGTTTCTTGTACTAACACTAGACCCAAAGTCTTCCTATCGTATAACTCAGTCCAACATATAGGCGTACAACATTTACGACCATACATAGCCTCATACAGTGCCATACGGATAATAGCCTGATAATTTTTATTATAAGCAAATTCAGCTAAGGGCAAAAAGTCTTCCCATCTACCACAAAAGTCAATCACACATCCCCGCAGCATATCTTCCAAAATATGAATCACCTTCTTTGATTGACCATCAGTTTGTAGATGAAAGGATATAATAAAATTCAAACATGTACTCAAGGCCTCCTGCAAGGACTCACAAAATTGGGAAGTGAACCTCGGATCTAGATCAAATATAATAGACAATGGCATACCATACATTCTGACAATCTTAAAGATATACAATCTAGCCAGCCTATCCATAGAGTAATTAACCTGAACATGAATTAAGTTAGCTGATTTGGTGAGTCGATCAACAATCACCCAGACAGAATCCTTTTTAAAAGAAGTCAGAGGTAGACCAATTACAAAGTCCATCGTAATACGCTCTTATTTCCAGTCGAGAGTCTTAATAGGCTACAATAGACCAGAATGATGTTGATGTTCTGCCTTAACCTACTGACAAGTCAAACATCTAGCCACATAGTCTGAGATATCCTTCTTCATACCAACCAAACGGTACCTCCGTCTCAGGTTTTGGTACATCTTGTCCCTACCGGGATGCATAGCATATGGGCTATTACAAGCCTCCCTGAGAATAATCCGCTCTAATTCGACATCATTAGGAACACAATAATGACCCTTGAAGCACAGAACCTTAGTATGATAAAAAAAACATAAACTAAGGTGGATCAGATCCTTGCTCAACCTGATGTCTAATAGGGTGTATGAATTTATCAAAAATCTATTTTTCTTTAATCTCATCGGCTAAATTCGGCTTAACCTACAACTCTGCCAACAGACTACCATCATCATACAATCTTATCCTAGCAAACAAGGACCTCATATTAGATATTGCCTTACTGCTCAAAGCGTCAGCAATAACATTAGCTTTACCCAAATGATACTCGATCAAACAATCATAATCTTTGAGAAGCTCAAGCCAATGACGTTGCCTCATATTTAACTCCTTCTGGGTAAGGAGATACTTCAAGCTTTTGTGATCTGTATAGATATAACACTTCCCTCTGTAGAGATAGTGCCTCCAAATCTTCAAATCAAATACCAATATAGCTAACTTTCTGGTCGTGGGTAGGATAATTACACTCATGCGGCCTTAACTAACGTGAAGCCTAAGTGTTAACTCATCGAAAGATGTACTTTCCATGCATATATTGCCATGATATTGCTTGTCTTTAGGTATCTGTTAGTATATTTTGCTAGTAGTTTCATGCATTTGCATCTAGGAGTTGAGGAATGTACAGTTTTTATTACCAGTATGAAGGGGTCTTTTCTTGTTGTGGTGTGTAGGATCAGCGGGACTAGAGCAAGCGGATGCAGGAGAAAAATGCCAAGTGTGGTTGGCAAAAGAAGAGAGATGAACTCCAAGCTTGTCTGGCAAAAGAAGGAAGGACGATGACCAAAAAAATCGCACTAATTCAGAGCCACGTCAGTCCTAGTTACTATAACTCATAGATGCCACGTCTGAAGAGTATGGCATCAAAAATTCAAGACTCAAAATTAACCCTAATTAGGGTTCAACCTGCGCCTATATAAAGAAGATAAGAGTATGATGCAAGAGAGGTGGAAGGCGCAAGGGATTAGGGTAAAAGATAACCAAAAGCTCGACTGTGCAGTTTTGCCGAGAGCTCTGGATCCATTGAGGGATTGCATCGAAAGATCTCCTTCTTTAGCTTCATTTCTCTTGAATTTATTTCTGGTTTTGTGAGGATGGTTAAAAACGATGATGTGTTGTTGGTTTCCCCACCCATGGACTAATATTTTAAATTGGCTAGGGGTGTTTGCAATGAACGCTTAATATTTTCAGTTTTTAATAATTACATGCTTTGGCTTTACTGTCTATTTCGTATGTGCTTACTGTTAATATATTTATTTCCATACGACAGTTGACTTTGAATGCTCATTATCCCTTAATATCTTAACAGACTTAGGAGATAAGGATTAATTGCCAAATACTAAGGAGAGAAACTTCGACAGAAGATATTCAAGTAGATGAACTTACACCTGAAGTGAATCTACCCCTTAGGAGTAAAGATTGAATCTTCACCAAGTTAATTTTTTGAAAACTCGCTATAGACATATAGGTGTTGAAAGTAATTAAATTAGGGTATTGCCATCGACAAAGGCAATACTAACTTAAAATATTTTCGGCATTAAAACCAGAGTTTAGTATTATTAGTTGCTGCCTTTGCTAGCGTGAAATCCAAACATCCCTCACCAAGCCTATCAATCATCTTACACATTTATTTGCCAATCTACCTAAACCATTGTTCCATTCTCCTTTATCGTTTTAATTTCTTTAGTCAAACCCTCAATCAATTGCCATCATCTTTATTCTAAACTTAACAAGTATTTATCACGGCATTTAATTTCTGGACAATCCCTTTGCATACGATACTCTTCTCACTATTGTATTACTTGCTGGTTGTGTATACTTGTACGTAAAACGGCATATTTTTGGTATTATTTACTTGAACAATTACACAAAATCCTCAAACTTTTGCTAAGCGTTATTTCGTCAACAAGTTTTTGGCGCTGTTGCTGGGGATTACAACGGGATTTATTGTTTTTGTTTTAACTTGTTTTTGCTTTTTCTTACTTATTTTGTTTTGTTTGGTGTATGACCGAGAGCCTCACTACGAAGGAAGATTTACAATACGGCCCAAAAATTGAAAGAACCCTATGTAGGTTAAGAACAAAACATTGAGAAATGGCTCGTAACGAGAATGGTGACCTAAATAACGCCAACAACCAAGAGAATCTGATAATACATGATGGGATACCATTTTGTACTGCTATTGCTGCTGAGATACCTGAAGAATGACCTATCATAAAACACTTAGCACCAAGCATGGATAATTTGTTGCCATGACTGATTGGTCCAGATGTAAATTTTGCTAACTTTGAGCTTAAACTGGTAATGATTCAGACGCTAATGAATGTAGGTCAATTCACTGGATCACCTACTGGAGACCCAAGGCAGCATTTGAAGCAATTCATGGAGGTTTGCCAACTATCTCAACAACCTGGTGTAACCAAAGAGATAGTAAAACTGAGGTTTTTCTCATTTTCTTTGAGAGATAGAGAAAAGTTGTGGCTAAACTCTTTGCCACCTGATTCAGTTACTTCGTGGGCAAATTTATGCGATAAGTTTCTTCTGAGATTCTAGCCACCTAAACTTAGTGCCAAGATATGGAGTGAGATCATTACCTTTAGGCAAGCTAATGAAGAGACTTTGTATGATGCTTGGGAGATGGAAACCTTTTATAACATACTCAACACTCATGCCAGAACTGTTGTAGATGCTTCGGCAAAATGCTCACTGATAGATAGAATTACATTGAGTCCTACAACATCCTTGAAAGGATTGCTACCAATGACCTTCAATATCCTACCACCAGATTGGGAACTGGGATAAAAGTAGCTGGAAAGTTGGAGCTTGATGCACTGTCATCAATCAATGCTCAAATTGCCAACCTCACTCATTTAGTGAAGACAATGCAAAAGCCAACTAAAGTCTGAGAAATTAAGGCACTGGAACCATTCTGCACTATTTGTGGAGAGGATCATAATGTGGACCCATAATGAGTATATTTTGTGGGCTACTACAAACGCAATAATAACCCACATTCTAATACTTAGAATGCAGGGTGGAAGCAACATCCAAACTTTTCATGGGCGGACCAGGGAAGTAACCACTTTAATGCCCAGTGTGAAAACACCAATGCACCGCCAGGTTCCAACCAGAATATGATGCCACAAAGAGAAAAAAATAATTTATCTCCAGTGTAAAGGTCTTCCAACGAGAACAGCCTAAAAGATTATATGGAGAAAATGATGCGACTATATAGAGTCTAGCAGAATCTATGAGAAACTTGGAGGTACAGCTAGGGCAGATTGCCAGTGCACTTAGTACCAGACCTCTAGGAACTTTGCCAAGTGATACGAAGAATGCTCGATAAAAAGGAAATGAAAAATACAAAGTGGTTACTCTTTGGAGCGACAAACAAGTTGAGAATGTAACACGTGCCAAACAATGAATTGTTTGCTAGAAAGATAAACCAATGGAAGAAACCAAGAAAGCTAAGAATGAAGAAGCAAGCACTAGCAATTATAGATCTCAATATGATGCCAACACTACCTCGATAAAACCAACAGAGCCACCATTTGTCTACCCACCACTATCTTTTTCGTGAAGGCTCCAAAAATACAAGCAGGATCACAGTTCAAGCGATTCTTGAAAGCCCTTAAACAACTACAGATTAGCATACCATTAGTGTAAGTTCTCGAACAAATGCCCAACTACGTTAAATTAATGAAGGACACCTTATCAAAAAAAGGAGATTGGGTGATTTTGAGACTGTCGCACTTATTGAAGGATGCAGTGCGATGATAACCAAAAGATTGCCACTGAAACTGAAAGATCTTGGGAGTTTCACTATTCTCTACACAATTGGCAATAAATTCATTAGTAAGGCACTATGCGATTTGAGAGTCAGCGTCAATTTCATGCCAATGTCAGTTTTCAAGAAACTCAGTATTAGAGAAGCAAAGCCTACCACAGTGACACTTCAACTAGCGGATCGATCTTATGCACATCCAAAGGGTAAGATTGAGGACATGTTAGTAAAGGTAGATAAATTTATATTCCATGTTGATTTCATTATTTTAGAATATGAGGCTGATATTAATGTCCTAATAATATTGGGAATACCATTTCTTGCCACGAGTAGGACATTAATTGATGTCCAAAAAGGTGAACTAACTATGCGTATTAATGACCAGCAGGTTATGTTTAACGTTTTTCAAGCTCCTAAGTATGCAGATAAACCTGAGGATTGCCAAGCTGTTGAGCTAATGGAGTCTATTTTTAACGTGAACATAGCACAGATCTGCTAGGGAACAGAACATGATGCCATGGAGTAAGATGATGAAGATATGGCGAGTGATGAATCTAAAGAACCAACCATGCTGAATGACGTCATGAGTTATTACAGAAGACCTGAGTCACTTGAGTTGGCTGGTAGAGATATCAAGGCACCAAAACCATCTATTGAGGAGCCACCAAACTTGGAACTAAAACCATTGCCAAGTTACCTCAGTATGCTTATCTAGGAGACAATTCTATATTGCCAGTAATAATTGTGGCTGATCTAACTGAGGATTTGGAGAAAAGATTGTTAAAAGTGTTAGGAAGTTAAAAGCAAGCCCTAGGGTAGACCATAGCTAATATCCGTGGGATATGCCCAACAATTTGTATGCACAAAATCATTTTGGAAGACAACCATGGCAAAACAATTAAAAGAGGTAGTCAAGAAAGAAGTCATAAAATGGCTGGCTGGACACTGGGATAATCTATCCCATTTTAGATAGCTCATGGGTCAAGTCAGTTCAGTGTGTACCAAGAAAGGTGGAATAACTGTAGTTCAGAATAATAATAATGAATTGATTCCCTCTAGGACTGTGATAGGCTAGAGGGTATGCATGAACTACAAGAAGCTAAATAATGTCACGCGGAAGGATTATTTCCCGTTGCTCTTTATTGATCATATGTTGAACAGACTAGCAGGGAAGGTATTTTATTACTTCATAGACAGCTACTCAGCCTATAATCAAATTGTCATTGCTCCAGAAGATCAAGAGAAGACTACATTCACATGCCCATATGGGACATTCTCTTTCAGAAGAATGCTATTTGGCTTTTGTAATGCTCCAGTAATGTTTCAACGTTGTATGATGTCAATCTTCTCAAATATGATCGATAGTTACTTAGAAGTCTTCGTGGATGACTTCTCCATCTTTGGAAAAAGTTTCAAGGAGTGCTTGCAGAGTTTGGAACTTGTTCTTGAAATATGTATTGAAATCAACCTAGTCTTGAACTTGGAAAAATGTCACTTCATGGTGAAGGAATACATAGTTCTCGGGCACAAAGTGACCAAGAAGGCGAAGGTAGAGGTAATCAAACAATTACCATCTCCCATGATTGTCAAAGGTATTAGAATTTTTTGGGACACGTAGGTTTTTATCGTCGCTTTATTAAAGACTTCTCAAAATTTTCTATACCTTTATGCTTGCTTTGGGAACAAAATATTGCTTTTGCTTTTGATGATTCTTGTTTGAAAGCTTTTCAGAAATTGAAAGACAGGCTAGTTAATGCCCTAATTATTATGGCACCGGATTGGAATGAGCCATTCGAGATCATGTGTGATGCCAGCGACTACGCCGTTGGAGCTGTGTTAGGAAAAAGGTGTGGAAAATTTTTTCATACCATATATTATGTCAGTCGTACGTTGAATGAAGCCTAGCTTAACTACACAAAAACTGAGAAGGAGTTCCTTGTAATTTTCTTTGTATTTGACAAATTTAGATCCTACCTTATGGGTAGTAAAGTTGTAGTGTGCACGGACCACTCGAAAATCAAATACCTCTTGGCCAAGAAGGATGCCAAGCCCAGGTTGATCCGATGGAAGCTCTTATTATAAGAGTTTTATCTCAAGATACAAGAAAAGAAGGGAGGCGAGAACCTAGTGGCTAATCACTTGTCTCGGTTAGAGCACCACGATGTGGATGGCAACATCGCCTTAATCAGAGATGACTTTCTTGACGAACAGTTACTTGTGACCACTTCCATTCCATGGTATGCTAACATAGTAACTACATGGTCAGTAATATAATGCCATCGAACTTGTTAAGCAATGCCAGGAAAAGGTTTCTCAAAGATATTCAAAAATACTATTGGGATGAGCCATTCTTGTTTAAATAGTGTGTCAATCAAATCATTCATCGTTGTGTGCTAGAAGATGAACAACAGAACATTCTTCAGCTTTGTCACGCAGCTCCATACGGAGGACACTTTGCAGGAATGAAGACTGCAGCCAAGGTGTTGCAATAAAAAAATTTCTTGTAAAGCCCCGTTTTTTGGCCTAGGAGTTTTCTAGGTTGATTGGACAGTCTGGCGGACCGGATTATAGGATTCAAGTCAGTTTCGAGAATTAATTTGAAATTAATATTTTTGAGTGAGGAAAAAATATGGAAAATATCCTAAAATAATTATTTAATATGTAGATGCTTTTGGTAGAATCAATTTTACAAAAAGAAGTTTCGAAAAGTGACATTTTGGGTCAGTGACCAAAATGTAAAGTTTTAAAACTATTTTTAGTTACTGTTTTGTAAAAGGGTCAAAACTTAGAATCTTTAAGGAGCTATTTGGCCAAAGTCTAATATCAGACTTTTCACCTTAATTGGATATTTTTATAAAGGTTTTTAAAGGAGTATAAAAGGCTTGGAGAATTAATTTTGTAATTAATTCTTAAAAATAATTATAGGTAACTAACTTTCTTTAAAATATTTTTTCCCCAAATCCTCTCCACCAAAAACACTCTTTTCTACTTCAATTTTCTGAGGTAATAACTTGATTTTAACATTCTTTTATTTCCAAATGAATTCTTAATGATTTCCTAACAAAACTTATCTGATTTGATCTTATTTTCTCAAGAAAATTCATCCAATTAAAGGGAAAGCCAAGGTTAGAGGTGAGCTTCGTTCTTCTCCTCTAATATAAGGTTATTTACTGAAATTCCCAAGTTATTGATCCTTTATACATGGTTTTTAATGAGTTTAATGATTTAGTTATGGATAAATGGTTAAATTAAGGTTTAATTGATATTTTGATTGATCTTCGTTATGGATCTGTTTTGTTGGATTCTTGATTTGATTTGAACAATATTTTAATGTTTTATAATGTTAATAAGTTGATTTTAACATTGGAATCCTAAAACTAGGTGAATCTCTAATTTCTAGGTTGTTGGTTATGAGTTTTTGAGGAGTTGTGTCTGTTTAATGAATTGTGGAGGTATAAGGATGATATTAATGTGTTTTTGGATGTTAATTATTGTTAATTGATGGATTAAAATGTTAGGTTTTGGCTGGGTTAAGTTTGGAATGTGTTTGATGTTGTTTTCGGTTATTGTGGAGTGAAATCGAGTAGAATTTGATGAGGATTTGTGTGAATTGATGTTGTTGGACTGTTGAATGCATTTTGATGCATTGGAACCTCTATTTTTGTGTGGTTAAGGCGGGGGAGGTTGATCCTCAAGCTTGAGGTAAGGTATCGGAAGCCGTGGAGGCTTGCATTCTCATTGGCGGGCAAAGCTTTGCGTTGTATGTGAGTGAGAACTTGTTTTACAGCTTTTCAAAGGTTTGAAAGTTGTGTTTGGGAGTTTAGATCAAGCTTGAAATGTTGGTCTAAGCTTTGAAGTAAGTAAAAGATTATTTCTCTCTCGATTTAGGTTTGGCAAATTGATTTTGATGTACTTGTTTTGATGATTGATTTCTCACTGTTATATGCATGATTTGAGCATGGTTTAATGCTGGAAAATGTTTGTAAAATGATGATGATGCACTTGGAAGCAATGCATGTTTTGGATAATGTTTTTGAACATTGGTTAATGCATGGTTGATTCATTGGATAAATGGTTTTGATTGATGCATATGAAAATAGTGAGTTAATGTTAATGAAATGAATTATATTGGCCAAGTAAAAGTGAAATAAATGTTATCGATATAGTTGGCATTACATAGGGTTTAAAGTGAACTATAATAAGTCGCCTCATGTGTGTCAAGGGGTTAAATGAACCATTTTTACCACCATGAGAACTACAACGGTTGAGGGGTTAATTGTGTCGTATTCTCCGGCTGGAGGATTGAGTATCACAATGGTCGAGGGGTTAAATGTGTCATGCTACCATTGTAGATATTACACATCATAACTGTTGAGGGGTTAAATGTGTCGTTTACTTCCGTTAAATGTATGTTAAGTGGTCGAAGGAACAACTTGGAAAATCTGTGTATCCGATGTTTTTTGATAGGAAAGATTCTATTTTTGGGTCGCTTGAAAGCCAATATATGTGAATTATTGTATCATGATGGGTAAATGTGTTTTGTATAATGAGATTTATACATATTTTTCTATTTAAGCTTGCATTAGGATTGCATGCATGTGAATGCTTAAATTGAGGTATATATGATGATGTATAATGTCATTTATACATGTTTGCTCTTTAATCTTTGCATTATGATGGAATGCATGGGAAGGCTTAAATTGAGGTATGCATATGGGATTATGCATGTAAATCTATGATACATGATTACATATGGTTTTAGACATGTTTTGAAATGATTAAGTGCATGGAAAGCAAGGCATGATGTTTAACATGACGTTTTGAAATGATGATGATTTCAATTGATGTTTAAAGCAATGATGTGTTAAAGTGATAGTTTAAAAGAATTTTGAAAATGGTTTGGAAAACCGATTTTGAAATGCATTGATGTGGCTTTGTTTTTTAGCGCTCCTCACTAAGCATTATGTGCTTACGCTTTCTTTTTCCATCAATGCAGATAAATAAGGTTTGGAGGCAGCAAGCAAGTAAAGGGAAAATCCAAGAGCTTTGAATAAATTTGAGTATGGTTTTGGAATTAGACATGTAGTAATAAAAGGCAATGTGGTCAATTGTTGTTTGGGAGGGTTGATTGCTAAACTCATTATTCGTGCAAGTTTTAACTATTGTTTTAGACTTGTATGTGGCTTTATATGTTTGATATTGCCTTGGATTCATGTTTTGGATGTTGAGTAGGAAGCATGCCTCTAGAGATTGTGGATGTTTGAGTTAGGTTGGTTTGAGCTACTTTAAAATGATGGTATGACTGAGTAAAGTATGCCTTTGATGATGTATGATGGTTGAGTAAGTGCTGGGTGTGTTTAGTGTGAGCCAAAGTGTCACATGTTGGACCTAGAGGTCATTACAGGCCTTCGCGTATTGGTACGAGTACTCAAGGATCGGTATGTTGGGTCTGAAACGGGTCTATTTTGAGGGAAAATGTAGAGGGGTACCAGTACGGTTAGTCGAGTATCAGTACACCCCTTGAGTTTAGTACGTCAGAATCGGTACACGGGTTTGATTATCGGTACGACCCCATTCATTTTAAAGCGTCGTAACAATATGCGAGGTACCGTATCGGTACGCATTATGGTCACTGGAATTTATGGTTTTGAAGGAAAAAGGGAGATCGGTACGGGAACTATGTTGTACCAGTATGGGATTGCTTTACACGCATTATTAGTACGGTGGCTAGTGTACATGTACAGATAGTGGTTAAGTCCATTGAGTCGTATCGATACGGGTTTGCCCGTATCGGTACGCATTACTGTTTGTTTGTGTATTTGCCTGTTGAAGTTTAAAAAATATATATATTGTACATAATTATAAAATGCATAAAATATATTATATCTTTTTATAATTTGAGAATTCTACACATTCTAAAATTATATATATTTGAATTTAAAAATCAAAATTTTATACAACTTCTAATATTTTTAAATTTTTTTAAAGATTTTTAGAGTTATAGTTAAAAAATTACAAAAAAAAGTATTAAATTTTTATTTTGAAAGTCAAATTAAATTAACATTTTTTGTTAACCTGTCATATCACCAATGTAACTAGAGTTTAGCGTTCGAATGATCATTTCATGATTTATCGAAACGTAAGTGACTATAATACAACTTCTGAAAAATGAGTGGCCAAAATAAAAGAAAATGAACCAAAAGTGACGTTTTATGTAGTGTCGCCATATTAAGTTTATGTTTAATATAGTTAATTATTGAAATTATGATTTTTAGAAATTTCTTAAATTTTTAGAATATTTTATATTCATATATTTAAACTATCTTGAAATAAAAATAAGATTATATAACAAAAAAATTAATGAATATACAATAGTGCAACAGACGTGTCTAAAAAACAGTTTAGATAGAATTTTCATTTTCTTCCTTAAAAGGCTCCCATACAAACATATTTACAAGATGAGGAGCGGAACAAAAAGAAAAGACAAAAGAAGTAATAATATTTCAAAAAAGGGAACAAATAGAATAGGTAAGCATCCAGGGTTCCTCCATTACAATAAAAAAGAAAAGGCCTTCATGGAAATGTTTATTAACCTAAACACTTGAAGCCAGGGCAGACTGAGAGAATGACCAGCAGAAGAATAACAGAAACAATGGCGAACACAATCAATTTCATCTTCATATTCTCATACCACATCTTTGTTTTAAGCTTTGTTCCTTGCTTCTTAAAATCTTGTGCCTGCAACCCCAAATATCAAGTCAAATGTGTGTTCGGCACGAGTATGTATTTAGAGAATCATTGAAATGAAGTGTCATATCTTGATACCCAAATTTAGATACGAGTCTAACACAGGTAGGTGTTGAGTATGAACACTTGAAGAAAAATGAAGTGTCAGAACAACAAAGGTTTATGCTGAGCTTTGATTGTGAGCGAACGCAATAGAGATCATTTCAATCGCCCATAAAGGACTAACCTGTGAGCGAAGGCTATCGGTTTTGTCCACCAGCACCTCAATCTTCTCACCACGGTCGAGGACCTGCAAAATGAAAAATGTTAGCAGCCAAAGAAAACATGCCATATGTAATACATATGCGTACTTTGGCATTTTATCTACTCCTAAATGAACAGATATAATAGGAGCGATTATACTGGGTCTCAAAAAAATAAGAGCCCAAAATAAATTAAGTTAAATGATTACATGGGAAAATAAAGGATTAGTTATGAACAAAATATTGTTGTACTTCATAGATTTTTGAATTATGTTATACTTATTTTTTATTCAAAAGTTAATCTATCATACACATAACAAGACAACAAATATTTAAATTTTTTTTTAACTTGACAGCCTAATTTTAATAAATTGTACGGGATTCCTAAATTTTTGAGCCGCCTCTGTCCACCATGGTAAGTCGTTAACTTAGAAAAGCTGGCTATGCATAATGCATCTTGTCATGTTTAACCCTCAACTACATATAGAACAGATACAGAATCAGCAGCAGGTATTACCTTCTCTATGTTTTCCATCATAACACCCTTGACTTCAGCAACTTGAGCCTTCACTTTGGCAAGTTTGCTGATCTCTTCAGGATTTTCAGAACAGTACTTTATATGCTCCTTCAATTTGGACCTATATCACGTATAAAGAGCTGAGCATGTCAACAAGAAGAAAAAGAATAAATCGGAGACGAAATTGAGGCATCGATACCGATATTCTTTATTCAGAGACTTGGGTTTAGCATTTGCAGCCTTCCCTCCACCATATCTCTTGGAGAAGTCCTCCTTAATTCTTTCCAGAAATGCAATTGGAATTTGCCTGCCGGCAGCTTCAGTAGCAACTACACAGTAGGCTGCAGCACCAAATTTATTTGACAAAATGAATACTTTGAAACAGAGATTAAAGAATCTAGGAGTTATGAAAACCAGAATTGAAACCAGTAAGATGGTGCGCTCAAAGCACTAGGACCCTTGTATTGTCCACACAAAAAAAAACATTCATCCATGCAAAGGGTGGATATATAAACAAATATATATCAAAGAAGATTTACATGTAATATATAATAAAATAGTCTTTCATTATCAAAAGTTGCAGAGCAAAATGCTTTGGTTATGAAGGACCCCAGACCTATAATTTAATATTCATTCTTACATTAATTAACAAATCTAATGATTGCAATTAATCTACCTTTGCTTCTTTTTGTTTATTGATTCAACCATAGATGTTTACAAATCAAATAGGGTGAGTATTTAATCAAATCAAGTGGAAAAAAATTAAATTAGTCGAGCGGTCATGTTTTATTGTCATAACTCAATTTGAATTTTTTTTCGAATCAAGCCAGTAAAATTAAATTTGAGTCGAATAAATTTATTCAAGTAAAATTGAAAAATAAATCAAATTAATATTTTGTTAATAATATTACAAAATAAGTTAGAACACATAAATTTAAGACTATATCTATTTCAAAAGTCTTTAAAAACAAGAGAAATAATACTTTAGATTCAATAATTTATTTGTTTAAGGACTCAAATTTATCAACAATTTTCGTCTTTTAAAAATTAACATTTCTTATCATTTTTAAAAGAAATTTTAAGAATTGTATACCTTTTAATTTGTTTTATAATTTTTAAAGATTTGAAGATTCTTTTTTATTTTTTATAATTTTTGTTTACATATTTTTAAAATTATCAGGAAACACAAAATTATTTATAAAAAAAAATAATTCAATTTATTTGAATCATAAAACTAACTCGATTTCAACTTAAAAAAATAAAATAAAAAACTCATATAATTATATTAGATTAACTAAAAAAATCAATTCCTTTTAAATTGAATTTTACTCACCACTATTTATCAAAAAAAAATTACTCACCACTATAAACGGGTATATATATATTCAAATAAAGTACACGAAAATCAAGGAACTCAATGTCAAATCCCATAAAATATAGAACCCGCAATCAGCCCAGGGTAACCAAAATCAAAATCATAATTCATAATGGAAAACTAAGCCCAAATTCCTTCTCTTCTACGTTTTCTGGCTAACCGAACAGAACAAATGGGAAACTCATAATGGAAACAACAAAACCAAGCAACACTATTTTCCAAATAAAAACTAAGCCCAGGGTAAACAAATGGCAACGCAATCAGCCGGTCCAGAAATGTCAAATCATAATAAAACAACAAAAAGGATGGCAGATCGGCAATAATATTGGAATCATTGTATAATTAAACCAAAAAAAATAAATCCGTAGAGCATTCCAATTTATTTATATTTATTTTGTCAACCATTAATAAAAAACGAAGATTCAGATTCCAAATCGTAACCAAAAATACTCTTACTGAATCCATTATCAACGAGGTAATTGAAGGTGTGGCCATCGCAATTATAAGTAAAGCGGTTGTTGTTGGCAGGGAGCTTCTGAAGACATTGAGAGGCGATGGTGTTGAAATTACCGGAGAACTCGGTGTACTCGACGAGGATCACCATGCCACGTGCGACAAAGGAGTAGATCAACGATTGTTGCGCCATCTCTCAAAACCCTAACCCTAGAAATTTCGCAACAAAAAATTCAATTTCCAGAAAGCGATTAAAAGGCCGAAAGATAGCAACGGAGGAACTCTGGAATCGGAAAATAAAATAGGAGAAATGCTGCATTTCTGCTAAATGGATTTATATTTATATTTATATTTATGCATTTTTTTTATTTAGATCCAGGAGAGGAGCTAGGCGATTAAAAGGGAGAAGCAATTCTTTTATAATTGGCTTGTTATACAAGTTCTGAATTTAGTAAGTTTTTTTCAAATCGACGCTTGGACTTGAAAATAGTTTCTAAATTCTACTTCAATTTTGAGAGGGAAAAAAAATCAAATTGATACACCATGATGATACGGTGTTTTATTTTTTATTTTTATTAAAATGCTGATCGGTTGTTTATTAAAAAATAAATCAGAAAATACAACTTAGACACCGTAAACAAGGTCAACCGGTTGAGAGAGAAGGAGAAATTAAAACAGAAAATATAGCAAAGGCATATGAAAACAATAGAGAAATAAAAGAGAGCAAAACCAGAAGCTTCCATGGAAGTTCGACGATCAGCATTCATCATTTGAGGTCGGAGCTCAAAGTAAAGAGCGAAGATAAGGAATTTGAACAAACAGACGGGATTTAAAGACGAGGCGTCGGAGCAAAATCTGAGCTTCTCCGAAGAACACAAACCAGAGCACTAATCTGGGGGAACCCACCAACGGTCACGATTCATAGCATCTTCAACCACCATTGGTGCCTCTTCGATCCAGTCCTTGCGTACGGGGAAAGAACGACCTTCTTTCGTGAGGGTGTGGGCCGCTTTATTCAATCGTCGATTCACAAAATTAAAGGAAAGGTAATCGAAATCCCTACCTATATGTTGTACATAACGAATTAGGGCACTAATACTCGACCTATCAGTTGCAGCTTTATTCAATTTGTTGATTATCACCTGAGCATCCCCTTCAACAATTACTCTTCTAAAGCAAGAGATACAGTTTGCAAGCATGCTCAGGCTTCCGTCATTTCCGGATCTGAAATATAATCATTCGGGGATGTATTCGCCACCATAATTAGACCTTCAGAATTCTGGATTAAGATACTCGAGATAGAGTTCATTGAAATTGCATCAAAACCAGCGTCAGAATTAGCTTTAACTAAATCATTGGTAAGAGGAAACCATGAAGTATCCCGATGTCGAGGTCTAGCCTTAGTAGATAAGAGACTAGCATCGAATTCAGAAATGAAGTTTTTAATATACCTTGCTAAATCAAAAGGGCTTTGATTGGAGTTCTCATGTAGCTTCTTGTTGCGATTTGTCCTAATGCCCAAAATGATACCATGAGTACCCTGCAGCTCTCAGTTTATATGTCTTCAAACATATTAGCCAACCACTATATCCATTGATGTTCAACTGGAATGGCTGATAATACAAAATGGAGTGTGGAATGTGGATAGGACCTGTTGAAAAAAGGAGCATTCAAGTTCCAAATGGTGGACAGTTTCAAGGGAACCATCACATAACTTGCAATTAAGAGGAACATGCAGTCTCCGATTGTAAAGGTTACTGGGAGTGGGGAGGAAATTCTTACAAAAGCGCCAAAAGGAGATTTTAACCTTGGAGGGTAGAGCCATAGTCCAGAGAGTCTTAAAGAAATTAGAGGTTGCTTGCTGAAAGTTGGAAAGAGTTCCAGTAGGGTATATATCCTCCCCAAGCAAGGTACGGTAACCACTCTTAATAGTTTATTGTCCAGAACGATCATATCTCCAAGTTAACATGCCATCTTGATCATAATGTGGAAGTGACACGCAGAGAATATTCATGGCTTGGTCTAGAGGAAAGATGGACAGTACACAATCAATATCCCAGCTATTCTTCTGCGAATCAATTAAATACGAGACTTTGCAGGAGCTTGAATTTATATGATCCACACTAACTCAACCATTGGCAGATTTAGTTACCCAGGCATCATTCCAAATGTTTATGGAGGCACCAATACCATTTCCAGTAATCCAACCAACTCATTGCTGTAGAAGGCCCCAAGAACAACAGATGCTCTTCCAAGTGTAAGATGGCTATGATCTTAACTCAGCCTCTATAAATGTTTTTCTAGGATAGTATCGGCCTTTTTGTAACACTCTCAACCCGAATGTCATATTTGGGCCTCAAGCCCAAACCTCTAACCATAAAATTTTGACCTAATTTAGCCCAAAACATAATTCATTGTTCATAAAATCCATTGATTCAAATATTCCAAACATTGATTAAGTATTAAAACGTTACATAGGAGCTACATTTGAAAATACAATTATAAAAGCATTTGACTCACGATTTAAAATTCAAAATATGAGTTGCAATACAAAATATAGGGTTCTATGAATACATAGCCCAAATAAATATAAGCATTGTACTCGGAACAAGTCGATGCTGAAGTTCTACTCTGATGGTGCTCCAATAATGCACGCTAACCTGCTAACTTGGGAACGGAAACAACAATTCTGAACCCTGAGCTAATGAAGTTTAGTGGATACGCTTTCACTTAACCATGCTTCATCCAAATCATAAATATGAGCATGTAGCTAAAGATGACAACATGCCAGTACAATAACATAGGGCACTACCTCTAGCCGCCTAAACACATAGCAAACAACAAAATATGCATTAATCTTACAAATATGCATCATACCAACAAACCTGGAGTGAGGCCCGGTGTCATAAAACCTTGAGAATGTACACTCATACTCGGAATCTCTCATTGAGTATCATCGGATGAGGCATCTGGCATCTCATCTCATGGTGTTGTAACACGCTCTCTGGGTATCCAGATTTCAACATTCAAAGGTGACTCTACCACACACGTGCCCTTACTTGGCACACAACATTACTCAATCTACCAAGGATCCCTATTATTGCTATTACAACAAGTCACCCAAAGTTTACCAAGTTATTACACATTATGCTCATATACAAAGGTTAAATCTCGTTTTCTCAGTTTACCATTTATTTTATCACATTAGAAGTTCATTGGGTCATAATCTTCGAATTATTAGCCCTTCGATCTCAAAATGTATTTTTCGGGCAGATTAACTAGTGATTACCGGTACTAATCCTCGGTAAGTACTGGTACTCACAACGTACCGATACAAAAATAGTTCAATGAAATTTTATTCAGCCTTCGTGTACCAGTACGAGTCAACTCGTACCAATACTCTCTTGAATGGCGTACCAGTACGGGTTGAACACTGTATCGATACTCATCTAATAGTTCATCATCTATGAGCAGTGTTTTTAAACCCAGAACACTAGGGTACTGGTACTGCCTCCCTGAGTACTGATACTGAAGCCTAGAAATAACTTTTTAGGATCGAGAAATCATTTCTCAAGCCTCCAAAACATAACCCTTAACCCCTTAAATCGATTCTACATCTTATGGAAGTTATTAGGGTGGTTTACTACCATTTTTACAAGTTATTAACATCAAATCTGGATTATGCCATTGAAGGGGATCTCTAACCTCTAACACCCAAAATCAACCATGAACATCAAATTTAAGAACACAAAGCATCATCCTTAGGATGTGCATGAAACATAGAAGTTAGTAGTGTACTAACCTTCTTCCAAAGCTGGAAATGCATCCCCCTAGCTTCAACTTCAAGCGTTCTTTTTTCCTTGCTCTTTGGAAAGTCCTCCAAACTCTTTCACTACACAAGGAGTTGTAAATTCATATTAAAACCTTGCAGGAGATAAGAAACCAACTAAAACTTACTCTTGGGGGCTGGAAAACGATATTAAAACCACCATTGTAACATTCAAAAATTGGGCCTAGATGTTGATCGAATCAAATAGACGGTTCATAGGCACCGAGTTAGGCAATTTGAGTTAATTTCGGGAATTAAATCATATAAAATGGTTTTTGGATAAAATAAAATATGGAAAAATTTTATAAAATACTTAACTAATATTTTAAGTATTTTGGTAAATCCAATTTGAAGTAATTGAATTTGATTTTGGAACATTTTGGTCTAGTGACTAAAATGAAAAGTTTACAAAACTGTTTTTGGTGACTAAATTGTAAAAGGGTCAAAACTTAGAATCTTTAAGGAGCTATTTGAAAAGTCTTTTTTATCAGATTTCTCTCTTAATTTAGGCTATTTTAAAGTGTTTTTAATTGGTTTATTAATAAAATAGGATTTAATTAAAGGATTTTAATTTTGCAAAATCACTTTCTCACGTAACTACTTTGCATCCAACTTTTCTCTCAACTTTTCCCAGCAGCCAAACTAAATTTTCCACACCAAAATTCTCAGGAATCAATTCCTATTTATTTACTTTTTGTTTCCCAATTGTTTTCTTCAATTCTTATTGCTAAACATATTTGGATTTCAACATATTGCCAATTATGGGAGATCAACAGTTAGATGTGATTTTCGTTTCTCTCATCTAATTAAGGGTTCTTTATTGAAATTCCCAAGTTCTTGATCATTTGTTATTGATTTATGTTATGGAATTATGTTTTAATTAAAAATAAGTTTTGTGTGGAAATTGAGTAAAATGGATTTGGATCTGTTTTCTAGTGATTCTAATTGGTTTAGATCTCTTATAAGATGTCTTTTGATGTTAAAAGGAAAGGTTAATAAAAGAAATCTCAAAACTATGGAATTGCTAATTTTCTAGGTTGTTCATAGTTGGTTTTTGATGTGATCTTGGTGTTGTGGTGTTGCTGGAGGTATAGGGACAAGTTTAGAATATTTTTGGATGTTAATTGATGTTGCTAAGATGTTGAAATCAATAAGTTGTGGCTGGGCTTTGTTTAGATGAAGTTTGGTGTTGATTTCTATTAATTTGGATATGCGTTTGGTGGTTTAGAGGTAGGAGAAGTTGAGATTGTTCTTTGGTGGGGATTTGTGATGCATGGAAGTGCATTAATTCTCTGTTTTTGTTTGGGTAAAGCAGGGGAATCGAATCTTTTAGCTTTTGGAGATATCACAGAAGCTTCGAAGGCTTGAACGCGTATAAGAAAGTGGGCGATTGGTTGTAGGTGAGTGGAATCGTGTTTTACTGCCTTAAAAAGGTTTAAACGAAGTTGTGGGAGTTTAGATTAAGTTTGAAACACTTATCTAAGCTCGGAAGTAAGTATCGGTTGAGCTTTCTCTCATTTTTTGTTTTACAAAATACAATCTCATGCACATATTTATAGATTTGATTACTTACTGTTATATGTATGTTTTGAAATCAAAAGATGTTGCAAATGATTATTCATGTTGAGCTTTGTGTAAAGCAAATGAATTGTGAAAGCATGTTGAGGATGCTAGAATACATGGTTTAATGTAGTGGAAAATGGTTTGAATTGATACATATGTAAAATAGTAAGCTAATGTGGTTTTAATGAGTATATTAGCAAGTGGCTGTGGTAAAATGTTATCGGATATAGTTGGCATGCCATAGGGTTTAAAGTGCACTATAAAAAGTCGCCTCATGTGTGTCGAAGGGTTGAAAGTGTGCCATTTTCTCCACCATGGGAACTGTAGTGGTCGAGGGGTTAAATGTGTCGTATTCTCCCGCTGGAGGATTGAGAATCACAGTAGTTGAGGGGTTATTTGTGCCGTTTGTTCCCATTGTTGATTGTTTACATCGTAACCGTTGAGGGATAAAATGTGTCGTGTACTCCGGTTAGATGTATGTTAAATGGTTGTAGGAACCACTTCTGTAAATCCTTGTATTCGATGTGTTTTGTAAAGAGTTGGGATCTTGTTTTGAGTCACTTGAAAGTCAATATACTAAATGTTGTATCATGAGAAATGGATTATGTTTGTATAATGTGGTTTATACATGTGAGACTCTTTAAGCTTGCATATAGAGACTTCGACAATTGAAGCTTAAATTGAGGTAGAGATGAAATCCATGATACGTGTGTTGTAAATGATTTTAAATGCACATATGTAAGAGATTGTTGAAGTATAAGATGATTTTTTCCATGAACAAGTAGATTTGGCTTGAACTAAAATGGTTTTAAATTGCATTGATGAGTGTTTTAGCGAATCTCTCACTAAGCTTATAGCTTATGCCCTCTTTTCTCATCAATGCAGAGAAATAGGCCACTCGGACAGAAAACATGCAAGGAGGGATCCAAGAGTTTTGGCTTTTCAAAGTATGGTTTTATATGAACTAATTAGTAATAAAAGGCAATGTGACCAAGATATGTTTGGGAGGTTTATTTTGAAGACTCCCTGTTTGTATAAGTTTGATATGATATTTTGGATTTGTATGTAGCTTAACCTTTGGTTTTGAGGGGTTGGGATCATTATGCATGCTTGGGTAGAAATCATGGTTTTAGGGATGTGTCTTGAGTATGCCATGTTTTTAATGGCCCTCTACCATGCTGCCATGCTTGAGAAATTGATGTTTGTGAAGTTGTAAGATGTTTAGGGAACGTTAGATTGGGCCAAAGTGTTATATGTTGGACCAAGGGGTCATTATAGGTCAGTTCGTACCAGTACGAGTCTTTAGGGATCGGTACGCATGGAACTATCTCGGCTCAATCCAGGCAAAAATGTCTAAGCGTATCGATACGCCTAGTAACCGTATCGGTGCGCATAGCTAGAAAACAAGCCTAGTTTTAGTACACGGGTTACCGTATCGATACAGTCTTTTGCCAATAGAATCTTAACTTTTTAAAGTTACCTACTTGTACCGATAAGCCCGAGGACTGTATCGGTACGCCTTTGTATTTTAGCCCGTATCAAAACGGAGTGTACCTGTACCGGGAAGCAGGTAGTTAATTTAGTTAAGATGTTTTCTGAAGTTTTCTTTTTTTTTTTGCAATTTAGTCCATGTTTCTAGTTTAAGCAATTAAATGAGTTTGGATGGTTAATTTAAGTTGTAATTTAACCTGAATGCATGAAATATGACTAATTAAGGATTGGTAACTTCATATGCACGTAAGTCCTCATAATTATCTAAAATTATGTTTTAGTCCCTATGTTGTGTAATCGAACAATTAGATGTCAATTCGATGCCTGATTGAGTTGTAGTCTTCACCATAACCAGTATGATCACCCTAGGATGTATTGATGCATTTAGATAAGAAAAAATAAAAAAATGACTGTTTGAATGTAAATATTCTGGGTTTGTCTCGGCAAACCCTAATGTAGCTCGCTCGATTCAGTCCTGCGATTAGATAGGGTCAAGGGGTTACATTTGTTGGTATCAGAGCCAGGTTATGATTGTTGGGAGGTGGGTTATGGTTTTATGATTGATTGTTGATGAGTGTTTCTGCTGTTTGCTATGCATGGTGTTTGAAATTGTGAGATTGTGTTCGATATGTGAATGTTTGGAGCATTTAGCTTAGGGACACATTGTCTTATTACTACTAGAGTTAAATGATTTTGTTTTTAAACAAGAGTGACTTGGATTCTTGCTGAAAACTGGCCTAATTGTTTTATTTTATTGCATTATCATGTTTTAGACTCATATTTTGCGAATGATACCGAGACGTGAGACGAAAGCTCATTTGGGCAGTATAGTGGATAGGCATAAGGATGAGTTGTCTCCCCCACCACTGAATCCCCCTCTGGTTTTTGTGCCTCAGGCACCACAAGGCTTGTCTTTGGTGATATGGCACCATTAGTCCAAGCGATGAATGGAGCTTTCCAAGCGACCATAAATAAGGTGCAAGTACCTACACCAGCACCTGTAGCTGTGAATACTGGCTACCCTTGGAGCGTTTGTGTAGCTTGGGTGGCACAGAGTTTAGAGGTTTCACTCCTAAAGTGGCCGATGAGTGGTTTACTAGTACCGAGAGGATCATTGGTCAGATGGAGTGTTCTGATGCTCACAAGTTGGGTTGTATTGTGTCGTTGCTCTAGGGAGATGCTTACAGTTGGTGGATAATTGTTGTTGCGGCCGTGGCACTTATTGATGTAACATGGGAATTCTTTTGCGCTACCTTCTACAAGAAGTATATGAGAGCCCAATACCGAGATAAGAAGAAGAGGGAGTTTATGGCTGATAAGTGTTCAAAAGTACTATTTTTCTTACCCTTTTTACTCATATTATTGTTAGACTCAGGCTCATATTAGTTGCATAATTAGCCATTCATGCATTAATCCATGATTCCTTCCATCGTTGAGCTTGATTACATAACTTGGTAGTTTTTGTGGGAAAAGATGTTGCTTTGGTGTGTTTTGTGTGTATGTGTAGGATCACTTGCCAAAGCAATGCTAGAGCTAGTTGCCAGGGCAATGCATGAAGGAGATGCCGAGCTAGTTGCCAGGGCAATGCATGAAGGAGACGCCGAGCCAGTTGCCAGGGCAATTGTCGACAAAGAATAAGGTGATACGGTAGTTGAAATTGAAGACTAGACAAGCCCAAGATGACGTGGAGCAAAGCTAAATCATAAAGGAATTTGATTTCCATGAAAAGATTAAAGAAGAATTAAATTCCAAGAAGATAAGAGAAGTTCTAGAAGGAATATAATTATAATAAAGAATTATATTCTTTAAAGATAATTTAATTCCAACTTAACTTCCTCCTCAAAGAAGAACTTTGACCTAGCCCTATAAATTAGAGAGGAATTTCGACAACTCCAAGAGAGCAAGAAGAGAGAATTTTCGACAAGCATCTAGGGCAAGGAAATTTCGACAAGCTTCATCCTTCTTCTTTTTCTTTCTTGTTCAATTAGGTTCATGCTAGGAATTCTTTATCTTGTGTTTCTTTGGAACCTAGCCATGAACTAAATCTATTTGGCTAAGGTTATTGTGTCTTGTGGTTGTGAGAAACTATTGGATTTGTTTAGGTAATAAGAGTTTGCACTTTTCTATTCAAGGTTTATTCATTCTTGGTTCTTATTCTTGTTTGCGAGTGAATTGGGAGAGGATCTCGTAACTTTATCTATTTATCTAATATCGGGAGAGTTAGATTCAAGAAACGAACGAATACGATCTTTATTCAATCTATTGATGGTGAAGATTAACCCGACTTAGGAATAAGTTAAGGATTTCAACGACTAAGAAGAGCGCAAGATGGGTTGTTGTTCACCCTTGATTCACGCGGGGATGTATTATCAAGGCATGGACAAGTAGCTAGAGTCTCAACTTAGGGATAAGATGAAACCATTGAAGAACGCTCTACCGAACCTTGAAGGTTGCTGCCCAGACGCCCAAGTAGTTGCCCAACTAGTCGCCCAGGCAACCATCGATTAGTTGCCAAGGCAACCCCGTTGTGCAAGTTGCCACGACAACTGAGTTGCCCTTGCACTCTTTTACCAAGACGATCCAATCAGCTATCACACCTCAACTCACGATAACCTGGCCTATCTCTCTCATTTGATCTCATCTATTCTTTTACTTTATTGCTTTCTAGTTTAGTTATTAGTTTAAACTCCTATAATCTTCTATTTGTGTTTTTGCTTTTTATAGTGTAAGAGATTAGATTATTAAGTGGCACCAATCCCTGTGGAGATGATATCTTTTATACTATAACTTGCGACGTGTACACTTGCACAATTGCGGAGCACTTATTACGCGTATCATGTTTTTGGCGCCGTTGCTGGGGACTGGCAATAGCGACTTTGTTTTTATTTTCTTGCATTTTTTATTTTTCTTGTTTAAAATTCAAAGGGCTAACAAAATTTGGTTTTGCATTGGTATATGACCAGGGCGAGATCGATTACACCAGAATATCCCTTTGATCCAGAAATCGAACGAACCTTACAAAGACTTAGACGAAGGTTAAGAGTAGCAATGGCTAATCAAGACGACAATATTAATCAAGATGTTCCAACAGGAGGATGAGTGATTCTTGCACGAAATAGAACTATTCGAGACTTCTTGAAAAAGATCTTGATGGACTTAATCCAGGAGTTGTCGCACCTGAAATTGAAGCCGACCACTTTGAGTTGAAACTGGTGATGTTTAATATGATCAACACAATTGGTCAATTTGGCGGCTCAACAACTGAAGATGCACGACAACATCTTAAATCTTTCCTCGAGATTTGCAACTCGTTCAAAATACACGAAGTCACCCCCGATGTTTTAAGATTAAGATTATTCCCCTATTCACTGAGGGATAGGGCGAAAGCATGGTTGAATAGCATTCATGCCGGATCAATAGGATCTTGGACCGATCTTTGTCGTGATTTCCTTGCTCGGTTTAATCCCACAAATTTGACTGATAAGCTTCGTAATGACATTACTTCTTTTCGGCAAGCAGATGATGAATCCATGTACGAGGCTTGGGAGCGATATAGAGAACTTTTACACAAATGCCCCCTACATGGATTCCAGTGTGGACACAAGTAACAATGTTTTACAACGTCGTGAATACACCAACAAGGATGATGCTAGATGCCTCGACAAATGGCATACTCCTAGATAAGTCACCGGAGGAAGCAATGCAAATTCTAAACAGGCTTGCCAAGAATGATTATCAATTCCCCTCTACTAGACGATGAGGAGTTAGACACCAAGCCACAATACATGAACTAGGATCATCAAACTCAATTTTGGCACATTGGCCACTTTAACCAAGATGGTCCAGAACATGCAAAAACCAAACAACACACATGAGGTCAAGGTAATAGATTATTTTTGTGAGTTATGTGGTGGTAACCATGATTCTTCTGAATGTATGCAGAATCCGGAATCCAGCCTCTATGTGGGGAATTACAACCGGAACAACAATGTGATGTCCAATACATACAATCCAGCTTGGAAGAAGCACCCGAATTTTTCATGGAGTAATTGTTGCGCGTAATAAGTGCTACGCAATTGTGCAAGTATACACGTTGCAAGTTATAGTATAAAATATATCGTCTCCACAGGGATTGGTGCCACTTCAAGAATCTAGTCTCTTGCAATGTAAAAAGTAAAAGAAAACACAAGTAGAAGATTATAGGAGTTTTAACTAATAACTAATCTAGAAAGCAAATAAGTAAAAGGCGATGTAATTAAATGAGCGAGATAGGCCAAGTTATCATGAGTTGAAGTGTGGTAGCCGATTGGATCGTCTTGGTAAAAGAGTGCACGGGCAACTTGCACAACGGGGTTGCCTTGCCAACTAGTCAATGGTTGCCTGGGCGACTAGTTGGGCAACTACTTGGGCGTCTGGGCAGCAACCTTCAAGGTTCGGCAGAGCGTTCTTCAATGGTTTTTTCTTATCCCTAAGTTGAAACTCTAGCTACTTGTGCATGCCTTGATAATACATCCCTGCGTGAATCAAGGGTGAACAACAACCAATCTTGCGCTCCTCTTAGCCGTTGAAATCCTTAACTTATTCCTAAGCCGGATTAATCTTCACCATCAATAGATTGAATAAAGATCATATTCATTCGTTTCTTGAATCTAACTCTCCCGATATTAGATAAATAGATGAAGTTACGAGATCCTCTCCCAATTCACTCGCAAACAAGAATAAAAACCAAGAATGAATAAACCTTGAATAGAAAAGTGCAAACTCTTATTACCTAAACAAAATCCAATAGTTTCTCACAACCACAAGACACAATAACCTTAGCCAAATAGATTTAGTCCATGGCTAGGTTCCAAAGAAACACAAGATAAAGAATCCCTAGCATGAACCTAATTGAACAAGAAAGAAAAAGAAGAAGGATGAAGCTTGTTGAAATTTCCTTGCCCTAGATGCTTGTCGAAAATTCTCTCTTCTTGCTCTCTTGGAGTTGTCGAAATTCCTCTCTAATTTATAGGGCTAGGTCAAAGTCCTTCTTTGAGGAGGAAGTTAAGTTGGAATTAAATTATCTTTAAAGAATATAATTCTTTATTATAATTATATTCCTTCTAGAACTTCTCTTATCTTCTTGGAATTTAATTCTTCTTTAATCTTTTCATGGAAATCAAATTCCTTTATGATTTAGCTTTGCTCCACGTCATCTTGGGCTTGTCTAGTCTTCAATTTCAACTACCATATCACCTTATTCTTTGTCGACAATTGCCCTGGCAACTGGCTCGGCGTCTCTTTCATGCATTGCCCTGGCAACTAGTTCGGCATCTCTTTCATGCATTGCCCTGGCAACTAGCTCTAGCCTTGCTTTGGCAAGTGATCCTGCATATACACACAAAACACACCAAAGCGACATCTTTTCCCACAAAAACTACCAAGTTATGTAATCAAGCTCAACGATGGAAGGAAACATGGATTAATGCATGAATGGCTAATTATACAACTAATTTGATCCTAAGTCTAACAATAATATGAGTAAAAAGGGTAAGAAAAATAGTACTTTTGAACACTTATCACACCCCCAAACTCGAACTATTGCTTGTCCTCAATCAATGCAAACTAATAATTACCTGCCAAAACTTCAATTTTCACAAACTTAGCTTTGAACTTGATTTCAATTCTCAGAACTGGGGCACAAAGTGTGATTGGCTTTTCATTTTTCGGAAAACTTAGGAGTTACTCGGAATGAAACTATAATGCTTGTGAGTGTGTGCGGAGTTGTGTGCAAGTTGATTTTTCGGATTCTATGCAAACAAGAGGTTTTCAAATTACTTCATTTGGTTCTTTTTAACATGTTTTAACTAGAGCCAGTTTTGGGCACCTCTAGTGTTTTGTTTTTAGTTTTCGTAAGTTAATTTATTTGACTAGAGCCATTTTCGGGCACCTCTAGCGATCAAATTTTTAGCACATGCTAGAGCCAATTTCGGCACCTCTAGCAATCAATTTTTTAGCACATGCTAGAGCCAATTTCGGGCACCTCTAGCATTCATCCAATTTTTATTCTAATCCCCAAATTTCTTTAATTATCAACCTAAGTTCACTAGAATTCCTTAAATCAATCAAACCACAACAGTGTTTCATCAAATTTAGCATCATAGTAAAATTCTAGGTTTTTCCATGGTTATCCTAGAATAAAAATTCTATCAATTAAGTGCATTGGCAAAGTCATCATCGGATATTCATCAAATCTAAGCAATTCTTGTTCCAACTAAAGGCATGGCAAGCAATTTATGTACCCTAAATGTAATACTTAAGATGAATGTAACTAAACATGGTAACTACTAATAACAATCCCCCCCAAACTCGAGTGAGGCATTGTCCTCAATGTATGTATTAAATAAAAAAATGAAAAATAAAATGCAAACGAGGACTTACTCCGAGAGTTCATCATCGTGGATGATTAGTTTCTTTTTGGTCAGTGTCTTGATTCTTTTGCTTGATCGCAATGGTTGTTTTCTTGTTGCCGGCGGTGGAATCGATCCTCGTACGGGGTTGTCCTCATCGTCCTCTTCATCAATTTCATTGGCTTTTCGCTTGGAGGATTCAATTGGTGCGGTCTTTGTTGGTGCAATGGAGGACTCGTCCGAATCTGAAAAATCAGACAATGATTCCGTAGGAGTTGATTCGGGCATAGGTACTTTACCTTTGGCTTTTGCAGTGGTTGCCGGGACGTCTTTAGCTTTGGTTGCCGTGGCATCTTCAGGGTTGGTTGCCGTGGCATCTACTTGTGCAGGCACGATGTAGGTAGCTGCGTCATCATCTGTTGCTATGGCGACTGCTTCATTGGTTGCCGGGGCAAGGATCTCGGCAGGAAAGATTGGGAATGGCACGCGATTGTCCGGGTACTTTTCTAGGATGACTTGGGTGATGGAATTGTTGTGCTCATTCATGTACCGCATGAACATTATTTGCCGGTCTTCAATTTGCCTTAGGTGGCTCACCAATGGTTGCAAGAGTGCTTCAAAGTGTCCCAGGGTTGATGGCCGAGTTGCCCGGGCGTTAGGTGCTTGGGCATTAGGGATTGCCGGGGCTGCAGGAGTTGCCGCGGTAATTAGAGGCCTTGAAGATTTTCTCGGTGCCTCTCCCATTAGCTTTCGAATTTGTGCTTGATTCCAACCGGACTTTGGTAGGGCCTTTTCATCGGTGGACTCACTTGGGACATGCATCTCCTTGCAAAGATTAGAAATTAAGCAAGGGAAGAAAAGAGAACCCTTATATTTTGAGCTACATACAAAAATCTCATCACAAATAATTTTTCCAATGTTAATGATGCGATTATGCAAAATAGAATGTATGAGCAAAAGACGTGGTATATCAACGGTAGTATTGTGTGTGGTGGGCATTAAAGAAGTTTTAGCAAACTTATTCCATAGTTTTGCCTCGGGTTTAAGCTGAAGGTGATTTACCGTGCCCTTGTATTTACCGTTGTTCCAATGAGTTCCCGGTTGAGTGATTTCTTGAAGTACCTTGTCGAGTTGCTTGGGCGTGATTTGATCAACGAAGGCTTGATGCTCGTCCTTCTCAATGTAAAGCCCGTAAAAGGTGTTGACATTTTTGGGGCTTATGAGTATGGCCTTGTCACGAACAAAAACATAAGGATTATCCGGTTTAGGTGAGTGAGCATAGAATTCTCTTACCCATGAGATGTTGCCCAGTTCCGATTGATGGCAAAAGATTTTCCACTTTTGATGTACAGTCCTCTCGAAGATGAATGGTTCAAGGCTGAAATCTTGATGAGAGTTGGAGTACTCAAAGCCTTGTTCTTCATAAATCTTTCGGCTTTCAAACTTGGAGTGAAATCTTTCTTGAACCACCGGTGTAGCAAACTTCTTGTATGTTGGTTCTTTGGAGGAACTTGGATGAACCAAAAATTTAATTTTGGATGCCATGGATGATCTTGGTGTGAGTTTTGTAAAAACAAATAAAAGAAAAGAAAATAAAAGGAACTAAAGAGTTACAAGATAAAAACTAGGAATAGGTTAAGGGTGATGGGTTTTATAGAAAAGATAGGTGGTAAATATGGTGGGTGGGATTAGGGGAGGATGAAAAAAGGGTTTTGGTTTAGGGGGAGGGTGACGGCAAGGGGGGTTTAATTAGGCTAAGTTGGAGGCTTTATATAAGCCTTAGATTCAGCCTATTAATTTCCTTGTTGAAGATGTTTTCCTTCTTGGATCAAAATTCCTCTTTATCTTGAACTCTTTTCCTACAATTCAAAGACAAATCAAATAAGGATTAAAATTAAAGATAGACTAATAAAAGAAAATAAATAAAGATGTGTAAAGGGATTCTTAAACTTAAAAAGATAAAAAAAGAAAATAAATCTATCCTAAAAATATAATAATAATCAGAAATAATAAAAATTAAATAAAAATTAAATAGTTCAAAAAAATAAAAAATAAAAAATAAAATATCGAAAGGAGAGCATGCTCATGCATCTCCTAAGGTGACCACTTCTTTTTTACGTTCCACATGGGCACCATTGTAGTGTTTCAATCTTTGTCCATTAACTTTGAATTCATGTTTGTCAGTGATGGACTTGATTATCAAGACACCATGGGAGAATGGTTTGACAACTTCGAATGGTACCAACCATCTTGATTTTAGCTTTCCCGGGAAAAGTTTTAGCCGAGAATTGAATAAGAGAACTAGTTGCCCTGGCATGAATTGCCGCGACAATAGTTTTTTGTCATGCCATTGCTTTGTTTTCTCCTTGTAGATTCGTGCATTGTTATAGGCGAGTGCACAGAATTCTTCTATCTCATTGAGGTCCAACAAACGCTTTTGTCCGACACTTTCCCAATCCATATTCACGGTCTTGATTGCCCAGTATGCCTTGTGTTCGATTTCCACCGGTAGATGGCATGTTTTGCCATAGAGGGATTTACAACTTTCTCGAATATACCCTTCAATTCCTAGAGGGATTTACAACTTTCTCGAATATACCCTTCAATTCCCGGTTGGAAATTTTTGCTTGCACGTTGGTTTGTGGGTGATATGCCGTGGCGATCTTGTGTGATACGACGAAGCGTTGCAACATCTTGGCAATAAGTCTGTTGCCAAAATGCTTGCCTTTGTCACTGATAATTGCTCTTGGCATCCCAAACCGTGTGAATATGTTTTCTGCAAGAATCGTTGCACGGTCTTGGAATCGTTGTTGGGAACTGCAACTGCCTCAACCCATTTAGACACGTAGTCGACGGCAAGTAGAATGTAGAGGTTGCCGAATGAAGATGGGAAAGGTCCCATAAAATCGATCCCCCATACATCGAACAATTCCACCTCGATGATGTTCTGGAGTGGCATCTCATGTCGTCTAGAGATATTGCCCGTCCTCTGGCAACGATCACATTGCTTGTAAAAGTCTTGGGCATCTTTGTACAATGTTGGCCAATACAAATAGAATTGCAAAACTTTGGCCGCGGTACGAGTTCCTCCAAAATGTCCTCCATAGGATGAAGAATGGCATTGCAGAGTACATTATGTTGCTCTTCTTCAGGGACACATCGACGTATAACCTGATCTGCACATTGTTTAAACAAAAGAGGCTCGTCCCAAAAGTAATGCTTAGCATCATGGCGGAACCGCTTCTTCCCTTGGTGAGTAAGGTCATAAGGTAAAATACCACAAACAAGGAAATTAACTAAATCCACGTACCAGGGTATTGTCGAGGCATGTGCTGCCTCGCGACTGCTCCCAAAATTGTCGAGCCGTGCGCGTCAAGGGCTGTTGCGGCATCGAGAGTTGCAGAGGCGTGCGCGTCCATGGTTGCCGAGGCGTCGAGGGTTTCCGAGGCATACGCGTCCATGGTTGCCGAGGCAACTAAAAGTTGTTCATCCGGGAATGCATCGCATATCTCTAGATCCGCGTCCTCCTCCCTATTGCGTTCTAAACGTGATAAGTGATCGGCCACTTGATTTTCTGTTCCTTTCCTGTCCTTAATTTCAATATCAAATTCTTGTAAAAGTAATATCCAACGAATCAAACGATGTTTGGCATCATTTTTAGCAAATAGATATTTGATTACTGAATGGTCCGTATGAACAATTACCTTTGTACCAATCAAATAGGATCGGAACTTGTCAAATGCGAAAACTACAGCTAGTAACTCTTTCTCCGTTGTTGTGTAATTCACTTGAGCACTATTAAGAGTTTTACTAGCATAGTATATCACATGGAAGACCTTACCTGTGTGTTGGCCTAGGACTGCTCCTACCGCGAAATCACTTGCATCACACATGAGCTCAAAAGGTAGCGTCCAATCTGGTGGAACGACAATGGGTGCCGAGGCAAGCTTTTCCTTTAGGGTTTCGAATGCTTGGGGTGCAAGAATCATCAAAATCGAAGAATTTATCCTGTTCAAGCAAATTTCACAAGGGTTTAGTGATTTTAGAAAAAATATGAATGAACCTCCTGTAAAAACCTACATGTCCAAGAAAGCTTCGAATTCCTTTAACCGAACTTGGTGGGGGTAATCTCTCGATCACGTCCACCTTGGCTTTGTCTACTTCAATTCCCTTGGATGAAATCTTGTGGCCGAGCACTATTCCTTCATCTACCATAAAATGGCACTTCTCCCAATTGAGGACTAAATCAGTTTCTTCACATCTTGCCAACACCCTCTCTAAATTGCCGAGACAGCTGTCGAAGTCATTACCAAAAATAGAAAAATCATCCATGAAGATCTCAAGGAAGTCTTCGACCATGTCTGAAAAGAGTGCCACCATGCATCTTTGGAAGGTTGCTGGGGTGTTACACAATCCGAACGGCATCCTTCGGAAAGCATAAGTACCGTGTGGGCATGTGAAGGTTGTCTTATTTTGATCTTCTGGTGCTATGGCAATTTGATTGTAACCTGAATAACCATCAAGAAAACAATAAAAGGGTTTACCTGCAAGATGGTCAAGCATTTGATCAATAAAGGGTAATGGGAAGTGATCTTTCCTAGTGGCTTTGTTTAGCTTTCGATAATCCATACAAATCCTCCAACCGATCACAGTCTTGGTTGGAATGAGTTCATTGTTTTCATTACTTACCACCGTTATACCTCCCTTTTTCGGTACACATTGTACCGGACTTACCCATGTACTATCAAAGATAGGGTATATAATGCTGGCGTTAAGCCACTTGATGATTTCTTCCATTACAACCCCTTTCATGGCGTGATTCAGTCTCCTCTGAGCCTCAATTGAAGGTTTGTGATCATCTTCCAACAAAATCTTGTGCATCCACACTGTCGGGCTAATTCCCTTCAAGTCGGCAATTGTCCACCCTATTGCCTTTTTGTGTAGCTTCAACATTTTGATCAGCTTCTTTTCCTGCTCAGGTTGTAACTTAGAAGAAATAATTACAGGCAATGTATTATCGGTTCCTAAGTATGCATATTTCAGTTGCTCTGGCAATTGTTTCAACTCAAGAATCGGTGGTTGTTCAATAGAGGGTTTTTCGAGCTTACCTTCCTTACCTAAGTAATCCAGTGGTTCAAAGTATGTACCTGGTCGATTGACTAGCCAATTTGTCTCTTCTTGTTGTTCCTCATCGACCGGTTCTTCATACTCCTCAGGTTCCTCTTGATCGGCAATGTAGTTGCCGAGGCAACTAAATTCCTCGTCGAAGTTAAACTCTGCAGTGGCATGAAGAAGTTGGCATTCTTTTGGATCATCGGCACGCCTTAGTGTTTGGAACACATTTAGTTTAACTTGCTGGTCATTCACCCTCATTGTGAGTTATCCTTTTTCAACATCGATCAAGGTTCTCCATGTTGCTAGGAATGGTCTCCCGAGAATGATAGGTGCATGCTCATCTGCTTCACAATCCAAAACAATAAAGTCAGCGGGAAAAATAAATTTATCAACTTTTACCAGAATGTCCTCGATTTTCCCTCTGGATGCACATAGGATCTGTCGGCTAGCTGTAGCATAACTGTTGTAGGTTCTTGCCTTCCCGATTCCTAGTTTCTGGAAAATCGATTTAGGCATCAAGTTTATGCTAGCCCCAAGGTCGCATAATGCTTTCCCGACATAGTGGTTTCCAATGGAACAGGGTATTGTGAAACTTACGGGATCCTTCAACTTAGGTGGCATACGATTGTGCAACATTTCCATTCATCCCTCTGTTGCGGCAACTGTTTCAAACTCTCATAGCCTTGTTCTCTTGGACACAATGACTTTAAGAAACTTGGCATAGTTTGGCATTTGTTCAATTGCTTCCACCAATGGCAAGTTGATGTGGACTTGCTTTAGGAAATCAAGAAACTTCTTGAATTGATATTCTTGCTTTTGTCGCTTCAACCTTTGTGGGAATGGTGGTGGAAGTCGGATATCTTCGATCCTTTCATTGGTTTGGAACTTGATTGACGGCATTGCCGGGATAACTGGAGTTGCCGAGGCATTATCAATTGGAGTTGCCGAGGCATGCTTATCACAAGTTCCCAAAGCATCCTTATCATCGGTTGTCGAGGCATGCTTATTACCGATTGCCGCGGCAATTCCTGGTTCAGCATCTGAGGCTTTGCCGCTAGGTTCGTCTTGATCTTTTTGTGGAGTTTTGTTTGATGAGCGGGCTTGAGCCTCTCTAATTCGTTGGCCACTTCTAGTGGTGATCGCCTTACATTGCTCATGGCCAGTTCCTCTTGCGACTTCAGTATCGCTAGGTAAACCTCCTTGGGGTCTAGTATTCAGATTTTGAGCAAACTGTCCGACTTGATTTTCCAATGATTTGATTGTCGCCTCTTGGTTTTGCAATCTCATCTCGGTCCTGTTAATAAAAGCATCAGTTCTTTTTATGAAGTTACTATTCTCAGCCATATAAGATTCAGTTTTCATCATAAAAGCATTTAGAGAATTTTCCAAAGAACTAGATGTTGTCGGTTGTTGCTGCGGTAACTGTTGCCGTGGCATATTCTGCTGGAATCCCGATGCTTGTGCATTTTGATTGTTCTAGTTTAGAGCATTGTTGGGATTACTCCATGAAAAATTAGGGTCCTTCTTCCAAGCTGGATTGTATGTATTGGACACACATTGTTGTTCCGATTGTAATTCCCCACATAGAAGCTGGATTCCGGATTCTGCATACATTCAGAAGAATCATGGTTATCACCACATAACTCACAAAAAGAATCCATTACCTTGACCTCATGTGTGTTGTTTGGTTTTTGCATGTTCTGGACTATCTTGGTTAAAGTGGCCAATTGTGCCGAAATTGAATCTGATGATCCTAGTTCATGTATTGTGGCTTGGAATCTAACTTCTCCTCTTCTAGTAGAGGGGAATTGATAATCATTCTTGGCCAGCTTGTTTAGAATTTGCATTGCTTCCTCAGGCGACTTATCTAGGAGTATGCCGTTTGCCAAGGCATCTAGCATCATCCTTTGTTGGTGTATTCACGGCGTTGTAAAACATTGTTACTTGAGTCCACACCGGGAATCCGTGTAGGGGGCATTTGTGTAGAAGTTCTCTATATCGCTCCCAAGCCTCGTACATGGATTCATCATCTGCCTGCCGAAAAGAAGTAATGTCATTACGAAGCTTATCAGTCAAATTTATAGGATTAAACCAAGCAAGGAAATCATGACAAAGATCGGTCCAAGATGCTATTGATCCGGCATGAATGCTATTCAACCATGCTTTCGCCCTATCCCTCAGTGAATAGGGGAATAATCTTAATCGTAAGACATCGGGGGTGACTCCGTGTATTTTGAACGAGTTGCAAATCTCGAGGAAAGATTTAAGATGTTGCCGTGCATCTTCAGTTGCTGAGCCGCCAAATTGACCAATTGTGTTGATCATATTAAACATTACCGGTTTCAACTCAAAGTGGTCGGCTTCAATTTTAGGTGCGACAACTCCTGGATTAAGTCCATCAAGATCTTCTTCAAGATAGTCTCGAATAGTTCTGTTTCGTGCAAGAATCACTCCTCCTCCTGCTGGAACATCTTGATTCATATTGCCATCTTGATTAGTCATTGCTACTCTTATCCTTCGTCTAAGTCTTTGTAAGATTCGTTCGATTTCTGGATCAAAGGGATATTCTGGTGTAATCGGTCTCGCCCTGGTCATATACCAATGCAAAAGCAAAGTTTGTTAGCCATTTGAATCTTAAACAAAAAAGTAAAAAGAAAGTGCAAGAAAATAAAAACAAAGTTGCTATTGCCAATCCCGGCAACGGCGCCAAAAACTTGTTGCGTGTAATAAGTGCTACGCAATTGTGCAAGTATGCACGTTGCAAGTTATAGTATAAAAGATATCGTCTCCATAGGGATTTGTGCCACTTCAAAAATCTAGTCTCTTGCACTGTAAAAAGTAAAAGAAAACACAAGTAGAAGATTATAGGAGTTTTAACTAATAACTAATCTAGAAAGCAAATAAGTAAAAGGCGATGTAATTACATGAGCGAGATAGGCCAGGTTATCATGAGTTGAGGTGTGATAGCCGATTGGATCGTCTTGGTAAAAGAGTGCACGGGCAACTCAGTTGCCGTGGCAACTTGCACAATGGGGTTGCCTTGGCAACTAATCGATGGTTGCCTGGGTGACTAGTTGAGCAACTACTTGGGCGTCTGGGCAGCAACCTTCAAGGTTCGACAGAGCGTTCTTCAATGGTTTCTTCTTATCTCTAAGTCGAAACTCTAGCTACTTGTGCATGCCTTGATAATACATCCCTGCGTGAATCAAGGGTGAACAACAACCAATCTTGCGCTCCTCTTAGCCGTTGAAATCCTTAACTTATTCCTAAGTCGGATTAATCTTCACCATCAATAGATTGAATAAAGATCATATTCATTCGTTTCTTGAATCTAACTCTCCCGATATTAGATAAATAGATGAAGTTACGAGATCCTCTCCCAATTCACTCGCAAACAAGAATAAGAACCAAGAATGAATAAACCTTGAATAGAAAAGTGCAAACTCTTATTACCTAAACAAAATCCAATAGTTTCTCACAACCACAAGACACAATAACCTTAGCCAAATAGATTTAGTTCATGGCTAGGTTCCAAACAAACACAAGATAAAGAATCCCTAGCATGAACCTAATTGAACAAGAAAGAAAAAGATGAAGAATGAAGCTTGTCGAAATTTCCTTGCCCTAGATGCTTGTCAAAAATTCTCTCTTCTTGCTCTATTGGAGTTGTCGAAATTCCTCTCTAATTTATAGGGCTAGGTCAAAGTCCTTCTTTGAGGAGGAAGTTAAGTTGGAATTAAATTTTCTTTAAAGAATATAATTCTTTATTATAATTATATTCTTTCTAGAACTTCTCCTATCATCTTGGAATTTAGTTCTTCTTTAATCTCTTCATGGAAATCAAATTCCTTTGGGATTTAGCTTTGCTCCACGTCATCTTGGGCTTGTCTAGTCATCAATTTCGACTACCATATCACCTTATTCTTTGTCGACAATTGCCCTGGAAACTGGCTCGGCGTCTCCTTCATGCATTGCCCTGGCAACTAGCTCAGCATCTCCTTCATGCATTGCCCTAGCAACTAGCTCTAGCCTTGCTTTGGCAAGTGATCCTGTATATACACACAAAACACACCAAAGCAACATCTTTTCCCACAAAAACTACCAAGTTATGTAATCAAGCTCAACGATGAAAGGAAACATGGATTAATGCATGAATGGCTAATTATGCAACTAATATGAACCTAAGTCTAACAATAATATAAGTAAAAAGGGTAAGAAAAATAGTACTTTTGAACACTTATCAGTAATCCCAACAATGCTCTAAACCATAACAATCAGAATGCACAAGCATCAGGATTCCAGCAGAATATGCCACGGCAACAGTTGCCGCAGCAACAACCGACAACATCTAGTTCTTTGGAAAATTCTCTAAATGATTTTATGTTGAAAACTGAATTTTATATGGCTGAGAATAGTAACTTCATAAAAAGAACTTATGCTTTTCTTAACATGACCAATATGAGATTGCAAAATCAAGAGGCGGCAATCAAATCATTGGAAAATCAAGTCGGACAGTTTGCTCAAAACCTGAATACTAGACCGCAAGGAGGTTTACCTAGCAATACTGAAGTCGCAAGAGGAACTGGCCATGAGCAATGTAAGGCGATCACCACTAGAAGTGGCCAACAACTTAAAGAGGCTCAAGCCTGTTCATCAAACAAAACTCCACAAAAAGATCAAGACGAACCTAGCGGCAAGGCTTTGGATGCTGAACCAGGAATTGCCGCGGCAACCGGCAATAAGCATGCCTCGGTAACTGACGATAATGATACCTCGGCAACTTGCGATAAGCATGCCTCGACAACCCCAGCTGATAATGCCTCGGCAACTCCAGTTGTCCTGGCAATGCCGTCAATTAGGTTCCAAACCAATGAAAGGATCGAAGATATCTGACTTCCACCACCATTCCCACAAAGGTTGAAGCGACAAAAGCAAGAATATCAAATCAAGAAGTTTCTTGATATCCTAAAGCAACTCCACATCAACTTGCCATTGGTGGAAGCAATTGAACAAATGCCGAACTACGCCAAGTTTCTTAAAGACATTGTGTCCAAGAGAACAAGGCTAGGAGAGTTTGAAACAGTTGCCGCAACAGAGGGATGCATGTCCATGTTGCACAATCGTATGCCACCTAAGTTGAAGGATCCCAGAAGTTTCACAATACCCTGTTCCATTGGAAACCACTATGTCTGGAAAGCATTATGCGACCTTAGGGCTAGCATAAACTTGATGCCTAAATCGGTTTTCCAAAAACTAGGAATCGGGAAGGCAAGACCTACAACAGTTATGCTACAGCTAGCCGAGAGATACTATGTGCATCCAGAGGGAAAAATCGAAGACATATTGGTAAAAGTTGATAAATTTATTTTTCCCGCTGACTTTATTGTTTTGGATTGTGAAGCAAATGAGCATGCAACTATCATTCTCGGGAGACCATTCCTAGCAACAGGGAGAACCTTGATCGATATTGAAAAGGGAAAACTCACAATGAGGGTGAATGACCAGCAAGTTAAACTAAATGTGTTCCAAACACTAAGGCATGCCGATGACCCAGAAGAATGCAAACTTCTTCATTCCACGATAGAGTTTAACTTCGACGAGGAATTTAGTTGCCTCGGCAACTACATTGCCGATCAAGAGGAACCTGAGGAGTATGAAGAACCGGTCGATGAGGAACAACAAGAAGAGGCAAATTGGCTAGTCAGTCGACCAGGTACATACTTTGAACCACTGGATTACTCAGGTTAGGAAGATAAGCTCGAAAAGCCCTCTATTTAACAACCACCGATTCTTGAGTTGAAATAGTTGCCAGAGCAACTAAAATATGCATACTTAGGAGCCAATAATACATTGCCTGTAATTATTTCTTCTAAGTTATAGCCTGAGCAAGAAAAGAAGCTGATCAAAATGTTGAAGCTACACAAGAAGACAATAGGGTGGATAATTGCCGACTTGAAGGGAATTAGCCCGACAATGTGCATGCACAAGATTTTGTTGGAAGATGATCACAAACCTTCAATTGAGGCCCAGAGGAGACTGAATCATGCCATAAAAGGGGTTGTAATGAAAGAAATCATCAAGTGGCTTGACGTTGGCATTATATACCCTATCTCTAATAGTACATGGGTAAGTCTGGTACAATGTGTACCGAAAAAGGGAGGTATAACGGTGGTAAGTAATGAAAACAATGAACTCATTCCAACCAGGACTGTGACCGGTTGGAGGGTTTGTATGGATTATCGAAAGCTAAACAAAGCCACTAGGAAAGATCACTTCCCATTACCCTTTATTGATCAAATGCTTGACCGTCTTACAGGTAAACCCTTTTATTATTTTCTTGATGGTCATTCAGGTTACAATCAAATTGCCATAGCACTAGAAGATCAAGAAAAGATAACCTTCGCATGCCCATACGATACTTATGCTTTCTGAAGGATGCCGTTCGGATTGTGTAATGCCCCGACAACCTTCCAAAGATGCATGATGGCACTCTTTTCAGACATGGTCGAAGACTTCCTTGAGATCTTCATGGATTATTTTTCTGTTTTTGGTAATGACTTCGATAGCTGCCTCGGTAATTTAGAGAAGGTGTTGGCAAGATGTGAAGAAACTGATTTAGTCCTCAATTGGGAGAAGTGCCATTTTATGGTAGATGAAGGAATAGTGCTCGGCCACAGGATTTCATCCAAGGGAATTGAATTAGACAAAGACAAGGTGGACGTGATCGAGAGATTACCCCCACCAAGTTCGGTTAAAGGAATTCGAAGCTTTCTTGGACATGCAGGTTTTTACAGTAGGTTCATTCATAATTTTTCTAAAAGCACTAAACCCTTGTGCAATTTGCTTGAATAGGATAAAGTCTTCGATTTTGATGATTCTCGCGCCCAAGAATTCGAAACCCTAAAGGAAAAGCTTGCCTCAACAGCCATTATCGTTCGACCAGATTGGACGCTACCTTTTGAGCTCATGTGTGATGCAAGTGATTTTGCGATAGGAGCAGTCCTAGGCCAACGCACAGGTAAGACCTTCCATGTGATACACTACGCTAGTAAAACTCTTAATAGTGCTCACGTGAATTACACAACAATGGAGACAGAGTTACTAGCTGTAGTTTTCGCATTTGACAAGTTCCGATCCTATTTGATTGGTACAAAGGTAATTGATCATACGAACCATTCAGCAATCAAATATCTATTTGCTAAAAAGGATGCCAAACCTCGTTTGATTTGTTGGATATTACTTTTACAAGAATTTGATATTGAAATTAAGGACAGGAAAGGAACAGAAAATCAAGTGGCTGATCACTTATCACGTTTAGAATGTAATAGGGAGGAGGACACATATCTAGAGATATGCAATGCATTCCCAGATGAGCAACTTTTAGTTCCCTCAGCAACCATGGACACACACGCCTTTGTAACCCTCGATGCCGCAGCAGCCCTTGACGCGCACGCCTCGGCAACCCTAGACGCACATACCTCGGCAATTTTGGGAGCAGTCATCACGGCAGTGCATGCCTCGGCAATACCCTGGTGTGCATATTTAGTTAATTTTCTTGTTTATGGCATTTTACCATATGGTTTTACTCACCAAGGTAAGAAGCAGTTCCGCCATGATGCTAAGCATTACTTTTGGGACGAGATTTCGGCCTTGAACCATTAATCTTCGAGATGATTGCACATCAAAAGTGGCAAATCTTTTGCCATCAATCGGAACCGGATAACATCTCATGGGTAAGAGAATTCTATGCTCACTCACCTAACCCGGATAATCCTTATGTTGTTGTTCGTGACAAGGCCATACTCATAAGCCCTGAAAACATCAACACCTTTTACGGGCTTTACATTGAGAAGGACGAGCATTAAGCCTTTGTTGATCAAATCACGCCCATGCAACTCGATAAGGAGCTTCAAGAACTCACTCAACCGGGAACTCATTGGAACGACAGTAAATACAAGGGCACTGTAAATCACCTTCGGCTTGAACCCGAGGAAAAACTATGAAATAACTTTGTTAAAACTTCTTTAATGCCCACCATACACAATACTACTGTTGATATACCACGTCTTTTGCTCATACGTTCTATTTTGCATAATCGCATCATTAACATTGGAAAAATTATTTGTGATGAGATTTTTGTATGTAGCTCAAAAGATAAGGGTTCTCTTTTCTTCCCTTGCTTAATTTCTAATCTTTGCAAGGAGATGCATGTCCCAAGTGAGTCCACCGATGAAAAGGCCCTACCAAAGTCCGTTTGGAATCAAGCACAAATCTGAAAGCTAATGGGAGAGGAACCGGAAAAATCCTCAAGGCCTCCAATTGCCGCAGCAACTCCTGCCGCCCCGGCAATCCCTAATGCCCAAGCACCTAACACCCGGGCAACTCGGCCATCAACCCCGGGACACTTTGAAGCACTCTTGCAACCATTGGTGAGCCACCTTAGGCAAATTCAAGACCGACAACTAATGTTCATGCGGTACATGAAGGAGCACAACAATGCAATCACTCAAGTGATCCTAGAAAAGTACCCGAACAGCCGCGTGCCGTTCCCAATCTTTCTGGCCGAGATCCTTGCCACGACAACCAATGAAGCAGTCACCACGACAACCGCAACAGATGATGCCGCGGCAACCTACACCGTGCCTGCCCAAGCAGATGCCATGGTAACCAACCCTAAAGATGTCACGGCAACCAAAGCTAAAGACATCCTGGCAACCACTGCAAAAGCCAAAGGTAAAGCACCTATGCCCGAATCAACTCCTACGGAATCATTGTCTGATTTTTCAGATTCGGACGAGTCCTCCATTGCACCAACAAAGACTGCACCAATCGAATCCTCCAAGTGAAAAGCCAATGACATTGATGAAGAGGACGATGAGGACAACCCCGTACGAGGATCAATTCCACCATCAGCAACAAGGAAACAACCATCACGTTCAAGCAAGAGTATCAAGACACCGACCAAAAGGAAACTAATCATCCACGACGACGAACTCTAGGAGTAAGTCCTCATTTGTATTTTATTTTTTATTTGTTTTTAATGCATGCATTGAGGGAATGCCTCACTCGAGTTTGGGGGGATTGTTATTAGTAGTTACCATATTTAGTTGCATTCATCTTAAGTATTGCATTTAGGATAAATAAATTGCTTGCCATGCCTTTAGTTGGAACAAGAATTGCCTAGATTTGATGAATATCCGATGATGACTTTGCCAATGCACTTAATTGATAGAATTTTTATTCTAGGATAACCATGGAAAAACTTAGAATTTTACTATGATGCTAAATTTGATGAAACACTGTTGTGGTTTGATTGATTTAAGGAATTCTAGTGAACTTAGGTTGATAATTAAACAAATTGGAGGATTAGAATAAAAATTGGATGAATGCTAGAGGTGCCCAAAATTGGCTCTAGCATGTGCTAAAAAATGGATTGCTAGAGGTGCCTGAAACCGGCTCTAGTATGTGCTAAAAATTGATCGCTAGAGGTGCCCGAAACTGGCTCTAGTCAAATAAATTAATTAACTTAAGAAAGCTAAAAACAAAACACTAGAGGTGCCCAAAACCGGCTCTAGTTCAAACATGTTAAGAGAACCCAATGAAGTAATTTGAAAACCTCTTGTTTGCATAGAATCTGAAAATCAACCTGCAAACAACTCTGCACACACTCACAAGCATTATAGTTTGATTCCGAGTAACTCCTAAGTTTTTCAAAAAATGAAAAGCCAATCATACTTTGTGCCCCGGTTCTGAGAATTGAAATCAAGTTCAAAGCTAAGTTTGTGAAAATTGAAGTCTTGGCAGGTAATTACTAGTTTGTATTGCTTGAGGACAAGCAATAGTTCGACTTTGGGGTGTGATAAGTGTTCAAAAGTACTATTTTTCTTACCCTTTCTACTCATATTATTGTTATACTTAGGCTCATACTAGTTGCATAATTAGCCATTCATGTATTAATCCATGTTTCCTTCCATCGTTGAGTTTGATTACATAACTTGGTAGTTTTTGTGGGAAAAGATGCTGCTTTGGTATGTTTTGCGTGTATGTGCAGGATCACTTGCCAAAGCAAGGCTAGAACTAGTTGCCAGGGCAATGCATGAAGGAGACGCCGAGCCAGCTGCCAAGGCAATTTTCGACAAAGAATAAGGTGATATTGTAGTCGAAATTGATGACTAGACAAGCCCAAGATGACGTGGAGCAAAGCTAAATCCCAAAGGAGTTTGATTTCCATGAAGAGATTAAAGAAGAATTAAATTTCAAGAAGATAGGAGAAGTTCTAGAAGGAATATAATTATAATAAAGAATTATATTCTTTAAAGATAATTTAATTCCAACTTAACTTTCTCCTCAAAGGAGGACTTTGACCTAGCCTTATAAATATATCACCAAGCCGTCAACTCCAGGGGAGGGGGAGAGAAGAGAGAATTTTCGACAACATCAAGGGCAAGGAGGATTTCGACAAAGCTCCATCCATTCTTCATCTTTTTCTTTCTTGTTCAATTAGGTTCATGCTAGAAATTCTTTATCTTGTGTTTCTTTGGAACCTAGCCATGAACTAAATCTATTTGGATAAGTTTATTGTGTCTTGTGGTTGTGAGAAACTATTGGATTTTGTTTAGGTAATAAGAGTTTGCACTTTTCTATTCAAGGTTTATTCATTCTTGGTTCTTATTCTTGTTTGCGAGTGAATTGGGAGAGGATCTCGTAACTTCATCTATTTATCTAATATCGGGAGAGTTAGATTCAAGAAACGAATGAATATGATCATTATTCAATCTATTGATGGTGAAGATTAATCTGGATTAGGAATAAGTTAAGGATTTCAACGGCTAAGAAGAGTGCAAGATTGGTTGTTGTTCACCCTTGATTCACGCAGGGATGTATTATCAATGCATGGACAAGTAGCTAGAGTTTTGACCTAGGGATAAGAAGAAACCATTGAAGAATGCTCTGTCGAACCTTGAAGGTTGCTTCCCAGACGCCCAAGTAGTTGCCCAACTAGTCGCCCAGGCAACCATCGATTAGTTTCCAAGGCAACCCCGTTGTGCAAGTTGCCACGGCAACTGAGTTACCCTTGCACTCTTTTACCAAGACGATCCAATCGGCTATCACACCTCAACTCACGATAACCTGGCCTATCTCTCTCATTTGATCTCATCTATTCTTTTACTTTATTGCTTTCTAGTTTAGTTATTAGTTTAAACTCCTATAATCTTCTATTTGTGTTTTTACTTTTTATAGTGCAAGAGATTATATTCTTGAAGTGGCACCAATCCCTGTGGAGATGATATCTTTTATACTATAACTTGCGACGTGTACACTTGCACAATTGCGAAGCACTTATTACGCGCAACAATGGCCTTAGAGAAGGGAAACATGTCTGTTTCTGAATATGAGATCCAATTTGTCTGGTTGAGCAAGTATGCTCCCGAGTTAGTTTTGATGAGCGCCACCATTGTAAACTGTTCCGTTATGGGTTGGTGAAAGAGGTAAAGACATATATGTTGGCTACCGACTATACAGAGTTTAATGTCTTGATTTCTCGAGCAAAAGATATTGAACAAAATTTGGGGCTGTCTACTCGATCTGGGAGTTCTTCGGTTGGGAAAAGACATGCTGAGATGGATGGTGGTTGAGACCGTTACAAGAAGCATAGAGACAGGAGATACCGACCTGATCAGAAATACGGTGGGAGCAATGTTGGACGAGGTCCGCAAGGTTAGAATGCCTATGCTAGAGTACCCGAGTGTAGGCATTGTGGTAAGAGACATCATGAAGAATGTTGGAGTGATTTTGGTACATGTGTAATCACTCATTTTTATCCGGTATATAAGTATTGTGTCAGTTTAATAATGATTGTATGTATGCATATTATATGTGATTAAAGTGTGTGAGAAATAGGTGTGATGCATGTAAGTGCAGGCATATTATACATATTATGTATGTGTTAACATTTATTTGTGTCATACGTGTTTATGCTTTATGTATACATTGTTTGTATGTGTACAGTACGTGTATGATTATATGCATGTATGTTAGTATGTTACATTAATTAATGTTTGCATGTATATTCGTATGTTACACTTATATGAGTGTGCACGTTTACGTATGTATGTAAAATCATATTATTATTATTATTATTATTATTATTATTATTATTATTATTATTGGACTAATGTAAAATAAAATTCAAAACATAAAACCCAAATATTATAATAACAGTCCAAGTCCACATAATATTACAAAAACCCAAAAAAATATATATAATATAATTTACAAGGCCCATTTTCGACCAGCCCAATCCCATCGAATTAACCTTAAAACCCTATATGATATCTAATATCATCTTTTTCCTTGCAGCAGCTGAGGGAGGGCCATTGGATCAAATCCAGATCCAACAACCACGATCAACCCGAGATGAGCCATCCAGCGCGCGTGAAGCATACCTCCGGGCCGTTCGACTTCTGAAAACACCATGAGTCATCATCTCCAGCAAACACCACACACTTCAGGAATGATCGTGACCGTTCATGCCCCAAGTGATCCTAACCGTTGGATCAAATCTGATCCAACGGCCCAAAGTAGATTTGGCCGAGATAACTTCTTATCTTCTCTGCCACGTGGCTGTATCACCGCTCTGCCTGCTGCCGCCGTACGATCTCACCGGCCCTCACCAAATCGGACATGCAAGAAACAAATAAACAAGTCAGATCGAGCATGGGTTCTGAGATTTTCATATCCAATCAATTTTTTGTCAACAGTAAACACTAGATCTACTTTTACTATCATTGGCAAGTTGTAAAAGGGGGGGCTCTTCAGATCGAAAAAAAGAGGGGGGAAAATAGTTGTAAAGGGCTCTGTTCTAAAAATTTGTAAAAGGATTTCGGGAATCAAAATAAAAAAAAATCAGAAGGTTTCAAACTCTCTTCTATTCTATTTTCTTCCTTAGTTTGAATCTCACAACCAAATCGGTTCTTTCAAGTTTTAAAACCAAAATCTTTGTTCTTGCTTCAAATTTCATTTCGAATCAGACAAGAACAAAAGGAAAATTCGAACCTTACCGGCTGTCCTAAGTTGCTGTCGTCATTCCCTCTTTGCCGGGATGCTGAACCGCCGGTGAACGACACTGGAGACGAAGGGGTGAGCGGCACCGTCTAGTCTGTTGAGAGAAAAAAGAGGAAGGCTGAGTTTTAGGTTTAGGTTTAATCTCTTTTTCTACCGGTTATAAAACAAATAATAACCCTTTGGCGTTTAAATGATCTAATTACATGAGAAGTCATCTTACCCTTTCCCGTTTTTATTTTTGGTCATGGGATAATTGCATTTTCAATCCCTGTTCTCTGTTACCGCATGCTTTTCCATCCCTTCTTTATTTCAAATCAGCATCTCCATTTCACTTTCATTCAATTCAATCCCGAAATTAAATTAGATCATATCTTAAATGGCATAAATACCTTCAAAGTCCTTCCACGTTTCTATTTCTTGCACTTTGAGCTTGCCGCATGGGTTTATTACTCGATAGGTCCTTTGGAGTTTAATTCAGTTTTTAATCAAGCCCCTAATTACGTCTTTTGTCTATTTAACTTCTATTTTTAGGTTTTGTTTCTTTTTCATTTTAGTCCTTCTGATGCTTTAAATTTGTATGTCTTTTATTCCTTTTATCTATTTTTTAGTGTGTTATGTTGCACATCATATTTACATATGTTTCATTCACGCCTTGTCTATTTATGTTTTATCGTGTATTATATCATTTTTGTGTTTTAATTTGAATAAGAATTAAAAGAGAAAGAATTGAAGAAAAAAAGAAAGAAAGAGAAAAGAATAATAAAAAGCACTCCTATGTTCGAAACCTGGTAATAGGCTTGTTCGGATAAGAGTGTGTGAATTTTAAGGCACTCCGCTGAGGCGATAAGGTGGAGACACATCATCCAATTCAAGAAACCTTAGCTTCATGAGTGATGGTAATATTTTCAAATCGTGACTATGCCGAGTAACTTGGGGCAGTGTTGTTTGCTCCATCGTTGTCCTCAAGACAAAGGACTGTGACGAATTGATTTCCTCAAATAATGATAAAAGCGAAAAACAAAAAAAAACAAAAACAAAAAAAGAAGAGAAATATGAGAAAAAAAAAGAAGAAAAGAAGAAAAAGAGAGAGAAAAAAGGAAGAAAAAAAAGAAAAGAAGGAGAAAGGAAAAGAGAGAAAATAGACGATGTCATACGAAAAATTAAGACTCACACCACCCAGAACTTTATTCCTAGAGTAATATTTTTGCGCTTGAGTGGTCATACAAGCCCACCCTTTTTGGGGGCGGAGTAGATAATAAGAATTGAGAAAGAGTAGTATTCTGCAGCAACGCGGTAATCATGAGGATGAACCGAGTCACCAGGGAAGACTTCACATCCTTGAATTACTGAGTGGTTGAATCTAAGCTGCTCTTGCACTTGATATCCAAAGATCTTATGTTGTGTTTTCAAGATCCTATATGTTAATCTAAATGATACCCTTCAGTGGAATACCAATCAACAAATTGACAAGTTAAAGCAACAAAGATTCCCATGTATTACTTTAGAGATAAGATCCAGAACACAAGGTTGCGGATATTATTGGAGCACCTAACCAGAAACGACCCCACAATGTATAAGATGAAGGTGATGACAAGAGCGTATGTGTCAGACAGCTCAAGAACAAGAAGCGGGTTTTAGCTACAATGCCTTGGTTAGTTCAAGAAAGTGAAGGACGAACCAGGACGAGAATGAGATTATAAAATACGGGGACGGTAAGAGGTAAACATCGAGTCTCCAAAGAATTAAAGTATAGAGATCGATGAATGGTTCTCGTCAAGAGGTAACAAGAAGATTGAGGTTAAGAAGCATTTTGCTCACCCCGATGACGAAACTAACAAATACTCAGAATGTTGGGTCAAAAGAGTTGGAAGGTAGCCGAGCACGATCGAGTGGGGCAATGCAGAACAAAAAGAATGGTAAGAATCTCTACACATGCATGATATAGAGTTTGTTGGTGAAGCGGGCAGAGACCCCAAAGAAGAAAGGCAAGTGCTCGTGCAAAAGAACAAGAGCAAGTACTCATTTAACAAAATTTGACAGAAATGAAGATCAAAACTGAGCATACCGCAAAAAGAAAGGAAACAGAGAAATCCGAAGAATGACTTTTCAGGACATAAGATTTTAAAACAAGACTAACAATAAAAAGAAAAAGAAAAAAAGAAATGAGAGTGAGAGAAAATGATGATAAAAAAGAAAAAAGAAGAAAAAGAAACAAAAAGAAGAAGAAGAAGAAGAAGAAGAAGAAAGAACGACATTGCATGCATCATATAGATAGAGGCATGTCAATTTTGCTTGTTCCTAGACAGGTATTTGAAGAATTATCGAAGAATTTACCAAAGAAAAGAAAGAGCGGCAGCCATAGCAGCGTGAGGTCCAGATGTTAAATCCTTTGGGTCATCGGTAAGTCCTTCGGGCACGATGTTAAGTCCTTCGGGCCATCAATAAGTCTTTTGAACATGGTGATAAGTCCTTCGGGCCATCAGTAAGTCATTTAGGCATAATGCGGCAGCATGAGTAGCGTGAGTCTAGAAAGATCGGCAGCCATAGCGGCGTAAGACCCAGATGTTAAATCCTTCGGGTCATTGGTAAGTCCTTCGGGCCATCAATAATTCTTTCGAGCATGGTGATAAGTCCTTCGGGCCATCAGTAAGTCCTTCGGGCATGATGCGGCAGCATGAGTAGCGTGAGTCCAGAAAGATCGGCAGCCATAGCGGCGTGAGGCCCAGATGTTAAATCCTTCGGGCCATCGGTAAGTCCTCCAGGCAAGATGTTAAGTCCTTCGGGCCACCAGTAAGTTTTTCGAGCATGGTGATAAGTCCTTCGGGCCATCAGTAAGTCCTTCGGGCATGATGCGGCAGCATGAGTAGCGTGAGTCCAGAAAGATCGATAGCCATAGTGGCGTGAGGCCGAGATGTTAAATCTTTCGGGTCATCGGTAAGTCCTTCGAGCACGATGTTAAGTCCTTCGGGCCACCAGTAAGTCTTTCGAGCATGGTGATAAGTCCTTCGGGCCATCAGTAAGTCCTTCGGGCATGATGCGGTAGCATTAGTAGTGTGAGTCCAGAAAGATCGGCAGCCATAGCGGCGTGAGGCCTAGATGTTAAATCCTTCGGGCATGATGATAAGTCCTTCGGGCCACCAGTAAGTCTTTTGAGCATGGTGATAAGTCCTTCGAGCATGATGCAGCAACTTTAGTAGCGTAAGTCCAAAGATATCAACAACCTCATGAAAAAATAGAAAAGAGAAAGAAGAAGAAAAAAGAAAAAGAAAAAGAAGAAAAAGAAGAAAAAGAGAAAAAGGAAAAAGAATAGAGAAAAAAAAGACAAAAGCAGAAGAAAAAAGAGAAAAAGAAAAAGAAAAAGTAGAAAAGAAAAGAAAATGAAGAAAAAGAGAAAAAGAAAAAGGAAAAAGAACAGAGAAAGAAGGAAAAAAGAAACGAGGAAAACAGAAGAAAAAGAAAAAGAGGAAAGAACAAGCGAAGACAAAGGTTATATAAAGGAGAAGCCTACATTTTCAAACCCAGTGAAAGGCTCCATATAGGAAGAGCCCTAACCCTAGAATCTCAAAAAAAAAGAACCAAAGGTGAAGAAGTTTTATACAGGGAGAACTTACAAGCCTGAAGATTCGGCCGAGGAAAAACGAAGAGTTCCAGAATAACACGTGATTTTGAAGTCGTGAGCAGGGAAGTCGGATAAAAATGAGTGCTTTCGGTCTTTGCTTTGTTCTCGTTCCACAAGAACAAGCAAAGAGGGGCAACTGTAATCACTCATTTTTATCCGGTATATAAGTATTGTGTTAGTTTAATAATTATTGTATGTATGCATATTATATGTGATTAAAGTGTGTGAGAAATAGGTGTGATGCATGTAAGTGCAGGCATATTATACATATTATGTATGTGTTAACATTTATTTGTGTCATACGTGTTTATGCTTTATGTATACATTGTTTGTATGTGTACAGTACGTGTATGATTATATGCATGTATGTTAGTATGTTACATTAATTAATGTTTGCATGTGTATTCGTATGTTACACTTATATGAGTGTGCACGTTTACGTATGTATGTAATATCATATTATTATTATTATTATTATTATTATTATTGGACTAATGTAAAATAAAATCCAAAACATAAAACCCAAATATTATAATAACAGTCCAAGTCCACATAATATTACAAAAACCCAAAAAAAAATATATAATATAATTTACAAGGCCCATTTCGGCCATCCCAATCCCATCTAATTAACCCTAAAACCCTATATGATATGTAATATCATCTTTTTCCTTGCAGCAGCTGAGGGAGGGCCATTGGATCAAATCCAGATCCAACGGCCACGATCAACCCGAGATGAGCCATCCAGCGCGCGTGAAGCATACCTCCTGGCCGTTCAAGACCGTTCGATCTCCTCTGCCACATGTCATCATCTCCAATAAACACCACGCACTTCAGGAATGATCGTGACCGTTCATGCCCCAAGTGATCCTAACCATTGGATCAAATCTGATCCAACGGCCCAAAGCAGATTTGGTTGAGATAACTTCTTATCTTCTCTGCCACGTGGTTGCATCACCGCTCCGTCTGCTGCCGCCGTACGATCTCACCGGCCCTCACCAAACCAGACATGCAAGAAACAAATAAACAAGTCAGATCGAGCATGGGTTCTGAGATTTTCATATCCAATCAATTGTTTGTCAACAGTAAACACTAGATCCACTTTTACTATCATCGGCATGTTGTAAAAGGGGGGCTATTTAGATCGAAAAAAGAGAGGGGGAAAATAGTTGTAAAGGGCTCTGTTCGAAAAATTTGTAAAAGGATTTCGGGAATCAAAATAAAAAAATCATAAGGTTTCAAACTTTCTTCTATTCTATTTTCTTCCTTAGTTTGAATCTCACAACCAAATCGGTTTTTTTCAAGTTTTAAAACCAAAATCTTTGTTCTTGCTTCAAATTTCATTTCGAATTAGACAAGAACAAAAGGAAAATTCGAACCTTATTGGCTGTCCTAAGTTGTTGTCGTCATTCCCTCTTCGCCAGGATGCTGAACCGCCGGTGAACGACACTAGAGACGAAGGGGTGAGCGGCGCCGTCGAGTTTGTTGAGAGAAAAAAGAGGAAGGCTGAGTTTTAGGTTTAGGTTTAATCTCTTTTTCTATCGGTTATAAAACAAATAATAACCCTTTGGCGTTTAAATGGTCTAATTACATGAGAAGTCATCTTACCCTTTCCCGCTTTTATTTTTGGGCATGGGATAATTGCATTTTCAATCCCTGTTCTCTGCTACCGCATGCTTTTGCATCCCTTTTTTATTTCAAATCAGCATCTCCATTTCACTTTCATTCAATTCAATCCCGAAATTAAATTAGATCATATCTTAAATGGCATAAATACCTTCAAAGTCCTTCCGCGTTTCTGTTTCTTGCACTTTGAGCTTGCCGCATGGGTTTATTACTCGATAGGTCCTTTGGAGTTTAATTCAATTTTTAATCAAGCCCCTAATTACGTCTTTTGTCTATTTAACTTCTGTTTTTAGGTTTTGTTTCTTTTTCATTTTAGTCCTTCTGATGCTTTAAATTTTTATGTCTTTTGTTCCTTTTATCTATTTTTTAGTGTGTTATGTTGCACATCATATTTACATATGTTTCATTCACGCCTTGTCTATTTATGTTTTATCGTGTATTATATCATTTTTGTGTTTTAATTTGATCGTTCGTATTACATATGTCTTTTGTTGTTATATTTAACTTAATGTGCATATCATGTTTACACGTTAGCTTATTATGTTCGTTTTGTACATTAGGATATATGTTGCGCGTAATAAGTGCTACGCAAATGTGCAAGTATACACGTCGCAAGTTATAGTATAAAAGATATCGTCTCCACAGGGATTGGTGCCACTTCAAGAATCTAGTCTCTTGCACTGTAAAAAGTAAAAACACAAGTAAAGGATTATAGAAGTTTTAACTAATAACTAATCTAGAAAGCAATTAAGTAAAAGAAAAAATGAATTCAATTGAGAGAGATAGGCTAGGTTATCGTGAGTTGAGGTGTGATAGCCGATTGGATTGTCTTGGTAAAAGAGTGCACGGGCAACTCAGTTGCCGTGGCAACTTGCACGACGGGGTTGCCGTAGCAACTAATTGATGGTTGCTTGGGCGACTAGTTGGGCAACTACTTGGGCGATCGGGCAGCAACTTCAAGGTTGGCGGAGAGCGTTCTTCAATGGTTTCTTCTTATCCCTAAGTCGAAACTCTAGCTATTTGTGCATGCCTTGATAATACATCCCTGCGTGAATCAAGGGTGAACAACAACCAATCTTGCGCTCCTCTTAGCCGTTGAAATCCTTAACTTATTCCTAAGCCGGATTAATCTTCACCATCATTGGATTGCATAAAGATCATATTCATTCGTTTCTTGAATCTAACTCTCCCGATATTAGATAAATGGATGAAATCACGAGATCCTCTCCCAATTCACTCGCAAACAATAATAAGAATCAAGAATGAATAAACCTTGAAATAGAAAAGTGCAAACTCTTATTACCTAAACAAAAACCAATAGTTTCTCACAACCACAAAACACAATAACCATAGCCAAGTAAATTTAGTTCATGGCTAGGTTCCAAAGAAACACAAGATAAACCATCCCTAGCATGAACCCAATCGAACAAGGAAGAAAAGATGAAGCTTGTCGAAAATCCCTTGCCCTAGATGCTTGCCGAAAATTCCCCTTGCTTTCTCTCTTGGAGTTGTCGAAATTCCCTCTTGCTCTCCCCTTTGAATTGTCGAAATCTCCTTGATATTTATAGGGCTAGGCCAAAGTTCTTCTTTGAGGAGGAGTTTGAGTTGGAATTAAATTATCTTTAAAGAATATAATTCTTTATTATAATTTTATTCCTATTAGAACTTCTCCTATCCTCTTGGAATTTAATTCTTCTTTAATCTCTGCATGGCAATCAAATTCCTTTGGGCTTGGACCTTGCTCCATGTCATCTTGGGCTTGTAAAATCATGAATTTCGACATCCATATTGCTTTTGGTCTTTGTCGACAAATGCCATGGCAACTGGCTCGGCGTCTCCTTCATGCACTGCCCTGGCAACTAGCTCGGCATATCCTTCATGCATTGCCCTGGCAACTAGCTCGACATTGCTTTGGCAAGTGATCCTGCACATACACACACAAAAACACACCAAAGCAGCATCTATTTCCACAAAAATCACCAAGTTATGTAATCAAGCTCAACGATTGAAGGAAACATGGATTAATGCATGAATGGCTAACTATGCAACTAATATGAGCCTAAGTCTAACAATAATATGAGTAAAAAGGGTAAGAAAAATAGTACTTTTGAACACTTATCACACCCCCAAACTCGAACTATTGCTTGTCCTCAAGCAATGCAAACTTAGCTTTGAACTTGATTTCAATTCTCTGAACCGGGGCACAAAGTATGATTGGCTTTTTATTTTTCGGAAAACTGAGGAGTTACTCGGAATCAAACTATAATGCTTGTGAGTGTGTGCGGAGTTGTGTGCGAGTTGATTTTTCGGATTCTATGCAAACAATAGGTTTTCAAATTACTTCTTTGGGTTCTTTTTAACATGTTTTAACTAGAGCCAATCTCGGGCACCTCTAGTGTTTTATTTTTAGTTTTCTTAAGTTAATTTAATCGACTAGAGCCGGTTTCGGGCACCTCTAGTTAAAAAAAAAATTTAACGCCTCCTAGAGCCAGTTTCGGGCACCTCTAGTGATCAAATTTTTTTTAGCATATGCTAGAGCTAATTTCGGGCACCTCTAGCATTCATCTAATTTTTATTCTAATCCCCCAATTAGTTAATTATCAACCTAAGTTTACCAGAGAACTCCTTAAATCAATCAAACCACAACAGTGTTTCATCAAATTTAGCATCATAGTAAAATTCTAAGTTTTTCCATGGTTATCCTAGAATAAAAATTCTATCAATTAAGTGCATTGGTAAAGTCATCATTGAATATTCATCAAATCTAAGCAATTCTTGTTCCACTTAAAGGCATGGCAAGCAATTTATGTATCCTAAATGGAATGCTTAAGATTAATGTAACTAAACATGGTAATTACTAATAACAATCCCCCCCCAAACTCGAGTGAGGCATTGTCCTCAATGCATGCATAAGAATAACGAAAAATAAAAATAAAAATGCATACGAGGACTTACTCCGAGAGTTCGTCATCGTAGATGATTAGTTTCCTTCTAGTTGGCGTCTTGATTTTCTTGCTTGAACGCGATGGTTGTTTTCTTGTTGCCGGGATGTCTTTAGCTTTGGTTGCCGTGGCATCTTCATGGTTGGTTGCCGTGGCATCAGCTTGTGCAGGCACGATGTAGGTTGCCGCGGCATCTTCTTCATTGGTTGCGGGGCAAGGATCTTGTGATAAATTTCCTTAGCATAGTAGTTGTGAGTCTTGTTGTGAAAAAGAAAACAAAAAAAACTGAAAACTAAAGATAATGAAGAAAAAAATAAAATATCTCCTAAAAATAAAAATGAAAAATAAAAAGAAAAAGAAAAAGGAAATCTTGAAAGGAGAGCATGCTCATGCATCTCCTAAGTTGACCACTTCCTTGTTACGTTCCACATGGGCACCATTGTAGTGCTTCAATCTTTGTCCATTAACTTTGAATTCATGATTGTCGAGATGGACTTGATTATTACGGCACCATGAGAGAATGGTTTGACGACTTGAATGGTCCCGACCATCTTGATTTCAGCTTTCCGGGAAAAGTTTTAGCCGAGAATTGAATAGGAGAACTAGTTGCCCTGGCGTGAATTGCCGTGGCAATAGTTTCTTGTCGTGCCATCGCTTTGTTTTCTCCTTGTAGATTCGTGCATTGTTATAGGCGAGTGCACGAAATTCTTCTATCTCATTGAGATCCATCAAGCGCTTTTGTCCGCACTTTCCCAATCCATATTCACGGTCTTGATTGCCCAAAGACGCCTTGTGCTCGATTTCCACGGTAGATGACATGTTTTACCATAGACAAGTTGGAAGGGGACATACCTAATGGTGTTTTGAATGCAGTGCGATATGCCCAAAGTGCGTCATCTAGTCTTAATGACCAATCCTTCCTTGAGGGATTTACAACTTTCTCGAGTATTCCCTTCAACTCCCGGTTGGAAATTTCTGCTTGCCCGTTGGTTTATGGGTGATATGCCATGGCGATCTTGTGTGATATGCCGAAGCGTTGCAACATCTTGGCAATTAGTCTGTTGTCAAAATGCTTGCCCCCGTCGCTGATAATTACTCTCGGCATCCCAAACCGTGTAAATATGTTTTTCTGCAGAATCGTTTACGATCTTGGAATCGTCGTGGGAACCGCAGCTGCCTCTACCCATTTAGACACATAGTCGACGGCGAGTAAGATGTAGAGGTTGCCGAATGAATATGGGAAAGGTCCCATAAAATCGATCCCCCATACATCGAACAGTTCTACCTCGATGATGTTCTGGAGTGGCATCTCATGTCGCCTAGAGATATTGCCCGTCCTCTGGCAACGATCACATTGCTTGTAAAAGTCTTGGGCATCTTTGTACAATGTTGGCCAATACAAACCGGATTGCAAGACTTTGGCATGTACGAGTTCCTCCAAAATGTCCTCCATAGGGTGAAGAATGGCATTGCCGAGTACATTCTGTTGCTCTTCTTGAGTGGGACACATCGGCGTATAACCTGATCTGCACATTGTTTAAACAAAAGAGGCTCGTCCCAAAAGTAATGCTTAGCATCATGGCGGAACCGCTTCTTCCCTTGGTGAGTAATGCCATACGGAAAAATACCACAAACAAGGAAGTTAACTAAATCTGTGTACCAGGGTATTGCCGAGGCATGTCTTTGCCGTAGTGTCTGCTCCCAAAATTGCCGAGGGCGTGTCGTCAAAGATTCTTGCGGCGGCGTCGAGTTGCCGAGGCGTGTGCATCCATGGTTGCCGAGGCGTCATGGGCTGCCGAGGCGTTGAGGGTTGCCGAGGCAATTAGAATTTGTTCATCCGGGAATGCATCGCATATCTCTAGATCCGCGTCTTTCTCCCTATTGCTTTCCAGACGTGATAAGTGATCGACAACTTGATTTTCTGTTCCTTTCCTGTCCTTAATTTCAATATCAAATTCTTGTAAAAGTAATATCCAACGAATCAAACGAGGTTTAGCATCCTTTTTAGCAAATAAGTATTTGATTGTCGAATGGTCCGTATGAACAATTACCTTTGTACCAATTAAATAGGATCGGAACTTGTCAAATGCGAAAACTACAGCTAGTAACTCTTTCTCTGTTGTTGTGTAATTCACTTGAGCATCATTAAGAGTTTTACTAGCGTAGTATATCACATGGAAGCTCTTACCTGTGCGTTGGCCTAGGACTGCTCCTACCGCGAAATCACTTGCATCACACATGAGCTCAAAAGGTAGCGCCCAACTGGTGGAACGACAATGGGTGCCGAGGCAAGCTTTTTCTTTAGGGTTTCAAATGCTTGAGTGCAAGAATCGTCAAAAATCAAGACTTTATCCTGTTCAAGCAGATTACACAAAGGTTTAGTGATTTTAGAAAAATTATGAATGAACCTCTGTAAAAACCTACATGTCCAGAAAACTTGAATTCCTTTAACCGAATTTGGTGGGGTAATCTCTCGATCACATCCACCTTGGCTTTGTCTACTTCAATTCCCTTGGATGAAATCTTATGGCGAGCACTATTCCTTCATCTACCATAAAGTGGCATTTCTCCCAATTGAGGACTAAATCCGTTTCTTCACATCTTGCTAACACCCTCTCTAAATTGCCGAGACAGCCGTCGAAGTCATTACCAAAACCGAAAAATCATCCATGAAGATCTCAAGGAAGTCTTCGACCATGTCGAAAAAGAGCGCCATCATGCATCTTTGGAAGGTTGCGGGGCGTTACACAATCCGAACGGTATCCTTCGGAAGGCATAAGTACCGTAGGGGCATGTGAAGGTTGTCTTTTCTTGATCTTACGGTGCTATGGCAATCTGATTGTAACCTCTGAATAACCATCAAGAAAAAAAAGTAAAGGGTTTACCTTCAAGACGGTCAAGCATTTGATCAATAAAGGGTAATGGGAAGTGATCTTTCCTAGTGGCTTTGTTTAGCTTTCGATAGTCCATACAAACCCTCCAACCGGTCTGATCTGGTTGGGATAAGTTCATTATTTTCATTGCTTACCACTGTTATACCTCCCTTTTTCGGCACACATTGTACCGGACTTACCCACGTACTATCGGAGATAGGGTATATAATGCCGGCGTCAAGCCACTTGATGATTTCTTTCATTACAACCCCTTTCATGGCATGATTCAGTCTCCTCCGGGCCTCAATTGAAGGTTTGTGATCATCTTCACACAAGATCTTGTGCATGCACACCGCCGAGCTAATTCCCTTCAAGTCGGCAATTGTCCACCCTATTGCCTTTTGTGTAGCTTCAACATGTTGATCAGCTTCTTTTTCTGCTCAGGTTGTAACTTAGAGGAAATAATTACGGGTAATGTATTATCGATCCCTA